>CM040120.1:363780372-364380372 GCA_022559845.1 Amorphophallus konjac
CGGCCTGCCGACACACCTCCACAAATCGAGCAAGATCTTCCTATATCTGAGACTTCAGCGAACCCCACAGCCACCAAAAGAAACTAGACTCGAAGAGCTTTCTATCTATAGCTCACACATCTTCTGGAGAGTTCTGAGCTGGGAGAATTCGACGGAACAAGAGACGTGTTAAAAACGGCGCCGAAATGGTTGACTCAACCACACTCGGCCGGCTGCGCCTCCTAGGGTTAGGTTTGTGTCGAATTGATTGAGGGATATTAATCCTTAGCTCATGGCCATTCATTTGCCTCTGATTTGAGCTAATTTGGTTGAGTATTAAGCCCGAATTTCGCGTTTTAACTTAGGTTAGGTAAGGGTTAAAAAGTGTGCACTTTAGGGCTTAATCTCTAATTAGATCTAACCACGGATTTATAATGGCTTAATGACAGAAGGTAAAGTTGTTGTCTACGTCGACCTTAACCTGTTTACTATTTTTATGGATTTTTATAAGGTAGTCGGATTTTCACTTATACTATTTCTAACGAATTAAATATTAATAAATCTGAAATTCAATTAATAATTCAATAAGAATTCAATTCTTAATTAATAAAAGATTAATAAATATATTGGGCTCAATTAAATAATTTGGGGTCTTACACAAACCCTCCATCCTGTCTGTAATCGCATGGGCACCTCTTCTCTTTTTTCATTTGTAACCACTGTCAGCCCCGACTTCTTAGGAACCACTTGTGTCGGGCTAACCCATTTGCTATCAGAAATAGGATAAATTATCCCAGCATCTAATCAGTTAACAACTTCCTTCTTCACCACCTCTTTCATATTTGGATTCAGCCGACGTTGCATCTCTCTACTCGGCTTGGCATTGTCTTCCAAATAGATATGATGCATACAAACATTTGGACTTATACCCTTCAAATCTGCCACAGACCATCCTATCGCCCCCCTATGCTCCTTAAGAACTTCTAAGAGTTTAGCTTCCTGAGTAGAGGTGAGATTAGAAGCAATGATAACAGGCAAGGTATGATCTGGGCCTAGATAAGCATATTTCAATGAATCCGGTAGAGGCTTAAGTTCCAAAACTGGCGGCTGATCAAGAGATGGAAGAATAGGTTCAGCTTGAAGTGGAGGGAGTGGTTCAACTCTAGAATAGGGTGCATAAGAAAGAGGTGAATCTTGAAGCAAACTACCTTCTTCAATCACATCCTCATTCATATCCGCATTTTCTTCAATTATTTCATCGAAAATATCAATGACATTACATTCTTCCTCATGATCCGGGTATTGTGAAGCTTTAAAAATATTCAGTGAGACCTTCTCTCCTCCAAAGGTAATATCCATCATTTCTGTGGCACAATTAATATTAGCCTTCGCCGTAGCCAAAAACGGCCATCCCAAAATGATTGGTGTATGTTTTAACTCTTGGGATGAGGCCATATCCAAGATTAAAAAGTCCACTGGGAAATAGCATTCATGAATTTTGACTATCACATCCTCCAACAAACCCTTTGGTGTTTTAACAGACCGATCCGCTAGTTGAAGGATAATAGAAGTGGGCTTTAATTCCCCTAAATCAAATTGCTCATAAATGCAGGTGGGTAACAAATTAACACTAGCTCCAAGATCTAGCAAAGCTTTATCAAATGTCACCCCACCTATGTCACATGAAATTAATGGAGTACCAGGGTCCTTCAACTTCTTTGGTAAAGAATTCATTAAAACATCACTAACATCTTCAGATAGACGGATCTTCTGTGTTGCTGCCTTCGGCTCCCTTCTTGGTGTACAAAGCTCTTTCAAGAACTTAGCATACGCCGGCACATGTTTAATAGCATCTAAGAGTGGAATATTAATATTGACTTGTTTAAATAATTCCAACATCTCTTCTTGTTGGACCGGCTTCTTTTGAGCTTTTGACTTTAATGCATCCGGAAAAGGGATCTTAGGAACATATCCTTGCAAACCTTCATCAACCTTGACCTTTCCTTTGTCCATTGTCTTCTCTCCCCCATTCGGCTTCTTTTTCTCTTGAACAATTATCGGCTCTTCTTCCTCATTATCACTTTCCTCTCGGGCATCTTGGTCCGAACTACTACCCACATCCTTAGCCTGATATGGATCATTAAGAACTTTCCCACTCCTAAGGGTAGAGATAGCTTTGGCATTCTCGAATTGAGGAACGATAGGAGGGGGTGGCTGAGGCTGATTGGGCTGATTTGGAGGGGGAAGAATATGAGCTCTTTGCTGAAAACCCGGAGGTTGTTGATTGCGGGGATTAGCTATGGGTTAACTAGGTAGCTGCCCAACATCTCTCCTCATATCACTAGCCGCCAACTGACCTATTTGACCTTCTAACTTAGCAATTGATTGTTGCTGAGAGAGAATAAGTTGCTGAAGTTGGTCAAATTTATCCTCAAAATGAGGCTGAGGGGGTTGAGGAGGCGGTTGATAAGGAGCTTGAAACGGAGCTTGAGGTTGATAACGATGTGATGGAAATTGATTATATTGGCCCTGAAATGATGAAGCTTGTTGATATGGGGCCTGAGCATGATGGAATGACGATTGCTGAAATGGAGGTTGTTGTTGTTGATTATGTTGAAAAGGATTTTGAAGATGTTGGTGAGACTGGTTCGGAACTTGAAAAGATTATTTTGGAATTGAGGGATTGACTTGAGTAGATGGTCCTTGTTGTAATTTCCAAGAAAAATTTGGGTGATTTCTCCAGCCCGTATTGTAAGTATTGGAATATGGATCATAATAAGGCTTGGAGATTCCCTGAGCAGCAAAGACTTGTTCTTGAATGAACTGGGGAAATTGGGCCGCTGTAGGGCAATCAATGACAGCATGATTTGGGCTAGAACATAGAGCACAAAGTTCTTGAAGGCTAGAATCTGAGAAAGATTTATTTTGTTGGATAGAAGGAAAAGAAGGTTCTTGTTTATTCATGGATAATAATTGATCAAGTTTTTGTGCTACCAAATCTACCTTCTCCATCCTTTGTGCCAGCAAGTCCACTTTATTCAACTTTTGAGCAAGCGCATTAATATCCATCCTATTCTCCAACTCTCCTTGACTTTTGACTTCATATAGCCCACCCTTCTTAGCAGGTCCAATCATCCTTTCATAGGAGGAAAGTGAAGCATGACTAATATAATTTTCACTTAACATCTCAAATAAATCATAAGCTTCATCCTCACTTTTACTCATGAAAGCCCCCCCACATGAGGCATCCACCATCTGTCTATAGTTTTCCGTTAATCCCTCATAAAATGCTTGCACAATTTGCCATCTAGATAGGCCCTGATGGGGATATTTTCTCAATAGATCTTTCAACCTGTCCCAAGCCTCATGAATTTGCTCCCCAGAATTTTGTGTAAATCCAGGGATGGCCCTTCTCATGGTATTAGTCCTACCAATGGGGTAGAATTTCTTCAAGAACTCTTTTTGCATCTCTCCCCATGTGTCAATTGTTCTACCCAAGGCTCCCAACCAATATTTTGCTTTATCCTTAAGGGAGAGTGGGAAGAGAGTAAGCTTACGGGCATCATCTGAGAAGTTTTGAATTTTGACAGTTGAACATATCTGGAGAAACGCATCGAGATGTTTATACATATCTTCATTAGTATTGCCATAGAAGGATGGCAACATCTGGATGGTACTAGATTTGATCTCATAATGAACCGTCTGGTTCTGAGGTGCTTGAACATAGAAGGATGGTTGATATTGGTTCGGCATGAAATAATCATTCATTTGCTTGGGGGCTTGTTGCACTTGTTGGTTTTGATTTTGATTCTCCATGAGGTTAGGTTGGGGTTGGGACTTAGACTGCACTAACCTTTCAACTTCACTAATGGGTCCTATCAAATGAGGGTGGAGGGATCTCCTACCTTGCATGCAATGCAAAGGGCCCAACAGGTAATGATGATTTTTTTCTTCAAAATGCAAAGAATTCCTATTGAATGGGTTATGCAAATGCAAGGATTAACTATATGAATGCAAGAATGATGATTATTTTTTTTTGGAAAACCTTCTAAGGGCACTCTAACTCCAAGGTGCTTCGTGGTACAACCTGCCCGGCGTCCGTGAGGGAATCCACGGGTACGGGGACTTATGGAGGTCTTAGAAATGGAATTTCAAGTCCAAAGAGATGGAATGCTCAATGGAGTGTCCTTCCAAATCCAAGAGGGGTGTAAAGATCTTAATGTCCTTAAGGAGGGGAAATAGATGAGAAGAGAATTTTTTTTCAAAAGATGTTGTAAATAAAGAATGAAAAACAAAAAGAACAACTAAGTGCACAAATGCATGAAAGTAATGCAACTAAGATGGAGATATGCTAGCATGATGAATTTTTCTATTTTCAGATTTTTTTAGAATTTTTCAGAAAGTTTCAGAATTTTTTAAAATTTTTCAGAATTTTACAAAAAAAGACCTTTTCCTACGTATACTGACCTTTTAGCGACGCTTGATTTTCTTAGATTTTTCAGAATTTTTGCTTTCTGTGACAGATCTGGGCTTTAGCGACGCTTCCTATGACAGATTTTTTTCCTTTGATTTTCGGGTCCGAATTTCTTTGAATTTTCTGATTTTCTGATTTTTTTTACTTTTTCCTGCAAAGTAAAATAGAAAAATAAGTAAAACTATATACAAATCAAACACAAGGAATTTCCCAACATAAAAAATTAATTTCCTCCCCGGCAACGGCGTCAAAAATTGATGCGCACCGATTAGTGTCGTTAAGAAAGCCGTGCCACAATTTCAAAATGTTCACACTCACTCACTTTAAAAGATTGGAAAATCAAATTATATAGTGGTAAGCGGAGTCGATCCCACGAGGAGGAAAAATCCTTATTTTATCAAGTTGGAAAAACACCTTATGCTTTGAAAATCGAATTTTGAGTGAGATTAATCTAAGGAAAGATAAATTGCATGAAAACTATTTAAAGAATATGAGAGGGTTTAAGAAGAGAAATTGGAGGAGATAGAGAGAGAAACACAATATCACAAATGATGAATTTCATTAAGATGATAGTGTAAAGTCACACTAGAAAAATAAGAATTATAATATGGGAACATCAAAGAGAAAAGATAAGAAAATATAGCCAATGCATGAAGAATAACGCCGCCTCCTTGCCAAGCCTTGGATGAAGATCGTCTCGCCTTGGATGCCGACGCCGTGAGAAGACTAATAGATGAAGATCTGCCTTGGGATATGAGAGGAAAATAGAGGAAGAAAGAAATAGATGGAGGAAATTTGAAAACAATGCAAAAGGGTGTGTGTGTTGGTGTGTTTTGAGAAGAAACAGTGAAAAACTATATTGAAAACAGAGAGTGATTTGGAGGAAGAATAACTTTAAAATCAGAAGGAATTAGGAAAAGTGAAAAATATAAAAGTTGTAGAGATTGAGAAGATGAAGAAGATTTATGAAGACTTCAGAGTTTAAAAATGAGAGGAAGATGGAGAAAACTGAGGATGAACAGGAGGTGATCGCGGATGAACAGTGCAGAACACGAAAAACCTGAACTTTAGAAAATTAACTATCGCTTTAAAACGGTGAGGAAGTGGAAGATGAGGTAGAAGAAGAAGTTGACTAACTTTCAAAAACGCACAACTTTTGTGAAGACCGCAGAAAGAGATGAGATCAGAAGAGGGAGAAAAACGATGAAGAACAGAAAGTATGAAAATCGGGTGAACAGTAAAAACCGTAGACAGAGCTTTGAAAAACTACTTATAGCATAAAAACGAGAAAGAATTAGGAGAAGAGAAGAAGAAGAATTTGTAGAAGACTGGAAAACGAAGAACTTTGATGAAGAACTTAACTGCAAAAGATGAAAAGAAAGACTTCGAAATTAATCCCTAAGGCAGATCTCCAAACTGTTCTCTCCGTAACCCTGCGACCATGGCATCCTTTTATAGGGTTTTTGGTCTCTTACGATCGTGGACTTCCCAAATCCACTCAAATCCAGGTTTTTAGCAATGCAACTTGATCCATTAGAATCCTTTCCATCATTAAACTCCTCCTTTCCATAAAAGGTTGTTTAGATAAGAGCAAACATGGAAGAACAGTTCGATCGGGAGCCTGCAGCTGCCTTCTCAACTTTGAATAGCGACTTATATTGGGGCGTCCTTTCTTTAAATGACGCCTTAATCTATGGCGTCCTTTCCTGAAGTAGCGACTGCATCTCGGGCGTCAGTTTCTTATTTCCTTATTTTGCTATTTCCATATTTTTCGTAAAATAGGAATTGACGACCTTCACTTTGGGCGTCCTTTCAATGATTAGCGACCTCCTCTCGGGCGCTAATTCTTTTCTCTTTTTTTTTCTTTTCCCACTTTCTTTTATCAACTGAATTGACGCCCTTGGAGCTGTCGCTTCTTGCTAAAGACGCGCTCTTGCATCTGTCGTTATTTAAATAGCGCCTTGATCTAGGTCACTTTTTCCTGAAAATTAAAATATCAATCTATTTAATTCTAAAATAATTGCACAAATATTTAAATATTTCTCACATGGTCTTTTAAGCTCAAAAAGATGATAAAATGCATGAAGACTCAAATAATGTGTGAGAATGTAATTAATGCTCATGTTGCACAAATATACTCAAATAATGCTCAAAGATGATGGATGTGATGTAAATTATGATGTAAAATATAACACTTATCACCGGCCCACGCGTCTTCCTCCGGACACGTGGTGTGGTAGTCATGTCCACCCATTCTTGGGCAAGCCCTAGAGTTCTCATGGCCAACCGTAGCCGAAGTGGCTCGATTTCGTTCAAACAGTGCATCCAGAGGTCGCGTCTGAACCGGGCACGGCTCATTATAACCCAGGGCTGATCGGCGTCGGTCATACCTGCATAAGGCCTCCAGATCACCTAAGTCAGGCAAATCTTTCTATTTACGAGAAGGACAAAACAACACAAAAATAAACTGGATGGCTATTGATAACCACCATTGCTACAGGGAACTCTTGCAACTCGCGTCTTATCACCATCAGCTGGTAGGACATAGGGCTCGGGCTCATGATGGGCTGCCACCACCTCGCCAACGGCACCGCCATTGGGCGCCAATGATGGGCCTTTCCAATTGGAAGGTAATAATAGCTCCACAATTGCCTTGTCATGTGTTGTGAACATTATCAAAAAAAAAAGAAATAAAGTTGAAGCTAAGAGAGAAGCCAGGTACCTAGATGAACGGTGTGAAACCACTCACTATTGCCTCTCGATCTGCTCTCTCAGACAGACCCGTAAATAGATGCGCCAACATGGCTACTCCCCAGGCGTATCGTCCCACTTTCTCAGGGTCTACCAGAAACTCTAAGAAGCGGCAATGAATGCTGTCTCCTTTCGAGCCCAGTAACAACTTTCCTAATAGGAAGAAGAGGAATCTCCTCAAATCCATGTTGGCCCTCTCCCAATTGCTCGCATCTACGCAGTAGACGGCACGGCATCCTCTTTCAGTCCTCTCCATGAACTCTTCCGAGGACTCGTCATCACGAGGATGAACATCAGTAAGCCCCAGTGTCTCTATGATAGGCGTCTTGGCTATGGACCTGTTCTTGCGATACTCTAGGTCCACCCCTAGTAACCTCTGGGCAGCCTCTCTATAGTCAGAGTACGTGATACCGGTCAGTGCCTCGCCATCCACTTTCAGGCCCGTAATTCGAACCACATCTTCCAGGCTGGGCACCATGTGCCCCCAAGGCATCAAGAAGGCACGGCTCATTGGATCCCACCTTTCACGCAATGCTTGGACGAGAGCAAGGTCGAGCCTGATCGGCTCGATCCGAAGAAAGACTCCAAGCCCCATCACGTCTAGCTTGGCCTTCTGAAAATTCAGGAGACCCCGGTATGCGGCCACTACCAACTCCCATGGAATGTGTGATTTCATCACACCCTGCGCATACACAAGGAGGGGTTTTGTTAGATGGGAGGAAGAAAGACTTGAAGAAGAGATGAGCAAGCTCAACTTACAAGTTGCGATTGGGTCCTTTCATTGAGGTGCCCTTCAAGCTCCGAGAGTCTCCGAGAGCTGCTACCGCTGGACCTGCTCCTCTTCGAAGAATGGAAAGATTCGGCCTCCATCCCGATTCTTAAAACACTTAGCTCTTCCGTGCTGTGGAAGACCCTACTCTTCAAGATGGCTTTCGATGTCCCTGGGAGAACAAAGAGGGGAGGTATTTATGGGAACGGGAGAAGTGCGAGCCATAACCCCCCCTCCCCCATGCTAGGGCACCTTCCTTGCGGTCCCATGTGTCACTTCGCCTCTCGCACAGGGAAGCTGATTGAGTGGTGCGACACGACGACTCAGAAATGACCCCCCAAGTCCGAATCGATGCAATAGGGAATAGGCGAAGGCCGTTGTTATTGACTTCGATGACAGATTCTCATGGGAAAAGGGGCATGGCAAAGCACGAGTCTCTATTTCGGGGCTACGCCTTGTCGAGCGCGTCACATAGGAACGGTAAAAGAGAAGAAGCGTAGGAAGGAAGGAACGCGCAAGAGGACAAATGAGCAACAGGGACACAAATCACTCCATTCATAGGTCTACATAAGCTATCATGAACACTACAATCATAAACATCACAAAAGGGAAGGTGGGACCACCAACCCGTTAATTCTTTCCATTACACTCATGCTCATCCCTCTAGGCGTCCCTCTGCTCCCCCCTAAGGTGAGGGTCCCTCAGGGGCCTTCTGGAGCCCCGTACAGCAGCACTCGCCTCGCCTCGTGGCGCCTGCTCGGCAGCAGCGACCCGCTGATGCTCCCCTAGCGTAGCAAAGAAGCCACCCATATGGAGCTGGCGGGACTGGCGGAGTCGTGCCCCGAATTCTCGTGCCCTCTCATAGCTTGCCTCCATGTTCTCTAGCCTCTGTCCCATAGCTCGAAGGCCTAGCTAGAGCTCCCTTACTTGGGCCTCCATGGCTCTTCTGTCCTCTCTCTCCTTCTCCCTCTCTAGCCTTTCTCTTTCCGCCTCTCTCTTGGCCACCTGGAGGAACACCCTCAACTCTAGGATGTCCGGATGTGGCCTCTCCTCACTATGACACCGCAGCTCCGCTACAGTCGCTACCCAGGCATCACGCTCCTCTTCAGCCCGAGCCGCGTGGGCCACCGCATCGGCAAGTTGCTCTCGGAGAGAGGCAATCTCAAGAAAAGGGGCCGAGGAGCTGGAAGATGCGTCGCCAGCCATTCCTGCCATCGCTGCCTACTGGGCAAGCTGGAACAAACAAACGACGGCCATCGGCTAAGCTCTAAAAAAATAATTAAATTAAATAAAAAATAAAAATAAAAAATGCAACACTTAACTTACCAGGATCGCCAGTTCCTGTTGAGTGACGGCCAGCTGCCACCTGGCCTCTGCTAGTTGGGCACGCAAGCCGTAGATGTCACGCGCATCCCCGGATTGGAGAGGTCCCACATGACTCTCCCGCCGCTGCCGTAGGAAGTCGGCACTGTCCTGCACCAGTACGCTCCCTTGCTATCCAGGGAGACGTATGCGCCAGTCCTCGAGCTTCGCCTTGCCGCGACTCTCCTTCCTGACACGGCTCGGCTCATCAGCGCTCGCCCATTCATCGGCCAAGCCCGGGGTCCTTGCCATGCCCTACATCAAGAAAGAAGGGTCTTACGTCGAACAATGATAACGCGTCTCCTGTCAAGGATGCGTCTATCATTTGAGTGCAACACTCGCCGAACCCTTTTTCCCTCTCACACGGCTCGCTCCAAACTCAAAACGAATCAAAGAGGAGGAGATCGGAGGACCTACTGGGCCGTGTTCACCTCCCTCCGTGCCATCGGGCCCCTCGGGTCCCTCAAGTGCCCGAAGGGGCCCTTCCTCTTCCATGGACGCCTCTATGTGCTCTTGCACGTCCCTCCTCGGGCGAGGAGTTCCTCGCCCCTCTCTCCCTTCATCACGATTTGGCCAGCCAAACTCCATCGATCGAGAGTGGAAGAAGACGAAGATAGGTGAGTAAATCTCGACGGGAGGCGGGCTCGTTCGCTGGCAAGGCACGGAAGAAGAGGGGCCGCCTGGCGCTTTAAATTTAAATTTGAAAGTCAAGACGCGTCCTCGCGCCTAGACGCGCCCAAAAAAAAAGAAAAAAAAAAGAGAGGATCCCTCCATGCAAAGCGTAATTCCCCGCTTTTCAGGGCAATGTCTCATGAAGCGTGCCTCGAAAGAACAGGTGCAAGAAAAGAAGCATGGGAAAGGGAAAGTGCACACAACAAAAGGAACAATTTCATTTCACATAAGCAAATAGGCAGTCGTACATCATAAAGTGAGGAAGGTGGGGTGTACAAGTAACTCTCTAACTCTCGCTACCACCCTCCTGATCATCTCTCTCCTCCCTCCTCTGACGGGGATCCCTAGGGGGCCTCCGCGAACTCTGAGAGGCGGTGCTCACCTCGCCCTGTGGTGCCACGCCACCCTCGAAGGTGCGACGATGCTCCTCGGCCGAAGAAACCAGGAAGCTACCTATGGAGAAGGAACCAGACTAACGAAGTCGCACCCCATGCTCCTTCGCCCTCTAATACCGCTCCTCACTCTCCCGAAGCCTCCCCTCCGCTGTGCCGAGGCTCAGTCAGAGCTCCATCATCTGGGCCTCCAGAGCCCTCCTCTCGTCCCAATCTCACTGTCGCTCTGCCCTCCTATCCTCTCTCTCTCTCTCTCTATCCTCCCTCTCCCTCTCTCTCATCGCCTCTCTCCTCGACAGCTCGAGGGCTATCCGTAGCTCCAACACGTCGCGAGGAAGCTCCTCAGCCTCCAGCCGTCGCTCCTCCTCTAGCTCCGCTATCCGGGCGTCACGCTCTGCTGCCCAGGCGTCGCGCTCCTGCTCGACACGGACTGCACGAGCCAGGGCATCCCGGATCTCCGCCACCTGCCAAAGCCCGCATGACCCGTAAAAGATCGGTGAAGGAAGAAGAGCAACTGGAAGGAGAGCTGGGGTCAAGCAAGCACTCACTCGAGCAGTGCGGTCGCGCTCGGCCTCCTCGGCCCGGGCCACCACATGCGCCAGCAGCTCCTTGAGGGAAGAGACCTCCGGAAGAGGGCCCCAAGAACTAGAACCCGCTCCGCCAGCCATCCCGGCTGTCGCTGCTTGATGAGCGCGCTAAAACACAAGAGCAAACGACAGTCAGAGGCTATGCATCAAAAAATCAAGGTAAAAAAAATGCATAATACATTGCATAGACTCACCAGGATCTCCAACTCCTACCGGATGGCCACCAACTGCTACCTGGCGTCCGCCAACTGGGCCCGCAGGTCGGTAATAATGTTATCACGAGCATCCTGCATTTATGCACATAGGTTAGTGTCACATGCATATGCATATGGAGAAAGAAAAATCTTCATCTTACCCCTGCTGCCCCACCGAGGTGTAGACGCTCCGCGTACTTGGCCCGATACCGTCGCAGGTAGTCGGTGCTGTCCTGTACGTGGGACACCACTGGGACGCCACCCTGCTGCCAGTCTAGGTACTGTGCAGGGAAGCGCATGCGCCAGTCGACGATCTTCACCTTGCCTCAGGTCTTCCGCTTGACATGGATCGGCTCGTCCACGTCAACCCACTCCTGGGCTAGCCCCAACGTCCTCATGACCAGCCTAAGCCGCAGCGGCTCGATCTCGTTCAGGCAATCGACCCACACGTCCCGCCTGAAACGAGGACGGCCCGCTACGACCCAAGGCTGGCCAACATCGGCCATGCCCAAGTAGGGCCTCCACACCACTTGCATCGCCATACATGCATCATATTAGTTGCCGTTTTACTCAATTAAATCATATGCATAAAACAAAAAATCATACGCATCATACCATGGCCTCAGGGTACTCGGTCAGCTCACGTCGAAGCGACGCCAGCTGGTAGCCGTGCGGTGCCACAACCATGACCGGCCTCCACCCCTGCGCTAGGGGCACGGCACTCCTGTTCAACTGCCTGGCTCTTCCCATCAGGAAGTAGTAGTAGCTCCATACCTGCATCCATCATATATCATTAGTACAAGTAATTGTATATTTGTAACTACGGTAAAATGCATAAATAAAATGTTTACCTGGAGAAAAGGTGCGAAGCCACTAACTGTCGTCTCCCTTTCTGTACTCTGAGAGAGATCGGCGATCAAATGGGCTAGTAGAGCTGCTCCCCACGCGTAGTCCCCCACTCGGTCCAGGTCCACTAAGATCCCGAGGAGGCGGCAATGGATGTCGTCCCCCTTCGTCCCCAGTAGAAGGCGGCCCAGTAAGAAGAAGAGGAACCTCCAGAGATCCAGGTCCGCCAGCTCCCGCTCGCTCGGGTCCTGAGTAAAAGCCGCCCGAGCATCTCCCTCCAGACGCACTAGGAACTCTGCTCCGCTCTCACTAACCCGCTACCGCGAGTCCTCGAATCCGAGCGCCTCCATGATATCCACTCGGCCAACCACCCTGCTGTCCCTGTCGGTAGCGCTCGTCTCCAGCCACAGCAGGTCCAGGGCGCTCTCCCTGTAGTCGGGGTAGGTGACCCCGCTGACCGCCTCTCCGTCCACTCGTAGCCCGGTGATCCGAGCTACGTCCTCCAGTGTCGGCACCATATGCCCCCAGGGCATGAAGAACGCTCGACTCGGCGTGTGCCACCGCTCCCTCAGTGCCTGGATAAGGGGAAGGTCAAGCCGGAAGGGCTCAATCCTTAGGAACGTCCCGAATCCCATGGCGTCCACCCGCGCCCTCTGGAAGTCCGGTAGCCCTCGGTACGCTGCGACTACCAAGGACCAGCTGATCCGGCTCTTCATCACGCCCTGCACACCACAAAGAACAAACACAAAAATCACATTAGTAAAAATAGGGCTGTAATTAATGAACATAATAACAACAAAAAAATAAATAACAAAAATAAAAAAACCACAAAATATTTTGAGGCGTCTAGGGGCCTGGACGCCTTTCTATCCCTTTTTTAAATCCAAAAAAAAATCCAAAAATAATAACAAAAAAAATTAATAAAAAATTGTTTGAGGCGTCCAGGGGCCTGGACGCCTCTATACATTTATCTTTTTTTATAATTCCGTAAAAATAACGTAACAAAATTCATTAAAAAAAACATGGAGGCGTCCACTGGGTTGGACGCCTCAAACAGTCTCCTCCTCTCACACCCACCTCCCTCCTGAATGCCATCTCTCACCCATTTCACACATGAAATCACACAATAATGCAATGGAGAAGTTCTGAGGCACTTACCGAATCATGCTCATCCTCTCCCGCGTCGCCGGGGCCCTCAGGACCCTCCACGGCCAAGGGAGGCGCCTCCTCTTCCATGACGGCCTCCTCCTCCACTGCAACCCTCTCTGCGTGATCCCTCGACCTCCTCGGTCGACGAGCAAGTCGTTTCCGCTTCTCTCCACCTTGGCTCGGGCCTCCTTGCTCCATTAGGAATTGAGAATGGGTTGTTCAGGGTAGAATGGGTTGTTGGAATGAACATGGAAAGAGAAAAGGGGGCGAAGCTGCCCTTTTTATAGAATTCAACTTTTTTGGGGGCGTCAAGGCTCCTGGATGCCCCCATAAATAAATAAATAAATAAGAATAATACAGGAAAAAAAGAAAATATTGGGGCGTCCAGGTCCATGGACACCCCTATAAAAACATTAATTAAAAAAATCTAAAAAATATTGGGGCGTCCAAGAGCTTGGACGCCCCCATAAATAAAAAATTAAAAAAAAAAGAAAATATTGGGGCGTCCAGGTCCCTGGACGCCCCCAAAAAAAAATTTAAAATTAAAAAAAATAATTAAAAAAATCCAAAAAATATTGGGGCGTCCAGCCCCTTGGACGCCCCTTTAAAAAAAATGGAAAATATTGGGGCGTCCAGGCCCCTGGACGTGGACGCCCCTGGACGCCCCCATTAAACAATATATATATATATATAATAATAATAATAATATGAATAAATAAGAGGACGAAAAAAAAGAAGAAAAGAAAAAAATATAATAACAAAGGGGAACAATGGTCCAAAAATGTCTGACTTCGCGTTTATTCCATTAAAGCAACAGGGTGAGCTACATTAGGGGCTTAGGCGCTTTAGGCCTTCACTTCCCCAGTTCGGTTACATAAGCCCTCCACAGCTCGCATTCTTCCTCCACATGCGGTAATGCCTTTCCCGCAACACTTGTCTTCCATAGTGCTTTGATGGCCTTCGCTTCCTTCGCATCCGCTTCCGTGCCCAACTCCCTCTTCTTCAAAGGAACGATGCCGGATAACGACGAGAATAAGTGGCGGGGAAGGCCGATTTGAATGCAGCACCGATGTGCGTTGTAGAGAAAAAACTCAGTCGCGCTAATGAGTTAGAGTTCGACATCAAGGGAAGACCTTGTGAGGAGTTCGCGTGAGAGTAGGCATGCCGGTGTACAAGTGAAAAAGCTTTGCGTCATGGTTCTGAAGTGAGACCGCCAGTCTTCACGTTTCCTCAGCCACGGAACACAGTTCACTATGGTACCACCAAAACCTAACACATCGGCTATGTGATAAAGGGGGCTTTGTTGGAAGAGCTTCGAAGTAGTTGGCATCCCCTCGCGGTGGTCAAATTTGAAGTGTAAATCAATCCAGCAATTCAGAAGAAGTGCGCAACCGAAAGGAGGCTTACCCATGCTGGAGGTAGTAAGGCCACTGTAAAGGTAGGCAAGGACGGCGGGTCCCACCCTCTTTCCACTCCAAATCCCGCAGATGGCACTCAATTGGTCCTCCTCCACTATGTTGTCGGTATAAGAGAACAGGAGAGCACCCGCCAAACAGATGGTAAACCCTTTCATGATTCCTTCTAAGTGGTCATCGTCTGGTGACCCTCTCAGGGCGTCCATGACCCATTCCGCGAGCTTTTGCAGACCAATTCCCTTTTGAGTCTGGACCTTTCTAGCAGCACCAGGCGGCATGAAGCTTCCAAGGACACTCTCGGAAGTCACCCTTGTCAGCATCCGCATAACGTTTATCCTCCCGGCACTCTTGAATTTCTTCAGCCTGAGCAGAAGTTCCACCTCCTCGAGAAAGATGGTCACCTCGAAGGTGGGGAAGATGAAAGTGTGGGTTTGGGGATGCCAGATCTACACCAATGCGCCCATAACCGCCCAGTCCATGCGAATCCTCTCGTAATGCTTGGCGTGAATAAGGAGCCCTTACAGATGCCACTTCGTGATTATGACCCTCATGCCAATGGAGAGGTTGGAAGTGAGTTTCGAAAGCCACGGTAGCTTGGAAAATTTCCTCGGGCCTGGGAAAAGAGGGTATGGCTGGAAGAGAAAAAGAAAACAAGGAAGGAAAAAAAGTGAAAAGAGAGTTCGCGCGGAAAATTTGAAATAAATCAACTTACCATGTGCGAATGGATCATCCCACTCAGATGACCTTCGAGGTCGGAAAGTCGCCTGATCTCGCTGCTAGGCCTGCTCCTCTTCATAAGGCGGGAAGACTCGCCTTCCATCCTGAAACCCTCAGATTTCTTCTCATCCTCCCCGTAAAGCTTCTAAGCCCACTCCTTGGTGCATTTGGCTGAACTACCATAAAGGGAGTATTTATAGGAAAGGAGAGGCGCTAAAGGACGAAATGCATCACATCAGTGATCAGTCGTCAGTGTTTTGTCTGGATCTCCCATGTACTGTGGTGCGATTATGTTACTTTCTGATGTTATTAATCTGTGCAGGTTTTACTAACGGACGCCACTGTCCCACCTTGTGTACCACCGTTCGGTGATTAGTCCCACCATGTCGTGCATCATATTATATGACATTTACGCTATTAGAACATGTCAAGGACCTTGCGACCCGAATGAATCTGGGATTTGAGTTCCCCTTCAACAAAAATGGTGATGATGTCGGAAGAATTTGGGTTGTACGGATAGGCCGTTAGTTTGTGATAGCGTGGGGATGACGGTTCCGTTCAGTGAGTTGATGCACGGATAAATGAGCCCTAGCTCAGTGTCAGCTCACCGAACCGGTATCCTGACCCATTCTTAACGAATTGATAATATTATCCTTGGCTATTTTCTATTTTAGTTTATTTTAAATTTTCTTTAAACCCAGCATGCATTCATATAGGACTTTGATTTTATTACGGAAGATCATTCAAAGTAATTCGATTGTGACAACCACTGTGCTTCAATTCTTACAAATATGAGATATTCCACTCCGAATAAAACATGGAGTTTCCTTGAGACGGCCCTACGCTGTTATTCCAAAAGAGACCCTTGTTTGGACCGACCCTCATATATTCCTTTACTTTTTGCCCCACCTTGGCCGCAGCACTTCCACATTGGCTAGTAACCGCTCCCCAAAGGTGAAACCTGCAGGTTTACGACCCATGTACTTCCACACCGAGAAGTTGGTCTCCTTTATTTTCATGCCTACACGCACATCTCCCCCTCCCTTGTTTGATATCCGTCCTAGCAATCGTCAAATTTGGAAGACCTTCTCCAAGGTCGCCTGACTGAAACTTCGAGAAAGATTCCAAAAAGTAATGTCAAAAGCGTGTCTCATCGCACTTTGGCATCAACTTTTCAGTCCTTTCTCACTCCATTCCACTTCACGTCAATGCCATTCCATTACGCGTCACTCCCTTGCAGACGCCAAGGTGGGGCAGCTATAGACACGCTATTCCTGACATCACCTTGAGAAAATCTCATATTACTATATGACGCCTCACAGTGGCTTTCGCATTTTGAATCGCTTGAGTGCTTCCCATTCTTGGGTCTTCTTTCGCCTTTTGAGTGGGTAACGTAACACTTCTTCGGCATCCAAAAACCGCCACGTTGCGGAAATCATGCAGCATACGGATGGTAATGCCACTAACAGGACGTACCGGAAGATTCCAAACTCGAAGACGTCTAACGGTTTGATGCCAACGGTCTTTTCAGAGCTGATTCGGAAGGGTTTTATTGAGGCGTCTAGGGGCCTAGACGCCCCCATACTCTGCATCCGGACAATCTTGGCAGGCCGCTCGATTTGACGCTTTGGAAAAATCCAAAACATTGAGGCGTCCAGGTGCCTGGACGCCTTCAAATTCTAACATCCGAACAAGCCGAACTGCCGCTCGGTTTGACGTTGCGGAAAAATCCAAGAACATAAGGACGTCTTGCCAGCTAGACGCGCCCACTCGTGAGTCACGGGTGCCCACCGAAACCACGCGCTTTACCCACTATCTACAGCTTTCGGCGGAATTCCGGTGGGCGGGCATGGAGGGGTCCAGTCTCTTGGATGCCTTCATAAAAAGGGTAAAAGTAAAAAAAATAAAAAATATTAATTTACTGTTGGAGGAGTCCAAGGTCCTGGACGCCCCCATATTGAGGCGTCCAGGTCCCTGGACGCCTCAATCCACCTCCCCTCTATAAATAGAGGACCCCCTCCCTCGAAGGGAAGGGGCTTCAGATCCGATAGAGGAAGGAGAGACTCTGCCGGATCCCATTTCTAACCCGTGGGTCTTTTGTAAGAGGAGGTTCTGCCGGCTTCTCGGGTGCCCATGCTCGTGAAAGGAAGGCCGCCATCGTCCACCGTGCTTCCACGTCGTCCCTATGCTGCCAAAGCTCCGCCGGATCCTGCCATCGGCACATTCAATAAGTCAATTCTCTCCCCTTTTCTCCGTAGTTCTTTTGCATTCATCATCTCGCATTCTCTGTCTCCCTTCATAAGGGAGTCTTATTTTATATACGTATGCACAATCCCCCATTCATCATAGCATTTTCCTCCTACTCGTGTCCAAGAGGGGTTTTAAAATAACATCAACCAGGTGTGTGTCTTGTCACGATTTCATTATTCTTCATTAAGGGACTAATACTACACTGCCATCTTTTCTGATCCACTTGTTTTGTGTTTGTTTCTCTTTTACAAGGGTAACCAAGGAAAGCCCTCTCCATCGGCCGGTCGAAGGGAGAGGAAGAAGCAACCCGCCATCTCCCGCTTTTGAGGTAGGCGCGATCGCTTTCTTTATTTTGGGGTCTCTGGCCCCTGGCGATCACATCATATTCTCGAGGCCGCGGAGAGTCACTTCCCGCAATGGCTATTTAAATTTCTGTCACTTATATTCTGCATTGTTCTTATATCTGTTTCTTATATCTGTCATATTCTAGAGGCCGCGACGAGTCATTTCCCGCAATGGCCGTTTAATTTTTTGTCTCTTATATTCTGTTCCTTATATCTGTTATATTCTCGAGGCCGCGGCGAGTCATTTCTCGCAATGGCCATTTGAATTTTCGTCATTGATATTCTATGCTGTGGTTATATCTGCTCCTATTCTCGAGGCCGCGGGGAGTCACTTCCCGCAATGGCCGTTTAAATTCATGTTGCTTGTATTCTGTACTCTTCTCATATCTGCTCATATTCTCGAGGCCGCGGCGAGTCATTTTCCATAATGGCCGTTTAAATTTCTATCACTTAAATTCTGCACTTTTTCCATCCCCCGAGGTCGCGGAGAGTCATTTCCCGCTATGGCCGTTTAATCCCCATATCTTGTTATATTGCATCTGTCCCGCACGTCCCGTCGGAGCAATCTCCCGTGGTGGCCTCTCTTCTCTTCTCTCTTCTTTCTGTGTTGCAGCAAAACGAGCCCCTCGCGCGCTCCGCTTCGCCTCCTGCGGCAAATTAATTCTGCGTGATGTCGCTCACATAGGACTTTCTTTTCTTCTTTTGCTTTTTGTTGTCTCTGGCTGGCACCTGCCCCTAGAATAGATTATGATCCCTTTCTATCGCTTTGTTAGTTTCCTGCTCTAGTGGGAGCTGTTCCAGTTCTTACCATGGGACATGGTCTCTCATTAGCAAGGACTTCAGTTCGGGCTGTTCATATTCAGCCAGCCCATTTATGTAGTCTTGGAGCCGCCGAGCCTCGGGGCTGATTTCTTTGATCACCGGCAACGGAGTTTGTCTCCTCCGGTTGTGGGTGGGTATTCTGATTACCGCATGCAGACTAGTCCAGATTAATGCTGGCACCGGAGGGATAGGCTGAGGCATAATGCCACGAATGTGCTCCCGCCTTGGGGCGAGGTACAGCCTTCTTTTTGGTCTTCGCAAAGATTTGCTGCCATCATGTTGGCACTCAAAATATGATCCTTCGGCGACCAAGCCGCAAAGACGAGCGATACGGCCCACTGAAGCACAGAAGCCGATGAAGATCAACTTATCAAAGACTCCTCAAGTTGATGGAGCCCCTAAGTCGCCTTGAAATGAGCACCGGGGGACTTTACCTCAGGAGAGTCGGAATGAACCCACAACCAACCGGCAGCGCGATCAAGCCTGTCCAATGATCCGGCATCGACCTCGTCATGCCGCTACCCCACATCCGTCGCCCGACCAAGGACGACGGTCTACCCAATGGCTCTTCTAAGGAGGAAAAATGTCCTCGGCCGTCCACAACAAGGGGCCGAAGGTTCTGTCAGCAGAGGGCCCCGATCACCCGACACGGGTTCGGCCCCTCGTCATAATGGGCCCATTAGTGGCCAATTGATCGCCATTCAAGGCGGAATCATCCGGGATGCGACACCGTCCCGCAAGGAAGCCTCGAGCACGAGTCCGTCTCGACCAGAAGCACAGATCACAGTGTCAAAGGCCATGCCAGCAGGATACCCGTATGCTCGGGCCAGACACACGCGGAGGTCTGATCAAGGCCGTTCGTCATATCGAGAGCTCCCTCGACACCACGTCAAGGTTTTTCAAAGACCAGGGCGAAAGGAGCAGTCAACGGAAGCTTCCGGAATCATCTCCGGACCCATCAGCCGAGCTGCGCCAAGCAAACGAGTTAAAACGGCGCGTGAAGGAATGTCGGCGCCCCTTAATACGGCGCCATCAAATCGGTGCGCCAATTCCAGGCGCGTGAAGGAATGTCAGTGCCCCTTAATACGGCGCCATCAAACCGGCGCGCCAATTCCAGGCGCGTGAAGGAATGTCGGCGCCCCTTAATACGGTGCCATCAAACCGGCGCGCCAATTCCGTCTCGTCTGCGTCCCGGTGCCATCAAGTCCGGCGCACCCCTTCCCAGGGAGCCAGATTAACACGAGGCTACATATAGCCTGCCTTCAGAAAAGAAGAGGAAGGTGGAGAGAGCCAGAAAGGGGGGGCAGAGAGAAAAAAGAAAAGAAAAGAGAGCCAATCGGAGAGGAAGGCCCTGTTCGTCTGAGGAAAAGCTTGGGGGAGAAGTAGGGTTCTCTACGCAGGTCCCTCGCCGTCATTTTCCTCGCCTGGTACTCAGAATACCGCCGGAGCCGGAGAAGAGGAGCCAGGGATCCGATATTTCATTCGGAAGGAAGGGTCTAGGTGGGTCTCTGTGTTTCTTCCGGTTGAGCCCCTCCCCCATTCTTCTTTGATTTTCTTCCCCTGATACAATGTAAGTGAGGAAGGGGAGGGGCGATGATACGAGCCTAACCTACCCTTCTCTCACCATTTCCTTTGCCCTTTTTGCTTTGTCTGTAATCGTTTTCTTCATGAATGCAAACGGCGGCCGAGTGACAACGTCGGCGCCGGAATCTATATTCTCTGCATATATGTATGCCTGTGTTGTTCACGGGATGAATGAAGAGCTATTGTGATTGTTGTCGTATCTCTCCCTCTTGCTCTCTCTAACCTTCCTTCGAGCGTGCATTGGATGGTTTCCCCGATATATATACTCTCGTACAGCCGGTTTCTCCGACGTTGGATATGCCTTCGGGCCATATGAATCATTCGTTCCCCCTCCCCGGGGTTCTCTTTCTTTCGATTCTGATGCAATGGCCGGGCTCGGCATTGAATACTCCATGGGCTCTGCGATCGGAGATGTACTTGTGTGCATATCTCTGTCTGTCTCCGCCAAGGGAAGAAGACCCTTCACCGTCCCCTTTGTGCTCTGCTTCATAGGCCAGAGGGGCGGGGAAGAGTCCTTGGATTGTTCCCGGTTATTCAATGGCGAGCCCCATGTCGGTTTGCTTTCGAATATCATACATATGTATACATATCCGTGCCCCGGGCTATGTGTTAATCACATGTCATGCTGCTGTTGACCTGCTCAGCCCGTGGGGTTTCATCGTTTTGATATGTTTCTAAGCAATTCATTTGTCCATCTGCCGCCGTCAAACGATGTCTCACACTGCTTCCTTCCGTGTCGCTCACATCTTAACGGGAGTATGCTCTGTAGCATCACTCCAGCATCCGGGGAGGGGGACATTCCCCAAATCTTCTCCATCAATCATTTGGCCGACAGAGGGCTCGTCCACCGATGATGACTATCCCTGCGGACTATTGGGTGTACAGCAATGGGGCCAAGCCCTGCAGTTCAAAACCTACAGTCCTTAATGGACTTAGTAGTGGCTGTGGGTTGTGTTCCCCTCGTAGGCTAGCCCTCGGGGATTCCTTCTCTATATCGGTCGTCCCGATTCTAGTGTTGTGGTGACTCGGGTCGCGTGCCCCTCGTAGGCTAGCCCTCGGGGTTTTCGCTCCCATATCGAGTCGCCTCATGCACTCACTGATGCCCACGGACTCGGTGCCCCTAGCAGGCTAGGCCTCGGGGTTTCCTCTCCGATCGGGTTTTTGCCGGCCGCCATCGCGCCACCCGGCCCTTAGGGGTTGCTCCACTACGTGAGTACTCCCCGCTTCTCCCCAATAAATCCTCTGGGACGGGGAGATGTTGCCGAAATTCCGGTTTGAACGAGTTTAAACTCGGAACAATCGCCATGCTCGAGTATGAACCTCGCGCGGGCCCGTAACTTGACTTTTGGATGGCTTGGGACTGATCCATTGAATAATCAACTCGATCAATTTTCAAAATCTTCTAAAACATTGTAATAAATCCATAAATAAATCAACGAAACCCTTTTTTTTACGAAATTGGGCTGAATCGGCACCGTTCATACACGGCGCGCCTTAAAACGGCGTGCCCTTCCCGGTGCGCCCCAATCAGGCCGCGCCCTTCCCGACGCGCCCCAATCAGGCCACGCCGATTTAATATACATTCATTCTCATTTACCTACGGTTTCTGGCGCCATTTTAAACCATTTACCTACATTTCAGGGCGCCGTTTCAAGCATTTTAACCCCTTTCTTCGCAAGCGCTGCACCGGTTTCACGCCGAATCATGTCATTGTGTTAATGAACTGAATAAATTAGCTTGTTCAAGCTCGAATTGGTATGCTTCGAATCCGGACCATCATGCCTTGGCCCAAACATTCACATCGCATTAATGCCTGCCTAAATGTGTGCCCCTCCCTTGGTATATCAAATGACGTTGCTGAAAGGTCAGGTTATGCCTGATCGGAGGTCTCGTCATGCGTGAGGGTGGTCTTTGGGCTTAAGTCCTCCGCCATGTACCAGGGTCCACCCTAATAAATCGTGTGTAGTCAGTCATAGCATCTTGCATGATCACTCGCATGCTCTGCATCCTTTATTCCGGCCTCGATAGCCCATCATCTCGGCAACTAATCAAAGGTGTTCCCTCCTCGTGGGGGATGTAATTAACGTCATAGCCTTTATGGTATGGCGGACTGCTGGTCCCGACCGAACCTCACTTTCGCCCGATACGGGTCAGAATGAGCGCATTATGAACTTGTCACTCATGTGACTGGCACGCTCGCGTTGTCAATTTATCATTTGACTACCAGTTAGTCAGTTGGCCGATCGACCCGCGAAAGAAAGGAAAAAAAAAAGGTCGCGAACACATCCCTGTTGTTCTTTTATTGGTGTCAGGAAGCATGTTTCATAAGTGTGCTGAGTACTGGCCTCTGCCACTTCCTCGGGCAATGCCTGATATAAGGAGATCATGTTGGCTGTAGCCCTCATTGGAGGCGCTGCATGGGGTTGCGGAGAGTCAACTTTGTACTCTCCCAATTCTATTTCTTGTTTTCTTATCACGCCTTCAATGACATCTTTGAATATATAGCAGTCTTCAATTGGGTGCCCCAACATCTGATGGTAAGGGTAGAATCTTGGACTGTCTCTTCTTTTCAGATCCTTCGGCCTTCTTGGTTTAGGCAGGGTGACATTGTCGTACTGGGTGGCCCAGTCAAAGAGAACTTTGGTCTTATCCTTTGGGAAAGAGTAGGCCTTCTTCATTTTATCCCTGAGTTAGGGACCCTCCTTCTTTTCTTCTATTTTGTCGGGCTGGGGCTCAGCTGCCTTCTTGCCTTTATCTCTCTGCTGTTCAAACGCCTTGATGTCGAGGGTGTTTGCTTCCTTAGGCGTTGGTCGCCAATATGCTGCCTTTGCCTTCTACGTGGTGGCAGTGGTTGATGTAGAGATGAGTCTTGCCAGAAAAGCTTCGACTTCGGCCACCACATTGTTCAGTCGGTCAAATGACCGGATTTCCATACCAATCATCCTTTCTAGGACCTCCCTCCTGAGGTTCTACTTGCAAATTTGTACAGCGTCCTCCTGGTGCAAGGGCCGCTTGCATCTCATTCCGTGGTTCCTCCACCTCTTAATATATTCAAGAGCTGTTTCATCCGCCCTTTGTCTTGTTGAGTAAAGTTCAGTAACCGTGACCTCCCTCTCGGTGACATGAAATCTTTCTCTAAATTTTTTCTGCATGTCCAGCCAGTCGCCAATTGACCCGATCGAAAGGCTGGAGTACCATGCAAATGCGAGCCCGGTTAATGAGGAACCAAAAAATTTTAGCAGATACGACTCATCTGTGGCTAGGTCGCCCATGACGGTCATGTAGTATGCAATATGCTCTTTCAGGGACCCCTTCCAGGTGAACTTGTCGAATTTGGGCGGCTTGCTAATCCCCAGGGGGAGCCGCTTAGCTGCATGATGAGGCGGGTATGGTACCCGATAAGCATCGAAATAGTCACCTTCATTTCGCTCAGAGAGCTTTAATTCGATCATCCTCTCCACCATCAATCTGTTCACAGCGGTTGGATCAACTGGCTTGGGGTAGAAGTGTGCTGGCTGCAGGTACGGGGTGACCAGGGTGGTCGCCTGTGGCGGAGGACGCAGCAATGGTGGTGCCTGGTGCACCTGAGGCAATACTGATGCGGGAAGAGACCACGGACACGACAAGCTCGTGACTGTCCCTTAACGAGGGAAGCGTCGGACGTGCGCCGTTGAGAAACCGGCAATGAGCTAGGGTGATCGGCTCTCTCGTGTGCCCGGATCGGGTCACGGGATGGTCTCGCACTCTCTCGCAGCAGCGGTAATGAATAGATAAAGCGAGCTAGATATCCCTACACATGCTCTCTAGTAGCGGCATAAACAAATATATATGAAGTAAGCAAAATGCCGAGAAGGGAGCGAAAACGATACCTCCACGCGCTCGGAGTGGGGAAGACAGATCCGGCCGAAACTCGTACTGCCGGGACAATTAATACACCATGTTACAGCAAATGAATTACTGCCCACTCCACGCAGGGAGGTAAAGGGCTACACAAATGGGTCCGGGAGGACCGAATTCGGGTTGACGGGCGGCTTCTCGCGTCTCTTCGGCAGCACCCGAACTAGTGACGGTGGGGCCCACGTGCTGTCCGGAGGGACCGTGTGGGATCCGGTGTCACCGCTACAGTGGGGACACTTAGGGAAGCGTTCCCCGGGCTGGCGGCACGCTGGTTCACCGGCCGGAGGCCGGGCGGCTCCGATCGGCACCGGTCGGAATAACCGGCCACGGACCTGCCGGTTCTATTTTCTGGCGCGCGCTCTGGCGAGAACGGATGCTGCGATCAGCCCCGACGTCGGAATGCGACGAAACTGGCGTCGTTGGAAAGATGCTTCGAAGGGCTTCAACCCAAGGTGTTTATAGAAAAATAATCAAGCCTGTACTTCTGATTGGCGAATTTTGAAGGTTGCTGTTGTACAGTGTCTGAACTCTCAGACTAGCAGAGAACTTTCCTGAGAGTTACCGTTGACCGATATGAAGACCTTGGATTCAGACTTCGACTTGTTCATGATAGTTATAGGAAATCAAGTAAGGAAACCAAGAATATTTTTGGATCTGGATTTAGAGGTGGTGGTGATTTGTTCTGATTTTGGAAGTGGAGAGTGGTCGGATCTGGGATCTGACTGACAACACTGTAGCTGAGGAAGAACACGAATTTCTAAAAATAGATAGAAGGCTAATAAACATTAAGAAAATTTGTGGATGTAGGGGGTGATGTTCAAAACTCCCAGTAAAATTGGTAGGGTTTAGACAATTAAAAAAGATGGCCGGAGGTGGGAAACACAGGGCTGCTATCACTGTAGACAGAGACAAAACAGAACAATGAATGAAAGATGCACGAAAATGGGAAAATACTAAAAGATGGAATTGGGGCGTGCAAATTTAGGTGGAGCTTGGGATACAAGGGAAGAACACACCATAAAAATTTCAATCCACGAAGAGGCCGTGGATGATAGCAGGAATTTCGGGAAGAGACCTCTATCCAGCAGGACAGAACACCGAGAACGGTTTCGCGGCGGCTCGAAGGCGGCACGAACGGCGGCGGCGGCGGCACCGGTGATGATCAGAAGTTGAGAGGGGATGATAGAAGATAGAAACACTCTAGAAATGGAGGTTGGAGAAGGAAGAACAGCAGGAGAGAGGAAGGGGGCGCAATATGCTCCAAGCTTCAACACAATTTTCTGATTTTTCATTGATTTGCAAATGAAAATACAAGCTTATATATGCTTCCATTCATATCCAACCTCCACCCTTAGATCTAGGGATGTGAGATGGATGGTCTGGATTGCATGTGAACAACACACCTAATACATTTATTTAATCTAATTTGACCATTTCTATTCAAACTTAGACTAATTCCATTCCAACTCTACCTAAATCACACCTACCTAGCCTAATAGGACAAGGAAGAGGGCGCCCCCTTCATGGGCCTCCCTTGGGCCAAGTATGGTTAAAGGCCATGTAACAAGCCCACTAACCATGCTAGACTCTTCCACCCTTGGTGGCCCATGAGAGGGAGAAGCCTATTTGGGCCTAAGTGGCTATTAAGGTCCAGAATGATGGCCTTAAGACCCAATATGGAATAAGCTCCTAATGGACTCTACTAATGGCAACCTAGCCATGGACTATACATTACAAATGGCCCAATGACTTGTTATAAGCCTTACAAGGAGCCCAAATGAATGAAATTACACAATTACAATCTCATACAAGCCAATACACACAATACCCATAAGCTCTTGATGTCCTCATCAATTCTCCCCGGGTGGGAGGAACTCGACCCCGTCGAGTAGGGGTAGGGATGCTCGAATACTCCGGCGGATCCATCACCGTTCCAAGTAACGCGGGTACGCTCCACTCCAAATGATCGTCACCTGCTCATTCCATATATACTCGATATGCGCGACTGCTATGGGCTATAGGTGGACACTCCGAGTGGGGCACTCTCAAAAGGGAAGGAAGCAGCTCGAAGACTCACTAGGAATCACCGCTGAGTCCCTTTAGGTGACTGATCCGGGTATAGATGTAGAACCGATCCCATACTCATCGAGTGAGTCCACTTGCCTCTTACTCATAAGAGATCAACAATGAGCTTACACAAGACACATGCAGACAAACAAACAACACACAAACCATGCAAACAAACCACACCGACTCATATATGACCCTAGACTAAGGTGGTGACATCAAGCCCACTAAGTGGCGGCATCCTGGGCGGCGGGTGAGCCGTCCAACTCTCCCCCCATGGCATAGTACTCATCGGCTAGTGCTTGATCGGCCTCATAATTGACAAGTTCAAGCTCAGATGGCAAGGTCTCCTCAACCCCTAGAGCTAGTGTGGCATGAGTGGGACATTGGTTGGCGAAGTGGTCAAACCCATGACAATGGAAACATTGCAGCCGGGACCGACTGCTCTCTCCGATAAGAGGGGCCTTACCCTTATCCTCCCGATGGGTAGGGGGTGTAGGCAACAAGGGTGGTGTAGGTGCCGTGTGCAACAGAGGAGGGAGTGTCAGGGCCGTGGGACGGCCTATGGGTGCCGGGGGACGGGCAACGGGTGCCGGTGGTTGGGGTGGAGGTAGATCCCGTGGTGGGGGAGGTCGAGGTCTAGGAGCAAAGGACTCTTGATGGACGGGCTCCTGTGGACGAGCTATAGGTCCCCTCGGGTATGAACCTAAGGAGCCACGGGAGTCACTACGGGGAGGAGCTGGGCTCCACCGGGGAATAGACTCGAACTCACCCTCGAATTGCTCCATCTCGAGAGCAACTTGATAAGCATCCTCCAGCTTGTCCACCTTGTGGCGGAGAAGCTCATACCGTAGGTGTGGGCGTAGACCACGCCGGAACCGAGAGACGGTAAAGGAATTCTCCTCCGTGGCATCACATCGCAAGTAGTATTCATCAAATTCGGCGATGTAATCAGAGACGGACCGGTCTCCTTGGGTGAGACTTTGCCACCTCTCTATAAGACGCTGGCGGTAGGAGGTAGGGAGGTACTTCTTCCTAAGCTTCTCCCTCATATCGGTCCATGTATCGATCGGGGGTTCTTGACGATGAAACAATAGGTTCTCCATGTTCCTCCAATAGGTTTGTGCTTGGCCTAAAAGTTTCATCTTGGCGTACTTGACTTTTCGTTGGTCCGACATCTCGAACCACTCAAAATATCGGTCCATACCAGCCTCCCAATCAAGATAGACCTTTGGGTCCAAGGACCCGTGATGCGGGACGGAAGTGGGGGGTCTTCTTCTTTCTTCTGATCATAGTCGCGCTATACCCATTACGCGCGTTCTGAAGAACGCGCTATATCGTTTACGTGCGTTCACAGACAGCAGCAGAACGAAGAACCTCGACGTCGGGGCTCCCGTGGACGACTCTGGGGGTTCAAAACACAAGGGGAAAACACATAGGACGATGGGTAACACACATGGGATGCTTAAAATGAAATCAAACCAAGCAAATACTATCTAGGATAACTTTTGTGAAGGCGGATGTGGGGGTGAATGGCAAGGGAAGGAGGGTGGACGTGGATGATGTTAGGGCCTAGATGAGGCTTGGCTGGGGCCTCCCACCCGAACTCTTCATAGGTACGATGCAGCCGAGCTCCGTCCCGACCTTAACAACATCTTTGGCGGAGGTGGGGGTGGTGAAATCGTGGTTGGACGAAGATCAAAGCTCCGAATGGAGCCTCACACTCGACCCCATCTTAGAGCCGATGCACCCGGGGCTTCGATCATCCTCCATTGAAGGGGAAATAGAGAGGATCAGGGAGATAGAATTGGGCCTCGTGCCCACAGAGGAATGGACGAAGGGGGGGGGGGTTTCCAAAGATTTGGAGGAATAGCCATGGGCTTCCTCAAGAACACTCACTTCGAATTCAATGATTCATATCTTCATTGTTATTTCAATCAAACGAAAGGGGTACATATATAGGAAAGGGGAAGACAACATGACGCTAACACGTCGATTTACAACCATGGAAGACAGCTAACATCGAAGACTTTGAGGCTTACGGCGCCGGGAAGTTGGACTAGCTTTAAACACGTTTCTGCCTGAGATCGCGCTAGGGAAACCCATCACGTTCTTCATGTTGCGCTAGGTAAAGCTAGCGCCTTCATCCCAGGGTAGGCAGTTTCTGAGATGATCTTTGGCCTGCCAGTGGACTTGATTCCCATCAAAACCCTTCCACTTGGAAAGGTTCATCCTCGAACCTCGTAGCTCAAGACCCCAAACTATGAGAACAGCCTAGTTCCCTAAGCTCTGATACCAAGTTGATGCGGGACAGAAGTGGGGGGTCTTCTTCTTTCTTCTGATCATAGTCGCGCTATACCCATTACGCACGTTCTGAAGAACGCGCTATATCGTTTACGCGCGTTCACAGACAGCAGCAGAACGAAGAACCTCGACGTCGGGGCTCCCGTGGACGACTCTGGGGGTTCAAAACACAAGGGGAAAACACATAGGACGATGGGTAACACACATGGGATGCTTAAAATGAAATCAAACCAAGCAAATACTATCTAGGATAACTTTTGTGAAGGCGGATGTGGGGGTGAATGGCAAGGGAAGGAGGGTGGACGTGGATGATGTTAGGGCCTAGATGAGGCTTGGCTGGGGCCTCCCACCCGAACCCTTCATAGGTACGATGCAGCCAAGCTCCGTCCCGACCTTAACAACATCTTTGGCAGAGGTGGGGGTGGTGAAATCGTGGTTGGACGAAGATCAAAGCTCCGAATGGAGCCTCACACTCGACCCATCTTAGAGCCGATGCACCCGGGGCTTCGATCATCCTCCATTGAAGGGGAAATAGAGAGGATCAGGGAGATAGAATTGGGCCTCGTGCCCACAGAGGAATGGACGAAGGGGGGGGTTTCCAAAGATTTGGAGGAATAGCCATGGGCTTCCTCAAGAACACTCATTTCGAATTCAATGATTCATATCTTCATTGTTATTTCAATCAAACGAAAGGGGTACATATATAGGAAAGGGGAAGACAACATGATGCTAACACGTCGATTTACAACCATGGAAGACAGCTAACATCGAAGACTTTGAGGCTTTCGGCGCCGGGAAGTTGGACTAGCTTTAAACACGTTTCTACCTGAGATCGCGCTAGGGAAACCCAGCACGTTCTTCATGTTGCGCTAGGGAAGGCTGGCGCCTTCATCTTCAGATGGCGCTAGGTAAAGCTAGCGCCTTCTAGAGGTCACGCTAGGTAAAGCTAGCGCCTTCATCCCAGGGTAGGCAGTTTCCAAGATGATCTTTGGCCTGCCAGTGGACTTGATTCCCATCAACCCGTCAAAGGTCGGAGGGTCGGCCCGAATGGTCCGAATGGCCCGTTCATCCATATCTTGGTCGTGGGTACGCCGTGTAGGGTGGTAATCACGACCATGCCCCCGATGTTCATTTTCGGACTCATAGTCATGCACCTCGGGGACTTCGTGCCTCCTATTAGCTATCCCTTGAACCTTTGGAGTTGCGGGTTGTTGACCTGGCTCCGGTTGACCTTGTGTAGGTGGGACAGGTGCTTGGACTGGGACAATCGGTGGTGCCTCGGCTGGACCTCTCTCTAGTGTGGCAACTCTCCCGACCAATCCTTGAACGGACTGGTTCGACCCAGCGGCCCTATCCTCTACGGCTTTCATCCTCTCTTCTAGGCGGGTGCCTAGGCCATTCACTCGGGTACTCGCTCCTTCCATCCTATCCACTCGAGTACTTAACTCATCCATGCGCTCACTCAACCCATCCATTTTCCCCACAAGAGTTCGGAACAATGTGGCCACTTCATCAGAACTATAGACTCGGGATTCCGCCATAGGTGGTGGTGGGGGTGAGTATTGAGTACCTCGACGAGTGGGCATGCAAGACACGGAGTAGGAGACACCGACTAAGGCAAATGCACACTACAAGATGATGCACCTAGACGTAACCAAAACTCGGCACGTGGCGGAGTTAATCGATCCAAAGATCACTCGCGCAAGCGTGCGGCCTTCCCGATAGGCGGAGCCTAACGTTCGGACAACACCTTTTGATATACCGGGTTATTGGGATGCAATGCAAAAGACACTTTTTTTTTGTTTTAGAAATACGATGATCCTAGACTCGACTTAAACCGACTAATGATTCGATGTAAATGACACTTTTTTTTTTATTTTTGACACCCTAGACTCAACTCGCTCTGATACCAAATTGATGCGGGACGAGACCACGGACACGACAAGTTCATGACTGTCCCTTAACGAGGGAAGCGTCGGACGTGCGCGGTTGAGAAACCGGCAATGAGCTAGGGTGATCGGCTCTCTCGTGTGCCCGGATCGGGTCACGGGACGGTCTCGCACTCTCTCGCAGTAGCGGTAATGAATAGATAAAGAGAGCTAGATATCCCTACACATGCTCTCTAGCAGCGGCATAAACAAATATATATGAAGTAAGCAAAATGCCGAGAAGGGAGCGAAAACGATACCTCCACGCGCTCGGCGTGGGGAAGACGGACCCGGCCGAAACTCGTACTCCCGGGACAATTAATACACCATGTTACAGCAAATGAATTACTGCCCACTCCACGTAGGGAGGTAAAGGGCTAGACAAACGGACCCGGGAGGACCGAATTCAGGTTGACGGGCGGCTTCTCGCGTCTATTCGGCAGCACCCGAACTAGTGATGGTGGGGCCCACGTACTGTTCGGAGGGACCGTGCGGGACCCGGTGTCACCGCTGTAGTGGGGACACTTAGGGAAGCGTTCCCCAGGCTGGCGGCACGCTGGTTCTCCGGCCGGAGGCCGGGCGGCTCCGATCGGCACAGGTCGGAATAACCGGCCACGGACCTGCCAGTTCTGTTTTCCGGCGCGCGCTCCGGCGAGAACGGATGCTGCGATCAGCCCCGACGTCGGAATGCGACGAAACTGGCGCCGTTGGAAATATGCTTCGAAGGGCTTCAACCCAAGGTGTTTACAGAAAAATAATCAAGCATGTACTTCTGATTGGCGAATTTTGAAGGTTGCTGTTGTACAGTGTCTGAACTCTCAGACTAGCAGGGAACTTTCCTGAGAGTTGCCTTTGACCGATATGAAGACCTTGGATTCAGACTTCGACTTGTTCATGATAGTTGTAGGAAATCAAGTAAGGAAACCAGGAATATTTTTGGATCTAGATTTAGAGGTGGTGGTGATTTGTTATGATTTTAGAAGTGGAGGGTGGTCGGATCTGGGATCTGATTGACAACACTGTAGCTGAGGAAGAACACGAATTTCTAAAAATAGATAGAAGGCTGATAAAACATTAAGAAAATTTATGGATGTAAGGGGTGATGGACAGAACTCCCAGTAAAATTGGGAGGGTTTGGACAAATCAAAAAGATGGCCGGAGGTGGGAAACACAGGGCTGCTATCACTGTAGACAGAGACAAAACAGAACTAGGAATGAAAGATGCACGAAAATGGGAAAATACTAAAAGATGGAATTAGGGCGTGAAAAGTTAGGTGGAGCTTGGGATAAAAAGGAAGAACACACCATAAAAATTGCAATCCACGAAGAGGCCGTGGCTGATAGCAGGAATTTCGGGAAGAGACCTCTGTCCAGCAGGACAGAACACCGAGAACGGTTTCGCGGCGGCTCGAAGGCGGCACGAACGGCGGCGGCGGCGGCACCGATGATGATCAGAAGTTGAGAGGGGATGATAGAAGATAGAAACACTCTAGAAATGGAGGTTGGAGAAGGAAGAACAGCAGGAGAGAGGAAGGGGGTGCAATATGCTCCAAGCTTCAACACAGTTTTCTGATTTTTCATTGATTTGCAAATGAAAATACAAGCTTATATATGCTTCCATTCATATCCAACCTCCACCCTTAGATCTAGGGATGTGAGATGGATGGTCTGGATTGCATGTGAACAACACACCTAATACATTTATTTAATCTAATTTGACCATTTCTATTCAAACTTAGACTAATTCCATTCCAACTCTACCTAAATCACACCTACCTAGCCTAATAGGACAAGGAAGAGGGCGCCCCCTTCATGGGCCTCCCTTGGGCCAAGTATGGTTAAAGGCCATGTAACAAGCCCACTAACCATGCTAGACTCTTCCACCCTTGGTGGCCCATGAGAGGGAGAAGCCTATTTGGGCCTAAGTGGCTATTAAGGTCCATAATGATGGCCTTAAGACCCAATATGGAATAAGCTCCTAATAGACTCTACTAATGGCAACCTAGCCATGGACTATACATTACAAATGGCCCAATGACTTGTTATAAGCCTTACAAGGAGCCCAAATGAATGAAATTACACAATTACAATCTCATACAAGCCAATACACACAATACAACCCATAAGCTCTTGATGTCCTCATCAAATACCGGTGGCAACAGTGGCTGAAGCGGGCGATGCTGGGTGGCCGCTTGACTGTGCTCCACCGGCTGTGGCAGTGTCATGCCCCGAGATTTATGCAGCGGAAACAATCGGAACGTGAACAGTCGGTATTGTAAGCTTCTTGCAAGTAATATAATGAGAGCGCAAGACAATCACATACAAGTTATTCACAAAAAACCATCAATTTTATTTCTTCATAAAATAATTCCCAAAGTACATAAGATCTTGACTCTTGCCACTAGACTCAATAAAATAAAAATTACATCATGACTTTGACTAGACACATGACAACTAAGGCTTCTCTCGATTACATGTCCTTTAATCGCTCTCGGACCCGTTACTTGAGTAATCTGAATCCGACTCACTTGTACTTCCTAGAAAAAGATTGAAAAGTAAGATAATGGACACACTTGCCCAGTAGGTATCTTCGTATCAACATGAAGGTAAATTTAAATGATTAGCATTTTAGCTCTAAAGAATAAGGTTAATCATGTAAATACGATGAAAACATGCAAATAAAGCAAAAGTAACAAGCTATGATCAAGAGTGACATATGAAAATATGATTGAGCAAGTATATAGCAAGAATGTAAGTTTTGGCCTTTTCATAAACAAGAATGTACTTTTCATAACCATGAAGGCTATGCACTAGAAAGTCATGTAACAAGCAAGAATGTACTCTTCACTTAGTAGCAAGTACTTCGTGAATTTATGTGGATTCCTGTGGATATTTCACTTATTTATAGAGAGAGTACTCCCAATGTAATGCGACGCCAGTAGCATCATACCCCATGGTTTACAGTATGTTTCTGACAATCAGCCGAGGGGACTAGCATAGAGCCCTTGAACACAATCAGTGCTCGAACTGCATCTTCAAGTATAAATCAAGCTACTTCCATGTTTATAACAAGAATGTGTCCAATAATGCAAAAGATATAGTAACCAAGAATATAGAATGCTCCAATAACTGATTTTGAGAAGCCAAGAAATGCATTAATAACTAGGTCATGCCATGAAAAAATTCGGCAGCATAACGGTACATTCAATATCTTTCATATTCTTACATTGAATTATTAATATCAATTTAGAGTCCTTATAATCCATGAACTCAAGAAAACCAACCCCAAAGGTCAAACCTTGGGTTAGACATGATCAGGATGCAAGCGGTCTAGTGCAGGACCGTTTGATAAAGAAAGCGGTCATATTCTGGACCGTTTCATAACACAGAGTTCGACATTTTGAAAATAGGACATCTGGAGTCTTGTGGTCTAATAGAGAACCATTTAGGATCCGTTAGCAATCTAGTGAATGGCCGCTAGCAAACTCAGACGGTCAACCAGATGGCCGCTTAGGTCCAGAAATACAAAACATCGATAAGTGCTTTTCTAGACAATGGGATTTAATGGTACAACCAGCTCGGCGTCCTAGTGGGAATCCTAGGCTCGCGGAGTCTTACAGAGGCCTTGAAACAAAATTTCCTAGTCCGTTGGAAGGAATATCCAAAGGAGAGGTCATCATGTCTAAGATCTTGTACTTAATGTTTAAAAAGTGTAACTAATGACAATATACTGGGATATGTGCCATGTACTTAAGAATATGACTCTTTAGAAGAGAGAGAATCGTGATAAAAATAGTGATCAAGTTAAACCATGAATCTCCTATCATTTGAAACATGTATTCATTACAAAAGTATATGATTTTTGGTCATAAATTAACATAAGTTAAAATAATGCCAATGCGCACAAAACATTAAATCTATGATGATAAATAATGAAATTAACTAAGTATATAAAACCAGTAATCAAACCAGGAAATAAACTTAGTTAACTAGGCTTATCATATATTAATTTTGGCTAATCCGCAATATGTTTAGATTAACAATATTGCTAAAAAATCAGTAATCGAAAACGGTCTAACGGATGACCGTTTTTCGGTGGCTAGCGGTCTATCGTACGACCGCTAGATTTCCTGGCAGTCGATAGGAAGACCGTTTCTTTCTAGGTAAATCTGAGCGCAAATGATAAATAAATAAATGCTAAACTAAGACATATCATGCCTGGAAATCAACATATATAAACTTTCTTTGGCATGATAGAACAAGGATAGACCAACAATATGCATAGGTTCATGTAATTAATAAGAAATTTCCTTTTATTCTCATTAAGGCTAGTTCATGTATGAAGACTTAACTAGATGCATAGTCCTAGTAAAAACATGAAATTCTCAAGATATAATGCATGAAAATGCATGAAATCAGAGGACTTTTATTCCTGACTTTAATTTTGAGCCATTCATGAGATAACCTACCTCTGTCTTGGGCTTTAAACTTCGAATTTAAGGCTGCAAGTCAACCCTAGTTCTCTGCTCGTCCTGAACTAAATCAGCAACTTCACGTCCTTCTATCTCTCGATTCCCTTATCCTAAAGACGTGAAATTTTGAGGGTAAGAAGATGGTACTATTAAGAACAAATAACTCTAAAGAACCTCTATCTAATTACCTCATTTAGGGCTTCAAATTCCTTGATCAATCTGGGTCAGACGCACTAATTCTTGAGTTACTTGTGTAGAATCATCAACTTTGGAACCTTCTATCTTCCTGTCGGGCACAGGCCCTGGGGGTAGCACGGCGTGGAGGGTCCACGACCGTCTCTTCTCTTCTTGGGGCCAAGCCCCTCTCATTCCTCCTCTTTGCCCCAACAGACTTGGGGTCGTGGCAAACAAGCACACTTTGGCGAACAGGCTGGATCTTCTTAGGAACCCATACTTGCTTGAATACTTTCGGCCTTGGTGCCAGCTCTCTTCTGAAGTCCCGCGATCAATGACACCCAAGACGGGGGTGAATTGGGTGTTTACCAATTTTAAGAAAACTTTTGACCTTTTTGAAATATGTGATGGAAAGCTAGTTAAGAGATTCAAAACTATTTGATCACAGATCGGATTTATCAAACTTAAATGATGATGATATGAATTAAGCAAGATATACGTAGATAAATCCATAACAATAATTTACACTAACACTCATGTAGAATGGAGGTAGAGGAAATGGATCAAACCACACAATTGAAAACACGATGCACAACGATTTTTAAGGTGGTTCGGATGCAACGACGGCAACCCTACGTCCACCCCTCACCAAACTCGGTGAGACTTCACTCGGGGATAAATACCCAAATGGAGATGACACTCCAACCACACACGCAGGATGATGCCTGCACACATGCACGGGGATGCACCCCAATACACACACACACATACACGGAGATGAAGTCTCCAACACAATCCGACAACTGGATCACCAACACAAACACCCGCTGCCACAAGTGCAGCAGTCAACACACACGAGACTGAACGGATCTAAATAGACTCACACACACACAAACGTAGATCTAGGAAGATCCACACACACACACGAATCAAATACGACACACACACACACGACCACGGATCCAACAACGATCCACACACACACACACACACACAAGTTCTTCAGTTTATAACGAACACAAATACAACACCCAAAGCATAAAGACGATGAGGCTTAGTTTAGAAAACTCCTGTTTTGGGTTCCCCTTGAATGCATGTTGCGGATCTTGAACGTATCTTCAATCTTCACTTGACCGGAGCTTCAATCCTTGCTTGCTTAGCTTTTCTCCTTTCTTGCTTGCTTGGCTTCTCTTCTTTCTCCCTTAGGCACTCTTCTTGGAATCTTTGCTTGTTTGCTTGGCTCTTCTCTTCCTTGGAGGAGGTTGGCTTCAGATATGCCTTCAATGGGTTGAGAATGGATGAAGAACACTTGCTGCAAGGAGTACTGTTCACGGCTACAATACTCTTCCTTCACTTGGACAGCCACCCCTTGATCTCTTCTTGCAACTCTTGCTTGCTTCTTGATAGCCTCCCCCTTGATCTCTCTTTGTTGGTTACTTGCTTATTCACTTCATAGATGCTTGTTGGCTTCAGAAGTACCTTGAATGGCTTGTAGATAGATGAAGAACTTACTGCACGAGGTACTGTTCACGGAGCTACAGTACCCTCTTCTTCCTCCTTGGATAGCCTCCCCTTGGATCTCATGGATTGTTAGGGTTTTTGGCTTCAAAGAGATGTTTTATAACCCTTGGAAGGTTCAAAGACATGCCCCAGACCAGATCCACAAATCCTGCCTTGATTGGTGGCAGTGGGATTAAAGAAATGGGGAAGGGAATCTCTCCACGAGCTTGAAACACGAAGTCAACAAAGGGGGCCTCGGGACTGGCGGTCGACCGGTGAAGGCTGGCGGTCGACCATTCTGAGAATTCCTGTAGATGTTGGAGTGCTGGAAATTTTGGTCGATCGCTATGGGTCTGGCGATCGACCGATTTTTTTGCAGGTGGGCTTTTGTTCAGTTCTGTTATTTTAGGTCGACCGCCAATGGTGCAGAGGTTGACCGAAAATCCCCAGTCCTGCAAAATTGAAGTGTTAGCCCAAAGAAACATCTCCATAAGTCAAGGGCTTTATGTCCTTATCAATTCCATGAATTTTGGGATTGGATTCAACTTGGTTTATGCATTAGACAATTTGAGCATTTCTCATTACATGAAATCTCCTGAAACAAGTTCAATGCTCATTCTTGAAGTTAACAAAATAAAGGAATATCACCCCTATAATCCAAATTTTATTCCGGGGGCTCCGTCCCCGTGACCTGACCGCGCGGGTCGATCGGCATGCGAGGGCGCACAATGGCGACTTTTGCAAGGGCTTGAAACCTCATGAACTATGTGCATATGAACACTTTGAAACACACATGTTCTGAGGTAAGGATCAAGTTCTAGGCTAAGAATCAAGAGATAAAAACTCAATCATCCCAAGTAAAAATAACCTCATGGAACACCTAATAACAAGGAGTGTATAACATGGTAAGAGCCTTACCAATGGTTCTTGACAGTACATGACATATACTACATGTTTTGGATTGTAGAGGAACATGGTGCTTATCCACACGTTTGGTTCACCAGGTGACTGCCATGAGTTTGATTCTGCAAGAAAGATAGTTAGGGTTAATACCATGCTTGTTCACATTAAAGAGGTTATGAAACCTCTTGCATCTTGTAAAACCAATTCAATCAAGCAAGAATCAAGACTATGTACTGTTGCCATTTGCCATCTCAACCATATTTAAACATGAATGTACACAGTCATCAAGAACATGTGCAATCAACCATAAGTTTAGTTATCATTACTCAATCACACATTAAGTTTAGTTATCATCAAAACCATAATGCCAACAATCATCAAAACCATAACTCAGCATCTTCGGCCTTGTCGGCTGGCTTCTTCTTTCTCAACCCTTCTTCCGGACAGGGCTTGGAAGGAGTTGCGGGTTGGCACAGCAGGGACAACCCGATCCGGGATCACTTGGGCGTCACGTCCGTCTAGGAAAATGTAGACACCGTCGATCAGAATAGATTTTCCAGACACTGACAGTTGTCTGGTGATGGGAGCAGTGCCTCTTCTTCGGAAGTTCCCCTGGTGGCGACCTCCAAGCTTGTTGTGATAGGCGGGGCGAGCTTCGTGAGCTACATGGTGTACCATGCAGCTTGCTAATTGGATCCGGCCTGATGGCAAGCCTCTGCAGGTTCGAGTATCAGCAACCCGAGGCTTCTTGCTGACGTTCTCCCTGGTCATTTCCGAAGCTTCGACCTTCAGCATCTCGGTGAAGGCTACCCCCAAGAAATTGGGGAAGCCGACCACTGGTAGGAAGGTGTCGAAAACGGTCGGTACCGCCAGGTACCCACAAGCAGCATGGTTGGCCACGATGGCGGGCCCGAATGTCAACACAGTAAATCTAGCAGCCATTGCTATTTCCTCTGAGGACAGAGACAAAGAAGCGATCATCATTCTTTGGGAGGGTCGCGGGGCCCATCTATCTTGGTAAAGAGATGAAGGGAGCTGGGTCCCACCGGGCGTGCTAGCTTGTTGGGGAAGGGGATTTTGTTTATTTTAATTTTGGTTTGTTGTTTGATTTATTCATTTATTGCATGGGTGTGCCAGTCACTAAGTGACAAATTTATTTATGCGCTCGATCTGACTTGGTCAGACGAAAGTGAAGTCCATGTCGGGACCGACAGTCCATCATACCATAAAGGCTATGACGTTAGTTACATCCTCCGAGAAGGAGGAAAATCCTTGATTAATTGCCAAGATAGTGGGGCCCCAGGGCTGAATTGATATAGACAAAAGGAGGAATAAATCATCAAAAGTCTAAAAAGATGGATATGCAACATTGAGCAGACATTTATATATATAGCGATGCATAGCAGAAACAAACCCGAAACAGCCTACAGTCGGGAGCCAGCAAATGATTCTTTTGTTGATTAATTATAGGATATTCATGAATTAAGTGACATAGGGAAATGAGGGATTAATGGGTTGGTAGAAGTGTTGAGTGGAGGATTAAAACGGCGCGGGGTTTTGTCCACACCAATCCGGCGCGAAGAGGCATACGAAAAGGGGGTTAAACGGCGCGGTCCCGATGAGGGTTTAAATGGCGCGGGGTAGCATAGGAAAAGGGGGTTAAACGGTGTGGTCCCGATGAGGGTTTAAATGGCGTGGAGGAGAGAGGGGCACGCCGAATAAGGTTGTCCGGTTTAGGGTCAATGGGATTGCAGTGGTTTTTGAGTGTAGGGTCAAAATGGCGCGAAGGGGGTAGGCACTGGATTAGGGCGTGCCGGATCTGGAGCGCACCGGTTTGGAGTAGAATTTTGGCCTCTGAACTGTTCAGTTGCAATGTGATTCCATTCAGCCTTTTGGTGTTAATTAAGGTTGATTAATGAAGGAGTTCAAGTTGTTACTGTCCTGCGGACAAGGCAAATCAAGACTTGTGCGAGGTTCCTACTAAAGCACAGTCCATTCTCAGTTCAGAACAAGTTTGCAATTCTCAGAACAAAAGTTCCATGATGATTTAGTCTAAGTATTTTGACAAAAAATTGGCAGTACTTCCCCATACCCAGAGGGTTGCGGAGGAAAGTGGAGACATTCCCATAGAAATTGGGGTAAGCTCCTTAAAATCGGGAAGCCAAACGGTGACCAGCGGGCCCAAGTGGATGAAAACCCCGAGGGCTAGCCTACGAGGGGCACCAATGTTCCATGGGCCAAAGGTAATATATAAAGGGATGGTCAGAATGGGAGGAAACCTCGAGGACTAGCCTACAAGAGGTCCCTTACCTACAGCCACCACCATTCCCAAAGGAATGTGGATTTAGTGTCGGGTCAGGAGACCCATTTCTGTTCACCTTCGAGGGCTTGTAGGACTCCACGCCACAGGAGGATGGGGTCCTATAACCTTGCGGTGATTGAAAAAGGAAAGCCGCGTGAGCATTTGATGGGGATGTTCCCCCTCCCCAGTCAGTGAATCGTCACTGTCGAATGAAAACACGATATCCGCATTAGACCATGAATCTTGCCCATGCAATTGGGATGGGGAGCAGACCACTTGGGCGGACCTTCCCCACCCTTCTCGGGCTAAATAAATCGCAGTGATGCATTACTCATGCACTACACCATTGACGATAGGTTAGACATAGAAGGAGGTTGATTAGTTAGCATTTAGAAGTTAGCCGTGAGTTGATGAACCACAGAGATTGTGAGAGGCAAATACTCAAGCGATTTGTAGGTGGTCTACAGGGATATGACTGTGCCACTGCAGGTATCGCGCCCATGTTAAAGGGATTGCCACATCCTCTCTAGTTCATGATCATGTGTCACGTCCTGAGCACGGAAGACACTCGGATGCGTGACGCGTCTATATAGATTGTGTCATTAGAGCGATATGAATTTTAATATACATAATTACGGAGTGTGCAATTTACTAATAAATCTAATAAATTCCAATAGTCCAAGTGACGATTATTTAATTAATCAAAGGTATTAAATATAGTCCATGAAAATTTCTAAATTTAGAAAGCCAAACATTTGGCTACATGACTTAGCACAAGGTTTATACCACTAACTGACATAACTGGGAATACAAAGTAGACTCAAATAAATTCAAAGACACGACTAGCTAATGATAGATGGTTGGCGTTCTAGCACTCTTCACTCGGCCTCAAACCCATTCTTGTCACTATCCGATTTACCTGAAAATGTTAAGAAGCAACTGGATGAGCGAATTGCTCAGTAAGAATTAAATCTCAAATTCGAGCAATCTTTACGTGAATTACAATTTACATGTATTATCAGTATGGCTATGCATGACGTACGTATAAAATGAACGGGTATGTAGGTATATCTATACATGATGAACAATAAGTGTAGCAACCCTGATAAATGAATATTGAAATAAAAGTAAAAACATACATAGTACAGAAGTAATACAGACAAAATAAAGCAAATTAAAAATAACACCTCTGAGTAAGGCGTTAATTTAAATATAAACGCCTCTACATACGGCGTGACTAAAGAAAGGACGCCCACGCATGAGGTCGTCAACTCTCACGTGACCAAATAGGCAAGTAAAATAAACGCCCATGTCTTAGGCGTGTTTCAAAAATAAGGAACGCCCTTATGGAAGACGTTTCTTAAGAAACGACCTGAACAAGGTCGTTAATTTAAGAATAAACGCCATGACCAAAGGCGTTAATTCAGTTCGTGACCCGTTCGAACCCAGAGCTTATACAGGGAAAGATTAACCTAATCTAGTAAGTGTCTATTAGAGTAAGGACTCTATTAGGGATATGTTACCCTCAATCAAACACTACTTTTGTTAGGACTCCAAAATCCTATAAATAGTCTTGATCGAACAACCCTAAACCTATTTGGACGATCGAACTGCACAGGTACGTGAAGAACATATGTTCTTCTATTTTCTTCTTCTGTTCCTTTCTTATGAACGTAGCATGAGAAGAATTAATATTCTTCGTTTCCTCTCCAGGTTGACGGAAGAACGATTGTTCTTCTTCTATTAAGTTACAGTTGAAGCTTCAAAGCCCTTTCATCTCCTTCATCCAGATCATAAGGTAGGATTTTCTCAAGTCTCGTAGCCCAAACTAAAAATAAATATAAAAAGCACCATGCATGATATATTTATACAGTTTGCATACGTTTTCTGTAAATTTTTCAAGAAACGCCCTTGAATAGGGCGCTACTTTAAAAGAAACGACCATCCCAGTGGTCGTTAATTAAAAGTATACGCCTTGTATACAGGCGTTAATTTCATGAACAATCGCATGTAATCAATAATTGATCCTGTTTAAAATTCAATAAATATGAAATATCGATTCTAAAATCTTGCATGACTCTACCTGTAAATTCCTGCTAATTTTCTGGTCATGATCATGTCTCCTGTCTTGGAAATTTATTTGTTGAAATATTGTAAATTCCTTGAATTCACGACCTTGACAACGTCGTTTTACACCTGTTAACGCCCCATCACAGGGCGTAAATTGAAAGGAAACGCCCCTTTCTAGGGCGCGTTTTCTGTAAATTCCTGAACTATGTATATCCTGTAAAATAAAATTAAACAGTAATGCCCCTTTCCAGGGCGTGTTTTAAATAAATCCTGAAAATTATTTATATTCTGTCAAATATTTAAATAATGAGACGCCTGCTTATATAGTCGTCAACTCTGAAGAAACGCCCCTGTCCAGGGCGTGTTTTATATAAATTATTGAAATAATGAAATTCTGCAAAACGGAACATATTTAAACGCCCTTATGTTGGGCGTTACTTACCTGACTAACGCCCCTGACTAGGGCGTGTTTTTCATGAATTAATAAAATTATTGAAAATTCTGTAAAATAGAAATATGTAAACGCCCTTCTGTTAGGCGTTAATTACTTGAGAAACGACTTGACCTAAGTCGTTATTTTACTGTAAAACTGATTTTTCCCTGTTTTTGTTAACCGATGATTTCATATGTTATATAATATATATATCGGCACTATTCTCCAATCCGTGAGTATAGTCCCACGTTTCACGTTGTTTCATCGATCACACTCAACTCTCATTGACATACAAGCTCTCCATTGGACATTCCGTTCCTTTGGACTAGCGAGTTAGTCATAGAGACCTCCGTAAGACTCCTCGTAGCCTTGGATTCCCTCAAGGCCGACTGAGCTGGTTGTACCCTAAAAACCCATTACACGATCCTTGCCATGTCAATCTAAAGAAACATGGTATACCGGCCCTTATGATTATACAAAGAGTATATCATAAGAAATTCTTAATGGGATGATGATATCATGCCATATCATGTCGTTCTTGTAAACCTCAATTCTATGATAAGAATGAGGGTATCTTGCTTGATCTAATATTTATGTGGACCTCAATTCTATATAAAGAATATCCATATTGATTTGTCATGGGACCTAAGTTAAGGGAACCATATTCTACCTAGTTTTATTGATATCACGATTTTACCGTTATTATCGCCAATCTATGTCCTTTGTCATATTTTTGGACTCTATTCTGTCAAAGTTGTCATACATGTCTACAAGCTTGAATATTGAAACTCTATATTGGCTATATAAACAAGAGTGGATGTCAAAAATACATGATAAATGCATGTGCATATAGGGCCCGATCTGGTCCTGGGAGGAGCACCCGAAAGTACTTGTGCCCATGGGAGTTAAAATGATAAGGTATCTGGTATTATACCGAGTACTTGACTTGCTTGATTGGACATTCCACACACATCTTGTACTTGAATCGTACTTGACGTTACATGAAATGCGTGGCCCGAAAAAGGGTAATTTACTTGCTTGATACATGATAGCCAAAGTTCTTGACATGACTTGTTAAACGTGCTTGCTTGAATACCTTGAATATACTTGTCATCTTGTTGGAAGTTCATGATTAAGTTCATCTTATTTCTTGATATTACATTCTCTCTATCTTGTCGTTTTATGCGAGCATGCATAGCTTTATTGCATTCATGAAAGATGTAATTACTTAAACCCCTTGCTAGTACTTGAGATATAATTTCCTACTGAGCGTTCGCTCATTCCGTTTGTCCCTTTGTACTTTTCAGGTAAGTCCGACGATGATGGAAGTCAATCGGATGGGAATGTTCAAGAGTGAAAGTGATAGAGCTGCTCAAGTATCGTCTAGTCTTTCCTATAGTTTCTTGAGTCAAATATGTATTCTTTTTCTTTTTATTAAACAGAGTATTGGATTTGTAATAGCCTATCCATTATGAAATAAAGGATTGGGTTATCTTGCTATTTTGCGCATCTCTGTCTTTGCGTCGAATACACGACCACTCTGATTGATATGATTGATATAGACACGTCGCGCATCTCCGGGTATCTTCCGCGCTCGGGGCGTGACAATAAGAGATCAAGAGCTGTATACAGAGAGTATATCAAGATTTCAAGTATTTGACAAGCAGTATTTCAAGAATTATAGATGTAAATGCCACTTCGGGTCTAGCAGGGATTCATGTATGATTACGATTTCAAGTGCGAGTATGTACTCATGTACAAGTATATCTCAGGTACGAGCAAGTAAAATTTAATTCAAGTAAGTAAAGTTAAGTACGTATCAGTAGAATTGGCTATTTCAATCAAGCAAGTATTTCGCCCTTTCTCGGGCCACAAGTCAAGTATTGCCCGTTCCGGGCCACGCAAGTCAAGTCAAGTGGGTAAAGAGAGAGTAGGGTGGAGTGTCTCAAGGCAAGAAAGTACTCCGGTGTAATGCCAAACACCGTGGTCAATAAACTCCCTTGGGCACAAGTACCTTCGGGTGCTCCTCCCAGAACCAGACCGGGCCCTATATGCACAGCATTTCATGTATTACTTTTGACATCCACTCTCATTTTATAGCCAATATAGAGTTTCAAGGGTTGCCTTAGTAGGATATACAAGGTAGATTTTTATGGAATGGAATTCAATGACTCATAATATGCAAGAAAATGACTTAGGGTTGCGTCGGTACAAACCACGATAGAAATGAGGGAAAAAGTATCAATTTATATACTTTTTCCTAAACAAAAACTCTAGATAACTCTATAGTAAGGTTAAACAAAAGTTAGAACATCCCATAAGGGCCATTATGCATTTATGCCAGTTTACTATTTAAGAATACTATTCAATACTATTCAATACTATTCACTTACTATTCATTTACACTATTCACCCAAATAACGCCCTTCACTAAGTCATCATTTTTGTGAATGACGATTGTTTAAACAGTCGTCATTTCTAAGTTATGTATATATTAATCGTTTAGTATATTAATCATCTATGTAAAAAAAATTAATAAATGTGAATCATGATACCTATTCTAATGCATGAGCATACCGTTAGATTCCTTATATTTTTTCTACCTATCTACGTGTAAAAATTTCTCAAAAATAGAAACTAAGGATATGGACAGGTAGAGGACATTCTCGGGAGTTCAGAATCATGCTCATGCGAAATTGTTCGATTTTACTATTCAATAAATTGGGGTGATTTACGCCGCGAAGGTACATTTCGTGACTCAAAACACTATTCAAATACTATTCATTTTTAATACTTTCAGTAAATCAGGAATTGAGTACATGGTTAAATAGAGAAAAAGATGAGGGTTCCAGAACCATGTTCATGCAGGAGTTTCGTGATTAGGTTTAAAAAATTTATAATTATCTAAACATGGTGGCTCGGCATTATGAGTCACAGTTTACTATTTAAACACTATTCATTTTTAATTCTTTCAGTAAATCAGGAATTAAGTACATGGTTAAATAAATAAAAATATGAGGGTTCCAGAACTATGTTCATGCATGAGTTTAGTGATTAGGTTAAAAAAGTTATAATTGTCTGAACATGGTGGCTCTACATTATGAGTCACAGTTTACTATATAACACTATTCATTTTTAATTCTTCCAGTAAATCAAGAATTGAGGACATGGACAGGTAGAGAAAAATCTCAGGATCACAGAACTATATTCGTCCAAAATTTTCATAGTCCAGCTTATTAGTTATAGATTTTTGAATGCTTTGATTTACTGATACCTGGAAATTCTAGGAAATTAAATTGACGACATGGGTCATGTCTTCAATTAATTGACGACTGTTTGCGCAGTCTTCAATTTGGTAACACGCCTTGGTCAGGGGCGTCATTTACACATGTACACTATTCATGTACTATTCATTTACTATTCATCAGTGTGAAAATGTTCTGAATCAGGAAGTAATGGTATGAATATGTTGAGAAAAATGTCAGGATTCCATAAATGTGTTCATTTAAAAATTTCGTGCTTTAGTTCGATAGTCATGGATTTTTGAATGTGTTGAATTAATTGGCTACCAGAAATTCCATGAATTAAAATGACGACATGGGTAATGTCTTCAATTAATTGACGACTGTTTGCGCAGTCTTCAATTTGGTAATTGACGCCTAGTCAGGGGCGTCATTTACGGATATTGGTACACTATTCATACGCTATTCATGTGCTATTCATCAGTGTGAAAATGTTCTGAATCAGGAAGTAATGATACAAATATGTTGAGAAAAATGTCAGGATTCTAGAAACATGTTCATGCAAAAATTTCGTGCTTTAGTTTGATAGTTATGGATTTTTGAATGTGTTGAATTATCAATTACTCAAAATTCCAGGAAAATGAATTGACGACATTGGTCATGTCTTCAATTAATTGACGACTGTTTGCACAGTCTTCAATTTAGTACTTGACGCCCTGGTCAGGGGCGTCATTTACAGATACTGGTACACTATTCATATACTATTCATCCATGTGAAAATGTTCTAAATCAGGAAGTAATGATACGAATATGTTGAGAAAAATGTCAGGATTCCAGGAACATGTTTATGTAAAATTTTAGTGCTCTAGTTCGATGGTTATTGATTTTTGAATGTGTTGGATTTATTATCTTCCAAAAATTTCAAAAATTAAAATGACGACACTGGGAGTGTCTTCATTTAAATGATGACTGTGATAACAGTCTTCTATTTCACTAATAACAGGGGCGTCATTTACAAAAAGGGCTGGGGCCCTCCGGATTTTTAAACATGAACGTATTACACTAATAACATAGGCTATATATTAAGGTTTGAAAATATGGTTAATAATAAAAAAAACTAATATGCTCAAAAACTCATGAAACTCATGAAATCATGCTTAACGGACTATGTTCAACTCATAAAGATCATGATAATATGTATCAGGCTATTGAACTAGCATGATATATATATGATTATTGCTTGATTCAGATGGTATATAGTATGGTTGACTAGTTAATCGAACTCTAAGCATGAATAAGTTAACCTATTTAGCTACTGGTTAGGCAAGAATTTGAGAACACTTACCTTTTGACGTGTGATACGAGGTTCAGAGCTGCAGCAGGATTGCAGTAGGATGTAGCCTCGGGAGGACGACGCTTCTGCCGCACAGCAGTAGCCTCTGACAGTGCTACGGATGCGATTAGTTATAGGGAATGATAAGACATTGGTTAATGTCTTGTGGGTCATGCTGAGTGGGCATTATTTTTGCCAGCTCGAATGGGTTGCTCGTGTCTCAATCTTCTAGAATAACGTGTTTAAATGACGCCCGTGTAAAGGGTCGTTCATTTAATAAATGACGCCTTGCATGAGGGCGTCATTTATTTGGGTAGCATTATTGTGGCATTATTAATAAGGATGACGCCCTTCAAGAGGGCATCATTTTTTAGACACTCCTGCCCCACTCACGTGACATACATATATAAATATTACTATTTTATCCTATTCAAATTGACGCCTTCATGCATGTCTTCAATTCTGTAGATGACGTCCATGCAAGGGGTCTTCAATTTAGAAATTTACGCCCTAGTTAGGGGCGTCAATTCCTTTGGTGGTGGGAAGGAATCCACTACGTACTCCCCATGGCCCATGTGTTTAAAGGTGTTTTTTACATTTATATAATAACCCTTTCATGGTTTATTTCTTTGTACAAGACCTCCCAAGTAAGATTCTTTACCCATGTGCATAAGTTGGAATGCACATTTGTATTCTAGTCCTCCTATAATTTAATTCTTTAAACAAAACCTAGAATTCTATTAAGAAGAGTAGGTTACTGTGGACGCACTTTTTATTTAAAGATCGTTTGTTGTTCGTTTATTGGCATTTATTAAGTGCGTGGGCGTGCCAGTCACAAAGTGACGATCTATTGTGCGCTCGATCTGACTAATCAGACGATTGTGTGGTTCGTGTCGGGACCAAAACCCGCCACGTCATAAAGGTCACGGCGTTATTTACATCCCCTCGGAGAGGGGAACACCCTTGATTAATCACCGGGAAAAGGGGCCTCATGGCCAGAAAATTAGTTACATGAAAAGTCTATTATGAAGCATTGAAATCCCCGTACGAGGGTGAGAAGAAAGCATTCGAGATCATGCCGGTCGTGCGTTGACCATTTGATGTTCGGACGAGTGTCCGGCTTGAGAATCGCGTAATCGTCACGGGAAAACCGGAGCATATGTATGTCTCGATACGACAATTTTATTGTTCAAAGGAAGGGGAAACATTCAGTTAAATCTTGGTTAGGGCGGTCAGAAACTGATAAGTTTGTCGGCCCGGTGCAAGATCGAGCTACGACCATACTACGGTGGGCCTCCCGCGGTCGAAGTCAGGCTCGCGTGGGCATCGTCAATGTTTCCAGTGCCAAGGGGGCAACGGGAGGATGTCCTGGGACCAGATCTGAGAACCAATGTGCGTTCAAAGGGAGCGGGCTATAGGCCGAGGATATGGGTCAGGCAATGACCATGGTCGGGGTGGACCCGAGGTCTAAGCGTGGCCCATGGAGGCCTTATTGATATTCCCATGCGTAGGGTTCGGGGAGGACGAGAGCCGCCTCATTCCATTCAGATTTTTCCGGTCACTCATGGACCTCTTTATGTTCGGACGAAGGTCCATATAGAAAACAAGATGGTGACGGGAGCAAATCCGTGCAAATGTCTACCGTGAGTACGGCAAGTTTCATGCAAGCACGGGATTAGATCCCAGTATATATATGTCGGCCACTAATGGACCATTCGTCGTTTGGACGAGAGTCCGCATTTGAAGCGTCAAAGACAACGACAAAATCACACGGATGTTTGCCGTAGGAACGGCAAGTTTAATGTAGGTGTGGGATCGGATCCCGATAAAGACGGGTCGAGCTCACGAACTATCGGCCCGGGATAAGTTCGGATCATGGTCACGTCCGGGCGGGGGCTCCCGAGATCCAAGTCCGATCTGGTGGGGCATCATTACTTTTCTCTTCACCAAACCGTACGAATGTCTGCCGTGGGTACGGCAAGTTTAATGCAGGTGCGGGATTAAATCCCGGTATATATATGTCGGTCACTAACGGACCATTTCTTATTTGGACTGAAGTCCGTGTTTGTAACATAAAAGACGGTGACAAAATCGTACGAATGTCTGCCGCAGATGCGACAAGGTTAATGTGGATGCGGGATTGGATCCCGATGGAGGTGAGTCAAGCTGATGATCTATTGGCCCGAGGTAGTTGCGGACTATGGCCATATCAGGGTTTCCGAGGACCACGTCTGATGCCACGGGGCGTCATTACTTTTCTCTTCGTGCACAGTCCGGGGAAGTGAATCGTTAGGTGTAGAGCCCGAACTCGCCATCGTGCGCCCTCGCACGCGGATCGACCTGTTTATTTGGTTAATGGATTTCTTATGAAGCATGCTTGATTGAGGAGATGCCAAAGGAGAAGAGGGGTGCTCCGGATAAGGCCAAGAAGGGAGGCACGCCAGAATAGAGATCATACAAGGGGAGAAAAGGAGCGCGCCGGGTAATGGGATCCCATAAGGGCGCGCCGGAATAGGGATTGAAATGGGGGGCGCCGGTTTAGTAGGTCCAAGAGAAGGAGTGCACGCCAGATCAAGTCATGAACAGTAACGGGTGTGCACTATTCATTCAAAGAGTTTGAAAGTGGTTTTGAGTGTAGAGTTAAACCGGTACGGGGGGTGAGCACGCCGGATTAGGCCGCGCCGATTAGGGGCGCACCGGGTTAAGCTCTGTGGGTTTTATTTCGTTCTATTTCTTCTTTCTTTCACCCGTGGGTTACTTTGATGATTGATTTATTCATCTTATTGATGGATTAAGCTTGTGGAGAGAAAGTTTAAGTGTTTTAGTTGTTTATTAAGGTGAATTAGCCTGAAGATTCTAGTGTTTTATTAGAAGAGTTTGTTGTGTAGGGCAGTTCAGTTTACTTCAGAGGCAGCTTCAGAGTTGGGCAGTTCCTGGCAGGAAGGAGTCCAGCTAGTTCATTTATTCCTGGTGAAAATTGGGCAGCACCTCCCCCGGACTGAAGCTTGCCAGAGAAGAATAGGGGAACACCAAACGGATTGCTCCGGGGTGAACCTCAAAATGCAGACCTCACGGCGGTCTGATAACCCATAAGTGAGTGTATGAAGTTCGAGGACTAGCCTTCAAGAACTCCCATAGCTCACGGGTGATTGTTTCGTAAGGGGGGGGGGGGGACGAATGTACGCCATGAGAGGCTATGAGTGTTCATCCCTTCGACGGGTTCTTTAGAAGGCCATGCCGCAGAGAGGCAGGCTTCAAGGACCCTGGATGATCAAGAGACAAGAAGAGGAGAGTGGAGGCTACACGAAGGGCACCGAGCTTGAGAAAGACCCTCTGTTTATTCACCCACCGAAAGGGGAAAAAACCAAAATACAAGAAAAAAGGGGATTACATCGCAGAGAGAGAGGAAGAAATACATCGATGGGGGGGTGGAGAATACATTGACGGAGGAGGGGAAGAGAGCACATGCTCTTTCCCCTCCGACTCACCTCTCACCGTCACTCTTTTCTCTTCACCTCTCCGACGTGGATGGATGGAGCTTCCTTCTCTTCGGGTGGCCTTCTCTTCTCTCTTCAGTCACCCTCCGGGGGGGGGGGGGTTCGAGCTTCTCTCTTCTTCCCTTCACTGCCCACAGCCGAGAGCCTTCTCTTCTCCTTTTCGATGGCCAGCCTTCAGAGAGTCTCCAGGGGAGGCAAGCATAGTATATATATAACCTGGTTGCCCTTTCCTGCGCTCGGACGGAGGAAAAACTCCCGCCACTTCATTCGTCTGCGTGGCATCCAGTGGTTGATGCCGCAAACTGTTGTTCGTCCGAGGACAGGACATTTACGGATTTGTCGGGAGATCTTCTGCTGCTTCCACCGTCGATGCATGCCTTCCCTGCTGCGCTGTTGAACGGAGGTGGAGACACGGCTCGTGGCATTGAATGTTCTCTGTGTGCTCAGACTGGCGCGAAACAGAGTGTCGGAGTGTAGATGGGATGGCATGGGGTTAAACCGACGCGGCGGGGAGCGCGCCAGATTAAAGTGTTGCAAGGGGGCCACGCCGTGTAAGCATGGCAAGGGGGGTGGCATTTGAGGTTAAACCGGCACGGTGTTGTGCGTGCCGGATTAACAACATATAAAGGTGCCGCACCGTTTTAACCGAAAGGGAGCGTGCCGTTTTAACGAAAGCAAGGGTGAAAATGGGAGATGAGGCGCGCCCGTTTTAGGGGTGCCGTATTAAGGCAATGAAGAGGGGCGCGCCGGTTTAGACCGCGCCGTTTTAAGCACCAAATGGACTCTTCTCGGAGTTGCTGCCATGTATATGAATGTTGGCATTCCCGGAATGCTCTAGTTGCAATGTATGGCCTCCATAATATTCCGTTTGCAGCCTTTGGGGCTCGGTCCCAGACTTTGTGTGACTTTCGGTGCACGCCGAGACTGTGTCGGTGTTCCCGGCTCTTCTTTGATTCAGCTCTCGACACGGCCGGCTATAGAGTTGTGGCCGTCTCTTCTGCCCGGGGGACTCTTCTTCTCATCGGCTAGCGGACCACCAAGCGAGTCCTCGTCTTGATCGGGCGAGGTATGAGGTTTATTTGGCATCGGCTTGCTCTCGAGTGTCGAGACGTGCATGCCGTATGATCATCATCGACATTTTTCGACGTCCACAGTTACGTATACATAAGATGAGGATTTGTAACTTTAAATGCTAGCCCCCCCTAAGGTTTTGGCTCTTTACACAAAGCCCTCATGATTCTTTATGTTATAAAGTAGGGTTGGCTTGTATATTTTCATTATAGTCCTTTTGAGGTTGGCTTCTTTATGTAAGGCCTTCATATATGCTAAAGCCTTCATGTATGCTTTCTTTTAAGAAGAAGTTTTGAATTTATGCAAAGGTATTTATCGGGGGTGCTACACCCTCACCCACTTAAAAGAATTTGGTCCCCAAATTCAACTGCATTATATGGAAATAGGAAAGGTGTAAAGTACTTACAATTAGAATAACTCTGGAAATCTTTTTTTCATAGATTCTTCAGTTTCCCATGGAGCTTCTTGTTCTAAACATCGATTCCATTGGATTTTCACCATAGGGATCATCTTGTTTGTTAGAACTCGAACTTCTCGGTTAAGGATCTTCAGTGGCTTCTGCTCATAGGTAAGGTCCTTCTGTACCACTAAATCATTGTGGTCAATGACATGGAAGGGATCGTGCACGTATTTCTTTAGCATAGAAACATGAAATACTTTGTGCACTTCTGACAGTTGCGGAGATAGGGCAATGCGATAAGCCACTTCGCCTACTCTTTGCAGCACTTCGAATGGACTGATAAACCTTGGTGTTAATTTGCCTTTAACACCAAATCTTCTAATGCCTCGGCCGGGAGATACCTTGAGGAAAACATGATCTCCGACTTGAAATTCCAGGTCTCGCCTTCTGTTATCGGCATAAGATTTCTGCCTGGACTGTGCTATCTTTAACCTTTCTCTGATGAGGTGTATCTTCTCGGTAGAATCTCGCACCATGTCGGGGCCTAGAATTTATTTTTCACCAACTTCATCCCAACATATAGGAGATCGACAACTCCTGCCATATAATGCCTCAAAAGGTGCCATTTGTATACTGGCATGATAGCTGTTGTTATATGCAAATTTGGCTAGTGGTAAGTGGTAATGCCAAATTCCGCCGAAGTCTATAATGCATGCTCTCAACATATCTTCCACAACTTGATTAGTCCTCTCGGTCTGTCCATCTGTTTGGGGATGGAAAGCAGTGCTGTAATTGAGTTTCATCCCCAGAGAGTGCTGTAGACTCTTCCGAAAATGAGAGGTGAAGCGCAGGTCTTGATCAGATACTGTCCAGACGGGAACTCCATGCAATCTAACCATCTCCTTAATATAAAGGGCAGCAAGTACGTCGACTGACCATCGGCTTTTGATGGGTAAGAAATGGGCCGATTTAGTTAGCCGATCGATAATTACCCAAATTCCATCATAACCGCCCCTAGACTTGGGCAAACCCATGATAAAGTCCATGCCAATGTCTTCTCACTTCCACTTGGGAATATCCAACGGGTGTAGCTTTCCGGCGGGTTTTTGATGTTCCGCCTTCACTTGTTGGCATGTGAGTCAACGAGACACAAAGTCTGCTACCTCCCTTTTCATGTTAGGCCACCAGAAAGTTCTTTTCAAGTCTTGGTACATCTTAGTGGCTCCAGGGTAGATTGTGTACCTTGATCTATGAGCTTCTTCAAGAATCTTCTTCTTCAATTCGGGACAGTCGGGCACACATGCCCGTTCATGAAATAGCAATCTGCCATCAGGTGCCAGCTTGAAATCAAGTCTCTCGTCCAGCTTACTTTTTATCTTCACTAGTGAGGGATCTTCTTCCGGTAGCTCCTTGATTTCAGGTAGTAAATATGGATGTAGGCTCATATGAGATAGAATAATACACATGTTCTTCTCATCTGTGCTGATATCAAGCTCAGAGAATTTCTCTAGCAGCTTCCATTCTTGTATCATACAGTTGGCCAATATCGCTCTCGGCTTTCGACTAAGGGCATCAGCTACGAAATTACCCTTACCAGGATGATACTGTAATGTGAAGTCGAAATCCTTGAGATACTCGAGCCAACGCCTTTGCCGCATGTTCAGCTCCTTTTGGGAGAATAAGTACTTTAAGCTTTTATGATCAGAGTACACAGTGAATTGTTCTCCGTAGAGATAGTGTCTCCAGATCTTCAAAGCAAATACTACCATAGCCAGTTCTAAGTCGTGAACCGGGTAGTTCTCCTCATGCTTCTTCAATTGTCGGGAAGAGTATGCAATGACTCTCCCATTCTGCATCAATACACATCCGAGGCCAATACCAGAAGCATCGGTATATACCTCATATTTTTCTCTTTCCATTGGTAATGATAAGACTGGAGCAGTGGTCAAGAGGTCCTTCAAAGTTTGGAAACTCTTTTCACAATCTTCCTTCCACTCATAAGGCACTTCCTTACGGGTTAACCTGGTCAGAGGAAGAGCAATTTTGGAGAAGCCCTTGATAAAACACCGGTAGTAACTAGCTAGACCCAAGAAGCTCCGAATCTCAGTTACATTTGTGGGTCGTTCCCAGTTCTTCACAGCTTTGACCTTTGATGGGTCAACATCAATTCCGTTCTTCGAAATGATATGGCCTAAGAAGGATACTTCCTCGAGCCAAAACTCGCATTTGCTGAATTTGACATATAGCTTTTTTCCCCTTAATATCTGCAATGCCTTCTTGAGGTGTTCTTCATGATCCTCTTCGGTCTTTGAATAGATCAGAATATCATCAATAAAGATCACACTAAATTGGTCTAAATAAGGCCTGAATATGCTGTTCATTAATTGCATAAAAGCTGCGGGAGCATTTGTTAGTCCGAAAGGCATAACAGTAAATTCGTAATGCCCATACCTGCTTCGGAATGCAGTTTTATGAATGTCTTCTTCTTTGATCTTCAATTGGTGGTAACCAGAACCAAGATCAATCTTGGAGAAATATAAAGCTCCAGATAGTTGATCGAACAGCTCATCAATCCTTGGCAGTGGATACTTGTTCTTGATTGTAAGGTGATTTAGCTGCCGATAATCTATGCATAATCTCATCGATCCGTCCTTCTTTTTGACGAATAGCACGGGTGCTCCCCATGGGGAAGTACTCGGCCTGATGAAACCCTTGTTCAATAACTCCATTAGTTGTTCCTTTAGTTCCTTCAGCTCAGTAGGGGACATTCTGTATGGTGCCCTGGAAACAGGACCAGCACTGGGGGCAAGGTCAATTGTAAACGACACTTCCCTTTTCAGGGGTAAGCCGGGCAATTCTTCTGGAAAGACGTCGGGAAAATCCTGAATTACATGGATGTCTTCAAGTTTAATCTCCTCGGCTTTCGTGGCAGTCACGAAAGCTATGAAAGACATACATCCCTTATTCATAAGTTTACTAGCTCGGAGTGCTGATATAAGAAGTGATTTATTCCGAGGGCTATTGTAAACTAGTTCTGGAAAATCCACGAAGGTTACCTTGCCATGCCGGAAATCTACCGTCGCTTGGTGTGTGGATAACCAGTCGGCACCTAGTATGACATCATAACCCTTCATATCTAGGCATATCAGGTCAGCAGGCAAATTGCTTCCCTTAATCATCACTTCACAATTTGGATAGTGGTAAGTGATATCAGACTCGTTTCCAAGAGCTGTAGATATTACCAAATCTAACAGTTCATGTTTCTTAGAAAATGAAGTAGCAAATTGGTTGGAAACGAATGAATGAGTTGCTCCGGTATCAAATAGAACTTGAGCGGTTTTAGAACAAATAGTGAGAGTACCTTCCACAATTCCGCCTTCAGTGGGTTCCGTCTCTCGGAGAGCTTGCAGACGGCCTTGTTTCTTTACCGGACGCTTCTCGTCTTTGGTGTCTTGTTTCTTCATCAGTGGGCAGTTTGGAATTCGATGCTCGCGGCTCCCACATCAAAGACAAGCTATTAACTTCCTCCAGCATTCCTCGGTCTTATGACCAGCTTTATCACAATACTTGCAATTCTCCTTAGAGGGAGTGGCGGTGGAGAATGGTCTGTCATTCTTATGGAATTTCTTTGCATTGGAGGGCTCCCCTCCCATGAAGAACCGCATCTTATTGAATGATTGCTTGAATTTTCCTGAGCTTGTGACGGGTTCCTTCTTGTCTCTTCCTCGGATTCTCTCGGATAATTCGGTGGCGTCTTCTAGCAGTTGGGCACGTCGAACTATCTCCGAATAGACTTGGATGTCCATCGGTGCAAGTTGCGTAATATAGTGGGGCCGAAGCCCGTTGAGGAATCTTCTCGCCTTCATCTTTTCCATACACACCAAGTGAGGTGCATACTTTGACAATCTTGAGAACTGTGCCTCATACTCGGCCACTTTCAAGCCCCGTTGTTTTAGAACGGCAAATTCAGCGGCCTTCTTCTCCTAGATATGGTCGGAGAAGTACTTGTTATTAAAATGCTCCGTGAATTCCTCCCATGTGACATGATCTTCTGGAAGTGTTGCTTCGATAGATTCCCACTAGCATCGAGCATCCCGCTCTAGTTGGAATACGGCCAGTAAAACCTTCTCCTCGCTCGTGCATTGCATCACACGGAAGATTTGTTCCATCTCTTTCAGCCAATTCTTGACATCCTCGGGGTCGGACGAACCTATGAACCTTGGTGGGTTTATGTTACGAAAACTCCTGTGGAGATCACCCGCTCCACGGTGGGCTCCGCCTTGGGCCACTTGCTGGAGTGCCTGTGTAAGGCCCTGCACGGTGCGCTGCATCTCGCGCCATTGTGCCCTTTCAGCAGCCATGATCCTACAAAAAAGTTTAAGGATAATAAAGATCGGGTTTACTTATGAGGTCAAAAGTCATTATAGCACTTAACCCATGGCTCTAACCATCTCACCAGGTAAGGAACAAACTATCCTTGGACTCAAGTTTTTACCTATATTTCAATTTCCCAGGTTTGAAAACCTAGGCTCTGATACCACGAAGACTGTCACGTCCCGAGCGCGGAAGATACTCGGATGCGTGACGCGTCTATATAGATTATGTCATTAGAGCGATAAGAATTGTAATATACATAATTACGGAGTGTGCAATTTACTAATAAATCTAATAAATTCTAATAGTCCAAGTGACAATTATTTAATTAATCAAAGGTATTAAATATAGTCCATGAAAATTTCTAAATTTAGAAAGCCAAACATTTGGCTACATGACTTAGCACAAGGTTTATACCACTAACTGACATAACTGGGAATACAAAGTAGACTCAAATAAATTCAAAGACACGACTAGCTAATGATAGATGGTTGGCGTTCTAGCACTCTTCACTCGGCCTCAAACCCATTCTTGTCGCTATCCGATTTACCTGAAAATGTTAAGAAGCAACTGGATGAGCGAATTGCTCAGTAGGAATTACATCTCAAATTCGAGCAATCTTTACGTGAATTATAATTTACTTGTATTATCAGTATGGCTATGCATGACGTACGTATAAAATGAACGGGTATGTAGGTATATCTATACATGATGAACAATAAGAGATCAAGAGCTGTATACAGAGAGTATATCAAGATTTCAAGTATTTGACAAGCAGTATTTCAAGAATTATAGATGTAAATGCCACTTCGGGTCTAGCACGGATTCATGTACGATTACGATTTCAAGTGCGAGTATGTACTCATGTACAAGTATATCTCAGGTACGAGCAAGTAAAATCTAATTCCAGCAAGTAAAGTTAAGTACGTATCAGGAGAATTGGCTATTTCAATCAAGCAAGTATTTCGCCCTTTCTCGGGCCACAAGTCAAGTATTGCCTGTTCCGAGCCACGCAAGTCAAGTCAAGTGAGTAAAGAGAGAGTAGGGTGGAGTGTCTCAAGGCAAGTAAGAACTCCGGTGCAATGCCAAACACCATGGTCAATAAACTCCCATGGGCACAAGTACCTTTGGGTGCTCCTCCCAGGACCAGACCGGGCCCTATATGCACAGCATTTCATCTATTACTTTTGACATCCACACTCATTTTATAGCCAATATAGAGTTTCAAGGGTTGCCTTAGTAGGATATACAAGGTAGATTTTTATGGAATGGAATTCAATGACTCATAATATGTAAGAAAATGACTTAGGGTTGCGTCGATACAAACCACGATAGAAATGAGGGAAAAGGTATCAATTTATATACTTTTTCCTAAACAAAAACACTAGATAACTCTATAGTAAGGTTAAACAAAAGTTAGAACATCCCATAAGGGCCATTATGCAATTATGTCAGTTTACTATTTAAGAATACTATTCAATTACTATTCATTACTATTCACTTACTATTTATTTACACTATTCACCGAAATAACGCCCTTCACTAAGTCGTCATTTTTGTGAATGACGACTGTTTAAACAGTCATCATTTCTAAGTTATGTATATATTGTATATTAATCATCTATGTAAAAAAATTAATAAATGTGAATCATGATACCTAATCTAATGCATGAGCATACCGTTAGATTCCTTATATTTTTCTCTACCTATCTACGTGTCTATATCAAAAAAATTCTTTTATTTGGAAAAGTGATACTATTCATTGAAATAGTGACTTTTATACACTATTCATACCGTAAAAATTTCTCAAAAATAGAAAGTAAGGATATGGACATGTAGAGGACATTCTCGGGAGTTCAGAATCATGCACATGCGAAATTGTTGGGTTTTACTATTCAATAAATTGGGGTGATTTACGCCAAGAAGGTACATTCCGTGACTCAAAATACTATTCAAGTACTATTCATTTTTAATACTTTCAGTAAATCAGGAATTGAGTACATGGTTAAATAGAGAAAAATATGAGGGTTCCACAACCATGTTCATGCAGGAGTTTCGTGATTAGGTTAAAAAAAGTTATAATTCTCTACACATAGTGGCTCGGCATTATGAGTCACAGTTTACTATTTAAACACTATTCATTTTTAATTCTTTTAGTAAATCAGGAATTAAGTACATGGTTAATTAGAGAAAAATATGAGGGGTCCAGAACTATGTTCATGCAGGAGTTTAGTGATTAGGTTAAAAAAAGTTATAATTGTATGAACATGGTGGCTCTACATTATGAGTCACAGTTTACTATTTAAACACTATTCATTTTTAATTCTTCCAATAAATCAAGAATCGAGGACATGGACAGGTAGAGAAAAATCTCAGGATCACAGAACTATATTCGTCTAAAATTTTCATAGTCCAATTTATTAGTTATAGATTTTTGAATGCTTTGATTTACTGATTCTTGGAAATTCTAGGAAATTAAATTGATGACATGGGTCATGTCTTCAATTAATTGACGACTGTTTACGCAGTCTTCAATTTGGTAACTGACGCCCTGGTTAGGGGCGTCATTTACACTGGTACACTATTAACATACTATTCATTTACTATTCATCAGTGTGAAAATGTTCTAAATCAGGAAGTAATGGTACGAATATGTTGAGAAAAATGTCAAGATTCCAGAAATGTGTTCATTTAAAAATTTCGTGCTTTAGTTCGATAGTTATAGATTTTTGAATGTGTTGAATTTATTTGCTACCAATAATTCCAGAAATTAAAATGACGACATGGGTAATGTCTTCATTTAATTGATGACTGTTTGCGTAGTCTTCAATTTGGTAATTGACGCCCTGGTCAGGGGCGTCATTTACGGATACTGGTACACTATTCATATACTATTCATGTACTATTCATCAGTGTGAAAATGTTCTGAATCAAGAAGTAATGATACGAATATGTTGAGAAAAATGTCAGGATTCCAGAAACATGTTCATGCAAAAATTTCGTGCTTTAGTTTGATAGTTATGAATTTTTGAATGTGTTGAATTATCAATTACTCAAAATTCCAGGAAAATGAATTGACGACATTGGTCATGTCTTCAATTAATTGACGACTATTTGCACAGTCTTCAATTTAGTAATTGACGCCTTGGTCAGGGGCGTCATTTACAGATACTGGTGCTCTATTCATATACTATTCATCCGTGTGAAAATGTTCTAAATCAGGAAGTAATGATACAAATATGTTGAGAAAAATGTCAAGTTTCCAGGAACATGTTTATGTAAAATTTTAGTGCTCTAGTTCGATGGTTATTGATTTTTGAATGTGTTAGATTTATTATCTTCCGAAAATTTCAGAAATTAAAATGACGACATTGGGAGTGTCTTCATTTAAATGACGACTGTGATAACAGTCTTCTATTTCACTAATAACAGGGGCGTCATTTACAAAAAGGGCTGGGGCCCTCCGGATTTTTAAACATGAACGTATTACACTAATAACAAAGGCTATATATTAAGGTTTGAAAATATGGTTAATAATAAAAAAAACTAATATGCTCAAAAACTCATGAAATCATGCTTAACAGACTATGTTCAACTCATAAAGATCATGATAATATGTATCAGGCTATTAAACTAGCATGATATATATATGATTATTGCTTGATTCAGATGATATATAGCATGGTTGGTAGGTTAATCGAACTCTAAGCATGAATCAGCTAACCTATTTAGCTACTGGTTAGACAAGAATTTGAGAACACCTACCTTTTGACCTGTGATACGAGGTTCAGAGCTGCAGCAGGATGTAACCTCGGGAGGACGATGCTTCTGCAGCACAGCAGTAGCCTCTGACAGTGCTACGGATGCGATTAGTTATAGGGAATGATAAGGCATTGGTTAATGCCTTGTGGGTCATGCTGAGTGGGTATTATTTTTACCAGCTCGAATGGGTTGCTCGTGTCTCAATCTTCTAGAATCACGTGTTTAAATGATCCCGTGTAAAGGGTCGTTCATTTAATAAATGACGCCTTGCATGAGGGTGTCATTTATTTGGGTAGCATTATTGTGGCATTATTAATGAGAATGACGCCCTTCAAGAGGGCGTCATTTGTTAGACACTTCTGCCCCACTCACGTGACATACATATATAATTATTACTATTTTATCTTATTCAAATTGACGCCTTCATGCATGTCTTCAACTCTGTAGATGACGTCCATGCAAGGGGTCTTCAATTTGGAAATTGACGCCCTAGTTAGGGGCGTCAATTCCTTTGGTGGTGGGAAGGAATCCACTACGTACTCCCCATGGCCCATGTGTTTAAAGGTATTTTGTACATTTATATAATAACCCTTTCATGGTTTATTTCTTTGTACAAGACCTCCCAAGTAAGATTCTTTACCCTTGTGCATAAGTAGGAATGCACATTTGCATTCTAGTCCTCCTATAATTTAATTCTTTAAACAAAACTTAGAATTCTATTAAGAAGAGTAGGTTACGTATACATATGATAAGGATTTGTAATTTTATATGCTAGCCCCCCCCCTAAGGTTTTGGCTCTTTACACAAAGCCCTCATGATTCTTTATGTTATAAAGTAGGGTTGGCTTGTATATTTTCATTATAGTCCTTGTGAGGTTGGGTTCTTTATGTAAGGCCTTCATATATGCTAAAGCCTTCATGTATGCTTTCTTTTAAGAAGAAGTTTTGAATTAACACAAAGTTATTTATCGGGGGTGCTACATCATGAATGGAGGAATCATGACGAGGCCAATCCTGAAGGCGATTGGAGGTGCACATACACACGTGTCTCCGGTGATGAAACCCATGACGAGCACGCGGTGTACTCGATATACTTAACCCACTCATAGAACCCCAGGGAGGGGGGCATTAATATAGCCCTTTGGAGAAACCAGGGCGAGTTCGGCGTCGATGGAAGAAATCAAAGAGCAATAATGGGCGACGAGAAAAATGAATGCAATCAGAGAGAGAGAGAGAGAGAGGGATTCAAGCATAGCTTAAGAAGCACCCAATATCACATTTGGCCTAGCATTGTCGCACAGAACAATTTCATTACACCCTCGCATTTAGACGAAGAAAAGAAAGTACAAGAAGCAAATACTAAAAATGAAGATGGGATTCGATAGGGATTGCGGGTTCATATCATTGCCCATCTAATTACATATCACGGGGGAGGCACTTGCAAGAAGAGGGGAAGGAAAGAGATTGCAATCGCTCCACCGAACCCACCTCTGCTCTCCACCATGAAAACAGAGTATCGGAATGGGCGCTCTCTCTCCTCGCACTGGGCCTCTCTTCTCGGTCGAAGAATGGCGGATGGCGGCTCAGGCACTCAGCTTTCTTTTTTTTCAAGCCTCTCCTCTCTGATCCTGATGCGGGATGGGATACGACTCGACGCCAATTGGAATGTAAACCTTCGACTCTAGGCGAACTCGCGACTCGTCCCTAGCGAGGGAAGCGTGCGGATATGCGCGGTTGAGAAATCGGCAATGAGTCAGGGTGGTCTACACACTCTCGTGCTCGGATTGAGTCACGGGATGGGTCTCACACTCACTCTCACAATGGTGACTAAAATTGAACGAGCTAATTTCCTATCACTCAAGCAGCGGCAAATAAATACATATAAGAAATGGGCAAATATGATAAAGAGAGGAGGCGAGTGTACCTCCACGCTCCGGGCATAGGGAAGACGACCCCAACCAAGACTCGTACTCCCGGTACAGTAATTAAATAATAGTTACAGCAGTGAATTTTATGCCCACTCCATGCAGGGAGGTAAAGGGCTACAGTGGGACCTGGGAGTAGTGAACTCGAGTTGACGGGCAGCAAGCCGGAAGGGCTTTCGGGCCGGAGGCGGGCTATTGGTCCGACTCGGTACTGTTCAAACTCGCTGGACAGAAAGTGAACTCGGCTGCTGGGATGGCAGCTTCCGGTCACCTTCTGGCCACGGCGGTTGGCTGGGACGTTGGCGGGAGGTCCCTCTTTGATCCCTGACGTCGGCGGCAGTCGAATCTGAGCCGGCATATTTTGCAAGAATTAGCCAGCGGACTGCTCTACTGGCCTGTTCACGGAACAAATTTGCGCGTTTCCATAAAAATAATTGTTGCACCCAGATCCGGAGGAGGATCGGAGCGAAATTAGCGCCGTTGGAAAGAGGACTCAAAGGGCTACAACATATATTAATTTCACAACCATCCAGTAAACAGATTGGAAATGAAAAACTCTGTGGCACAACTGTTGCTTCTGGGTCAGATTACCGATAGTCAGGATAAACAAGGATCTGCCTGAAAATAAATTTTGACTGATGGGAAGTGGTGGATCTACGTCTTGGGGATTTTATGGGGGATAGAGGGTGAAGTAAGGAACACGCAAAAAAATTGTGGTATTTTTTTGAGGTGGTTTGAGGGGTGGGAAGAATTTTATGGCAGGGGTGGTTGGATCTGGACTGTAGGGGATAGAATAGAAATCCGGTTTGAACAGAGGTTTTTCAGAGGGGTAAACAAACTCCAAAATTAGTGAAAATATTTGTGGGGAGGGGATTTGGTGGACAGAAAATGTAGTCCAAATTTCAGATCAATCTGAAATTGGTAAGGGGGTCAAATAGATGAAGAGGTGGGTTACTGGAACACAGATCTGCACTGGGACAGACTGTGTAGATCTGGGAAAACGTAAATGGAACGGGGGGCAAACGAATGATTCAAGGCATGAAATTGTTTTTGGAAAGGGGGGATTACGTGGGAAACTCACCCTCAAAATCTGAAATCGATCAGATCTGTGGAATGGGAGGAAGAATTCGAACACTGGGTTGCTGTCCAGAGGTGGACAAAACCGATAGCGGTGGTGCGACGGCGGCTCGATGGCTGCGGCGGCGGTGGTGCTGAGCTTCTCACTCAGGGAAGAACTGATAAGGAGGCCTCACACCTCAGATTGGGCTGCTTTCTCAGCTACAAACGGGATGGGGAGGAGAGAGGGGGCTGCGCCCTATGGCTTCTTCGCCAAAAAAACTTATTTTCTTTTCATTAATTCCTCCAAAATATTAAAATACATGGGTTATATAACTCTAACTAAAAGACCTAGGGTCCAAGTCCAACTTGGACCATGGACCATCCCCTAGGGGCCCTAGGAGCTAGGTGGCCCAATGGGAGAAAGGGTTTGGGTCCCACCGGGCCAACATGGCCTTTTGCAAAGAAACCCACTAAAACCTATGGACTGGCACATTGGCTTATAGTTGCCTTACAATTGTAAACCCAATTAACTCAAGGATATAAATGCAAACACATTGGCTTATACTCTTGCTTTGATGTCCCCATCAGATCCCCCTTTTCTTTTCTCACCCATGCTCTGTCTGTCTTCGTCCCTCTTCTTTTCACCTGCTCCGAATGGCTCTCTATTATAGGCCAAGCAGAAGGTTACTCCATCCGACGCGGGGGAGTGGAGAGCGGGCCTGTTTAGTGGATTGCCATATGCTCACCATTTTAGAGGAGCACGCCAGTTTAGAGGAGCGCGCCGATTTAGGAGCGCGCCGGGTTAATCTCCTTATCGCATTTGTTGAGCCAGGTTTCAGCTTGTGGATCTTGGACTGGTTCAGAGTCAACTTGAGTTTTCATCTCATCGGGGCTCTGTGAGACCGACATGAGAAGTATCGGGGAAGCATTTAGGCCAATGACTGGCCAATTCCGGTGTTGTCTATGCCCTCCATTCGGTCACTTGGGTTTTCCACTGACATGGCCTTCGGCACTACAATTTGTGCTACCGGGTCGGCTTTGTCTATATTTACAAAATTCCCAGGGGGTGGGTCACCACCCGGAGTACTTTCGCCTCGGTCGGGCAGCTATTCGATCACTGACGGACCCATCGGGTACGTAAGAAGACGTACCCGCATAGGGTTACCTGGGTCTTTCACTGATATGGCCTTCGACATCTCATTTCGAGGGGCCAGAGACATTTCTTCACTTCAGGAGGGTTTCTTGTTAGGTGGCGAACCACCGGGTACATTCTCGCCCTGATCGGACGACAGACGGAGTTTGTTCGACACGACTAAGTTGATACATGTTCGTTGGGCAGGCCACACAGCACTGTCGATTTGTTGTAGATTTCTTCCGACCATCCTAAGGTGGAGCCCCTGATACTCTCGTTAGGTGACCCGAGGCTTCAACGGTCATAGAGGACCCTTGGGCATTTGTTTCCTTTAGCTTTTGCGCTTCGGCGGGCCGTCTTCTTTTTGTCGTTCGGGCATGATTGCCATCGATCATATTTCAGGTGCCAACAGCGTCCTCGACGCTTGCTGGATGCCTGTAGAAGTCCGAGGGTGCAGTAGTTAGGTCATAGGTTCTTGTATATCTTATTCTTCTATTATTTTTGCCCCTTGAGCTCCCAAGGGGGGTTTTTATAGGGGAAGGTGAAGAGTCCGGGAGGGTTTAGGTAGACCAAGTTAAGGGTTAAACTTGGTCCGAGTAAACCCTTGAAAAGAAGTTTTTTTTTTGTTTGTGAGTAGGGGAGGGAGGTTTTAGGCGGACCAAACCAGGAGGCTGGTCTGGTCCGCCTAAACCCCTCCCCCAGGGGGGTTTAGGCAGACCAAACCTAGGGCTGGGTTTGGTCTGCCTAAACCCTTCCTTGAAGGGGTTTAGACGGGGAAAAATAGGGTTTTTTATTTAATTTTTTTTTTGTTTTGGATGGGTTAGGTGGACCAGCCTAGGGGGGTCATGCTGGTCTGCCTAAACCCTTAGGGTTTGGCGGCTGGCGGCTAGGTTTTCTGTAAAAAAAAGTTTTTTTTTATTTCTACCAAGGGTTTAGGCAGACCAGCCTGGGGGGTGAGGTTGGTCCGCCTAAACCCTCCCCAGGGAGGTTTAGGCGGATCAGCGTCAGAGAGAGAGGGGGCGGTCCCCACTCTCTATAAAGTCTAGGTTTTTTCTTTGTTTGTCCTAATTTGACCAAGAGGAAGAGGACAAAGGATACTCGGAGGATATTTGGCTGCTGGAGGATATTGATATTACCCGTGCTTGTGGATTGCCCGCGCTTGTGGACCCTGTCGTGTGACGTTGTTGCCGAATCCTTCCACGCACAGTACACCGGTCAACTTTGCACGATCTTCGCACGAACTGAGAGCATTAAGCGGAAGCAACTGGGACTGGGGCTGGGAAATGGCCGGGAGGCCACTGGACTGGGAGGGGTGGCGCTCCACAATAGGGTTCGCCCTCCCCAGGGCGTGGCCGTGCCCGGGGTGAACCCTCCCCGGGGTGAGTCGCAGCCCCGAGGGGTGGCCCCCGAGGGTCTTCTCTTATTTTTTGGGGGTGTTCTTTAAAGAACACAGGGTCCTAGGATGCTGGGATTAGCCCGTGGGGGCTGTTGTTATCGAGTCGTAGTTGCCTCTCGCATGGTATTCGGGTAAATTCCCGACACACCTCGGGTTGTCGAACGGCCTGAGTTACTGGCTGAGGGGCCTTACAATTGGTCTTGGGTTGTGGGTAGGAGCTCGTACAAGTCTGGGGAAGGCTCTTTAGGCGTATGGGCCCTACCTCAGTAGTATATGCCGTGTTGTAAGGTGGATTGATACAGTAGCCCAAGGTTACCCCGAATGTTAAAAGTTCACGGCTCATAGCCGTGTATCCGGGGGTCGGGGATGGCCCCAACTTATTGGAGGGTTCCTGTAGAACCCGGCTGGTATGTTGGAGCCATGGGTCGGCCCGCAGTTTGCTTTAGAAGGGCTGGGATATATAAGCCCAAAAGGTGTTCGGGGAAATGCCCGACACACGTGTGTGGGCCGTATACACGGGCTGCGGGCCTCCAGAGCCTGTGGTTGACTTAGTTAGGTCTCCCGTTGACCGCGGAGGGCGGGAAGAATGTGTTGACCCAATGTAATGGTACGAACCAAGATTCAGAGGGGGGGTGAATGAATCTCCCTCTAAAACTTGGTCAATTTAAAACTTATCCTAAAAGATCTAGACTAGTGCGGAATTAAGATCAATCAGAAGCTTAGCTGTAAGCGTGTCTAACATTCATCTAGCGATTAAAACTTGGAAAACAAACCACAGTACACAAGAGGCTTTTAGGTGGTTCGGTCCTCCAGACCTACATCCACCCCTTACTCAACGGAGTAAGGATTCCTACTGACACACAGCTTGACCAACTGCGGATCCACAGCTTTGGGGATAAATCCCTATAGACCGCTGATCCACAGCTTTGGGGAACACGTCCCAGACCACTGATCCACAGCTTTGAGGAACACGTCCCAGACCGCTGATCCACAGTTTTGGGGAATACGTCCCAGACCGCTGAGCCTCACAGCTTGCTGTCCGAGGAAACACCCTCGCCCGCTGAGCAATACAGCTTAGCTCTGCTGATACACAGCTTAGAAAGAAAGGTTTGAAAGGAAAAACAAGTATGAGAAAATTCAGCTACGTAAAGCTGGAAATAAATCACAAGATTGTAGCTCTCGAATGAGCACGTTGGTCTGGATCTAATCCAGAAACCAACTGATAGTAAATCTTCAATTTCCTTCAGCCGCTTCACTCTTTCTTCTCTCTTCTCTCTCGAGCTCTCTTTCTCACCCTTTGAATTCTTTTCTTCAAAATCTCATCAAGTTCGAAGGCAGGGCTTGGTCTTCTGTTATTGTTTCCAGTCAGGTGTGAGAGGGGCACGTGGAAAACAAGTTTCCTGCCCAGAAGATTCGATCATATCTGGAATCAGCTGTCCATGTGTCACGATCTTAGCTTCTCTATATTCTACGTGGCGAAGTCTCCTTTGATCAAAATACTCTTGGATCACATGCTTCTTCATAGCCCTGTTGATTAGAGCAGAGGCATTCTGTTAAACACATCGTAGTCAATCATTTTTCAATATGCACAGATTTAATAAGGTATAAGAAGAATGTGTAGATACTTTGTATGTGCAAGGTGCCACGGAAGCACAGACCTGAAGGTTTATAAACGTATCATGCACATACATTGCATGTGCAAGGAACAAAGATTGCGCTGACATTCATCAAACAATATGGAAGTATGCACTGACATAATTGTTTATAAGACACTTATGCACATACCTCAGTTAGCATGTGCGAAGACCTGCACAGACCTTGACTATATGCAGTGCAGGATATGCACAGGCTTCAGTTAGCGTGTGTGAAGACTTGCACAGACCTCGGCTATATGCAATGCAGGATATGCACGGACTCTCATATGAAGGACGTAGAACATGCACCGACTATGGTATGTGCCTTAGACAAAAACTTGCATAGGACTAAGGCATGCACAGATTTGTTCAAGATATTACGAGAATATGCACAGACTCTATGGTGTTATGTGCAGACATGCCCAGACTTAATGATGCTATTGACAAAGAGCATGCACAGACTTGCTTATGCATTTAGGATGAGTGTGCACAAGCCTTGTAGCATGCATACGGCAAATATGCACCGACCATGAGAGCTAATATGCACGGACTTCGTGTGACAGATGAAAACATGCACTGACCTTCGAGTGCACTTATTAGACATCATGCACCGACTTAGTATATAATACATGAAGATATGCACCGACTATAAATGCAATGCACTGACCCTGAATATGCAAACGACTAGGACATATGCAGACGTTATCTATCAAATAACATGGTATGCACAGACCTAACTAAAAAGTGCACCGACCTTGAATGCACAAACGACTTGCACTGATTTCTTCAACGTATGCATGAACTTTGTATGCAACAAACGCAAGGTACACAGACCTTGTATGCTGAATGACGCAACTATGCACATACATACATCTTATATGTAATGGTCAAATGAAAATATATTTATGCAATCCAGTCTTACATGACTCATAGATTGTCATCATCAAAACTAGGGTTCCAACAATCTCCCCCTTTTTGATGATGACAACTATAATTCATGTATGATTGAAACCAACAGAGAATTTATTTGCTAACATGCATAGCAACGATAACATTCAACATAAAACATGCATTCAACACAAATATGCACTATGTGGAAATTACATACATTTCTGTGTATAGTAAGAGAATACAGACTAGTGTTCGAGTAAGATATCTCATTCAGTATTTTTTACATTAGAGAACTGAAAACTGTCCAACAGTAAGCTGTGAGCTTCCATACATACACAGACCATTGTCACTGCCCATCAGTAAACTATAAGCTTCCCTAACTATAGGCTCTCATACATGTCCACCTTCCACCACAATTGCTTCCATACATGTCCACCTTCCACCACAATATATTCTCCCCCTTTGTCATTATCAAAAAGAATGGGGAATTCTTGGGAATCAGTAACCTCTGTAGCTGCCCCTGTCTCTTGGATATTGTGTAGAACTTGATCCTGGGGTAGAAAGTCTGGACATTACAGAAGCCTAAAAGTCTCTGATGGAGTTGGACAACTCATCAAACATGTGTTGCACCATGCTTCCCAATCGGTCCACTAGGGAAGAGTTGGAATCTTGTTTTGTGAGAACATGTTTACTACTCTCTATGACATTCTGCAATTGTGACTGAACAACTTTAAACTTATTGAGGATCTCAGGCTGACTTACTGCAATTTTGTTCATTGTGGTCTTTATCTTCTCAAACTCTATCTTGAGATCAAAGGTGTGGTCAATAATTTGAGCGAGCTTGCTAAATGATGAAACTTGGATATCCTGCATGCTACTCACCATTTCTGCAGTCCTGTTGGATACTCCTAAAAGAGATTCCAAAAGTTCTCTTAGAGCTGCATTAGTTTTCTATTTGTCAGTCATAAACTGTATCCATTTATTTTTCACAGAGATTTCCATATGATGCATCCTGGCATGTAATCTGTCCAGATTGAGATTTGTGAAGAGAAACTGTGCATTCATCACTTCATTTTGATTCATCACCATATAGGCCAAATTTCTCAGCATTTCTTTAACATCGGGTTCAACACTAGATTCTGGTGAAGTGAAAGAAGAAGCACTTGAGTCTGGAAATTCTGTGTGATAAGCATGTTGTTCTTCAGGTAATGGTGGAGGTGGTATACCAAGACCAATCATTTCCACAAGATAAGGTCCATATGAGGGAGCAGGGGCAAGAGACATTCTTGGATATAACTGAAATAGAGGAGTTGGTCCCATCACATACTCCTGTGTATCCTCTTCAGCAGCCCCTGGAGCTTCATGTGGAGCTTCTTCATCCTGAGCTTCTTCTTCTCTATGTTTCTTCACCCTCTTGTTCATTAACAGTTGACTCAGCAAGTTCTTCATAAGTTTTGTCAGCCTCTTCTATCATAATCTGTGTAACCATCTCAGACAGTAATTCTTCATCTACTTCAATTTCTTCTTCTCTTTCCTCTTCTACACCTTGTGAATAAATTCCTTGTTCAGCAGCTTCACTTGGTTGATCTTCCTCTTGTTCTTTCTGAACAACTTGTTGTTCCTGCTCAGATTGCACTCCAAATTTATCAAATAGCTCACTGATATTTTGATCCAGCTGTTGTACAATTTGAGCATCAGTTAAGTCCAATTCATGAATTTCTTGTTCTAGTTGCAGATCCTTGAGATTCTTCTCAACATGCTTATCAGTAGATTGTTGATCTTTTTCAGCTAACATAGGAGGAGTCTCTTCTTGAGGAATCTGAGGAGGCTGTTCTGATACTGTTTCAACTTGAATTTTCCTCTTCTTCTTCAAAGGAGCATACTTTTCTGATTTATCCTTTCTTTGAGTTTCACTAGAAGAACTCTCTGAGTCAGTATCTTTCAGCCTCAAGAACTTTTCAATAAAATCCATGTTGTACATATTAACTTTTGGAATTTCTTTTGAAGGCTCATTTTCTTAAGATATGTTTGCCTTCTTAAATATAGCAGTTAAATGAGCTGCAAATGGCAAATGTCTTCTAGACTCTTTGCAAGTTCTCATTATCTGAATAATTGTTTCAGGCAAGCAAACTCTGATTCTCTTCAGCAGACAATATAGAACAAATCTTTGAGTGTTGGTCAGTCTTCCTCTTCCTCCGACTTGTGGAGTAATCATAGTAGTAAGAATGTGATGCAACAATCTCTTGAGAGGGGAGAAATTGTTTGCGTTGAACTGACCCAATTTTAACTGATTTTTGTCTTGGGGATTCCTAGGCTCATCTGTGATGAGTGAGTATGCATCATGAAAATCATACGCAAACTTTCTTTCAGTTTCTCCGTCTTCTGGTATTCTAAATACTTTATGTAGGAGATGCTTAGAGACTTCAATCCTAGATCCCTTGACTTTAGAAAATAGTTTTGTCTGATCCAAATCATACTTCAGATTTTGATAGAACTCAGCTACGAGTCTCGGATAGTATACTCTGTGCTTACTCAAAAATTTTATCCATTTCTGAACTTTAAAATTTTCAATCAACTAAGGAAAATTTTCAATCATTTTCTGATCATGAAAATGCACGTGCCGTAGGAAGACAATCATTCCAGCTTTCAGTGTTATCTCTGCATGGCTTGATGCTTCAGCTGAGATATCTTCTTCTTTGAGTACCTTTCTCTTACCTCAACCCTGTGCAGTCTTCAGCTTCTTCACTTTTAATAGCGGCACATCAACCTTTGCTGACTCGCGATCTTCTAGTGACTGTACCTCCATTTCCTTCCTTTTCCCCTTGACAGACTTCTTCTGAGCCGATTCAGAAGTTGCTCCCTTTACATGTAACTCCTTTGATCTACGCTTATAGCATTTAGTCACATCGGTCTCCATGGCTTGAGGGGACGAAGGTTGTTGCTCTTCCGTGTCCTTCTTCTTCCCCTCACTCGTGGCGGACGGAGAGGACATGGTGGAAGCAATGAGAAGAGAAGGATGAAACGTAGAGAAGGAATGAACGAGATGAGAAGAGGGAAGGCTGGAGAGGCGGGCTTGCTAGCTGAACTCGAGAGAGGAAAGCACGAGAGCGGGAGGTCGCTTCATCTTTAAAAGAAAGGGTATAATGGATAAGGCAAGTAGAGTTACGTATATACAAGAGACACTGTCAACTTTACCAATATTCAACAGTTAATACCCAAACTACCCCTTACTTAAAATAAAATGCCTTTCTACGCAGAAATGCGATTTTCGGCATATGAGATTATATCTTAAAATGTTATTCTCCACAAATTATCCCTATGATTCAATGGAAATGAGACAGCTTAATCAAGGAAATAACCCAATCAAGGAGATCATTAATCATACTAGCTCTTTTCATTAGCCAATTACTGATTGAAAAACCCAATTTTTATATTGACATTAAACCAGAATAAATTTTCTGAAGGAACCATTGGGTCAACCATATTTTTAATTGATATTTTGCAACAAAAATTTTTATTGAACACTTCAGTAAAACTGCCATTTTTACTCAAGGAAACATGTTGATCAAACACCAGAATCCCTAGTTACTCAGTGTAGTTTACCTTTATGTTTCATAATATTTGAACAGAGATAGCATTCATTATCATGACTTGACCTCTGAATTTCTTTGAGACAGATGATCAGTTTCTCAAATAATATGCCATTGCTCTGCCACACTCAACTTTTATTTCATGGCGTATTCCCAGGTCTTTTGTCAGAGTTTTCTTTAGACATGACTTAAGGACCATATAAACCTTGGATTTTCTATCAGATTGGCTTATTATTAGGGACTTTCAGATTTTTGATCCTATACTGAGCAATTTCCAATTTGGACTATTTTAAGACCATTGAGGTATCTTTCAGGGTTAATTGTAAGAGCTTTTCGGATAAGATTTAATGTTCATACACTGAAAATCACATCTTAGTTAAGATCAGTAATTTTGTTCTTAGTTCAGGGTGATCTTAGTAGTTAATTATTGAAAATAAGTAGAGGTGACAGTGATCAGATATTAGTCCCCCTGACTAGCACAGTCAATGAATTATTGTTGAGTAGATGAGAAGTGAGATGAGAAAGGAGGCCACATAAGAGTGAATATTAAGACAACTAGCCAATTTGCATGCAGTTAAGGAGTTGGTCTTAGAATTCTGACACCTAACCAGCAACTCACAATAAGAATCTACAGCCCTCAAGCTTCAGATAACTTCCACCATGCAGATTCAATTAACATCCAAATCCATTTCACTTAACATAAGCGAGACCTAACCCAAAATTCAATCAGTAGTGCAACACTGAACAACAGACAACTCAGCTCCAATCCATTATGCATACGAACTCTGATCAGCTTAGCTCCCCCTCAGAATGTGCAGAGATATCAAACAACCACTACCTGATTTTCTTAAAGTACACATATATGTATCAACATTATATGTGTTCTACAGAAACATGCACAGACCCATTTATGTCATGACACACAAAACTGCACCGACCTCATCTGGCTCGAGGCAAGGGATGCACCGAGTTTATATGCATGCAGCTGATAAGTGCACCAACTTGCATGCATGAAGCAACAATACTTGCACAGACGTTATAACACACTAGCTAGGCATGCACTGATGTTATATGCGGACACGTCTAACTATGCACAGACTTGGCAATGTAATATGCAATTGTATCCATCTGATATACCAAGAGGTCATACAGATGTATGCATCTACTTATTAACATGAATGACTAACTAAAGGTCTCGCATGAAATTTGCATGAATCACATTCTCAATATGTATTACTCTTAAAAAGATATCATCAATCATCAGGTTTGCTCTAATCAATCATGCAGCATTCCACAAAGATCATTATTCAAACAAAATTAACAAAACTGAAAGGTGGAGTTTGACTGACCTTTGTGCCCTGAATTTATTGAGCCCCATTTTTTTTTTATCTTCAGAAGCACACCTGCAGCCACAATGTTATTTGAACAGTCTTGGACCCCAAGGATTTTTGGGTCCAACAGGATGAGTAGCACCCCACATTGGTGCTCTCCAGTTATTCCAAGAACATTCAAAAGTAATGTGACCTAATCTGCCACACTTATTGCATATTGGAGGTTTATGCATGAAGACAGGATTATGAACTCTCCTAGATGCAAAATGGTTCATGTGAGCAGAATAGATTTTATTGTCTTTCAAAAATAAGCATTCAGATATAACATGCCCAAATCTTCAACAGTTAAAACAATTGGCTCTCTGATTTTGAGATTTCTTCACATGCTTCTTTACATAACTGTTTCTGTAATTTTGATCTTCTTGTTTCTTTAAATAACAGTTATGCATGTAATGACCCTTTTTTCCACAATAAAAACATGCATTGGAGATATCTCTATCAGACATTTTCACAGATTTATTTTGAACTGTATTGACATGCTTGCATGCATCTAACTCATCATTTTTCAAAACTATGCAATCATCCATAACATGTCCTTTCCTACCACAGTAGTGACATGAAATATTTCTTTTATTGTGAACATGCACTGTTGTGACAGGTTTATTATTTGCATGTGCATGTGAGTGTGTATGAAAATCATTGACAACTTGCATAGAAGAATCAGAAGCAAATTTGGATTTATTTGAAATAACTTTCTTTTTATGTTTTTGAATCTTTTTCAGATTTTTTGTTGGATCTTCTGTTTTCTTGGCAGTGAATTAGAAGATAGATGAACTGGAGGGACTAGTTTGTTCTGAGCTTTTTACAAATACAGTTGATTCCATCTTTTCTTCAGCTTTCTTTTTAGATGGAACATAGCCTAACCCCTCTTTCTGAAAATTCACATTAGACCTAAGCAGTATATTCAAATTTTCTTCTCACTTAACAAATTTTGAGAGTGAATTTCTTAGATCTTGGGTTTCAGATTGCAAAGATGAAACATTAAGTTCATAGCCAGTAATTTTAGTCTCACATGAAATGACCTGTTTATGCAGTGCATCATTTAGGCTTTTCAATGTTTCAATATCTTGTTTTAGCTCCTGTTCTTTGTTGACTTCAATTTCTTTCAAAACACATTTTCCTCTTTCAATTGTTAGTAATTTTTCTGATATGACTGTGTTCAAAACCATGAGTTTCTTATTTTATCTTTCAGATTTTTATTTTCATCCATCTGAGTTTCTTCAGATTCTTCTACTTCCTTCTTCTTTTCAAGTAGCAAATAATTTTCATCTTTTAAGGATGCATTCAAGTTCTTCAACATATCAATCTCAGAATAAAGATCTTCAATTACTTCTTTTAGAAAAATGCATTCATTGCAGGAAGTTTCAGCTTTACTTAGAGTGTTCCTAAGTCTTTCACTTTCAGATTTCAGCTTGTTCATGTCAGATTTTAAGTTTTCATTTTCAGCTTTTAAACAAGTGACTTTAGCGATTTTTTATTTTCTTAATTTCTTCTTTTCTGACTTTAATTTTTCGTATCTCTCAAGCAAATTTTGATGAAGAATAACTAAATCATCAAAACTAATATCATCAGTTTCAGAGATTACCTGTGAGGATGAATCATCTGTCTGATCACAAGTGCGATCTTTGGCCATCAAGCACTGTATCTCATCTCCACATGGACTTTCCAATATTCTGTTGATAATTTGCACTGCACTCCTGCACTCATTAATAAATGGAAAATAGTTAAATTCTATCGCCCTTCTAGTAAGGTCTAGGGCCTTTTGATTCTCAGCATATTTCAGTCTGTCTGAGGCTCTCCATTTGGATTTATCCTCTGGAACCTCACAGGGACCGTGTGCTATGAGTATCCAAAGATCAGAGTTTACGCTCATCACATAATCCCCGAAATGACCATACCATCCGAAACGATCAAAGCCAGTGAATAGAGAAGTTCAGCCATGACTCAGAGACAAATCAGATCAAATCAGAAAGTATCACTAAAGAGATAGAAACCAGATTACACCACAAGTAATGCAGGACGGATCTGCAGGTCGTTGGACCCTCTGTGCAGACACCCGCTCTGATACCAATTGTTGGCCCGGTGTAATGGTACGAACCAAGATTCAGAGGGGGGGTGAATGAATCTCCCTCTAAAACTTGGTCAATTTAAAACTTATCCTAAAAGATCTAGACTAGTGCGGAATTAAGATCAATCAGAAGCTTAGCTGTAAGCGTGTCTAACATTCATCTAGCGATTAAAACTTGGAAAACAAACCACAGTACACAAGAGGCTTTTAGGTGGTTTGGTCCTCCAGACCTACATCCACCCCTTACTCAACCGAGTAAGGATTCCTACTGACACACAGCTTGACCAACTGCTGATCCACAGCTTTGCGGATAAATCCCTACAGACCGCTGATCCACAGCTTTAGGGAACAAGTCCCAGACCGTTGAGCCTCACAACTTGCTGTCCGAGGAAACACCCTCGCCTGCTGAGCAATACAACTTAGCTCTGCTGATACACAGCTTAGAAAGAAAGGTTTGAAAGGAAAAAGAAGTATGAGAAAATTCAGCTACGGAAAGCTGAAAATAAATCACAAGATTGTAGCTCTCGAATGAGCACGTTGGTCTAGATCTAATCCAGAAACCAACTGATAGCAAATCTTCAATTTCCTTCAACCGCTTCACTCTTTCTTCTCTCTTCTCTCTCGAGCTCTCTCTTTCTCACTCTTTGAATTCTCTTCTTCAAAATCTCATCAAGTTCGAAGGCAGGGCTTGGTCTTCTGTTATTGTTTCCAGTCAGGTGTGAGAGGGGCGCGTGGAAAACAAGTTTCTTGCCCAGAAGATTCGATCAGACCTAGAATCAGCTGTCCATGTGTCACGATATTAGCTTCTCTATATTCCTCGTGGCGAAGTCTCCTTTGATCAAAATACTCTTGGATCATGTGCTTCTTCATAGCCCTGTTGATTAGAGCAGAGACATTCTGTTAAACACATCGTAGTCAATCATTTTTCAATATGCACATATTTAATAAGGTATAGGAAGAATGTGTACAGACTTTGTATGTGCAAGGTGCCACGGAAGCACGGACCTGAAGATTTATAAATGTATTATGCACATACGTTGCATGTGCAAGGAACAAAGATTGCGCTGACGTTCATCAAACAATATTGAAGTATGCACTGATGTAATTGTGTATATGACACTTATGCACATACCTCAGTTTCCATGTGCGAAGACCTGCACAGACCTTGACTATATGCAGTGCAGGATATGCACAGACTTCAGTTAGCGTGTGCGAAGACTTGCACAGACCTCGGCTATATGTAATACAGGATATGCATAGACTCTCATATGAAGGACGTAGAACATGCACCGACTATGGTATGTGCCTTAGACAAAAACTTGCATAGGACTAAGGCCTATACAGACTTTGTGTGAGATAGTACGAGAATATGCACAGACTCTATGGTGTTATGTGCAGACATGCCCAGACTTAATGATGCTATTGACAAAGAGCATGGACAGACTTGCTTATGCATTTAGGATGAATGTGCACAAGCCTTGTAGCATGCATACGGCAAATATGCACCGACCATGAGAGCTAATATGCACAGACTTCGTGTGACAGATGAAAAACATGCACTGACCTTCGAGTGCACTTATTAGACATCATGCACCGACTTAGTATAGAAGACAGGAAGATATGCACCAACTATAAATGCAATGCACTAACCCTGAATATGCAAACGACTAAGACATATGCAGACGTTATCTATCAAATAACGTGGTATGCACAGACCTAACTGAAAAGTGCACTGACCTTGAATGCACAAACGACTATGTACTGACTTCTTCAACGTATGCATGAACTTTGTATGCAACAAACGCAAGGTACATAGACCTTGTATGCTAAATGACGCAACTATGCACAGACATACATCTTATATGCAATGGTCAAATGCAAATGTATTTATACAACCCAGTCTTACATGACTCATAGATTGTCATCATCAAAACAAGGGTTCCAACAGAAGATGTCTTGGGGTAGGCCTCGGCCTTGTTCCTGGGTGCCACGTGGCACAGCTCATAGTTGGGGGTGCCCCCGGGTTGGCCCGGGTGGCTGTGTAGAATGTGGGAAAAGCCCACCACTGAGCGATCGGGAGTAATCCCAATCAATTGTTGATGTCACCGTATGTCACAGCTAGCTGGTTGGGACCCTTGATTGGGCCAGGCAAGTTGTAGGAGAGGCTGGATAGTCCATGCCTTAAAGGTGTTCGGGGAAATTCCCGAACCCTTATCCTTTCATATTTTGCTGGGAAACTGTCTGGGTACAACAAATGCCCCCCACAAGGCATGCGTCGGAGGCGGAGACGAGGGCGTACAGCATGTGAGCTCCTCATTCTGGGCTGTTATTTTTATTTTGACACTTCATATGCCTTTGTTTTGTTGCATTGTATGTATTGACTTTCTAGTGTGCTGACTATTTCTGTGTGCTTTGTCTTGCAGCTATGGCAAGATTTGGCAGAGACGAGTGGGTCCCGAGGCGTGCAACCCGGGAGGAGGATTACTGGGTGAGGAGGACTGAGCAGCCCATGCCTCCTCTGGGACCACCGGTCATCACTGTAGCTAGCCTGGACCAGCTTGACTCAGGGAGCACGGTCGTGGCTGAGGGCTCCGTTGGAGATGGGGCGAGCGGACGCGGAGCTGTGGAGCTGGCTCAGATTTCAAAGGCGGGCGAGATCTACACGTACGACCGTAGTGGAGGCTATCTGGCGGGGTTCTCACTAGACCGCCACCTATTCGAGTTCGTCAGGAGCTACGTCCCATCCAGCATGGAGGAGGGGACTCCCGAGTTGTTGGAGCGCGTCGCCGGGTTGAGCGGGCGATCTTAGTAGGCAGAGACAGCCTACACGGGTCATTCTTTGCGGCTTCCCGAGTTTTTCTAGAGACTACTGGAGGCAATGCCAGTTTTCCAGTGCTGAGTGCCTGGGTTTCTTCAGCAGGGCGGACCAGTTTGGGGTCTGAGTCAGAGCGATGGGTCTCGCCTCTTGGGACTTGCACAGCCACCACCGGGTAGAGATAGAGGGTACTACACGGTTGGTGTTGGTGCCATCAGGGCTACAGTATGCTGGGGAAGGCTACAACGACCATAGCCTTCTGGATGGGATTCTGTGGCAGACTGTTGTTTGCTGGTACGGCCGCTGGGCGGTGATCCCTTTACATAGGTACCGTTAGGGAGCTACTAAGTGGCTGATGGGGATCGTGCACCACTATCGGGCGCTACTGGACAGGGCCGACAATAGATATGTCATGACTGTAGCACTGTTTGTGTACCTCTACTACACGGGGTTGCTATAGGCACTGGTAGAGCATTTCAACCGCCTGTGGAACACAATGGCGACGACTGAAGGAGAGACTTCACTAGACTTGTGGTGTCTATTCAGGATTTCTGGGCTGCTCATCAGCGGTGAAGGATATGAGGATGTGGTGCTGGATGACCTCCACCACAACCACACCGACGGGTAGGGATGATAACGAGTTCCTTATAACTATCGGTATCTGTCGAAGACCTGGAGGGATTTAGCCTTAGTTGGGATTGAGAGAGCGGCACAGACTCCCAGGGTGTCGTTGAACATGTGGGTTTGCCACTTCTACAACGGGCCCTTCTATTTTTATCAGGAGTTTATGATAGACCAAACTCCTTGGGAGGAGTACACCGAGGTTCAGCTTCGGTTTCAGACATACTCACGGTACATCTACATGCCACGGGAGGGGTGGAACCCCCATGGGCTGTCGGACATGATGCACCAAGCAGCCTGCTTGGCATACTGGCTGGCGACCTTCATAGTCCCACACGAGGAGGACGGCTTACTAAGGGTCAAGTTGTTGTGGCCTGCGTGCCTGCTAGCAAAGGGGCGGAGGCTGGCTCTAGCTCCTGAGACGTTAGTCAACATGTATCAAGGGCTGGGAGTGCCTGTGGCACATCCGACGCCATGCGAGAGGAGTTTTCTTTTGTCGACCCACTACCTCAGTGTGTGGGCCAGGCTATTGTTCCCTAGATTGGTGACTCGGGGGACCATGGCGAACCAGGCGGTGCCCCTACTGTTTAGCTTCACCGGCCAGCCAGACGGAGACGTAGTTGCATAGTTGGAAGGGGCTAGGAGCCCTGTCTTATCTGCTCGGCAAGGGTGAGGAGGGGCTACCTTTTGACAGTGCTATGAGGGATTCTCGCCTGATCCTGGTGCCTTTGAGTGGTGGGGCGGCCTGCGCCCTCTCTTACCAGTGGGAGCTAGACACGGCATTGTACATGGAGTGGGAGATGAGTAGTCAACCGGTGGTACTGGCGCTGCACCGGTTCGTGATGAACTGCTTGGAGCCGTACTACCTGTACAGGTTCGCCTGGAACTTCGGGTACGACCAGAGGATCCCGCCGAACCAAGAGTTCCCCTTAGCAGGCCGGCAATATAAAGAACGGGATACCCACTTGCTGGCAGCAGCATGGTGGGACTTTTACTATCGTCGGGAGCTAGAGTGACTACCGACACCCGGGCTGGGGCGCTGAGGACTGTTCGACGTCCATTATGCCAAGTGGTGGTTCGAGCACAACCACTTGTACCGGCAGAAGGCCTCGATGATCAGGAAGGTCGATGAGGATCATCTTCTGAGGGAGGATCTGCCTCCTATTGCCCTGGATGAGGACTATTTGAGGACCCACCGGGAAGTGGAGTGGCTAGCACAGTAGCAACCCAGGAGTAGCCCAGGTTCATTGTCTGTGGGACGACGGGGCAGTGGGGCGTTGAAGCCCCTGAGGCTGGTGCGGGTGGCGCTAGCAGATACTGGAGCTGGTGTGTCTCGACCGAGGGCGTCGAGGACTTGGTGGGCCCAATTCCTGGCCGACTGCAGCTTCAGGAAGAAGGGCTCGCTAGACCGGGTGCTCCCCGAAGGGAGCTTTGCCGACACAACGGTTGATGACTGGAGGCGCCACATCGGCCAGGCAGTAGGGTCAGCCGAGCCCGTGGAGTTTGTGCCCTACATCGAGTGTGCTTACACTCTAAGGGATATCATGGAGGCGATCGCGAAGGCCACCCGAGCGGTGGGGTTGAAACTGGAGCAGCTGGTTCCCCTGCCGTTGACCCCCTTCACGGCCTCATGTGAGACCTCTTCTTTAGTATGTTGTCTCTGCTTTATTGTTTTCTGGGGTATGTGACTGAGACATTTTGCGTGGCTATGTTTGTTGATAGGCTCTGCAGCAGAGGTAGATCACCCCTCCGCAGAGACATCTTCTGGGAGTGGAAACGGGGGCCTTCAACCTAGTCGGAAGCGCCCTCGGGTAGAGACCGGAGTAGTGGAAGCTGACGACTCCTCTCGGGGACCCAAGGCTGGTGAGCATCTCAAGGCAGAGGCGGGTCTGAGTAAGCACTGTATTTGCCTCCTTGTTTCTTATTGGTATAGCCTTTATGATTGGCTAATCATGTACTACTGGGTTTGTTTCTGGTAGCTCCACTGGAGACCGGAGCGGAGGTGGCCTTCTCCCCCCCCCAGGAAGTCGACCCGTTGCTCGATGACAGGGTCGAGTGTGAAATTGATGTGGAGGGGTTCCTTCATGTGATGGATGTGGTTGCCCCCAATATCGGGACTTTTCCTGACTTAGAGTCGTAGAAGGTCTCAGAAGGTGTTGGGCTAGGTAAGGATTTTTGGGACCGGGCATGTTTCGCTTGTAGCTGTGTTTGCTTCTAGAGACTGACATAGTCACATGTATCATGCAGAGGCGGCTGGGATGCCATGGCCCACGGCCCTTTCTGAGGCACATGGTGAGGTGCCCTTGTCGGTTGGAGGGCAGGAGCCAGCAGCGCCCCAGGATAACTTCGGTAAGTGTTGAATTGCTATGGAGGGGATTGCTCTCTCATTGTCGCGTAGTTGTCGGGATGGAGTTGTTGACTGTGTTTGTATTGATATTTGCCAAGTGGGGATCCGGCTGCCACTCTGGAGATGATCTAGGAGCTAGTCAGTACTAGTCCGTCAGTGGCCCTCCCCTCTTTCGAGGGAGATCCAGGAGCGGTGGGCGCCTCGAACCCGCCTGTTACCGGGGGTGCGCTTAGCTTGCTACCGTAGCTGTTGGCTGAGACGCCCCTCCCTCCTTTACCAACCGTGGTGTCTTCCTGCACAGTAGGGCTGGTCGGGTCTTCTATCATGGGACCCTCAGGTACGTGACTGGGAACTTAGCCACTTGTGGCGGGCTTTTAGGTTGCCCGTTAATGCTAAGCTTCCGTTGGTGTTGGTCACAGGTACTTCTTCACCTTTAGAAGAGAGTGAACTTCCCCATGACATGACTGAGGCATCGGAGGAAGGGCCTGCTGCAGCGGCTTTGACTGGGGGGGATGAGGAGAGCGTCAACATTGAGAGGGTCTCGGAGGGGAGTGCCCCGGCTGGTGAGTTTCTTGTTCGAAACCTTTAATTGGAGAGTTGTCTTTGTACGGGGTTGAATTGTTTGGTGACCTCATTTGCTTTGTTGACTTGCAGGGGACTCTAGCTCGACCACGTCTGGGAACTCGTCGGGCGCTTCGTCAGGCTCTCCGGATAATGACAGCTTGGCCATGGAGACGGAGGAGAGTTCAAGCTCGAGTTCCTCTTCTTTTAAGGCCTCTTGCGCCGAGGAGGCTAAGATGGAGACTAGTTCCAGAGGTACATGGGGGTGCTCCCCCTCCCTACTAAGCATTTGTTTATGCTTCGTAGTAAGGTGCTGATGCTTTTGAGTTGTATGCAACATCAGAGTTGGGAGAGGAGCACCCGTCGGCACCTGATGAGAGTGGCCAGGAGGAGCCTCCTGTCTCACCTGTGGTTGGCGGAGACGATGGAGTCATGGAGGAGTCACTACCCTCTCTGACGTCGGCGAGTGATGCCACTGGCATGGAGAAACCGTTGCCTTCGTCGACCCCGGCGGGTGGCGCCGCAGGTGCGGAGGGACTTGCTCTGGGTAAGGAATGAAAACTTGTCTTTTCTCAGGTTTTTCACCTTCTTTATTGTGGGAAGTTTTGCATGTATTGCTCACTTCCTTTTGTGTTTGCTGGGACTGTGCAGGCTCCACTGGTGTATTAGCTGCATCATGTGACTTCTCTCTGAGCTTGGGGATCGAGTGGCCTACGTTTGCCTCACCGCCAGAGCCGTTGTTGGATGTAAGCGTGGGTGCCTCCTTTCTCCAGCGAGCCCGAGGCTACCTGTAGGGCGACCCTCTTCCTTCTCCGAAGGGTCTGAGGCAGTGGCTGAGAGAGTGTACGTAGGGCTACCACGCGCTCGACTTCCCACGCGAGGTCTAGATGTTCGGGCTTGTCGGGATCTGGGCAGAGTACTTGCGACTTTGCGAGGCTTAGGAGCAGAGGACTCGGAGGCTAGCAGCGATCCGAGAGGCACAAGAGCAGCGGGCCCGGCTTGTGTCGGTCATAGCGGAGCAGAGGGGCCATGTCGAGGCAACCGTGTTGGTTTCTCGGGACTGCACGGCATAGCTGGGAGAGGCTGAGAGCCGGGTTAAGGCCTTGAGGAAGGCCTTGGAAGAGCAACAGTCGACCGCCGAGCGTGCCCGAGCTGAGGGGCAGATTGTCGAGATGATGGTCGAGCCTAGTGCTCAGCTTTTGTCGACCCTAGAGGCGGAGCTTGTGGCTGCTGACTCTCACCTTGCGGCGCTGGAGGGGAGCGGACCTGGGGTCTGATTTTATCCCTTTCCCCCTTTTTGTTATGTTACCCTGGTTGTATGAATTTTGTCACCCCAAGGGCATGTCTTGGGCCCCATGTACGGAGTGTTAATGACAACTTGCCAGGTTTTGGGTCATTTATTGGGTTGTTCCCCCTCTTTTCTCATGGAATGGTGTTGTATGCATGGGCTGGCGACCACTTACTGTTAGTCATGCTTGTTTCTCCCACTATGTACTGGTATGTGTGATAAGGGACTGGATATACCCGCTACTCGCGCAGGAGTAAAGGGGTTGAGTATGGAGAATAGTGTAACTGGATGCCGGACACTAGGAGTCGGGTACTGGGTACTGGGACAGAGTGCTGGAAACTGGAGGCTGAGTACTGGGAAGTAGGGTAATATGACTGGGTGTTGGGGCTAATCCTCTTGAAGGATAAAAGCATGTGTGACATGAAGCCGACATGAACCTTTGGGGTGTGATGGTCTATGCGGTCTAGGGCTACTGGGGTGATTCTGGGGTGTATTGGTCACAAATCGAGTAATAGAGTATCAGCTAGCATCAAGTTATTAGCCAGAAATGTAATTCACATTAGCCTGGGAGACCGGAGCTGAGCTAGCCGGGTGGCCCGGGAAGGCATCGCGGCCAAGATTGGGACTGGGACGGGGGCTGGAGGCTGAAACTGGGATTGTGACTGGAGATGGGGACTGGAGCTGGAGCCAGCTGGCTGGCCTGTAGATGCGTTGTAGCCTGCGACTGGGAGTGGTGGCTGGGCGGCTGGGATTGGAACTGGGTGGCTGGCCTATGAACGCGTTGTAGTCAGGTTGCTAGAACTAGAGACTGGGGGGCTGGCCTGTGAAGGCATTGTAGCCAGAAACTGGGACTGGAGATTGGGCGGCTGGCATGCGAAGGCGTTGTAGCCAGAAACTGGGACTGGAGATTGGGCGGCTGTCCTGTAAAGGCGTGTAGCCGAGTGCTAGGACTGGAGACTGGGTGGCTGGCCTGTAAAGGCGTTGTAGCCGAGTGCTGGAACTGGAGATTGGGCGGATGGCCTACCCTCAGGGGTGTAGTGGCCACCGTTGTTGTAGGGTGACGTTGAGCTTGCCGTCGGCGGGATGTTGCGGTCGACGGCTTTTGTCAGTGAGGAGTAGGGGAAAGGGAGTTTTTTTTTCTCTTTACCAGCTCTACCGCCCTTGCGGGTTTTCGCTAGAGCTGGCCCCCTTTTGCTTTGTCCAGTCCGCCCTTGTGGATTTTTGCACCGATGGGTTACCCGATTTTGCCTAAGGTGCCCTTTCGGGTTTTCACCTCAGCTGGGTTGGTGGCAATTTTTCTCCCAATCACCTCTTTATGATGAGGATGACCGGGTGCGCCGGGGTATCTCTATTTTTTACCCCATTTTTTAATGTGTTTTTTTTGGAGAGCGTCGTCCATAGCATGCTGTTGTCAGGGGACGTAGCCTAGAACTGGGGAATGTGAATGACTGGGTATTATTCCACCCTTAATAAGGGTTCTCACAGTTCATCAAGTTATGGTGCTGGAGTCACTTTGTCATGGCTGGATGTGACCTGGGTTATAGCTGGTGGGTCAGGGATTACAGGGGAACTGGGATCCCACTGAGACTTGGGAGTTCTAGATTTAAAGGGGTGTAGGATGTAGTAGTGCAGAATGATGAGAGTCTGGGAATAAGCTGAGACTGGAGCTTGCTGGGAAGGTGACTAGAATGTCATATAGACACTGGAACTTGTCGGCCCGTCGTGGCAGAGCGAGGGCCGAAAATAGAATGGGATAAGTAGGGTGACCCACGGCTGACTGTGGATTGCAGGGTTAATGATCTGGCCGTATGAGTTGATCAAAGGGCGATATCTGGCGAGGCCTACGATCTATTGAGGAATGGGTGGGAGGCCACCCTAGCTAGTGGGAAGAGGAAGATTTTCTCATTATCGGCTCTACCGCCCTTTCGGGTTTTCGCCAGAGCCGACCCCCTTTAGCTTTTTCCGACGCGCCCTTGTAGGTTTTCACATCGAGGGGTTTCCCAATTTTGTCTGAGGCACCCTTTTGGGTTTCTGCCTCAGTCGGGTTATTGGCCTTTTTGCCCCCAGTCGCCTCCTCGTGGTGGGGATGATTGGGTCCACCGGGGTATCTCTATTTTTAACTGATGTAAAACCGACCTAAGACCTATGATTATGTAATGAAGATGTTTTGATACACTTGATGTGAGACCAACTAGGATGCTATGATGATGATACCAATTGATGTGAGACCGACCTTGGACCTAAGTATGCAAGCATTCGGGTTAGGCAGCGAACTCACACTAGCGACTCACTCGCTTGGCGCACGTTAGTGCCTGAAGGCGACTCGGTGATGATGGAGAGGGTCCAAGGCGGGACCTTGGTTCTCCAAGGGTCAGCTAGCTTATGGCGGACCTCAAATGGGCCAAGGGAAGCCCAAATCACGGGCGGTCAACACACCAAGGGTGTGGGTTGAGTGGAAGCTCTCACAACTCGCCCGCGGTGGTCACTCAATTTGGTGGCAATTTAAAATCGGACACTCTCTCACCGCCGACGGAGTAACTATGGCAATTCTAAGCTAAGAAAGTCCATTACAGCAATGAGAGATGTTCAGGAGCTCACCTAGCCGGCGTGAAGACGCCGACTCCGGCCGGAGACGGGGGCGAGCGGGGAGGCGAGGGTATGCACCCGCACGCCGCGTCGGTGTCGCTTCAACCTGAAATTGAAAGGAGTACAGCACTACGCCCCATGCAAGGGGGGGGGGGATCTCGGGGTGGGGGTTAATGTATTACAACCAAAAGTTACCTCCACGTAGGGAGGGGCCTTCAGCCGGCCAAGCAAAAAGGGAAAATCGAGCTAGACATGATAAATGGTCGCCGTAGCCGGGTCTGCCCACTGTCTGCGCTTCTGGACAGGCAGTCGGCTCTCTGGACGCTGCGGCCACTCCCGAATTTTGCGGAAGACGAAACCTATGGGAAAACCTTCGTAACTGGACCGGGAAGGCGCCTGAATTTTCTTGATTTCCCCTGGTACAGCTGCTGGTCGGGGTAGGGGCTTGATCAGGGTAGCAGCTCCTCGGTTCTGACGGTTGCAGGTTCCAAGCAGCAAGATGCAGAGGGCGTCATGAATGCTCCCGAGCTCGGAATCCATTTCCGTTGGTGCCGTTGGAACCGTAGGCGGGTCTACTTTGAAGCCGAACTGACGGGGATACCAAATGATGTCAGATTCGACTGGTGGCTTCTGATCAGTGACGGAGAGTCGGGGCAGATAGAGGGGAGGCAGATCCGCACGATCAGGGAAGAAAATTGGTAACTCCTGGTTCCTGATGCTGATTGAAGCTCTGCTTGTTGGGGATGGTGGAGGGCTCGAAGTAGAACACTTTTACTGAAGAAAGCTCGATCTGATTCCTAACAGGTATGTCGCAGTAGAGCTTCAACGCCGGCTCAGGTGCTCTGCCAGGGAAGCTGCGCACAGTCGGGGGAGAAATGGTCTCACGGCCAGCTCGGAGCTCGGATCCAGACAAAACCACCACCGTTGCGAAGATGACTCGAAGGCGCTTCCAATGGTACCTCTTGGGCCTTCAGATTCACTGGGATGTGATCGGGGTCACCGCTGCAAGCAGGTGGTCTTCTGCAGATCGCCAGCTGCAACCTAGTAGTATCAAATGGTGTTGGAGTGGGGCAAGGAAGAATGGTGGAGATGAGAGAGAGAGGGGGGTGCGACCCTAACCAAGGGGAGGGGTCTTGGGGGTGCCCTAGGGCTGTGGAGGGAAGGGGGATTTGAATTCAAATGGCCTAGGGAAGTGGTGGGTTGTATGGGGGAGAGGGAAGGGTGCTTGGGGAAGTGGGTAGGGTAGTTGGGGGTTGGAGGGTGGCCTAGTGATTGGGGGATTCCACCTTGGGGTTGGGGGGGAGTTAAATGAGTGTATGGGGAAGGGGAGGGGTCTTAATGAGAGGTGAATGGGGAGGAGAGAGAAAATTTTGAATTTTGGGGTTGGGGAAGAGAGAGAGAGAGAGAGGGGGGACCCCTTAGAGAGAGACAGAGAGAGAGAGAGAGAGAGAGAGAGAGAGAGAGAGAGACAGAGAGAGAGAGAGAGAGAGAGAGAGAGAGAGAGATCTAGTGGGATTCGGAATTGGATTTCAATATTCATGCAATGGTTCATTAGTTCAAAATGAGGGGAATGGGGTCCTATATATAGGAAACCCACATTTTACAAAAGTCCCTAACATTTGACTCAATGACAAATAACCGAAGGAGTAGGGGCGCCCTTGGGCCAAGCCCAATGAATTGGGCCCAATAGCCTAACAAACCAACATAATGACACAATACTTAGGAAAATGACTCACTAACCTAGGTACATGACTCAAATAAAGGGAAAATTACATGATATTGACTCAAAGAAAATGTGAAGATTACATGACTAGACTCAAAAATACATGACTAACATAATGGCGCTTGCCGACGAACAATCCGAGTCCGGAGAAAATATGGAGGGGCAAGGGACGCCCTCATCATTAACCCCATTTTTTTAACCTGGGAGCCTGATGGCTGGATTGTTGTTGGCGCTGAGGTGTCCTCGCTCTTGTCGTGGCAAGGACGAAGACGGGGGGGTTGACCCCGAGAATGCTTGGTGGTGGTTCTGAGAGGGCTTGGCCGGCCCTATTGCTTGGCTGGGAATCGGAGACTAGAAGGAGTGACTGGTTAGACCCTCCATAGGGGAAGACCGATTTCACTAGTAGTAGCTGGGATGTATGCCTTAGTCTAGCTGGCGTGCGAACTCATACTCTGGTGCATAGTATAGCTCCATATGTTTGGCATTGAGAGGTGGGAAGGGTTTGTGACCCTTATGGTCGATGACCATGTAGGCCCCACCCTTGTAGACGTTGTGGATGATGTATGGACCTCGCCAATTCGGTTGTAATTTTCCACTGGAGTGCCCTACCATGACTTCCATTTCCTTGATCATGACGAGGTTGCCTTGCTAGAAGGCTCGCTGCTTGACGAGCTTATCATAGGCTCGTGCCATACGGGCCTGGTATACTAGCAGGTGTTTGTAGGCTTCTAGCCGTTTGCCTTCTAGATCGATGAGATCTTCTAGCCTTCTCTGGTATTCATTTCCGTCAGGGCCGGCAAGGCCGGTGTGGATCGTCATGCGGTAAGAGGCTAACTGGACTTCGATGGGGATAACAGCTTATGCCCAGTAAGCAAGGGAGAACGGTGAACATTCCGTAGGGGTTTTGTAGATTATCAGGTAGGCCCATAGTGCCTCGAAGACCTTCTCACCCCAATCACATTTCCGGTGGCTAACCATTTTAGCCAGGAGCTTGCAGAGCGTCTTGTTGAAGGCTTCTGCCAAGCCGTTGGCCGGGGGGTTGTAGACCGAAGAGGCTCTCCAGTCGATGTAAAACTTGGCCGCTAGTTGGTACATGGCCCTATTCTTGAATGGTGTCCCGTTGTCGGATACTATGCGACTGGGAGTACCGAATCAGTAGATGATGTTATGCCAGACAAATCTGGCGACTACTTCGTCGATGACCTCCCGCAAGAGAAGGGCCTCCGCCCAGTAAGAGAAATAGTTGGGGGCGGCCAAGATATACTTATGGCCTCTAGAAGATGGCGGGATAAGCCCCGTGATGTCCATCCCCCACTCGGGGAACGGCCAGGTGGCGGCTATAGGACGCAGTGGGTTAGGTGGTCTTCTGGGTATTAGGCAAAAAGCTTAGCATTGATGGCATGTACGAGCGTACTAGACGTAATCCTCGTACATGGTTGGCCAATAGAAGCCCTTAAGCTTAATGTTGTGCTTCATACGATCTCCGGCCTGGTGCGCACCGCACAATCCAGAGTGAACTTCATGCATGATGGCTCGAGCCTCGGCTGGGGAGACGCATCTCAGGACAATCGACTTGTCCTTCTCGTGGACCAGTCGGTACAGGGAGTCGCCAATCAACTCATAGGATGTTGCTCGGCAGAGTAGCTGGACTCTTTGAGCTCGGTCATAAGGGAGCCATCCTTTCTTGAACTTGATGATAGGCTCCCAGCAATCTTCATCTTCTGGAGGAGTGTTTTGGTCAAGGTCTTGGACCTCGTAGATGGTGTGATGTGACACGAACTGGGACCTAAGTGGCAAGCAAACGCAACGACTAGGCAATGTCACACAAGCGGACTCACTCACGTTTGGCACACTCGGGTCCGTAGGTGGACCGGCAATGGGGTGAGGGTCCGAGGTTGGTCCGGTGGTTTCCAAGGATATGACTGACTTGGGGAGGACCCCTAGGGGCCAGGGTTGCCCAAATTCACGGGCGGTCAGCACGCCGAAGGCATGGGTTGAAGGGTCACTCTCACAACTCACCCGCGGCGACCACTCAAACATAAGCAAGTTTGGAACGGGCGCTCACTCACCGTCCGATGGAGTTAAGGAGCAATACTAATTAAGCAAGATCTACCAACAAAGGGAGGGGTCCAGAAGCTCACCTGATCAGCGTGAAGACGCCGATCCCGGTCGGAGACGATGGCGAGCGGGGAGGCGTGGGTCTGCACCCGAACACCGCGCCGGTGAAGCTTCAACCTGCTCAAACGTTTACAAAACTACACCCCATGCAAGGGGGGGGGGGTATCGTGGGGAAGGGAAGATAATGATTACATCCAAACACTACCTCCACACAGGGAGGGGCCTTCAGCCGGCCAAGCGGGGAGGGGAATTCGAGCTATAAGTGATGAAAGGAAGCCGATGCCGAATCTGTCCACGTTTTGGAATCAGGGACCAGCAGTTGAAGATGGCACCTCTGTGACCTCTCCTAATTTTTTTTGATGACGGGACTAGTGGGGAAATCTTTATAACTGGAACGGGAAAACGTCTGAATTTTTCCGATTTCTTCTGGCACCAACGCTGGTCTGGGTGGAGGCTCGAACAGGGTGGTAGCTTCTCGGAACTGGCTGCTTCAGGTTTCCAACAGCAGGAAGAAGAAGATGCCACGACCGCTCCCGAACTCAGAATCAGGTGCCGCTAGAGCCGTTGGAACCGTTGACGAGTTCTCTTCAAAGCAAAACTGGCGGGGAAGCCAAACGTTGTCGGAGAAGACCAGTGCGCTATGAACTCTGATGAGAGGTCGGTGCAGACTGTGGGGAAGCAGAATCGCGCACCCGGGGGAGAAAATTGATAACTCCTGGTTCCAGATGCCAAATTGAGCTATGCTTTTGGAGGTGAAAGAAGACTCAGAATAGAAGACTTTTTAAGAAGAACTCTTGCTCAGGTTCCTAGTAGAATGGCCCCTGTAGATCTTCCACTCGGGTTCTGCTCCTCTACCTAAGAAGTCTTGCGCAGTCGTGGTAGATCGCCTCCTCCAAACAGCTTTGATCTTGGAAGTCGGCGGGACCACCACCGTTAGAAAGCTGACTAGGAGATGCTTCCAACTATATATGGTATGTCATCTGAAGCTTCCAGGTGAAGACATGGCAGCCTCTGCAACTGGGCACTCCTCTGCTGCCTGCGGACTGAAAACTGTAGGTTGAAGATGGTGGGGGGGAAATGGGGTATATGGGAGGGGAAGTGGGGGTGGATGAGTGTGGGGAGAGCCCTGGCTGTGAGAGGGTATAGGAGGGGGTGTTCCAAGGTGTGGATGGGGGAGAATGGGGTCTGGAAGGTGGTGTTTGCAGTGGATGAGAGGGGAGTTGCGAATTTGGGCTGGGTGGGGGAGAGAGAAGGAGAGATCTCTCTCCAAAATTTGAAAATGGACCAATGTGGTTAATGGGGCTTTGGGGATGGGAAGGGTTGTGTTGGGAAAGGGAAGGGGTGCTTGGGGAGTGGGGAATTCTCCCTTGGGAGATGAGAGGGTGCTTAGGGAAGGGAGTTGAGTAGGTGGTGGTTGGGTGGTGGAGTTTGTTGGATTTTTGTGACTTCCCTAGTGTTTTGATGATGAGTATCACTATGTTAAATATTGTCATTTTAATCAGATATCTTACGTAATGTTATGCATTTGAAATTTCCATGATTAACAGAAAAACTGCTATGAGGTAGTACCTTGCATGTCCGTACTGTTCCTTTCATACTTCGTGTTGTTTGTGTTTACTACACTTCGTGTTGTCCTTTTATACGTCGTGTTGTTCCAACTATGTTTGTTGATTGTCTTCGTGCTATTTATTGAAGCAGCTCGATTTGTTCTGATGAACTTCGAGTCGTTTTCCTGTGAACCTCGTGTCGGTTCTTCAGTATTTAGTTGCTCATCTCGAGTCATCCTTTTTATTTCTGCTCTTGTGTTTTCGTGTCATTTACTGTAGTTACTCGAGTCGTTTTCCTGCTTTCACTGTTTTATCATGTGTCGTTGTAGCCGTTCCTGTCTTCTGTCTTCGTGTTGTTTTTCCTAGACCCCGTGTCCTTTTTTGCTTTGTGACCAAACTTCGTGTAGGGTTCTGTTTTCATCTTCGAGTTGGTTTCAGTCCGTGTCGTCCTCATCTTCGAGTCGTTCGTAAGTTCGAGCAATTTTGTATTCGAGTCGTGTGTTAATTTCTTCGTGTTGTTTCTTTGCATTTGTGTCTTCGTGTTGCTTCTTTCTATCTTCGTCCAAGGTTTCTCTGATCGTGTGTCTCTATCATTTCACTCCGTGTTATTTCCTTCTCACCTCGTGCTGTTCTCATCTGATCTCGTGTCATTCTCTCTTTATTTCGTGCTGTAGTCATCTTGTGTATCTCGTGTCGTTCTCAGTATAGTGCATCTCGTATTGCTATCACATACCTCATGCAGTTTTAGTTTTTGTGGCCCTGAGTTTTAATGGTTTTAATTTCTTTGCAGGAGAAGAAGAAAAACAAAAAGAAGAAGGTGGTCCGAGGAAGAATATTCCCCGGTGTCTGGGCTGCACGTGATCCAATACTAAATGAACCAATGCTATAAGGGCACGTGGCAAGAAGGTTCTGGATCGAGCGCGGGAAGCACACGCCTTGCATGAACTGTCCTGATCGCTTATAAAAGCACTGCCTCACCATCTACGAAAAGGAGGGAGCTCCGAGGTTACAGGAAAGAAATTTGAGTGAGAGCAGACGAGAAAGAGCCTCCCTGAGAAACTAGAGTGATCCAGTTGAGAGAGAAGAGAGAGCAGAAGAGTGATCAGAAGATGGGTATTGACTTACGGATCAAATCCGAAGTCTGCTGCTCAGTTTGAGCTACATTGTTTCCAGTTTCTAAAATTTGGTTTCCTTCTTTCTTGTTTTTCATTTTTATCTATTTTTTCCTTCTTGATTGAAAGTTCTCTGTGTTACCTCCTGGTGTTCAGGGGAAGAGAGAGACGTGTTCTCTCTGGTTCACTTGCAACAAAGGTTGCAGTATTGTTCCCTCTCGTAGAAGAGGTGTTCCCTCTGGGCTTCAGAGGAAGAGAGACCTTGGTCTCTAGTTCTAGTGACTGCAAATTACTAGTGTTCCCTCCGGTTGGAGGAAGAGGAACTTGTTTCCTGGTTTCTAGGGACTTGGCGTCCTTAGGGTTCCCTCCGGGTGTGGAGGAAGAGGGGAGGGTGTTCCCCTGGTGAAGCTGTGAATCAGCCGTTGTCGCAGACTGAGTCTGCTTTGCTAGCAGGTGCTAGTGGAAGCCTCACTTCGATTTGAAGTGAGGGGTGGACGTAGGTAGACTGGAGGTCTGACCGAACCACCTTAAAAACCTCTGGGTACTCGTGTGATTGTCTGTGGTGATTTTATGGTGTGCCTTCTATCCACTCGAGCTATTGTCCGCACTGCATTTTTGTGGGTTCAACTCCGAGATTGCTTGTTTTAAGTGAATCATTCTTTAGTAAGTTTTAATCGGTTGAAAACAGTGATCTATTCATCCCCTCCCCTTCTAGATCACTTTATAGTTCTCATATCACTTGGTATCAGAGCGGGTATTTCCCAATATGTGGTCCAACGGCCAGGGAAACGGATCCGCTGGTTCTCGCAGCTACATTGCTGAAGGGCAGTCAATCACCCGTCCCCCTTTCTTCGATGGTAATAACTATTTCTTTTGGAAGAACAGGATGGAAGTCTTTATCAGGGCCCAAAGCCACAAGCTCTGGAGAGTAATTACAGATGGTCCGTACCAACTTCCACCGAATGAAGACATGTGGACAGAGGAACAGGTTAAACTTTCCGCACTAAATTGGACAGCTCTTAGCATCATACAGTGCGCCGTCCACCCGGAAGAGTACTTGAGGATTTCAGCGTGCAAGACTGCAAAGAAAATGTGGGATGAATTGTAGTTAATTTATGAGGGCACATCTCAAGTGAAAGCTACGAAGATCAATATGCTTACAACTCAGTATGAGTTGTTTAAGATGAAGCCAGAGGAGTCGATCACAGAAATGTATGCTAGATTGTCTGTGATCATCAATAGTGTGAGAGGATTTGGAAAGGAGATTCAGCAAGAAGACATTGTCAGGAAGATCCTTAGGTCCCTAACTCCCATCTAGGATACTAAGGTGACCGTCATAGAGGAATCTAGAGATTTATCCATCATGTCAGTAACCCAGCTGATTGGGTCTCTCATGACCCACGAAATGAACTTCAAACAAGGGAATGATGGACATGACAGAAAGGGAAAGAATGTTGCTCTGAAAGTCTCACGACATACTAAGAAGAGCAGTAGTAGCAGCAGCAGTGGTGGTAGCAGCGAAGACTCTGACAGATTCTCAGACCTGGACAAGGGCGAGCAGGCCATGCTCACCAGGCAATTCAGAAAGTTCTTGAGGACTAAAGGGAAATTCTACAGGAGAAAGAGATTTAATGCTGCAATGAAGTCTCCTGAACGAGAACTTGAGAAGAACTAGTTTGTTAAGAAGGTTACATGCTACCATTGTCAGAAACATGGTCACATGAAAAGTGAATGTCCAGAGCTGCAAGCTAAGGCTCCCGGATATCAGAAGAAGATGGTGCACAAGAAGAAGAAAGCCATGCTGTGCACTTGGAGTGACGAGGAGGAGGATCCAGAAGCCACCTAGTCCAGTGAAGGTGAAGAGAAGACTTGCCTCATGGCCAACCATGAGGAAGAGGTAACGAACTTATTTGAGAATTTTACTTTGGACGATTGGGAGGACGCCTATGGCGACCTGTTAGCTAAATATAATTTTCTAACCAAGGAGCACAGAATGCTTAAACGAAAGTTTCACTCTGTTTCTGAGGAACACTCTATTGCTGTTACAGGTAACATGAAAACCAAGGAGATGGCCATTGAGCTAGATCAGGCTAGAAGTGAGATCGAGAAGTTTAGAATGGAAAGAGAGGAAAATTTAGCTAGGATGAATGAGCTGAAGAGTAAAACTGAAGAGAGTAAAAAAGAGTTTAGACTGATTGCAGAAAAATATGAGGTGGTTAGAAAAGTTAATCAGGAACTCCAGGACCAATGTAATGAACTTCAGAAGGAGATTGAGGACAAAGGAAACATGCTAGAAAAATTTACAGAGGGGAGAAACAATCTGAATGCCCTTCTGGGGTCGAGGGTAAACTTCAATAGGGAGGGATTAGGATACTATCCCACAAGTAAAAAACCCTTTGAATTTAAAACTGTCACGTTCTGCCCCGCCAAGGGCAAAGAAAAACTGGAAACACCATCCAGTTCCAAATATGTCTCTACATTGAAGGTTTCGACCAGCAAATCCATTCAATCGACTGGTCAGCAAGCTAAGTCAGGAAATCCTGAGACTAGAACTGCTCCTGTGCAACAGTTGTGGAACAAAGGTTTTCACACGACCATTCCTATTGATGTCACTAGAAAGGTGAACTGTTTCGCTAAGAAAGTTCAGCATGCTAGTTATCAAGGAAAGCATGCAAACATGCATCACTTTCAGCACAATTTTCATTTGAATAAAAATGGTTACATGAATTATGCTCAGCACACACGTGTTTCCTCTAAGAGGCCAAACAACAATTTTTCTGTTCGGAAACAACATAATTTTAATAGGAATAGGCTCATTCAACACCCACTGAGAAATACCAAGAAGGAAGAATCAATCCACATGAAATCACTGAAAAGAATAGTAAAACAAATGTGGGTTCCTAAGTGTAATTTGCATGAATTGAAAACTGTCTTTGGACCCAATTTGAATTGGGTCCCACATTACTTTGTCTGAACTCTCGCAGGTTAGCCTGGCAGCCGAGCATAACAAGTGGTATCTTGACAGCGGCTGTAGCAGGCACATGACAAGAGACTGGTCCAAATTTAGCAAACTGAAAATGAAGTTTGGGGGCTTGGTCAAATTCGGTGGAAATAACAGAGGAAGAATAATTAGAATTGGTACAGTTGGTAAGTCCTCTACTAACTCCATTGAAGATGTGTATCTTGTAGAAGGACTTCAGCACAATTTGGTAAGTATAAGTCAACTCTGCGACAAAGGACACAAGGTACTCTTTGACCACAATTCCTGCACTATTTTTGAGCTGAATTCTGATAACGTCATGTTCAAAGGTCATAGAGTAAACAATGTATACATCGTAGACCTGGATGATAATCCTGAAACTAACTTGTGTATGTCTGCTAACTCTGAACAGGTTGCTTTTGACTGGCATAGGCGTCTAGGCCATGCTAGTTTGTCTACAATGAATAAACTGTCTAAGCATAACCTAGTTAGAGGTTTACCCAGAATAAGATTTCAGTTAGGGTCCAAGCTATGTGATGCTTGTGCACAAGGTAAACAGACTCGTGCAGTTTTTAAGTTGAGAACTGAGAGTCTTTCATCTAAACCGCTGCAGCACTTGCACATGGATCTCTTTGGTCCTACTCGCATACAAAGTTTGTCAGGTAATAGATATGGATTAGTCATAGTTGATGACCTCACTAGATTTTCTTGGTTGTTTTGTTTAGCAAATAAAAATGATGCTTTTGTTCACTTTGAAAAACTTTTCAATAAAATCAAACTGCAAGGTGAACATAATATCATTACAATTCAGTCTGACCATGGAGGAGAGTTTGAGAATTCTTCATTTTCTGAATTTTGCTCAAGAGAGGGAGTGACTCACAAATTCTCTTCTCCCAGGACACCGGAGCAGAACGGAATTGTTGAGAGAAGAAACAGGTCAATAATTGAAATGGCCAGGACTATGCTAATTGAGAGTGGACTTCCAAGGAGATTTTGGGCTGAAGCTGCGAATACTGCATGCTACATTCTAAACCGAGCCTTGGTAAGACCTACTCATAGGAAAACTCCTTATGAACTTCTCAAGGGTAAGCAGCCAAACATTTCTTACTTTAAAGTTTTTGGCTCCAAGTGTTTTATTCACAATAATGGTAAGAATGGTTTGGATAAATTTGAAGCTAGAAGCTCTCCTGGAATTTTTCTCAGATATTCAGAAACCTCAAGGGCTTACAGAGTTTTCAATAAAGATGATCAAACTGTTGAAGAAACACCGCATGTAGTGTTTGATGAAAACGATTTCTCTAACAAATTGATGAATGATGACAGGGAGCCATCTAATGAGGGAGATTTCTTGGAGAGAATTGAAGAAGAAGAAATGCAGCCAGCTGCTCAACCAGAAAACTCACAGCAAGAAGGAGCAGCTGAGGTAGGTGAACCCTCAGGTGAGATAATATTTCACAAAGACCACCCTAGTGAAAATGTCATAGGCAATTTGCATGATCCTCCTAGGACAAGGTCTCATTTTAGAATTGTCCAAGAACAGGACTTAGCTGCATTGGTATCTCAGGTGGAACCCAAATCTGTGGAAGAAGCCTTAAAACATGATTCTTGGGTATTCGCCATGTGTGAGGAATTAAATCAATTTGAGAAAAATATTGTATGGGAACTAGTTCCCAGACCGGATAACACTCATGTCATTGGCACTAAATGGGTTTTCAAGAATAAAGTTGATGAGAATGGAGCTATTTCTAGAAACAAAGCAAGACTTGTAGCTCAAGGCTACAGTCAGGAATTTGGTGTGGATTTTGATGAATCCTATGCCCCAGTGGCTAGGATGAAAGCTATAAGAATTATGCTTGCATTTGCATGCTCTAGGAACATTCGGCTGCAGCAGATGGATGTCAAAAGTGCATTCTTAAATGGGTTATTGAAGGAAGAGGTATATGTTGAACAACCTCCAGGTTTTAATTTCTCTGTTCAGCCTAACATGATTTTTAGGTTGAATAAAGCCCTCTATGGATTGAAGCAGGCTCCCCGAGCCTGGTATGAGAGACTTTCTGAATTCCTTTTGAGCAAGGGCTACACTCGAGGTAAGGTTGACCAAACCCTCTTCACCAAAAATCTCGGAAAGGATTTAATAGTGGTCCAGGTATATGTTGATGATATCATCTTCGGATCTAACAATTCAAAATTGTGTAAAGAATTTTCTGAATCTATGTCTCATGAATTTGAAATGAGTTTAGTTGGCGAACTAAAGTATTTTCTTGGGCTGCAGGTCAAACAGATGGAGGATGGTTGTTTCATAAATCAAACCAAGTATACTCTAGAGATGCTGAAAAGGTTTGGAATGACCAACCTCAAGACTATCTCAACACCCATGGGCACCAACTCCTCACTGGATTCAGACGAAAAAGGTAAAGAGGTGGATGCTAAATTATATAGAGGTATGATCGGTTCACTCCTCTACTTAACAGCATCCAGGCCTGACATTCAATTTAGTGTAGGGATGTGTGCCAGATACCAAGCTAGGCCTACTGAATTGCATTTGGAAGCTGTAAAAAGAATCTTTAGATACTTATATGCTACCCATGATCTAGGTCTTTGGTATCCTGCATCATGTAGTTTAGATCTCATTGCATATACAGATGCAGATTATGCAGGATGTAAATTGGACAGGAAAAGTACTAGTGGTCACTGCGAATTTTTAGGAGGGTGCCTAGTCTCTTGGGGATCCAAGAAGCAACACTCTGTGGCTCTTTCTACTGCTGAAGCTGAGTATGTGGCAGCAGGGAGCTGTGGCACACAGGTTATATGGATAAAACACCAGCTTCTGGATTACTCAGTTGAGCTAGGTTGCACTTCCATCTTTTATGACAATACTAGTGCAATAAACATTGCAAAGAATCTTGTACTTCATTCTCGAACTAAACACATCGAAATCAGGCATCATTTATTCGAGATGAAGTAGCTAGGAAGACCTTTGAGTTGATCCATGTTGGCACTAACTCACAAATTGCAGATATTTTCACTAAGCCACTGGATACTGAAAAATTTAGCACATTGCGTAGAGAATTAGGTATTTACAGAATTTCATGATTGAATAATTGATCTCTGAATAATCTGTCATGTGCTCTTGTACTTATCTATACTCATTGTCTATTGCTGAAAATAACCTCATTATGAGTGTTTGCTGATTCACTCGTATTGATTGATATCACTTTCTTTTCTTTGAGGTGTTTTGAGGTATGTCTTGGTTAAGTCTGAGTTGGAGTCAAGGTCTCAGGGGGAGCTAGATTAATAATAGGTGTCATGCTTTTTTGGCCAAATTTGAACATACTTTGAACGGATTTTTGCTGACCTTATAAGAGAATCAGTTTGAGTAGGTGTATAAAAGAAATTTTTGGATGTTTTAGCCGTGAAGACTGTTCATCTAATTTCTTGTTGGAATTTCAGCTGTTAGTCCCACTGAGATCAAAATCTGAATTCAAGACTATCTTCCTACACTGTAACTGACTTCTGATCTAGCCAGTACAGCATACCTACTTAGTCTAGTTAAGTCCGAAATGAGGTATATAGTGTTTTAGTCTGAAAAACTTTGGAGCTGGTGTATTGTTCTCAAACTGAATCAAGACTATTTTTCAAGGTTTCAAGTGCAGTTTAATGAAAAAAAAATTTCATGAAAGAAGTTTTAACAATCTTGTTAACTGTTCATTGAGAAACTGGGACTTTCATCAATGAAGTGAAAGCATCCCATGTCATGAGATGGCAGTATAAATCAGGTTTAATTAGCTGTCTTAATCATACAGAGCTATGGTACATATCTGGTTAGTAACTGGGGTGTCTGGCCTCTGGTAAAGGTGTTACCTTAATGTCAACAGCAGTTAGACTACTATCTCTGTCCTCTTGTCAGAAGGGGTAATGTGATCTTGCCACCAAGTAACTGGGGATTCCTGCCTCTAAATAAGGTGTCTCCCTAATGTCAAAGGTGTACTTGACAGATTTACCTTTGATCTTGACCATCATTGAAATTTTTTTTTCTCCCTCTTGGTATCAAGATCCTGTTCACTTGGCATATAGTTCTTGGTTTGTTTGTTTTCAATACCATAGGTCTTTGTTTTCCTGACTTCCTTGCTTTATACTCTCTGAGTAAAGACTTACTCTGACCATACTGGTATCTTGTACCTTACTTGCTTAGAATCTGGTTCTGTGTATGGAGCGGATCTTCATTCACCATTTTGCACACAGTCTGACTAACTGATCTTCAAAATCCTCACATTAAATTAATGGCTTTCTTAATTGCCTAAACATCTCAATAACTTTCCTTTATCAGCCATACTCTCTCTTGTTTTCTCTCCACTATCAGCAATTTTCTTTTCGTGATATCTTCAGACCTGTCCCTAGTTTTGATGATGTCAAAGGGGGAGAGTGTCTTGCTTGTGTTTTGCTGAGGGGGAGCGAAAGATAAGTGCCCTGAGTTATCTAGTCAGAGGAAAGCAGTTGTTGTGTTCAGGGGGAGCTCTTGGGAGTCGTCAGAGGAGGCGAGTGTGTTGTGTGTCTGCATTGCTTATCTTCACATAATCTCATTGCACTTCATCTATGTTATTTAATATAGTGTTGCCAACATCAAAAAGGGGGAGATTGTTGGATTTTTGTGACTTCCCTAGTGTTTTGATGATGAGCATCACTATGTTAAATATTGTCATTTTAATCAGATATCTTGCGTAATGTTATGCATTTTAAATTTCCATGATTAACAAGAAAACTGCTATGAGGTAGTACCTTGCATGTCCATACTGTTCCTTTCATACTTCGTGTTGTTTGTGTTTACTACACTTCGTGTTGTCCTTTTGTACGTCGTGTTGTTCCAACTATGTTTGTTGATTGTCTTCGTGCTGTTTATTGAAGCAGCTCGATTTGTTCTGATGAACTTCGAGTCGTTTTCCTGTGAACCTCGTGTCGTTTCTTCAGTATTTAGTTGCTCATCTTGAGTCATCCTTTTTATTTCTGCTCTTGTGTTTTCGTGTCATTTACTGTAGTTACTCGAGTCATTTTCCTGCTTTCACTGTTTTATCACGTGTCGTTGTAGCCGTTCCTGTCTTCTGTCTTCGTGTTGTTTTTCCTAGACCCCGTGTCCTTTTTTGCTTTGTGACCACACTTCGTGTAGGGTTCTGTTTTCATCTTCGAGTTGGTTTCAGTCCGTGTCGTCCTCGTCTTCGAGTCGTTCGTAAGTTCAAGCAATTTTGTATTCGAGTCGTGTGTTAATGTCTTCGTGTTGTTTCTTTGCATTTGTGTCTTCATGTTGCTTCTTTCTATCTTCGTCCAAGGTTTCTCGGATCGTGTGTCTCTATCATTTCACTCCGTGTTATTTCCTTCTCACCTCGTGCTGTTCTCATCTGATCTCGTGTCATTCTCTCTTTATTTCGTGCTGTAGTCATCTTGTGTATCTCGTGTCGTTCTCAGTATAGTGCATCTCGTATTGCTATCACATACCTCATGCAGTTTTAGTTTTTGTGGCCCTGAGTTTTAATGGTTTTAATTTCTTTGCAGGAGAAGAAGAAAAACAAAAAGAAGAAGGTGGTCCGAGGAAGAATATTCCCCGGTGTCTAGACTGCACGTGATCCAATACTAAAGGAACCAATGCTATAAGGGCACGTGGCAAGAAGGTTCTAGATCGAGCGCGGGAAGCACACGCCTTGCATGAACCCTCCTGATCGCTTATAAAAGCACTGCCTCACCATCTACGAAAAGGAGGGAGCTCCGAGGTTACAGGAAAGAAATTTGAGTGAGAGCAGACGAGAAAGAGCCTCCCTGAGAAACTAGAGTGATCCAGTTGAGAGAGAAGAGAGAGCAGAAGAGTGATCAGAAGATGGGTATTGACTTACGGATCAAATCCGAAGTCTGCTGCTCAGTTTGAGCTACATTGTTTCCAGTTTCTAAAATTTGGTTTCCTTCTTTCTTGTTTTTCATTTTTATCTATTTTTTCCTTCTTGATTGAAAGTTCTCTGTGTTACCTCCTGGTGTTCAGGGGAAGAGAGAGACGTGTTCTCTCTGGTTCACTTGCAACAGAGGTTGCAGTATTGTTCCCTCTCGTAGAAGAGGTGTTCCCTCTGGGCTTCAGAGGAAGAGAGACCTTGGTCTCTGGTTCTAGTGACTGCAGATCACTAGTGTTCCCTCCGGTTGGAGGAAGAGGAACTTGTTTCCTGGTTTCTAGGGACTTGGCGTCCTTAGGGTTCCCTCCGGGTGTGGAGGAAGAGGGGAGGGTGTTCCCCTGGTGAAGCTGTGAATCAGCCGTTGTCGCAGACTGAGTCTGCTTTGCTAGCAGGTGCTAGTGGAAGCCTCACTTCGATTTGAAGTGAGGGGTGGACGTAGGCAGACTGGAGGTCTGACCGAACCACCTTAAAAACCTCTGGGTACTCGTGTGATTGTCTGTGGTGATTTTGTGGTGTGCCTTCTATCCACTCGAGCTATTGTCCGCACTACGTTTTGGTGGGTTCAACTCTGAGATTGCTTGTTTTAAGTGAATCATTCTTTAGTAAGTTTTAATCGGTTGAAAACAGTGATCTATTCATCCCCTCCCCTTCTAGATCACTTTATATTCCTCATATCAGAGTTGGGATTGGGGGGGAGGTCTCTTGGAACTAGGGTGGAGTAATGAGGGTGGGGTAGTTGGGAGGATGAGTAATGAGAGGGAGAGAGAGAGAATTGATGATGTGGAGGAGAGAGAGGGAGGAGAGGAAAGAGAAAGTGGCGCCCTCCTCCTTGAAGAGAGAGAGAGAAGAGAGAGAAGTGAGATAGAGAAAGAAGGGGAATCCACCCTAATAGAGAGAGAGAGCAAGGTTTGGAGAATCCACTCCAATATGACACTAGAACTCACTTCATTTAAATTGATCATAAAAGGGTTGTTACAAATGAGAGAGGGGAGGGACTATTTATAGACTCCATACTTTTCCTAAGACCAAAATAGCCCTAAAAAATAAGTAAATGACCAAAGCAGTCCAAGGGAGGGGCGCCCCTGGGCCTAGCCCATTAGTTGGGCTCATTAGCCTATCAAACCAACCATATGACAACTAACATAGGAAAATGACTCACTAACCTAGGTACATGACTCAAATAAAGGGAAAATTACAATGACATGACTCAAATAAAGTATGAAAATTACATGACTCGACTCAGAAAAATATGACGGAGACAATGGAGCTATGCTGGCGAGCAATCGAAGCTGTGGAAAAATGTGAAGGGCGAGAGATGCCCCCATCATACCCCTGGGGTGCGAAGAACTCGATTCCGTCGAGTATGGGTCCGCCAGGGGAGAGGTCCTCCAATGCAGCTCCGGGCGAGCTACAACCTCCAAACTCAACCTCGCATCCTTAGCCGGGGGACGACTCTTCATCCTCTCAAGGTGGCTCGGGCACACCCTCTTGTTGGCAATGGTACCCTGCTTGCCTAGTATTGGCTCCGTATGCACACGTCGGACTCTCAAGCTGATATGTGGAGGTTCTCCGAGGGTGTCACTCACAAAGGTGGGGGTAGGCTCAAGGTTCTCACTGGGATCCACCGCGGTGCCCTTAAAGAGTGCTAGATCCACCTCGTGAAATGTAGGGTATATCCCAAAATCCCATCGGTAGATCCAACCCGTAAGCCAGGGTCTCAAAGTCACTCGGAACATAGAAGGTCCAAGTCCTCATGCCCTCGGTTTGGAGATAGCCCTAGGGTAGAGCCACTCCAATGTCACCATTACCAAGTTGCCTACTTGGAATCCCAAGTGGCGCTTACGAGCTATTACCCGCTCAATATGAACCTCACCGTTCATTGCAAAATGCTTGCTTGGATACACATGCCATGCACTACGGGGTGGTGGATGTGTGGAAATGTGTGTGGATAAAGGTGGACCAGGACATCCATAGATGGACCTATCATGCCATGATGCCATATGAACCTTGATGAGCCTTGGTGGGCCGGGGCAACCAAATGTGGCCCTATCATACATGGACTTCCTAACAAAGGTTGGAGGGCCGGGACATCCGTAGGTGATCCGGTCATGCATGGGGGTGACAAATGCTGGGGGACCTGGACATCCAAGAATGCTCCTATCATGCTTAAGGCTCATGATGAATGAAGGTGGACCATTACATCCGAATATGGACCACTCATGCTTCTTACTTGACATGTGGGTGATATGGATGAATGGACCCAACTTATGAATCATGTCAAGTGGTTTTGTATGCCAAGACTTATGCATTCTTGTGCCAAAGATGTCTCCTATGTGTGGGCTTTTGGACTTCCATTGGAATGGATCATAGGGATCATAAAATGAGTTACCAAGGGGGAGGAGCTCTATGTCCTCAAGGTCCTCAAAAGGTGCTAAGTCATCCCTCTTCATGATAATTGGGCCAATGTTCTTGGTGAGTGGGTTGGCCATGAGGGGAGGGCTTGGCTTTCTACCCAATATAAGAATCTCCAAATTGAGGAGAAGGTTGGGCTCATCGGTGGGTGAGGGTAGGAAAGGGTGGGTGGTGGATAAGGTGGTTGGGTCACATAGGGATCTAGGCTCCCATAGGAAGGGATCAAAGGGGTAGTGGAAAGGTCTTCCTAGAGGGTGGCACTCTATGTCTTCAAGGTACCCAAACGATGAGTCATCCTCCTCCAAGATAATTGGGCCAAGGTCTCAGTGGGTTGGCCAATCAAAGCAATTGAAATCTTGATGGGTGAGAAGTGGGCCAAGATTGGTTTCTCATCCTTGGGGAGAAAGAGGAGGATTTCACTCGTATAATGGCCACTAGTGTAGATGGAGGTGATGGAACCGGTGGCGGGGTAAGCTAGGAAGGGTCCACTAGAGTAGATGGGGCTAGACTCCAATGGTCCTATGGCTAGCATATTGGTCAGGTAGACTTGCCATTGTAAACAGTCCACTAGGTCCCCTAAGCCTTCCACAAAGTAGGAGGTTTGAAGTGTGACATGGGAAGACCGGGTGGGCACAGTTTGGACATGATATGCCAAGGGTGAGAGGTAAGGTGGTGAGCTAGGAATGGTGGGGCCTTGCTTAAGCCATTGGAGTATGGACTCATTCTTGGTTAGGGTGTGCGGCTCATGAGGACCCGAACTAGGAGAGGTGGGTAGAAGTGGGGGGTCTAGGATGTTCTCTATGGTGGGAGGTGAATCCGGATTGGCATCCATCTCCACTTGGGTATGTGTGTGGGCCACAACTTCAAGGATAATTGGGTAGGATAGTCTATGGTGGGTGGAGTGATAATGGTCAGTGCATGGTACTCTCAGGGTGGTGAACATGGGTGGACATGGGTTGGGCTTGGTCGGGGAAGTTCTTGGGTTGGAGTTGGGGTCGGGGGTGAAAGATCGGTTGTTTGAAGAGGTTTGGGTTGGGGTGCATAGATCTTTCTAAGATCGGCCCTCATTTCATCCCAAGATTCAATGGGTGCTTCCCCTTTGGCTTCTCTCAAACCTACAATGTTCTCCCATTCTTTCCTAGCTTGGCGCCAGAGCAAAATCTTGGCATAGTTGACTTGGACAAGCCCTGACAGGGTAAACCTCCCAAAGTGTTGGTCTATGGACTTCTCCCATTCTAGATATATGCTAGGGCGGGATCCATCAAACACAAAGGCTTCTAATGGGCCTAAGAGTGGCGAATATGCCAAGTATGAGGTAGTCTTGATAGTGGACAAGGGTGATGCATGCAATGGCCCTAGGACAAGACTTAGTAGGGACAAGTCTAGAACTTGCTCTGATACCAATTTGATGTGACACGAACTGGGACCTAAGTGGCAAGCAAACGCAACGACTAGGCAATGTCACACAAGCGGACTCACTCGCGTTTGGCACACTCGGGTCTGTAGGTGGACCGGCAATGGGGTGAGGGTCCGAGGTTGGTCCGGTGGTTTCCAAGGATATGACTGACTTGGGGAGGACCCCTAGGGGCCAGGGTTGCCCAAATTCACGGGCGGTCAGCACGCCGAAGGCATGGGTTGAAGGGTCACTCTCACAACTCACCCGCGGCGACCACTCAAACATAAGCAAGTTTGGAACGGGCGCTCACTCACCGTCCGATGGAGTTAAGGAGCAATACTAATTAAGCAAGATCTACCAACAAAGGGAGGGGTCCAGAAGCTCACCTGATCAGCGTGAAGACGCCGATCCCGGTCGGAGACGATGGCGAGCGGGGAGGCGTGGGTCTGCACCCGAACGCCGCGCCGGTGAAGCTTCAACCTGCTCAAACGTTTACAAAACTACACCCCATGCAAGGGGGGGGGGTATCGTGGGGAAGGGAAGATAATGATTACATCCAAACACTACCTCCACACAGGGAGGGGCCTTCAGCCGGCCAAGCGGGGAGGGGAATTCGAGCTTGAAGTGATGAAAGGAAGCCGATGCCGAATCTATCCAAGTTCTGGAATCAGGGACCAGCAGTTGAAGACGGCACCTCTGTGACCTCTCCTGATTTTTTCTGATGATGGGACCAGTGTGGAATTCTTTATAACTGAAATGGGAAAACGTCTGAATTTTTTTGATTTCTTCTGGCACCAACGCTGGTCTGGGTGGAGGCTCGAACATGGTGGTAGCTTCTCGGAACTGGCTGCTTCAGGTTTCCAACAGCAGGAAGAAGAGGATGCCACGACCGCTCCCAAACTCAGAATCAGGTGCCGCCAGAGCCATTGGAACCGTTGACGAGTTCTCTTCGAAGAAAAACTGGCATGGAAGCCAAACGTTGTTGGAGAAGACCAGTGGGCTCTGAACTCTGATGAGAGGTTGGTGCAGACTGTGGGGAAGCAGAATCGCGCACCCGGGGGAGAAAATTGATAACTCCTGGTTCCGGATGCCAAATTGAGCTATGCTTTTTGGAGGTGAAAGAAGACTCAGAATAGAAGACTTTTTAAGAAGAACGCTTCCTCAGGTTCCCAGTAGGATGGCCCCTGTAGATCTTACACTCGGGTTCTGGTCCTCTGCCTGAGAAGTCTTGCGCAGTCGTGGTAGATCGCCTCCTCCGAACAGCTTCGATCTTGGAAGTCGGCGAGACCACCACCGTTAGAAAGCTGACTGGGAGACACTTCCAACTATATATGGTATGCCATCTGAAGCTTCCAGGTGAAGACGTGGCAGCCTCTGTAACTGGGCACTCCTCTGCTGCCTGCGGACTGAAAACTGTAGGTTGAAGATGGTGGGGGGGAAATGGGGTATATGGGAGGGGAAGTGGGGGTGGATGAGTGTGGGGATAGCCCTGGCTGTGAGGGGGTATAGGAGGGGGTGTTCCAAGGTGTGGATGGGGGAGAATGTGTTGTGCCCCTGGCCCCTGTGGTTTGTGATTTTGATGATCGACTTTAGGGGTTTGTGATGATTGATTTTAATGTGACTTAATCACTGTGAGTCACCATGCATTGATGTTCTGTTTTGATGATTGATTTGGTTTTGATGATTGGTGTTTGATGTGAGTCACTGTGAGTCATCTTGCTGAAATGTTCATTCAGGCTTTCATATGTTCAGTCAGTTTATCTGCTTACATTGTGAATCATTGCAAGTGAAGTTTCAGACTGTTATCTGCTGCATAAAGCTTTCATATGCATTTACAGAGTCTATACATTGATTGGCAGTAAGTCTGCACATTGAGCGTCTCATGGAAGTCCATACAATGCATTGCATTGGCTAAGTGTATACACTGTTAGTCTCATTTAGAGTCAAAGTCCATACATTGGACTGTTACTCACATCGCCTTCAGGCCTCCAAGTCTATACACTGGAGTCGTCAGCTGTGAGGACAGCAAGTCTGTACACTGGCCTTCTTTCATGTTAAACTACAAGTCTACACATTCAACAGTGGTCTTCCAAGTCTGTACAGCGTGAAGTCTACACTTTGGCACTGTAGCTCGCTCGTGCAAGTCTGTACATCAGACTGTACATCATCTTCGTGCTGTTTCTGTATTTGAGTCTTCGTGTTGTTTCCCCTCACTAACACGAAAATATCTCGTGTCGTCTGAGCTCACAACACTTCGTGTTAATTTTTATGGCTACCAGGTAAACTGCTATGAGGTAGTATGTTGGGTGTCCGTATTGTTTTCTTCACACTTAAAGAGAAGAAGAAGAAGAGAAGAGAAGAGGAAGAAAAGCTTACCTGAAGATCTGTCTACTGGACCGTGGATCAAATCCAGGCCAGTCAGCTCCGTTGAGAGCCACATTGTGCATTTCATTTTTCAGCTTTCTGTTTGCTGAAGTTATTTTCGTTTATTGTTTTCCTTTGTTTTCTGGTTTGCTGTATTTTCTGATACTCTGTAGAGAGGTCGGGGTTCCTCCTGTTAGTTCAGGAGAAGGGAGATCTGATCTCCAGTTCTGGGCTTGTGGATTGCAAGTCCAGGGGTCCCTCCTGGTCTGGAGGAAGAGAGGTCTTCGACCTCTGGTTTGCTGGTGACTGGAAGTCACCGGTTGGTTCCCTCCGGTTTGGAGGAAGGGAGGATTGATCCTCCGGTTCTGGTCTCGTGGTTGCAAGACTAGGTGTTCCCTCCTGGTCTGGAGGAAGAGAGACCATGTGTCTCTAGTTTCCAAGTGGCTGGGAGTCACTTGGGGTGTCCCTCCGGTTCGGAGGAAGAGCGGAGGTTGTTCCCCTGGTCAAGCTGTGTGGCAGCACCTGTTGCAGACTGAGTCTGCTGTTTCTAGCGTGAGCTAGTGAAGCCACACTCGGGTTGAGTGTGGGGTGGACGTAGGTCTGCAGGACCGAACCACCTAAAAACCCCTCTTGCATTGTGGTTTGATTGCTTATGATTTGCTTCCGCTAGATGAATGCATAAGGGCGCTCCAAGTGTTTTGATCATAGGTTCATTAGATGACTTGATCAGATTTTGTTCTAAGTGTTTAATCTGTTGAGTGAGCGAAATTCTAATTGAGCGAAAGTTATTATTGGGTGGAAGTTTTTATAGGCTATATTCATTCACCCCCCCTCTGAATACTTGCACCGAACCTAACAGTTGGTATCAGAGAAGGTGTCTGCATACAAGGTCCAGCGACCTGCAGATCGATCTTGCGGTCTTCGGTGCTAATTTATTTTTAGTGCATCAATATTCTTGTTGCATTAATCTGTTGTGTTCTCATGGCTCATCCTCCACTATTCAGTAGTTCAAATGTTAAATTCTGGCTATATCGTATGCACAAGCATGTTAACTCTATTAATCCACAATTGTGGAAGGTTATCTCTCACAGTCCACATGAACTTCCTAAGGATAAGTCCAAGTGGACTCATGTCCACAAGTTGAAAAATGATGATAATGTGAGAGCTCTAAATTTAATGAAGGCTGCAATCGGTTCTGATGATTTTTCCTCCTTCTCAGATTGTAGCACTGCAAAGGAAATGTTTGATAGAGTGACTACAACACACGTGGAACAGGGAGAAGAATGTCTCATGGCAAGAAGGAGTGATCAATCAGATGAGTCCTCATCCCAGGTAATCTCTGAGACCGAGGATATTAGCCATGATGAGTTAGTTGCCATGCATGAGCATCTTCTAGATAAATATGAAAGAGTCAAATCAGGAAAGAGAAAATTAAGAAAAGGGAAAAATGCTGAAATCACATGTCTAAAAGCTGAAAATGAAAATCTAAAATCTAAATTGAAGGAATTGATTGAAGAATTACATTCTGATGATAATGTACAGGAAAACTTAATCACTTCCTTGAAAGAAGAAAATGATTCTCTGCTGACTCAGAAGAAGGAAATTGATAAATTAAAAGATAAGCTGATTGAAGAAAATGTCTACTTGAAAGATCAAAATAAAAAGCTAATGGTTCTTAATACTGTCTTCTCTGAAAGATGGTTGTCAATTGAAAAAGGAAAAACTGTTGTGAAGGAAAATGAGAACAACATTGAAATAATGGTTCAACAAGAAAATGAAACTCTGAAGAACCTGAATGATGCTTTGCAACAACAGCTGATTGTTTGTGAATCTGAGCTATCCAAGTATGAAGCGAGTATTGCTTCATTGAATTCTGAGATTGAAGATCTGAAAAATTCCTTGTCAAAATTCGTTAAAGGAAAAGACAATTTGAATAAGCTGCTTGGTTCTAAAGTGAATTTTCAGAAAGAAGGACTTGGGTATGTGCATATTAATAAGAAAGTGAATGAAAAGAAGAAGTCAACTGTATTCGTAAAAAGCTCTGAACAAGCTAATCAATCTAGTTCTTCTATTTTTCAATTCACTGCTAAGAAGGTTGAAAATTCAGATAAGAAACAGAAAAAGATTCAAAAACAAAAGAAAAATGCTGACTTGGATAAGTCCAAATATGTCTCTGATTTACATGTGCATGCTGCTCACTGCTCACACACACATTCACACTCTCATGAGAATATCAATCTTGTCAAACAAGTGAATGTGAATAAAAAGGCTACAACATGTCACTATTGTGGGAAAGTTGGCCATATTATGCACAACTGTGTAGCATTGATAAATGATGAAAGAAATACTGTTAGAAAGAATCCTAGAAATCATCTGAGGAAACATTCTACTGATCAAGAAAAGAAAATTTAATGCTATTGCTGTGGAAAGTTTGGTCACATTACTGTCTTCTGCTGGCATGCTCAGGGAAAGAAAACTAACTCTGGATTTGTTAATTTCCCTGTTAATAAAAGTATTATTGATGGAAAGAAGTTTGGTTCTAGAAGCAAATACACTGTATGTTTTGAATGTGGAAAGCCAGGCCACAGAGCTGTTAACTGTTGGCTGGCCGGTTATGAAAAGAAAAATTTTCATGTCAATAACAAAATTAATCATGTTCACTCACACTATGTTCACGCCAATGCTGATGTATACAAGGAGAACATAAAATCTGTTATCTCTTGTTATCATTGTGGGCAGGTAGGGCATTCCATGTATAATTGTCATATCATGTGTTGTGGTGATAAACATGTGAAAAATCTGTTGAGAAAACCTGCTAGGAGTGTCACTGCAAAACCAGGACCCAAGGTTTCTTGGGTACCTGTTACATCAAAATGATGTATCTGCTGTAGGTGTGCCTTGGAAGCTGAGGAATAAAAGGGGGTAATGATCCAAGGCACTCAAGAATGAAAACCCCACTCTCACACTGTTCAGGTAATCTCTCACTGCATTTCCCATTTTGAAACTTATTACATATCTGGTTTGATGTATTCTTGCATATCTGCCATTTGTAGTTGTTTGATAATTGTTGAAATGCATAAACTCTGAAAACAAATTGCATTTTGAATTTTCTGAAAAATCTGAACTGCCTATGAGTGTGACTTGAAACTTGTGTGTTGCAATAGCTCACTGAGCATTCTGAATTGCATATAGGACTGCATGTTGAATTATCATGCATGACCTCAATGGTATATAAATGGTAAGGTACCAAAAGGCAGGGAAGTCTGTCTGGAGGTTCTTACTATGTGTGAGGTGGTCTTTTAGACCAAGTGCTCCGCCTAGTACCATGGGTCACTTTGCTGATAGGACAGTCTGATTGTGCACAAGTCACGATATCATTTGGTATCATATGTTCAGTTTTCAGTGCAAGCATTGCATATTTTCAGGGGGAGTAAGTTGCATACTCTTGCATAGCATTCAATGATTGAGTCTTTGCATGTCCCTGCATACATATAGTGCATTGCATCTCCTTATATTGAAAATGCCAAAAAGAGAGTTTGAATGCATATTGTAAGGGGGAGTCAATGCATTGCATATAGGTTGTCAAATGCATACATTTGTCAGAATTCATAGCATATCCTTTCATTGATTATATTTGACCAAGCCTTGATCATAATTTGAAAACACTAAGCTTCAAAATCTCTCCTATCAATTGGTAACAATTGGTATCGCTTGGCTTCAGAATTCTATCAGTCTTTCATGAAGATTTCAATGGGCTATCTCGATCATAAATCTGAAAATTTTGAACTAGAAATCTTCTATTATATAGTTTTATGAATGACTAAAATAACTCATGTGGTTTAAGCTTAATGTATTCATGGAGTTTAACTTCAAAATCTCTCAACATACCTGAATCATGTTTAATAAACCTTAACCATCTATTTCATGCTGTATCTTGAAAACTTCTGAAATCTGCACTCTTGAATACATGACTTCAACTGGTTAAGTACATGAAACTATTATTGATTTGAAGCAAATGAATTTTGTCTGAATTATCTAAAGGGTAATTGTTGTCAGAGCAATGACTTTGATCACTGAGAAACCATGTCCAAAGGACTATGTCATGAGGTGTCTTAGTCAACTCTGCAGAATAAACTTTATTGAAAACTCAGGCAGAGCAATGGCATGCACACTGAGAAATACAACTCACTCATCAAGAAATGATTTGGAGTGCATCATGATGTGCAAATGCTATCTCTGTTCATATATTTAGCATGACAGTTAGTCACACTAAGGGCTTAGGGATATTGGCCTCTAATCAAGATATATCCTCTAGTTACAATGTGTGCACTGAACTAAAGTGCTCGTAAAATTTGTAGCAAGAAAATTATTCAACAGATTGAAATATCTGAATATTGATGCTAAAATCAAATTGCTACAACCCTAGACAAAATAATATGACTTCATAATTGCTTGATTTCAATACTAGTGCATGTAATTCTGAAAGAAGTCAATAGATTTGATTGTGTAAGACAAAGGGAGGTTAATCAAGATAAATATGAGGGCTTGGTTCATTTTTATTAAAACATGATTTTAGATATCAATACAGAATTTTATTGAAAAAACTCTGCATACATCATGTTTAAACCATGCTGATCAATAAAATTCATTCATAAGCCCTTATAATGGAAGACTTTGAAAAGTTATGTTTTAGATTTATGAGATTGATATCTCTCTGAAAATCTGACTGAATTTTTTGGGATTGAAGCTTCCTTAAAAAGTCTGGCTGAATTTCTTCTGCTCATATCATTGATTCATTGACCTGAACTTCTCCTTCTTATCCATCTCATAAGACTCCACTTATTGAGGGGGAGCTTCCATGTCATATGCATCATGCTGCATAGAAAAGTATTGTGCTCTTGCATTCATATCTCTAGGGGGAGTTCTTGCATTTTGGTATCTCCTTCTGAGGGGGAGATTTTTGCCAAAGGGGGAGAATTTTATTCAATCGTTGTATGATGGTTTGCTTTCACTTCTCAAACTATTTTTCTTTTTGATGAAGTCAAAGGGGGAGAATAGTTTGAGTCATCAGAATGATTTTCATAAGAATGTCCTGCATCATCAGCATGACTCACTGTGTATTGTTGCCATCATCAAAAAGGGGGAGATTGTTGTGCCCCTGGCCCCTGTGGTTTGTGGTTTTGATGATCGGCTTTAGGGGTTTGTGATGATTGGTTTTAATGTGACTTAATCACTGTGAGTCACCATGCATTGATGTTCTGTTTTGATGATTGATTTAGTTTTGATGATTGGTGTTTGATGTGAGTCATTGTGAGTCATCTTGCTGAAATGTTCATTCAGGCTTTCATATGTTCAGTTAGTTTATCTGCTTACACTGTGAATCATTGCAAGTGAAGTTTCAGACTGTTATCTGCTGCATAAAGCTTTCATATGCATTTACAGAGTCTATACATTGATTGGCAGTAAGTCTGCACATTGAGCGTCTCGTGGAAGTCCATACAATGCATTGCATTGGCTAAGTGTATACACTGTCAGTCTCATTTAGAGTCAAAGTCCATACATTGGACTGTTACTCACATCGCCTTCAGGCCTCCAAGTCTATACACTGGAGTCGTCAGCTGTGAAGACAGTAAGTCTGTACACTGGCCTTCTTTCATGTTAAACTACAAGTCTACACATTCAACAGTGGTCTTCCAAGTCTGTACAGCGTGAAGTCTACACTTTGGCACTGTAGCTCGCTCGTGCAAGTCTGTACATCAGACTGTACATCATCTTCGTGCTGTTTCTGTATTTGAGTCTTCATGTTGTTTCCCCTCACTAACACGAAAAGATCTCGTGTCGTCTGAGCTCACAACACTTCGTGTTGATTTCCATGCTTAACAGGAAAACTTGTATGAGGTAATACTTCGTGTTGTTCTATCCTTGTCTTCTATGTCTTCGAGTCCTAGTCTCGGTTGTTTAACTTCGTGTCGTGTTACTGAAGCTGCTCGAATAGTTCTGACGAACTCCGAGTCGTTTCTCTGTGAACCTCGTGTCGCTTCTCTCTGTCCTTTAGTTGCTCATCTCGTGTTATCTTTTATGTCTGCTTGTTTAATTTCGTGTCCTTCTCGCCTTGACCACACTCCGTGTCAATTCTTTGTTATTTCCGTGTTTGTGTTGTTCTTCCTAGACCTCGTGTCCTTTTTATTTTTGTAACCACACTTCGTGTCTGTTTCTATTTTTCGTCCTTGAGTTGTTGTCAGCCCGTGTATTTTCACCTCGTGCTGCTCTCACTGACTTCGTGTCGTTTTCCTTGTTGTGTCTTCGTGTCAATTACTGTATTTCCTCGAGTCATTTCTCTTCTAAATTTCACTACTTCATCACGTGTCGTGATAGCCGTGTCTGTCTTCGTGTCTTCGTGTTGTTTTTGTCTTCGTGTCTTCGTGTTGTTTTTGTATTCGTGTCTTCGTGTTGTTTTTGCCTTCGTGTCCTCGTGTTGTTTTTGCATTCGTGTCTCCGTGTTGTTACAGTGACACTTCGTGTCGTTCTCGTTTTACTTCGTGTTGTTTTCTTTCTACTTCGTGTCGTTCTCTTTGTAGTATCTGTTTTGTCACCTTTGGACTTCGTGTCGTTCTCTTAGTAGTGTTTGTTTTGTCACCACTGTATCTCGTGTCATTCTCTGTTTAGTGCACCTCTTGTCGTGTCAACATACCTCATGCAGTTCTAGTTCTTATGGCACTCAGTGTTAATGGTTTTATCTCTTTGCAGGTCCGAGGAAGAACATTCATCGGTGTCGGGCTGCACGTGATCCAAGACAAGAGGAACCAATCTGATAAGGACATGTGGTAGGAAGATTCTGGATCGAGCATGGGAGGCACACGCGTTTTGTGCCCTATCCACCTATTGTTGCTGCTATAAATAGAACCCTTCGTCCTCAGATGAAAATGATCGAAGAAAAAGCCTTGAGAGTAGAAAGCCCTTCGATCCAGAAGAAAAGAAGAGAGCAGAGAAGAGAGTGAGAGTGAGAGCAGAAGAAGAAGAAAAAGAGAGAGAGATAGTGCTCGTGTGAAAAGAGAAGAAGAGCAGAAGGAGAAGAAGAGAAAGAGAGAGATAGAAGTGTGAGCCAAAGAGAATAGAGGAGCAGAGATCGAGAGAGTGAAAGAGAAGAAGAAGAAGAGAAGAGAAGAGGAAGAAAAGCTTACCTGAAGATCTGTCTACTGGACCGTGGATCAAATCCAGGCCAGTCAGCTCCGTTGAGAGCCACATTGTGCATTTCATTTTTTAGCTTTCTGTTTGCTGAAGTTATTTTCGTTTATTGTTTTCCTTTGTTTTCTGGTTTGCTGTATTTTTCGATACTCTGTAGAGAGGTCGGGGTTCCTCCTGTTAGTTCAGGAGAAGGGAGATCTGATCTCCGGTTCTGGGCTTGTGGATTGCAAGTCCATGGGTCCCTCCTGGTCTGGAGGAAGAGAGGTCTTCGACCTCTGGTTTGCTAGTGACTGGAAGTCACCGGTTGGTTCCCTCGGTTTGGAGGAAGGGAGGATTGATCCTCCGGTTCTGGTCTTGTGGTTGCAAGACTAGGTGTTCCCTCCTGGTCTGGAGGAAGAGAGACCGTGTGTCTCTAGTTTCCAAGTGGCTGGGAGTCACTTGGGGTGTCCATCCGGTTCGGAGGAAGAGGGGAGGTTGTTCCCCTGGTCAAGCTGTGTGGCAGCACCTGTTGCAGACTGAGTCTGCTGTTTCTAGCGTGAGCTAGTGAAGCCACACTCGGGTTGAGTGTGGGGTGGATGTAGGTCTGCAGGACCGAACCACCTAAAAACCCCTCTTGCATTGTGGTTTGATTGCTTATGATTTGCTTCCGCTAGATGAATGCATACGGGTGCTCCAAGTGTTTTGATCACAGGTTCATTAGATGATTTGATCAGATTTTGTTCTAAGTGTTTAATCTGTTGAGTGAGCGAAATTCTAATTGAGCGAAAGTTATTATTGGGTGGAAGTTTTTATAGGCTATATTCATTCACCCCCCCTCTGAATACTTGCACCGAACCTAACAGAATGGGGTCTGGAAGGTGGTGTTTGCAGTGGATGAGAGGGGAGTTACGAATTTGGGCTGGGTGGGGGAGAGAGAAGGAGAGATCTCTCTCAAAAATTTGAAAATGGATCAATGTGGTTAATGGGGCTTTGGGGATGGGAAGGGTTGTGTTGGGAAAGGGAAGGGGTGCTTGGGGAGTGGGGAATTCTACCCTGGGAGATGAGAGGGTGCTTAGGGAAGGGAGTTGAGTAGGTGGTGGTTGGGTGGTGGAGTTGGGATTGGGGGGGAGGTCTCTTGGAACTAGGGTGGAGTAATGAGGGTGGGGTAGTTGGGAGGATGAGTAATGAGAGGGAGAGAGAGAGAATTGATGATGTGGAGGAGAGAGAGGGAGGAGAGGAGAGAGAAAGTGGCGCCCTCCTCCTTGAAGAGAGAGAGAGAAGAGAGAGAAGTGAGATAGAGAAAGAAGGGGAATCCACCCTAATAGAGAGAGAGAGAGAGGTTTGGAGAATCCACTCCAATATGACACTAGAACTCACTTGATTTAAATTGATCATAAAAGGGTTGTTACAAATGAGAGAGGGGAGGGACTATTTATAGACTCCATACTTTTTCTAAAACCAAAATAGCCCTGACAAACAAGTAAATGACCAAAGCAGTCCAAGGGAGGGGCGCCCCTGGGCCTAGCCTATTAGTTGGGCCTATTAGCCTATCAAACCAACCATATGACAACTAACATAGGAAAATGACTCACTAACCTAGGTACATGACTCAAATAAAGGGAAAATTACAATGACATGACTCAAATAAAGTATGAAAATTACATGACTCGACTCAGAAAAATATGACGGAGACAATGGAGCTATGCTGGCGAGCAATCGAAGCTGTGGAAAAATGTGAAGGGCGAGAGATGCCCCCATCATACCCCCGGGGTGCGAAGAACTCGACTCCGTCGAGTTTGGGTCCGCCAGGGGAGAGGTCCTCCAATGCAGCTCCGGGCGAGCCACAACCTCCAAACTCAACCTCGCATCCTTAGCCGGGGGACGACTCTTCATCCTCTCAAGGTGGCTCGGGCACACCCTCTTGCTGGCGATGGTACCCTGCTTGCCTAGTATTGGCTCCGTATGCACACGTCGGACTCTCAAGCTGATATGTGGAGGTTCTCCGAGGGTGTCACTCACAAAGGTGGGGGTAGGCTCAAGGTTCTCACTGGGATCCACCGCGGTGCCCTTAAAGAGTGCTAGATCCGCCACGTGAAAAGTAGGGTATATCCCAAAATCCCATCGGTAGATCCAACCCGTAAGCCAGGGTCTCAAAGTCACTCGGAACATGGAAGGTCCAAGTCCTCATGCCCTCGGTTTGGAGATAGCCCTAGGGTAGAGCCACTCCAATGTCACCATTACCAAGTTGCCTACTTGGAATCCCAAGTGGCGCTTACGGGCTATTGCCCGCTCAATATGAATCTCACCGTTCGTTGCAAAATGCTTGCTTGGATACACATGCCATGCACTACGGGGTGGTGGGTGTGTGGAAATGTGTGTGGATAAAGGTGGACCAGGACATCCATAGATGGACCCATCATGCCATGATGTCATATGAACCTTGATGAGCCTTGGTGGGCCGGGGCAACCAAATGTGGCCCTATCATGCATGGACTTCCTAACAAAGGTTGGAGGGCCGGGGCATCCGTAGGTGATCCGGTCATGCATGGGGGTGACAAATGCTGGGGGACCCTGACATCCAAGAATGCTCCTATCATGCTTAAGGCTCATGATGAATGAAGGTGGACCATTACATCCGAATATTGACCACTCATGTTTCTTACTTGACATGTGGGTGATATGGATGAATGGACCCAACTTATGAATCATGTCAAGTGGTTTTGTATGCCAAGACTTATGCATTCTTGTGCCAAAGATGTCTCCTATGTGTGGGCTTTTGGACTTTCATTGGAATGGATCATAGGGATCATAAAATGAGTTACCAAGGGGGAGGAGCTCTATGTCCTCAAGGTCCTCAAAAGGTGCTAAGTCATCCCTCTTCATGATAATTGGGCCAATGTTCTTGGTGAGTGGGTCGGCCATGAGGGGAGGGCTTGGCTTTCTACCCAATATAAGAAGCTCCAAATTGAGGAGAAGGTTGGGCTCATCGGTGGGTGAGGGTAGGAAAGGGTGGGTGGTGGATAAGGTGGTTGGGTCACATAGGGGTCTAGGCTCCCATAGGAAGGGATCAAAGGGGTAGTGGAAAGGTCTTCCTAGAGGGTGGCACTCTATGTCTTCAAGGTACCCAAACGGTGAGTCATCCTCCTCCAAGATAATTAGGCTAAGGTCTCTAGTGGGTTGGCCAATCAAAGCAATTGAAATCTTGATGGGTGGGAAGTGGGCCAAGATTGGTTTCTCATCCTTGGGGAGAAAGAGCAGGATTTCACTCGTATAATGGCCACTAGTGTAGATGGAGGTGATGGAACCGGTGGCGGGGTAAGCTAGGAAGGGTCCATTAGAGTAGATGGGGCTAAACTCCAATGGTCCTATGGCTAGCATATTGGTCAGGTAGACTTGCCATTGTAAACACTCCACTAGGTCCCCTAAGCCTTCCACAAAGTAGGAGGTTTGAAGTGTGACATGGGAAGACCGGGTGGGCACAATTTGGACATGATATGCCAAGGGTGAGAGGTAAGGTGGTGAGCTAGGAATGGTGGGGCCTTGCTTAAGCCATTGGAGTATGGACTCATTCATGGTTAGGGTGTGTGGCTCATGAGGACCCGAACTAGGAGAGGTGGGTAGAAGTGTGGGGTCTAGGATGTTCTCTATGGTGGGAGGTGAATCCGGATTGGCATCCATCTCCACGTGGGTATGTGTGTGGGCCACAACTTCCAAGGATAATGGGGTAGGATAGTCTATGGTGGGTGGAGTGATAATGGTCAGTGCATGGTACTCTCGGGGTGGTGAACATGGGTGGACTTGGGTTGGGCTTGGTCGGGGAAGTTCTTGGGTTGGAGTTGGGGTCGGGGGTGAAAGATCGGTTGTTTGAAGAGGTTTGGGTTGGGGTGCGTAGATCTTTCTAAGATCGGCCCTCATTTCATCCCAAGATTCAATGGGTGCTTCCCCTTTGGCTTCTCTCAAACCTACAATGTTCTCCCATTCTTTCCTAGCTTGGCGCCAGAGCAAACTCTTGGCATAGTTGACTTGGACAAGCCCTGACAGGGTAAACCTCCCAAAGTGTTGGTCTATGGACTTCTCCCATTCTAGATATATGCTAGGGCGGGATCCATCAAACACAAAGGCTTCTAATGGGCCTAAGAGTGGCGAATATGCCAAGTATGAGGTAGTCATGATAGTGGACAAGGGTGATGCTTGCAATGGCCCTAGGACAAGACTTAGTAGGGACAAGTCTAGAACTTGCTCTGATACCAATTTGATGTGACACGAACTGGGACCTAAGTGGCAAGCAAACGCAACGACTAGGCAATGTCACACAAGCGGACTCACTCGCGTTTGGCACACTCCGGTCCGTAGGTGGACCGGCAATGGGGTGAGGGTCTGAGGTTGGACCGGTGGATTCCAAGGATATGACTGACTTGGGGAGGACCCCTAGGGGCCAGGGTTGCCCAAATTCACGGGCGGTCAGCACGCCGAAGGCATGGGTTGAAGGGTCACTCTCACAACTCACCCGCGGTGACCACTCAAACATAAGCAAGTTTGGAACGGGCGCTCACTCACCGTCCGATGGAGTTAAGAAGTAATACTAATTAAGCAAGATCTACCAACAAAGGGAGGGGTCCAGAAGCTCACCTGATCAGCGTGAAGACGCCAATCCCGACCGGAGACGATGGCGAGCGGGGAGGCGTAGGTATGCACCCGAACGTCGCGCCGGTGAAGCTTCAACCTGCTCAAACATTTACAAAACTACACCCCATGCAAGGGGGGGGATCGTGGGGAAGGGAAGACAATGATTACATCCAAACACTACCTCCACACAGGGAGGGGCCTTCAGCCGGCCAAGCGGGGAGGGGAATTCGAGCTAGAAGTGATGAAAGGAAGCCGATGCCGAATCTATCCACGTTCTGGAATCAGGGACCAGCAGTTGAAGACGGCACCTCTGTGACCTCTCCTGATTTTTTCTGATGACGGGACCAGTAAGGAATTCTTTGTAACTAGAACGGGAAAACGTCTGAATTTTTCTGATTTCTTCTGGCGCCAACGCTGGTCTGGGTGGAGGCTCTAACAGGGTGGTAGCTTCTCAGAACTGGCTGCTTCAGGTTTCCAACAGCAGGACTAAGAAGATGCCACGACCGCTCCCAAACTCAGAATCAGGTGCTGCCAGAGCCGTTGGAACCGTTGATGAGTCCTCTTCGTAGAAAAACTAGCGGGGAAGCCAAACATTGTCAGAGAAGATTAGTGGGCTCTGAACTCTGATGAGAGGTCGGTGCAGACTATGGGGAAGCAGAACCACGTACCCGGGGGAGAAAATTGATAACTCTTGGTTCCGGATGCCAAATTGATCCCTCCCCTCTCTCATTTGTAACAACCCTTTTATGATCAATTTAAATCAAGTGAGTTCTAGTGTCATATTGGAGTGGATTCTCCAAACCTCTCTCTCTCTCTCTATTGGGGTGGATTCCCCTTCTCTCTCTCTATCTCACTTCTCTCTCTTCTCTCTCTCTCTCTTCAAGGAGAAGGGCACCACTTTCTCTCTCCTCTCCTCCCTCTCTCTCCTCCACATCATCAATTCTCTCTCTCTCCCCCTCATTATTCATCCTCCCTACTACCCCACCCTCATTACTCCACCCTAGTTCCAAGAGACCTCCCCCCCAATCCCAACTCCACCACCCAACCACCACCTACTCAACTCCCTTCCCTAAGCACCCTCTCATCTCCCAAGGGAGAATTCCCCACTCCCCAAGCACCCCTTCCCTTTCCCAACACAACCCTTCCCATCCCCAAAGCCTTGGAGGTGAAATAAGACTCAGAATAGAAGATTTTTGATGAAGAACTCTTGCTCAGATTCCTAGTATGATGGCCCCTGTAGATCTTCCACTCTGGTTCTGGTCCTCTGCCTAAGAAGTCTTGCGCAGTTGTGGTAGATCGCCTTCTCCGAACAGCTCCGATCTTGGAAGTCGACGGGACCACCACCGTTGGAAAGCTGACTGGGAGACGCTTCCAACGATATATGGTATGCCCTCTGAAGGTTCCAGGTGACGATGTGGCAGACTCTGCAACTGGGCACTCCTCTACTGCCTGCGGACTGAAAACTGTAGGTTGAAGATGGTGGGGGGGGGAAATGGGGTATATGGGAGTGGAAGTGGGGGTGGATGAGTGTGGGGAGAGCCCTGGCTGTGAGGGGATATAGGAGGGGGTGTTCCAAGGTGTGAATGGGGTAGAATGGGGTCTGGAAGGCAGTGTTTGCAGTGGGTGAGAGGGGAGCTGCGAATTTGGGCTGGGTGGGGGAGAGAGAAGGAGAGATCTCTCTCCAAAATTTGAAAATGGACCAATGTGGTTAATGGGGCTTTGGGGATGGGAAGGGTTATGTTGGGAAAGGGAAGGGGTGCTTGGGGAGTGGGGCATTCTCCCTTGGGAGATGAGAGGGTGCTTAGGGAAAGGAGTTGAGTAGGTGGTGGTTGGGTGGTGGAGTTGGGATTGGGGGGGAGGTCTCTTGGAACTAGGGTGGAGTAATGAGGGTGGGGTAGTAGGGAGGATGAATAATGAGGGGGAGAGAGAGAGAATTGATGATGTGGAGGAGAGAGAGGGAGGAGAGGAGAGAGAAAGTGGTGCCCTTCTCCTTGAAGAGAGAGAGAGAGAAGAGAGAGAAGTGAGATAGAGAGAGAGAAGGGGAATCCACCCCAATAGAGAGAGAGAGGTTTGGAGAATCCACTCCAATATGACACTAGAACTCACTTGATTTAAATTGATCATAAAAGGGTTGTTACAAATAAGAGAGGGGAGGGACTATTTATAGACTCCATACTTTTCCTAAGACCAATATAGCCCTGACAAACAAGTAAATGACCAAAGCAGTCCAAGGGAGGGGCGCCCCTGGGCCTAGCCCATTAGTTGGGCCCATTAGCCTATCAAACCAACCATATGACAACTAACATAGGAAAATGACTCACTAACCTAGGTACATGACTCAAATAAAAGGAAAATTACAATGACATGACTCAAATAAAGTATGAAAATTACATGACTCGACTCAGAAAAATATGACGGACACAATGGAGCTATGCTGGCGAGTAATCGAAGCTGTGGAAAAATATGAAGGGCGAGAGATGCCCCCATCACGGGGAGATCGACGTTGCCCTCGAGTGAGCTCGGCATCAGTCTTTTATGCTTGACGATGATGTCTACCTCGCCCTTGGGCAGGAGCTTGATAGCCGCAGCCAATTTTGCCAGGGCATCTGCCTGGGCGTTGCTGCTTCTAGGAATATGATCTATTTCGAAGAAATAGAACTTCTAGGTTAGTCTGGTGATGGCGGCATGGTACGGGACCAACTCCGACTTCCGTATGTCATAGATGCAGAGGCCTTGCCAGACTATTAGCTGAGAGTCCCCATAGGCTTTGAGGCATTTAATGCCCATGTTGAGAGCCATCTGAAGTCCAATTTGTAGAGCTTCATATTCGGCCTCATTGTTGGTCAGGGACTTCATAAGAGCGTATGAGTTGTACAAAACACCACCCTGAGGAGTCAGGAAAATGATGCCGGCACCTGCCATGATGGCTGGATCTTGGTTATTCTGGGTGATCCCCCGGAAAGTGCCATCGGAGTAGAGCTCCCAGTAGGGTACATTGGCTGTGAGAACGCTTTGATCCCAATAATGCAAGACATCTCCATTCCGTTCAACCGGTTGTTGTGATTGGACAGTAAGGGACTCCTCGTCAGGGAGCTCCATGTTGAAGGGTGAGTCGTCCGGTACTGGATGGGACGTCAAGAATTTAGCCATGCTCTATCCCTTGATTGCTTTTCTAGGGACATAAGTAATGTCATACTCCATTAACAGGAGAGCCCACCTTCCCAGTGGGCCTGAGAGGGCGGGCTGTCTTGTCACGCCCCGAGATTATGCAGCGGAAACAATCGGGAACATGAACAGTCGGCTAGTACGCCTCGAGCAAGCAATATAATCAGAGCGCAAGACAATCACATAAATGTAATTGCACAAGTAAACTTTCCCAAACTTCACTTTATTCCATAACAATAATAATATCAAAGTACATAAGATCTTTGACTCTCTTTACTAGACTCAATAAAATAATAATTACATCATGACTTGACTAAACACTTGACAACTAAGGCTTCTCTCATCCATACAACCTTAAAGCACTCTCGGACCCATTACTTGTATAATCCGAATCCGATTCACTTGTACTTCCTGAAATATTGAGAAAGTAGGTAATGAGCACACTTATCCAGTAGGTATCTTCGTATCAACATGAAGGTAAATTTAAGTGATTAGCATTTTATCTCTAGAGAATAAGATAAATCATGCAGATACGATGAAACATGTGAATAAAACCAAGTAACAAGATACGATCATGACAAGATACGAGAATATGATTGATCAAGTATATAACAAAAATGTAAATTCTGGCCTTTCATGAACAAGAATGTAACAAGAATGCACTAGAAAGTCATGTAACAAGCAAGAAAGTACTCTTCACTTAGTATCAAGTACTTCATGAATTTACATGGATCTTTTCTCATGTCAGTGGATTTTCACTTATTTATAATGAAAGTACTCCCAGCATAATGAGACGCCAGTAGCATCATACCTCATGGTTTACAGTATGTTTCTGACAATCAGCCGAGAGGACTAGCATAGAGCCCCTGAACACAATCGGTGCCCGAACTGCATCTTCAAGTATAAATCAAGCTACTTCCATGATTATAACAATAATGTGGCCAATAATGTACAAGCTCAATAATAATTTCATGATAAAGTAACCAAGGTATAGAAAGTACCAATAATTTGATGTGAGCTCAAAGAATGACTTAAAGTATATTATGCCACGGCGGTGATCCAGTAGCATAACAGTATATTCATTAGATTTTATAATTCAACTTTAACTTGGTTAGACATAATTTAGGCTCTAGAAAATCCTAAGATAATCTAGGAACTCAAGAAACCAACCCCAAAGGTCAAACCTCGGGTTAGACTAAATCGGGAACCAAGCGGTCTATTAATGGACCATTTAGCACGCCTGGCGATCTATTTATGGACCGTTTCATAGATTAAAGACATCGATGCAATAAAACCATATGGAGCTTTAGCGGTCTAGTGAATGGCCGTTTAGTATCCCTTAGCGGTCTAGTGAAGGGCCGCTTACAGAAATCAGATGGTCATCCAGAGGGCCGCTAACGTCCATAATACACAAAACGCCGGTAAGTGCTTTTCTAGACAATGGGTTTTAACGGTACAACCAGCTCGGCGTCCTAGTGGGAATCCCAGGCTCGTTGAGTCTTATGGAGGCCTTGAAACAAGATTTCTTAGTCCGTTGGAAGGAATATCCAATGGAGATGTTATCAAGTCCAAGATTATGTACTTAATGTGCAAAGGTGTAACTAATGACAACATACCGAGATATGTGCCATGTACTTAAGAAACTGACTCTTAGAAGAGAGATACCATGGTAAAACATCAATTAAACCATGACTAGTCCACAAATCATATAAATTCTAGTTACTTACAAAAGTATATGATTTGGTCATGAAAATAACGTAAGTGTAAAAATAGTTCTAAGTGCATACGGAATCATGAAATCTATTAGAACGCTCTGTTAACCTAACTAGATATATGATAATAGCACTTGAAATAGGAATAAAACTTACTTAACTATGCTTATCTTACATTAATTAGGGCCATTCTGCATTAAGTTTCGGGTTAACTTAAATACAGAAATCATAAACTCAAACGGTCTAGTGGAGGACCGTTTCACTGGGCCAAACGGTGTATCGTGTGACCGTTAGGGTTTCTGGCGGTCTACAGGAAGATAGTTTCTTCCTGTATTACAAAAATCTCAATAAAGAGAGAGAAAATACTGATCTAAGACATATCATGCCTGGAAATCAACATATATAAACATGATAGAACAAGTATAGGCCAACAATATGCATAGGTTTGTGAAATAAACAAGAAAATTCCCTTTTTAACTTCATTAGGGCTAAGAATTATGCATGAGGAGTATACTAGATGCATAGTCCCTAATAAATCATAAAATTCTCGAAGTACAGTGCATGAAATCAACTGAAACGAGAGGGCTTTTATCCCTGGCCTTAAGTTTAAGACTTTCATGAGATAACCTACCTCTGATCTTCTCCCAAAACTTGGAATTTCTAACTGGAAGTAAACCCTAGTTCTGCAAATCCTGTGCTAAACCAGCAACTTCACACACTTGTATCTCCTGATTCCCTTGATGTAAGGAAGTGAAATTTTGAGGGTAAGAAGAGGGTACTAAAAGAAACAATTTCTTCTAAAGAACTTCTATCTAATTATTTCGTTTGGGGCTTCTATTTTCCTGATCTTCACTGGGCCGTCGCACAGATTCCTGAGTTATTGGTGTAGGATCAGCAACTTTGGAAGCCTCTAACTCTTTGTAGACTTGATCTCCTAGAATGAAATTTTGAGGAAAGTTAGACCTGAGTATTGTGAATAAAAGATTCTAAAGAACCTACCTGAAATAAAATCTCCTTACCTTAGTTCCTCGTGAGCCAAATGTAAGGGTCGCGCAAGGTGGTTCTGGGGTCTATTTATAGGTTTAGCTAGGGTTTTGAGGATTAGAACGAACTTAGAGTCCCAATTAGGTTTTCAATTTTATCCTCAAGTCTTCTAGACTAATCTAATTAGTAGATAGCATCGATCCTAGGCGATTTGGATGCCCAAGTTCCAAGCTTTTCACGTTCTCTTCCTTTCACGAAATCTGCAGAGCCTAGCGGTCTAATGCTAGACCGTTTTCCATGGCTATGCGGTCTCGTGATAGACCGTTTTTCATCTGGGCACCAAATTTCAATTGTTTCAAACTCTTTTGATATTATCCACCTCTTTACCCTACTTATATACTTAAATTTTGAAATTCCAGAAATTAAGCTTCTAGAATATTGGCCAACTCTTTTGGGCTTGGGTTTTAGGTATTTTGGGTTCAATTAAATGGGCCTCATCTATTTATTAGTAGAAGGCCTTTACTTAATGAGACTTAATTAATAGTAATTCGTTTAATAGCTCATTTAAATGTTTAATAATTCCATTTAAATCTAGAAAATTTCTAGAAAATTCTTGGGCGTTACACCCTCCCCCACTTAAGAGAATTTAGTCTCCAAATTCAATACATGGATTTATGGAGAGTGTACTTACATTCAAATATCTTTGGAAATCTTTTGCGTATGGCTTCTTCAGTTTCCCATGTTGCTTCATGTGACATGACTTGGTCCATTAGACTTTGACCATAGGGATAGTTTTATTCCGAAGTTGCCGTACTTCTCGTTCAATGATCTTGATTGGCTTTTGCTCGTATGTCAAGTCCTTTTTAATCTCCAAGTTGTCATAAGTAATGACATGGAATGGATCAGGTACATACTTCTTGAGCATTGAGACGTGAAATACATCATGAACTCCTACTAATTGAGTGGGTAAAGCTATTCGATATGTAACTTCACCAATCCTTTCAAGAATTTCGAAGGGGCCAATGAATCTTGGAGTGAGCTTGCCTTTGATACCGAATCTTTGAATACCTCAACCTGGATAAACCTTAAGGAATACGTGATCTCCCACTTGAAATTCCAGGTTGCACCTTCGATTATCAGCATATGATTTTTGCATGTCGTGTGACATCTGAAGTCTTTCCCGAATAAGCTTTATCTTCTCGGTAGTATCCCTGATGATATCGGGACCGAGAAATTGCATTTCTCCTACTTCATTCCAGCAAATAGGCGATCAACAGCTTCTACCATACAAAGCCTCGAATGGCGCCATTTGAATGCTAGCCTAATAGCTATTGCTATAGGCAAATTCCACTAGAGGTAAATGGCCGTGCCAACTTCCTCCAAAGTCAATGGCACAAGCTTTGAGCATATCTTCCACCATCAGATTTGTCCTTTAAGTTTGACCATCAATTTGTGGATGGAACACAGTACTAAAATTAAGTCAGGTTCTAATGAATGTTATAGACCCTTCTAGAATTGTGATGTGAACTGAGGATCTCGATCGGATATAATGGTAACAGGGACACCATGTAATTTGATAATTTCTCTCATGTATACTGCTGCTAGTACATCCACAGACCATCGACTTTTGATTGGTAGATAATGTGAATATTTAGTCAATCGGTCTATGATCACCCATATACCATCATGTCCTTCTCTTGTCTTAGGTAAACCCATGATAAAATCCATCCCTATACTTTCCCATTTCCACTAGAGAATATTCAAGGGGTGTAATTTCTCAGCGGGTTTTAAATGTTCTGCTTTTACTTGTTGACAAGTGAGACATCGGGACACAAAATCTGCTACTTCTCTTTTCATATTGGGCCACCAAAAGTTTCTTTTCAAATCTTGATACATCTTGGTAGCACTAGGGTGAATAGCATACCTTTATTTGTGAGCTTCTCCCATGATCAATTTCTTAGTATCATCATGATTTGGTACACAAATTTGATCCTTAAACAGCAGTCTTCCATCATTTGAGATAGAAAAATCCAGTCTCTAATCAATATTATCCTTAATCTCCATCAATGTAGGGTCATTTTCTTGCAATTGGACTATGTCCTTTATCAATGTAGGTTGAAACCTTATATTGGCAATCATACCTCCTTCTCTATCAATATCAAGATTTAAATGAGAAAAATCTTCAATAAGACAAGTTATACCTTTCCTGAGGCTTGCTAGAGTTGCCATTGGTTTCCTGCTAAGAGCGTCGACTACAACATTAGCTTTCCCTAGATGATGTTGGATAGTAAAGTCGAAGTCCTTAAGATACTCCAACCACCTACGTTGTCGCATATTTAACTCTTTCTGGGTGAAGAGGTATTTCAGACTTTTATGATCTAAAAATATGATGAATTTCTCCCCATAAAGGTAATGTCGCCAAATCTTTAATGTGAATATAACCGCGGCTAGTTCCAGGTCATGCACAGGGTAATTTTATTCGTGACGCTTCAACTGTCTTGATGAATAGCGAATCACCTTTCCATTTTGCATAAGGATGCATCCTAGGCCAATGCCAGATGCATCTGCATAGACTTCAAAGCCACCACCCTCTGTCCGTGGTGTTAATATAGGTGCAGTGGTAAGGTGTTTTTTAAGAGTTTGAAAACTTTCTTCGTAGTCTTTCAACCATATAAAAGGATAAATCTCCTGTAATAACCAGTCAGACCTAGAAAACTTCTGACTTCAGACACGGTCATCAGCCAGATCTAATTCCTAACAGCTTCTATTTTAGAAGAATCGACAGCGATATCCTCCTTTGAAATAATATGGCCAAGGAAAAAGACCTCTTTTAGCCAGAACTCGCACTTACTAAGCATTGCATAAAGTTTATGCTCTCTTAGCATTTGCAAGGCTATTCTTAAGTGCTCTTCATGTTCCTCCTTTGTTTTAGAATATATAAGAATATCATCAATGAAGACGACTGCAAATTGGTCAAGATAAGGCTTGAAGACATTATTCATGAGTTGCATAAATGTTGTCGGGGCATTGGTTAACCCGAATGGCATTACCACGAATTCATAGTGGCCATATCTGCTACGAAAAGTAGTTTTGTGTATGTCTTCATCTTTGATCTTGAGCTGATGATAGCCTGACCTGAGGTCTATCTTGGAGAAATATTCTGCTCTTGAAATCTGGTCAAAGAGTTCATCTATACGCGACAACGGATATTTATTCTTAATTGTGAGTTGATTCAATCACAGGTAGTCGATACATAGCCTGAGAGATCCATCCTTCTTCTTGACGAATAGAATTGGCACTCCCCAAGGGGATGTGCTAGGTCGAATAAAACCATTGTCTAATAACTCCTGAAGTTGTTTCTTCAATTCCTTATGTTCTGTGGGGGACATCTTGTAGGGAGCTATTGAAACGGGTGCTGCTCTGGGAATGAGTTCAATGAAGAAGTTTACTTCCCTTTCGGGCGGTAAACCAGGCAAATATGATGGAAATATATCAGGAAACTCATTTACAATGGGAATGTCTTCTAAGATGATCTCTTTGGACTCAGTGATGATTACGTAAGCAAGAAAAGCTTCACATCCTTTCGAAATAAATTTGCAAGCATGAAGAGATGAAATAATGGTAGGATGCTTCTTATATTTGATACCAAGTAAGGAAAACCTTGGAAGACCTAGTTTCTTAAAAGAGATAATCTGATTGCGGTAATTTATATAGGCGTCGTGGTCTACAAGCCAATCTACACCTAAAATAGCATCGTAGCCCTCCATGTCAAGGCATACGAGATTTGCAGGAAGGTTGTGACCTTTTACCATTACCTCACTATCGGGGTAGTAATTCGTAAGTTTTGTTCCGGGACCTAAAGGTGTAGTAATAGCAAGGTCCTAAGGTAAAGGAACTGATGAAATTGGCAAGGTTTTTGTAAAAGCAGAAGATATAAAGGAGTGAGAAGCACCAGTATCAAATAGTACGAATGCAGGATGTGAATAGATTTAGATAGTACCTTCTATTAGCCCATCATTCTTGGGCGCTTCTTCATCTTCCATAATAGCATTAAGATGAGCTTGTCGCTTACGTCCACCACTAGGAGTTTGTTCCTTCATGAGGGGGCAATCCGGCATACGGTGCTACCTACTGCCACATCGTAGACAAGCGCCGAGACGCTTCCAGCACTCTTCAGCCGAATGACTGAACTTCTCGCAAAATGTGCAATCCGCCATGACTTACTTTTCTTCTTCCTTGACCTTCTTGTTCTTGTGGTGGCCACTACCACTCCCATTCCGGGATCTCTTCTTGCTATCACGGGATTTGTGAGGTTCCGTGATACTAAACTTTCCCTTCTTACCATGCCGATCAGACCTTCAGTGATATGACACAACCTAGGACCTAAATTACAAGCAACACAATAATTTGGCAATGTCACACAAGCGGACTCACTCGCGTTGGCACACTCGGGTCCGTAGGTGGACCGGTGATGGGGTGAGGGTCCGAGGTTGGACCGGAGGTTCCAAGGGTATGGCTGGCTTAGGGAGGACCCCTATGGGTCAGGGGTTGCCCAAATTCACGGGCAGTCAACACGCCGAAGGCTTGGGTTGTATGATCACTCTCACAACTCACCCGCGGTAGCCACACAATTAAACGATAATTCAGGTTCGGGCACTCTCTTAATGCCGACGGCACCAAAATGCAATACTAATTAAGCAAAGGAATCCAGCAAAGAGGAGTGTTTAGTGGCTCACCTGATCGGTGTGAAGACACCAATCCCGGCCGGAGACGAGGGCGAGCGAGGAAGCGTGGGCTTACCCGCACGCCGCGTCGGAGAAGCTTCAACCTGAAATTTTAGATTTACATGCACTACGCCCCTTGCAAGGGGGTTGGATAGGGGTGGGGGTTCAAATTACAACCAAAATATTCCTCCACGCAGGGAGGGGCCTTCAGCCGGCCAAGCGGGGAGGGGAGAAACGGGGAAAGTATGCCGAATGAAGACCGAGTTCGGTTCAATCTTCTCTCTGCGAGTGCTGACAGTTGGTCGAAGATGTTTCTGCTGTGATGTCCCCCGAATTTTTTTGGGGATGAAACCACTTGAGAATCTTCGTATCTGGAACAGGGTGACTCCAGAATTTTTTAAATTTCTTCAGGCACCGCTGCTGGTCGGGGTGGGGGCTTGAACAGGGTGGCAGACCCTCGGATCTGACAGTTTCAGGTTCCCAACAGCAGGAAGAAGATGGTGCCACGACCGCTCCCGAGCTCAAAATCAGGTACCGCTAGATTCATTGGAACCGTTGACGAGTCCTCTTCAAAGCAAGACTGACAGGGATGCAAGATGATGTCAGGGTCGACCGCTGGGCTCTGAACACTGAGGAGGGGTCGGTGCAGACTGAGTGGTGGTAGATCCGAGTGCCTGGAGGAAGAAATTAATAACTCTTGTGAAGTAATGGTCCATCGAGGTGCCCTTAGCCAGCCCAATGAATTGGGCCCAATAACAACCTAATCAATCCTAATGACACTCAAACTTAGGTAGATGACTCAATGACCTAGGTACTTGACTCAAATAAAAGGAAAATTACAATGACATGACTCAAATAAAATATGAAAATTACATGACTCGACTCAGAAAAATATGATAGACACAATGGAGCTATGCCGACGAGCAATCAAAGCTGCGGAAAAATGTGAAGGGTGAGAGATGCCCCCATCATACCCCTGGGGTGCGAAGAACTCGACTCTGTCGAGTATAGGTCCGCCGGGGAAGAGGTCCTCTAATGTAGCTCCGGGTGAGCCACAACCTCTAAACTCAACCTCGCGTCCTTAGCCGGGGATTGCTCTTCATCCTCTCAAGGTGGCTCGGGCACACCCTCTTGCTGGCGATGGTACCCTACTTGCTTAGTATTGCCTCCGTGTGCATACGTCGGACTCTCAAGCTGATATGAGGAGGCTCTCCGAGGGTGTCACTCATAAAGGTGAGGGTAGGCTCAAACTGCTCACTGGGATCCACCGCGGTGCCTTTAGGGGGTGCTAGATCTGCCACGTAAAAAGTGAGGTATATCCCAAGATCCCATCGGTAAATCCAACCCGTAAGCCAGGTAGCCAAAGCCACTCGGAACATGGAAGGCCCAAGTCCTCGTGCCCTCGATTTGGAGGTGACCGTAAGATAGAGTCATTCCAAAGCCACCATCATAGGGTTGCCTACTTGGAATCCAAAGTGGCACTCGTGAGTTTTTGCCCGCTCATTATGAACCTCACCGCTCGTTGTGGTTTGCTTGCTTAAATGCTCATGACAAGTACTATGATGCGGTGTGAGTGGGAGATGCATGATATGCAAAGGGGGGCCAGGACAATCATACGTAGACCAATCATGCAGTGATGCCATGGAGACGTTGAAGGGTGTGGGAGGGCCGGGGCATCCATAGGTGTCCCTCTCATGCGTGGGTGTGATGAGTGCCGGAAGATCCGGACATCCATGAATGATTGTAACATGCTTAAGACTCATGATGAATGAAGGCGGACCATTGCATCCGAATATGGACCTCTCATGTTTCCGACTTAACATGTGGGTGATATGAATGAATGTACCCGACTTATGAATCATGCCAAGTGGTTTGAGGTGCCAAGTCACATGTTTTCCTAACCCGAAAATGACTTTGATGTGTTGGGGTATGGTTTGGCATTGGAGTTTCCATTCAAAAGGGTCGAAGGGGTCAAGGAAGGTGGACATCATGGGGAGAGGCACCTCCTTGTTCCTTAGGTGTAGATCTTCCTTGGTCATAGCTACCCTTGTGTCGCCTGGGACTTGGGAGAAGTGGGCTTGGCCCAACATGGTGGGTGAGGGTAGGAAGGAGTGGGTGATAAGTGATGTGGGTGGATCACATAGGTTCCCGGGTTCCCATTGGGAGGGGTCAAAAGGATCAACATAAGTGTACCCAGGGGAAAGGAGCTCTAAGTTCATCTCAACATCCTCAAGGTCCTCACAATATGGTGTTGGATCATCCTCCTCTAATGAAATGATTGGGCCGAAGTTCTTAGTGGGTGGATCGGCTATGAAGGGAGGTTTTGGCTTTCTACCCGATATAATAAACTCCAAATTGAGGAGAAGGTCGGGCTCATCGGGTGTAGGGAGGAATAGGAGGAGGTCGTTAGTGTAGCAACCAATGGTGCAAATCGAGGTGATAGACCCGACACAAAGGTGTAGGAGGTCAAGGCTCCTAGATTGGTGGGCCATGGGGGTCAAGAAACCGGTCAACTCAAATTACCAAGCTAAGCCCTTGAGAAGGTCCCCTAGTGTCTTCACTTGATAAGACGATTGGATGGTGGTGCGATAGGAGTTGAAGGGCACTATGGGGAGGTGTCGCTCCAAGGGAGGGTAGGCCATGATCGGGTGAGCTAGGCTCTCTTTTAACCATCTAGCCAAGGACCCAATTATGATGAGTTCACTCCCTACTAGGGGAGAGGGCATAGAGTGAAGATGCAAGGCTTTGTCGTCATCTTGGGCATCTGTTTCTTTCAAAGTGGGGGTTGGATTCGGGGTGTTCACCATTATGGGGTAGGGTGTCAGGATTATGAGTTCTTCTACCAAGGAGGTGAGTAGGTACTTTGTGGGTGGGGTGATGATGATTGGCACATGGTGCATCCGGGGTGGTGAACGAGGTCAGACTTGGATTGAGGTTGGAAGTGGAAGTAGTGGTGGCCTAGGTTGGGGTAAGATTGGGATTGGAAGAGGAAGGTGGGGTGGGTGCGGAGGCTTGGTTTGATTTGTTTTGGGAGGTGGGTTTCTTTTAGGGGGCGATGGAGGGGTAGTGGTGGGGGCCAAGGGATTTTGTGGGGTATGGGTTTGGTGATGGATTTTGGGTTGGAGGGTGGTGGCCATCATGGGCTTCGATGGAGGGGTGGACATAGGGTCCAATTGGGTATGTGGACATATGGTTGTGGTGAGGACTTGGAGGTAGGGTGTAGATGTGGTGGTTGGGGTAGGAGAGGTGGAAAATGATGGGGAATGTGTGATTAGGGTCTTGGGTTGGCCAAGGGGAAATGAAGGAGTTGAAGTGCTCTTTGGGCTTTGGTGTTCAGAATGGGAGGGGAAAATATATCTAGCCCTAAGTTGTTCCTTCATGTCCCCCCATGTTGTGAGGGGAGCTTCCCTTCTAATTATTCTTAAGCCTTCAAATTTCAACCAATGAGTTTGGGCCCGTTTGGTAAGTTGCAATTTCATAAATCGGACTTTCTCATCCTCGGTCATGGGATACCAAGTGAAGTAATGGTCCATCGAGACTTCCCAATCTAAATAGTCACTAGGTTGAGTTCCATCAAAGATGGGAGGTGGGGGAGGAGCCCTACTATTATCCGCGTCGAGTCGACCCGATAGGTTATCAAGCCGCTCATTGGCATGGGTCAAGGCCTTCATGAGGTAGTTGACATGGCCAGGGAGGTCATGTGTGTTAGTGGTAGGCATCCCTTGGGGGTTTGGACTTATGGAGAGGGCCGATGGGTAAGGTCGGTAAGAGGTGGTCATGCTAGTGGACAAAAGAGATGCCACCGAGGACCCTAAATGCATACACACGCCCTAGGACCAACTTGATAGAGATAAGTTATGAACTTGCTCTGATACCAATTTGATGTGACACAACCTAGGACCTAAATTGCAAGCAACACAACAATTTGGCAATGTCACACAAGCGGACTCACTCGCGTTGGCACACTCGGGTCTGTAGGTGGACCGGCGATGGGGTGAGGGTCTGAGGTTGGACCGGAGGTTTCCAAGGGTATGGCTGGCTTGGGGAGGACCTCTATGGGTCAGGGGTTGCCCAAATTCACGGGAGGTCAACACGCCGAAGGCTTGGGTTGAATGATCACTCTCACAACTCACCCGTGGTAGCCACACAATTAAATGATAATTCGGGTTCGGGCACTCTCTTAACGCCAACGGCACCAAAATGCAATACTAATTAAGCAAAGGAATCCAGCAAAGAGGAGTGTTTAGTGGCTCACCTGATCGGTGTAAAGACACCAATCCCGGCCGGAGACGAGGGCGAGCGAGGAAGCGTGGGCTTACACGCACGCCGCACCGGAGAAGCTTCAACCTGAAATTTCAGATTTACATGCACTACGTCCCTTGAAGGGGGGTTGGAATAGGGGTGGGGGTTCAAATTACAACCAAAATATTCCTCCAAGCAGGGAGGGGCCTTCAGCCGGCCAAGCGGGGAGGGGAGAAATGGGGAAAGTATGCCGAATGAAGATCGAGTTCAGTTCAGTCTTCTCTCTACGAGTGCTGACAGTCGGTTGAAGATGTTTCTGCTGTGACGTCCCCCGAATTTTTTTGGGGACGAAACCACTTGGAGAATATTTGTATCTGGAACAGGGTGACTCCAGAATTTTTTAAATTTCTTTAGGCACCGCTGCTGGTCGGGGTGGGGGCTTGAACAGGGTGGCAGACCCTCGGATCTGACAGTTTCAGGTTCCCAACAGCAGGAAGAAGATGGTGCCACGACCGATCCCGAGCTCAGAATCAGGTAACGCTGGATTCGTTGGAACCGTTGACAAGTCCTCTTCGAAGCAAGACTAACGGTGATGCCAGCTGATGTCAGGGTCGACCGATGGGCTCTGAACACTGAAGAGGGGTCAGTGCAGACTGAGTGGAGGTAGATCCGAGCGCCTGAAGGAAGAAATTAATAACTCTTGTGAACGGATGCCGATTGGAGTTCTGCCTCTTGATTCTGAAAGTAGACAGGTCGAAGAAGATCTTTGAAGAAGAACTTTTGTCCTGATTCAAGCTGGATTTGTCATGGCAGAGCTTCCAATCACGTTCAGGTGCTCTGTCAGGAGAGCTTCGCGCAGTCGAGGGAGAACGGCTCTCCCGGGCAGCTCGGTGCTCGGACGACAACGAAACCACCACCGTTGCGAAGAAGATAGGCAGACGCTTCCGTGGGTACCTCTTGGGACTTCAGATTCATGGGGAGGTGGTCGAGGTGGATGCTGCTAGCAGGTGATCCTCTGCAGGTCGCCAGTCTAGATGGTGGAAGGTGGGGGTGATGGAGAAGAACAATGGGAGAGTGGAGTAGATGAGAGAGAGGGGGGGGGCGACCTAGGGCTGTGGAGGGAAGGGGGATTTCGAAATTCAAAGGCCTGGGAGGTGGAGGGGTGCTTGGGGTAGTGGCAAGGGTGCTTAGGAAAGTGGGAGGGGTAGTTGGGGGTTGGGTGGTGAAGGGAGGATTGGGTGAGGGGGTCTTGGGAAGGGGGGAGTATTGATGAGGGTTGTGGGGAATAGGAAGAGGCTTTAATGGGGTAGGTGGGGAGTGGAGGTGGTTGGGAAGGGAGGAGAGAGAAAAATTTTGAAATTGGGGTGGGGAGGAGAGAGAATGGGGTTCGCCCCCTTTAGAGAGAGAGAAGAGAGAGAGAGAGGGAAAACTAGAGAGAGAGAGAAGCTCACAATTGTGGTGGATTTCAAAATTCATTCATTGATTCATTACTTCAAAATGAGGGGAATGGGGTCCTATATATAGGCAACCCACATTTTACAAAAAGTCCCTGACATTTGACTCAATGACGAATAACCGAGGAAGGTGGGGGGCGCCCATGGGCCAGCCCAATGAATTGGGCCCAATAACAACCTAATCAATCCTAATGACACTCAAACTTAGGTAGATGACTCAATGACCTAGGTACTTGACTCAAATAAAAGGAAAATTACAATGACATGACTCAAATAAAATATGAAAATTACATGACTCGACTCAAAAAAATATGACGGACACAATGGAGCTATGCCGACGAGCAATCAAAGCTGCGGAAAAATGTGAAGGGCGAGAGATGCCCCCATCATTCAGCTTGGTTCCTCTCCCTTACTTTTTAATTTTTTGACCTTCTCTAAGGTCCTTTCACATAGATGTGCCCGTTAGACCATCTCCGCATAGGTATGGATATTCTAAGTCCCAAGTTATTGAATAAAGCCGGGTCTTAATCCATCCATAAATCGGTTAGCTTTTAATAAGTCCGTACTAATCAAATGAGGAGCATAAGGCCCCAGCCTAGAAAACTGGAGTTCATACTCCGCCACTGACATCATGCCTTGGCGTAATGAAGCGAATTCCATAGCCTTCTGCTCCTTGACATGTTCAGAGAAATATTTGGCTCGGAAGAGTGTAAGAAAACCTTCCCAAGTATGTGGTGCATCTGCTGGCGTTGCAAGAACAGACTTCCACCATGTACTGGCATCTTTATTGAGTTGGAAAGTGGCAAGATGAACCTTCTCTTGGTCAGCACATTGCATGACCTCGAACATACGGTTCATTTCATCGATCCAATTATCGACCTCATCGGGATTAGAGGATCCTGAGAACCATGGAGGATTTAAGCTCCAAAAATTCCGGTGTAGGTCTCCAACTCTTGCCCTTGCGCCAGCTTGGGCCATATTCTGTAATGCTTGGGTGAGACCTGCAACGGTCTACTGCATACCGTTCCAGTCAACACGGTGAGCCATGATGAGAGTAGGGTACCTGAGAAGAGTAATGATTTTTTTTGTTAATTCTAATGGAATGAGTGGACTTAATCTGAGAAATAGCTCTAATTACTATCTCATCCCAGGTTCTACCCAATTCTCACATGGATTGGAGATCTTTCATTCCTAGTTTCATAAGTGTGGGTCCTTAAACCTTGGACTTAGCCTATGACATGACTTCTTCCCTAGGACTTCTAGTCCTAGTGCCCTGATACCACTCTAACTGTCACACCCCGAGATTATGCAGCGGAAACAATCGGGAACATGAATAGTCAGCTAGTACGTCTCGAGCAAGTAATATAATCAGAGCGCAAGACAATCACATAAAAGTAATTGCACAAGTAAACTTTCCCAAACTTCACTTTATTCCATAACAATAATAATATCAAAGTACATAAGATCTTTGACTCTCTTTACTAGACTCAATAAAATAAAAATTACATCATGACTTGACTAAACACTTGATAACTAAGACTTCTCTCATCTATATAACCTTCAATCACTCTCGGACCCATTACTTGTATAATCTGAATCCGATTCACTTGTACTTTCTGAAACATTGAGAAAGTAGGTAATGAGCACACTTGCCCAGTAGGTATCTTTGTATCAACATGTTGTACTCAGACAATTTCCCCAGCAAAATACCCAGAAATAAGAGTTCGGGAATTTCTTCGAACACATTCGAGGCATGGGCTACCCGGCCCCTCTCACAACCCAGTGGGCCTGACCAACGGCCCCAACTTGCTAGCCGAGCTATACGACGGCATTAGCAGTCAATCGGGACTATTCCCGACTCCTAAGTTGAGGACTTTGCCCGCATTTTACACAACCACTCGGGCCAGCCCGGGGGCTCTCCGACTACAAGCCACGCCACATGGCACTTAGTGAAAAGGCCAGGGGCCTACCCCGGGACGCCCTTTCTCAACCCTCCAAAGTCAAAGGGAGACACAAATAGGTCAACCACAGGCTTGGGAGGCCCGCAGTACGTGTGTACGGCTCAAACACATGCGTTCGGCATTTTGCCGAACACCTTGTGGGCGCACATGTTTCAACCCTTCTACACCAACCCACGGGCCACCCCGTGGTTCCAGTACACTAATTGGGTCCTACAACGACCCCCCAGCAAGCCGGGGCCACCCCCGACCCTCCGACACGTGGCAATGAGCCACTTAGCTTTAGCTCTCGGACCAACCCGAGGCTACCCTGCCAACCCGCCGTACAACATGGCATGCAGCACGAGGCAAGGCCCATGGGCCCAAGGTGCCTCCTCCCAGCCCCTATGGACTTCTACCCTCGGCCCTAGGACAAATCCCAGGCCCGTCGGCCACCTACGCAGCCCGTTTGGCAACCCGGGGTGTGTCGGGCAGTTCCCCGAACACCTTTTGAGCGGCTACTACGACTCAAAGAACAACAGCCCCCATGGACCATCTTAGTATCCCAGAGCTCTGTGTCCTTCAAAGGACATCCCCAGATGATGAAGGAAGATCCTCGGGGGCCATCCCTCGGGGTTGCGGCTTGTCCGGGGCCGGTTCGCCCTGGGGCGCGGCCGTACCTCTGGGGGAGGGCGAACTCCCCGGGGGCCGCGCCCTCTCCCCAACTCGGAGGCCCGACGGTCCTCCCCAGTCCCAGTTCGTGCGAATTCCCAATCCCACGGCCCAAGGTTCGTGCAAGGATTCGTTCGTTGTACCCGTGCGCGGAAGAACTCGCGAAGAGGAAGTCCCGGGATTACGTCAATTACAACACCCGCGTTCCTCGCACGCACATGGCCGGTCAACCAGTATCCTTCCAATATCCTCTTGTCCTTTTCTTCTTATCCAATTTAGGAAGAAAAATAACAAAAATCAGCATTTTATAGAGGTGGGGCTGCCCACTCCCTCTCCCTCAACCCAGTCCGCCTAAACCCCCCAAGGGGGGTTTAGGCGGACCAGCCTGGACCCCCAGGCTAGTATGTAGAAACCCCTGGGTAATATAAAAAAAAAGATTTTTTAAATAAAAAAAATAGGACCATTTGGTCTGCCTAAACCCCCTAGGGGAGGGGGTTTAGGCGCACCAGCCTAGACCCCCAGGCTGGTCCGCCTAAACCCCATCCAAATTTAAAAAAAAAGAATTTTTACCCCTCCGAAGAGGGGTTTAGGCGGACCAGACCAGCCCATGGGGCTGGTCCGCCTAAACCCCCCTGGAGGAGGGGTTTAGGCGGACCAGACCAGCCCCTTGGGCTGGTCTGCCTAAACCCCATCTCCCCACTTCCGTTACACAAACAAAAAACACACAAAAAAATATACAAATAAAATAAAATAACACTGTTTGGGGGGTTTACCCGGACCAAGTTGGACCCCCAACTTGGTCCGCCTAAACCCCACCCCCACCCCTTCAACTTCCTATAAATTTCCCCCCTTAGAAGCTCAAGGGGCATGAGGCAACAAGCAAGAAAAAGATCAAGGGCTTGCACAAGTGGATACACGAATGGACAGACAAACACTCCCCTGGCCTAATTGTCGCACCCTCGGACTCCCGAGGCCTTCGGTAAGGGTCACGGACGCAAGAAGCTAAGTGCGCGCGCGGTTGGCTTGCTAGTCGGCTCACACACACCGAGGGTATGTCACGTATACTTCCCTCACGTGGTGTTTAGCCGTCTCACCCCAAGTCCATCCTCGCCACATGAAAGATGACTATGCCAATGACAAATACACCCGCATCCCGGGTCCGCCTGTGTACGCCAACTTACGACGGTGATGAAGGGCACTCCGTAATGCCGTAACAGACCCTGGCACAGAACTACGTGCCCACCGTTCACATCCCAGCTGGCCGTTGGCCCCTCAGACTAACAAATCAAGTCTAGTCGGACCTCTGGCCTGGGAATCATAGTCCCAGGGCCGACCTCAACTCTCCAGCATGATGGCATTCGCCATTCGAGACTCGGACCCGACCGCTCACCTCGAGCCGCATCCGACCTCTACCCGACGCCAGTCCGTGTCCACTCTGGCCACCAAGGCAGTCGGGCACACACCAATCCTTCTGTAAAGAGTTCCCATATGACACGCGGATACCCGCCTCATTACGCAATGACCCGAGGACCGACCCACGTGTTGGAATTGTCCCACGGCTTGCGTCCATTGTACTTTGGCCACCTAGGCCCATATGTAAAGCCCATATGGCCCATCATAAAGCCAGTGAAATACAAGCGCCCGCATTCGGGCCCCCAGCTTCCTACCTACACCACTCGGCATCTGTGCCTAACATCCTAACCCCAGTAAACACCCCCCAGTCGAAAGCGCACCCACAGCTACAGAATGCCCCCGGCCCTCTACCCACGGTTTCAGACATATATACAGAATTTTCTTCTGCACAGAACGAAGGTGTTTGGATTTAATCCGATGTAAATAAACACAGGTTGCTTGCGACCGATGGAGAAAGGCGTCCAGTACACGATTCCTACAATCGCCTATGCACTCGTACCCACGGAACCCTTTCTCTCCACGTGTCGCCCGATCGCCCGAGCCCACGTACCTCACCCTGGTGGCACTTCCCCTGTCAACCCTTGGTTCCATGGGTGATTGTCGAGAAATCGACTGGCACGCCCGCACCCTATCTGGTCAACCCTTACCTTGACACTTTCATGCCATTCGATCCTTTTTGACTTCCCATAAAAGGAGAGTGCCCGATACCACCGTGAGAGGCATGCAACCGTAAGGAGGATACCCGAGATATATCAAACTCCCATATTTTCCTTCCCCACGGTATCCCTTCCTTCACCCAGGTCATTCAGCATAAAAACATGCGCAATAGAGAGGATGGCACGCCCGGTGGGACGTCTCCCTCCTTCCTTCTTTTTGCTGAAGAAAAGTCTGTGCCAGCCCTGAAACCCTGGTGCCCTTTCCCTGTCCTTGCAGGAGAGGCAGAGGAGGGTACTCGTGTGCGCATTCTCTAGTAGCTTTCGGTTCACGTTCTGACTTCCAGACCGTGCTCGGCGACTGTCAGCAACCGTCGCCTCCGTAGTACTCATCTTCCCAGCAACCATGGCAGCCGTCTCCTACGATCCCAACATCATTGCCACCCACGCCCGGGTGGGCTACTTGGCGACGCCGATCACTTTCGGTAGCTTCGCCCCTGTCATCGGATCACCCTACTTCTTGGGTGTGATCTCTGTGGCTGCTCCTCAGCCAACTCTAGTTTCTCCATTGGCTCCCGTGGCCAATGCGCCACACCTGCTTCTAGCACCGGTGTCCCGCCTGAGCGCCAGGCACCGGACTGCTACCACTGGCCCCTGTAGGGCCCCCAGATCAACCCTGGCCCCGGTAAGCATTAGCCCCTGGGGCCAGCCTCGTCCGATCTCCGGCACGGGCCCCGTGCCCCGGACTTCGATCATTGTCCTAGCATCTTCCTCGAGTTCCCAACCCCGAGCCCCAGCAAAGTCGGCACCTAACACGGGCTTCCAGCCCCGGGTCCAAGGCTTCCCAGTACCTTCCTCGGGTACCCAACCCCGAGCTCCAGCCAAGCCGGTACCCAACATGGGCTTCCAGCCCTGGGTCCACGTCTCCTCAGCCTCTTCATCGGGTTTTCGACCCCAAACCCCGGCAAAGCTGACTTTCGGTGTGGGCTCCCAGCCCCGAGTTCGTGGCTCCCCGGTATTGCACTCGGGACCCTAGTTCCTGGCTCCAGTTGAGCCGGCTCTCCCCGTGGCTCTCCTACCCAAGAGGCAAGGTTCCTCAGCTCCCTCCTCGGGTCCTCCGACCCAAGCCTGGACTACACCGGCACCTACCGCGGGTCCTCGACCCAGGGGCGTCGGCACCTCAACACTTCCGATGGCGTCGCCTCCCAGTGCAAGAGCGTCATTTCGAGCATCGGCAACACTCTTATCGACGCAGGCAAAGGCTTATACCCGAGTCGCCCAGTCATCGACTCCAGGCGTGGGTTTTATATCCCGGGGGCCGGTCTCAGTACCTCTGACTGACAGCTTCACACTGTCGGTCGCTCCAGGCCAGGTTTTCTCGGTCTACCATCTCGGGGCGGAGTCTTCCTTAGCTCCTCCGAAGAAGCGTCGCCATGGCCGCAGAGGCAGACGGCTCGCTACTGCGACTAGCAACTCTGGAAAGATGGTTCTTGTCGGTGACTTGTGGATCCGTCTCGACAGGGGTGAACCAATTATACCCCAGGAATGGACCATTTCCACCATCCCCACCTCCAATCGTTTTGACCTCTTGCGACAAACACGAGAGGACGGGGCGAAGCTCAAAGGAGCGGGTTCCTCGGCGGCAGCCCGGGGACACCCACCGTAGCCTGGCACACGGCCTCCCAAGACAACTCGTCTGAAAAACGGTGACAAGGGAGACTAGCAACCTGAATTGAGAAGAATCTGGGTCACACCAGAAGAAGCTCAGGCCATTCGGAGGGCGCGTATTAGAAACCCCCTACGAGCACTTAGACGCGGCATCAGACGGGATGCGACTGGCCTCACAGTAGCATCGTTTGATGACGCCCAGTCGTCTAATATCCCCCGCACAAGCGACTGGAGGGAAAGGCGAGCCCGTTCTCGGGCCCTCTGGCAGCCTGTCCAGGGTTCTCCTCTGACTGGTATTAGAAGTGAGCCCCGTCCGCAACGCACCTCGGACTTTGACAGACTAGGGATGCTTGTCCACCCTGAGCGGCACACGCGCAGGACGAGGACGGCCCGGTTCATCAATGACATGGTTTGAGTGTTCGCGTGCTACACCGCCGGACACCAGTCGGACACCCAGTCTGACGACTTCAACCATCATCTATCCCACTTCAGGAGGCCGGGCCATCAGGCTCCACCGCCTCCCCCAGCAGGTCACATCGGCACTTCTATCGAACCGTAGGCTTCGGAACGCGTGAAAGAGGTCCCGGTGGAAGAACGCGACCCTCCTATCAACGCAGAGCTAGTCAACAATGACCCTCCTGCCAACGAGGCTCAAGAAGTGACCCTCGACACTCTCATGAAGGAGAACTAGCACCTGAAGGCCCTCCTGCAGGACCTCCTCCAGGAATGAGACCTTCATCCTCAGCAACCTGCTAGGCCCCAGGCCGAGGCACCAGTACTCCAGGCGGCCCGTGATGCTGCCAAAACCTCAGCGGCGATTGCCCGAACCCCGTTGGCAACTAGGTTCGGCACACCCCCGGTTGAGGCCCAGCCACGAGCCTCCAATACGCTAGTGCCTGAAAACCTCCTGGCTCAACGCCAGATGATTGAGCGTATTATCGAGACAAAGCTCGCCCAGTATGGTGAAGGGCCTATCACAGTAGATCTTTACAGTGTACCCTACCCGCTTCACCACCAGCTAAAAAAGCTTCCCCCAGAGTACTCCAAGCCCCCGAAGCTGCAAAAGTTCGATGGGCAGGGGTCTCCACATGTACACCTGGCCTACTATGTTACGGCCATGGGCGAGTTAGCATTGGACGAATCATATCTCCTTCGCTACTTCGCCACTTCGCTCACGGGAACAGCCTTTCAATGGTATTCCCGCTTGAAGCCTAACTCAGTCATCGACTGGGTAGATCTCTAGAAGAAATTCCTCGACCACTTTCAAACGATTGAGCAAAAGGTCTCCCTAGCTGAACTCTGTTCTCTTCGACAGAAAAATGGCGAGGGCGCCCTCAACTTCATCAAAAAGTGGCGAGACCTCAGCATGAGGTGTGTTAATCCACCCGTTCAGGAGGATGCCATCACCATATGTCGTCGAGGTCTGGCGGCTGAGGTCAGCGAAAAGCTTCTCGGCACCAATATCAAAGGCTTCGACCAACTTAATTCGGCAGTCGCCGAAATAGAGATGTTCTTCGCTGATAACCCGAGCTATACTGCAGCAAAGGGGAAGCAAGCGCGAGAACACCAGCCCGGTAAGGAGGTGAACATAATAGAATTCACCTATGGACGCACTAAAATTCAGAGAGAATCAGTTCATTTGTTGATCGGGGTTCATTCATCTATTTAGTGCGAGGGCGTGCAAGTCACAAAGTGACGATTTGTTCGGGCTTCATAGAAGCCCATGGTGCGCTCGATCTAACTAGTCAGATGATTGTGTAGTTCGTGTCGGGACCGAAACCCGCTGCGCCGTAAAAGCCACGGCGTTATTTACATCCCCCATACGGGGGAACACCCTTGATTGATTGTCGAGAATAAGGGCCCTACGGCTTGAAATTCATGGTAATAAAGCGAGAACAAAGATCTCGGGTCATGTTCAAACAAACCCGCGTTGGGACGTAAAATGTTCATAGATACGTATATGTTGGTCACTCACGGACCAGTTCGTGTTCGGACAGAAGTCCGCATTTGTAGCGTCGAAGACGACGATAAACCGTACGGATGTCTGCCGTAGGTACGGCAAGTTTAATGCGGATGCGAGATCGGATCCCAAAAGAAGTGGGTCAAGCTGATGAACTATCGGCCAAAGAGGTGCCCGGATCATGACCATGTCGGGTATTCCGAGGTCCACGTCCGATACCAAGGGGCATCATTGCTTTTCTCTTCACGCATAGTCCGGGGGAGAGGGTTGTTAAGTGTGAAACCTGAACTCGCCAACGTGCACCCTCGCACGTAGATCGACCAGCGCGGTCAGGTCGCGGGGTTCGACCTGCCCGGTCAGGTCACGGGGGTCAAGGGGGCAGCGCCCCTTGCGGGGGTTTCCGGGGGGCAGCGCCCCCGGAACAAAATTTGATTATAGAAAGGGTGATAGTGTTTGTACCATAACTTGGGGTGCGCTGACTTGGTTATAATATTTTTTATTATCATTGTTCCAATCATTAAACTATATGGTTTGCTCTCACATGAATGGTTTATATGCTTTCTTTTCTTTCTACTAACCTCAAGCCTTTTGTTTTCTTTTATTTGGTTAATTGTCCTTTTATGAGGCACGCCGAGTTAGCATCAAGAGGAGGGCGCGCCGGTTTTGCCACAAGAAGGGGGGGCGCCGGTTTAGTGGGAGATGCCAAGAGAGAATGAGGGGCGCGCCGGATAAGTGGGAGATGCCAAGAGAGAATGAGGGGCGCGCCGGATTAACAGGGCACAAGGGCCATGCCGTTTTAAGGTGCCACAAGAAGCAAGAGGGGAGGAGGGCGCGCCGTTTCACACGGCACCAGATTATGTGGAGTGTAAGGGTAAGGCAATGGAGCGCGCCGTTTTTGAGGTGGAAAAGAAAGTAGCAAGGGGTTAAACTAGGGCACCATGTATGTGGTTTGGAATGGAAATGGGCGCGCCGTCTTAGGATCTGAAGAGGGAGATGGGGGGCTTTTGTGAGGAGGGTTGAAGCGGCGCGGTGGAATAGTGGCCGTGCCATTTTAACTCGCGTCGGGATAGCTATATGGGGTTGTTTCGAAGCTCTGTTCACTGCGTTTTCTTTTTCTTTCCCTCGTAGGTTGGTCTAATGGTTCGTTTGTTCATCTGACTGATGGAATAAGTTGATGAAAGGGGAGGGGGTTAGACTTTTTCGTTGATTATTAAGATGGATCGGCATGAATGTTCAAGTGTTTTATTCGGGGAGTTTGTTCACATAGGCTTACTGTGTATTAGTTTGAAGGTTGAGTTTGTTCTCCGGAGGGTTCTTTCTTCGTTTGTTCTCACGGGTTCTTAGCCCCTGGCGAAAATCGGACAGCACCTCCCCCGTACTGAGACTTGCCGGAGAGAAGCGAAGGCCACCAAACGGATTGCTCCGGGATGACCCTCAAAAATGCGGAACGGTTTCACAGCGATCCGTTAGCCCAAGTGTGAGTGTGGAACGCTCGAGGGCCAGTCTATGAGAGCGACCACGACTCACGAGCGATGATCTTTGAAGTGGGACAAATGTTTGCCATAGTAGGGCAAGAAGTATTCATCCGTCGAGTGGGTTACCTTGAGGGTCATGCCATGGAGCGGCAGACCTCAAAGACCCCCGGATGATCGGAGAGTGAGAATGGGAAGCAAGGATCGGAGCGACGGAGACTGAGCTTGCAAAAATGGTTTTCCTTTATTCATCCACACAAACTGGGGAAGGAGTCTTGATACAGAGAAGATGGAACTGAAAGCATTACAAAAAAAGGAGAATACATTCGACAGAGAGAGAGAGAAGCATTAGACGGAGGAGGGAGAGAGAGAACAGGCCTCTTCCTCCTGGAACCACCCCTCACCCTCACTCCCCTCTCTTCACTTCATCTCACCTCTCCGACGTGAGGAAGCAACTTCTTTTTTCTTCAGCGGACTCTTCCTCTCAGAAGATCTCACCTCTCTTTCCCTTTCTTCTCCCGTTGCACCCTGCCCAGCCGAGAGAGAGAGCCCCGTCTTCTCTTTTTTTCTCCTCCTTGTTTTCACAGTAATGCCCCCTTTTTATAGAATGGCTCACCTGGGAGGTTCCTGCCACTCCCACCTCATCCGCGACGAAGCTCGAAGTTGACATGGTGCGCTGGACGATGCTGGTTCGCGCCGTACGCTGCTATTCATCCGAGGATGAGATGGTCGCATGTCCACAGGGGTTGCTTCGCCGCTGCCGCTCCTGTGCTGTCGAACGGAGGCAGAGACAGAGGGTCGGGCATTGAATGTCCCCTGCGCATCACATTTATGCCGAACAGAGTATCGTGCCAGGGATGGGATATAATGAGGTTAAAACGGCACGGAGGAATAATGCCCGCGCCGGTTTAAACCCAAGTGCAATTGGCACGCCGAATTAGCTTTTAAGCAAGTGTGGCGCCGTTTTAAGCATCAAAGGGGGATGGCCCCTTCAACAGGAGCGCGTCGGATAACCAAAGCAAGGAGGTGGTGCCGTTTTAAACCAATCATGGGGTGGCACCATTTTAATGCAATGCAAAGGGAGCTCGTATTAGAGCATAAATTGGGGCGCGCCGTTTAAGCAAGGGGGCGCGCCGTTTTAAGGCGTGCCACTTTAAGGCCCTTCCGTGCCATTTTAAGCACCGAACGGATTCTTTTCGAAGTCGCGGCCGTTTATATGAATGTTGGCATTCCCGGAATGCTTTAGTTGTGATGCATGGCCTCCGCAATGTTCCGTTCATAGCTTCTAGGGCTTGGTCCATACCTTGCGTGACTTTTGGTGCATGCTGGGCTGTGCCCGAGTTCCCACCTTTTCTTTGAGCCTGCTCTCGGCATGGCCGGTCGTAGAGTTGTGGCCGTATCTTTTGCCCGGGGGCTTCCTTAATGGATGGCGAACCACCAAGTGAGTTCTCGTCCTGGTTGGGCGAGGTATGGGTTTGTTCGGCCCTCTCATCTTCGACTTGCGCTTGAACGCGTAGATGCGAGTGTCGTATGATCATCATCGTCATTTTTTGACGTCCACAAATGCCCCCCACTCGTGGGTGGCGCAAACGAGGGACGAGTGTGCGGGGCCCGCGAGTGTAGAGCTCTTCAACAGGACATCTATTCTTTCGAGCCAGTGGGATGCTGGTCCGGTGCAAATTCACGGGAAAGCGCTCACTCCTTCAGCGAAGGGATGAGGGGATCGCTTCACCGCATATGCACGCGGACTGAGATGTCGGAGTGGGGGTTTAGTCATCGGCATGGGGTGAATACCGAAGCGAGAATGAAGGGTCTACGCGTCGTCTTGGGCAAAAGGCCCAAAACAACTTAGACGAGGCCAATCCCAAGGGGGAGTTGTTGACTCGTGCTGGGTTTAGGAAAGTTGTTCATTCACCGACTCGGACGGAGGGTCCGAGCCGAGCAAAAGGGATGCGATTTTGCTTTTTTTTTTGTTCATGGACTGGGATGGATGGTCCGAGCCAAGCAAGGAGGGGTTTCTTTGTGTTCATGGACTTGGACGGAAGGTCCGAGCCAAGCAAGGGTGTTCCTTTTTTATTCATCGACTTGGACGGAAAGTCCGAGCCAAGCAAGGAGGTTCTCTTTGTTCATCGACTTGGATGGAAGGTCCGAGCCAAGCAAGGAGGTCTTTTTGTTCATCGACTTAGACCGAAGGTCCGAGCCAAGCAAGGAGGTTCTTTTTGTTCATCGACTTGGACGGAAGGTCCGAGCCAAGCAAGGAGGTTCTTTTTGTTCATTGACTTGGATGGAAGGTCCGAGCCAAGCAAGAAGGTCCTTTTTTGTTCATCGACTCGGACGGAAGGTCCGAGCCAAGCAAGGAGGTCCCTTTTGTTCATCGACTTGGACGGAAGGTCCGACCCAAGCAAGGAGGCTCTTTTTGTTCATCGACTTCGACGGAAGGTCCAAGCCAAGCAAAGGCGTTCTTTTGTTCATCGACTTGGACTGAAGGTCCAAGCCAAGGGTTTATTCGTTTGTGGGACTAGGAGTTGTAATGTTGAGGTGGTTTATTCATTAACACAGGGTTAATACCAAAGCAAGGGCCTTTTGTTCATGGCTTCAGACGGAAGGTCTAGGCCACTGGTTTATTCATCGAGGCCGACGGGGAGTCGGGGACCGACGTGATTTGTTTGTCTCTTGGTATTTTCGTTGGTAAGGGGGCTGGTGCCAATGCAAGGAGCAAGGGTTGATTCCCGAATCCCGGATGAAAGGTTCGGGTGGGGTGTTCTTTGTCAGTGCCGACAGGATGTCAAGAGCTGACATGGTTGATTCGTCTATTGAACTATTCGTTGGTATGGGCTGGTGCCAATGCAAGGAGAAAAGGTTGATTCCCCAATCCCGGATGAAAGGTTCGGGTGGGGTGTTCTTCGTCAGTGCCGACAGGATGTCCGAGGCTGACATGGTTGATTTGTTTATTGAAATATTCTTGAAGATAAGAGTGAGTGTTAATAAAGGGAGACTGATTCCTCCCCCCCTTTTTCCTCTCTTTTTTTCTCTTCTTTTTTCTTTTCTTTTTCTTTTTCTTTTTCTTTTTTTTTCTTATTTCTTTTTCTTTCTTTTTCTTCTTTTTTTTATTCTTCTTCTTCCCTTTTTTTTGACACACAAGATAAATAGTGCCCAAACCATCTGGACAATAGTAATGCAAATTCACCCGGGGCAGGGCGGAGAAAAGCATTATTCCTCAAATGGGGGGATCGGAGCATGGTACAACCTCAGATGCCTACCATTGAGGGGCGGAAACTGAACCTCCCCCTCGATGGTCGACGATTACATATGCTCTGCCCTTGTAGACTTTCTGGATCACATAAGGTCCAAGCCAATTCTCATTCAGCTTGCCCTTGGCGTTGGAAGCCATGACCTCTCTTCTCTTCACCATAACGAGGTCACCCTTCTTGAATTCGCGTTCCTTGACGAGCTTGTCGAAGGCGCGAGCTATCCGGGCCTGATAGACCTGGATGTTCTGCTGGGCTTGGAGCCGTTTCCCCTCCAAGTTGGAGAGCTCTTCGAGCCTTCGCTCGACATTCATCTGCTCTTCCCAGACCAACCCGTGTTGGATTGCGACCCAGAGGGAGGGTATTTCCAGCTCGATAGGGACAATTACCTCTGAGCCATATACTAGGGAAAAGGGGGAACAACCCGTTGGAGTTTTCTACACAGTTCGATACGCCCACAGGGCCTCGTACATTTTCTCTTCCCAGTCTCTCTTGTTAGAACTAACAATTTTGGACAGGAGAGTGCAGAGAGTCTTATTGAAAGCTTCAGCCAAGCCATTAGCCTATGGGTTGTAGGGGGTCGACATCCTCCAGTCGATCTTGTACTTTTCTGCCAACCGATAGACCTTCTGGTTGCGGAAGTGACTTCCATTGTCTGAGATAATTCGGTTCGGAGTGCCAAACCAGAATATGATGTTGCGACAGACAAATCTGGCAACGATCTCCCCAGTCACTTCTTTCAAAGCAACAGCCTCCGCCCAACGGGAGAAGTAATCAGTTGCAGCCAAGATGTACTTGCACCCAGCTGATGATGTGGGTAGTGGACCCACGACGTCTGTTCCCCATTGGGCAAAAGGCCAACTCGGCAGTGTTGGATGTAGCGGCATGAGCGGCCTTCTAAGCACCGTGGTGTGCTCCTGACATTTATGACAAGACTTGGCGTACTTGCAGCAGTCGTCGAACATTATCGGCCAATAGTAGCCGAGCTTCTTTATTTCAATCTTCATTTTCGGTCCTGCCTGATGTGCACCAGCCATTCCGGCGTGAACCTCTTTCATGACTTTCCAAGCTTCTTCAGTGGATAAACATCGGAGGAGCACCTTCCGTTTGGCGTCTGCCATAATTCAGAATAGGATCTCGTTCCGGACCTCGTAAGAGTCCTTTGTTCTGATTAACTTGATCTTCTCTTCCCTTTGCCTGGGCAGCTGCTGATATTTAAACCACTGCAAAAGGGGGGCCCTCCAGTCGGGTAGGCTGACGGCTTCCGCTGTGGCGGCCTCAAGTTCTTCTTCTTCTGGCCCTTCTATCATGCTAGGCACTTGGCGCTGATTCACCACCCGGATGCTGAGGGATCCATCTGGCGGGACTGCCAATGAACTCGCCAATTTTTCCAGTGCATCAGCTTGTGCATTCTCTCCTCTGGCAACGTGGCCTATCTCAATGAGGTAGAACCGCTGCATGAGCCGTTTCGCCTTAGCATGGTAAGGGAGTAACTCGGGTTTTCGAACGTCAAACTGTCCCTGGACCTGCTTGACGACCAGCAATGAATCGCCAAACACATGTAATATTTTAATCTCCATTTGCAAAGCGACTTGGAGACCAATGATCAGAGCTTCATACTCTGCCTCATTATGCAGGGCTTGTTAATGGAGCAGGATGTGTGCAAAACTTCACCCTCAGGGGATTTAAGGACGATGCCGGCCCCAGCCCGTACTTTTGTGTGCCCAGACGGGGTTGTCTCTGTTCTCGAAGCTCCATCAAAGTGCAGCTGCCAGGCGATCTGTTGGGCTTCGTCCACCTCTAGTGTTTCATCTTCAGGCAGCTCCGTGGCCAGTGGGGAATCTTCAGGCATAGGGTGTGCTGCAAAGAAATCGGCCATGGCTTGACCCTTAACGGCCTTCTGAGGCACGTAGGTGATGTCAAATTCCATTAACAGTACAACCCACTTGCCGAGACGTCCCTTCAGGACTGGCTGGGAGAGAATGTGGTTGACTGGGTCAGCCTTAAAGATCAGGCTCACTTCATGCGAGAGCATGTAATGCCTCAACTTCTTGACTGCGAAGACCAAGGCGAGACAAACCTTCTCAATCGGGGTGTATTTTGCTTCTGCCCCCACTAGTCTTCGGCTGAGGTAATAGAGAGCTTGCTCCTTCCCCTCATCAATGTTCTGGGCGAGCATTGCCCCCAGGGAACATTCGGTGGCAGCTATATATAGAATAAGTGGCCTCCCCTTGACAGGTGCCCCCAGCACAGGCGGGGTCTTTAAGTAATCCTTCAGCCGATCGAAGGCCTTCTGACATTCTTGGTTCCAGTTGAAAGGTGCATTCTTCATCATTAATTTGTGGAATGGTTGACAGCGCCCCGACAAATTAGAGATAAATCTTCGGATGTAAGCCAGTCGGCCTTGTAGGGATCTTAACTCTCCCAGATTCTTCGGAGGAGGTAGCTCCTGAATGTCTTTTATTTTAAAGGGGTCGATCTCGATCCCCCTATATCGGACAATGAAGCCGAGGAACTTTCCACTAGAGACGTCGAAGGCACACTTCATTGGGTTCATTTTCAGCTCGTACTGCCGAAGTCTCTCGAAGATGACTCTAAGGTCATTCAGGTGATCCCCCCTTTTCTTTATCTTGACGACCAGATCACCGATGTAGCATTCTACTTTGCTATATAGCAGTTCGTCGAATATCTTGGTCATCGCCCGCTGGTAAGTGGCGCCAGCGTTCTTGAGGCCGAAGGGCATCCTTTTGTAGTGGAATATCCCTTTAGGTGACCGGAAGGCCGTATGAATTCGGTCATGTTCAGCTATCCATATTTGATTATAGCCGGATGATCCATCCATGAAGGACAAGGCCTCATGGCTGGTAGTTGCATCAATCATCACTTCGGTGACGGGCACCGGAAAGTCATCTTTTGGGCAAGCTTTATTTAGGTCGCGGAAGTCCACGCAGATCCTGATCTGCCCATTCTTCTTCTTCACCGGCACAATATTGGCCAACCAAGTTGATGTGAAACCACCTAGGACTTACCAAGCAAGCACAATTTAGCATTCAAACGGACCGATAATGGCGACCGCTCACCCGATGCTCACCCAAGTCCCGGGGTAACTTGGCAATGCCAAGGTGAGGTTGAGAGGGTTGGTGATGGGGGCATCCCTTGCCCCTCCACTTTTTTGAGGCTCGGATAGTCATCGACTTATGCCATTATGTCTGTCATGTGTTCGTGAGTCTAGTCATTTAATTTTTATATTTTATTTGAGTCTTAAACCGTGTAATTTTCCTATTATTTGAGTCATGTACCTAGGTTAGTAGGTTATCGACCAAAGTCTTGTGTCATTATGTTGGTTTGTTAAGCTATTGGGCCCAACTAGTGGGCTAGGCCCAAGGGCACCCCTCCCTTGGACTGCTTTGGTCATTAGTTAGTTTGTTAGGATCATTATGGTCATATGAAAGTATGGAGCCTATAAATAGGCCTCCCCTCCCTCTCATTGTAACAACTTTTGAAGAATCATTTGAATAGAAAAATTCTCTAGTCTTACTCCTCTCTACCAAATCTCTCTTCTCTCTCTCTCTCACTCTCTCTCTCTATCTCTCTCTCTTCAAAAAGGGGGCGCACCATTCTCTCTCTCCTCCCTCCTCCAACCACTTCCAACCCCCACCTACCTCCATTAACTCCACACAACTTCCCATAGCCCCTCTTTACTCCACATCTAGTTCCAAGAACCCTTCACCAATCTAAGCCCTATCTCCCAACCACCACCTACCCCATTCACTTCCCTAAGCACCTCTCCATCTTCCCAAGGCTGAGGGGACCCCTCCCAAGGCCATTTTTGAATCTCCCTCCCATCTCCCCACTCCCAAACCAGCCCTAGATCGAACTCCCCTCCCTCCTAACAGCCAAGACTGCCCCCCATCCTCCTCTCACACTCACCCTCTCTCTAGTGCACACCCACCCCCCATCTCCACCTCTAGCTGCTCCAGCCCCCCCCCTCTCCATCTATCCCTCCTGAAGCCCTAGCCACGTCCTTCCCATCTTCCCCAGCCATCAGCCAACCTCCCTCTTGCTGAGTTGCCCCACTCCTACACCATTTGCCACCACCAAGTTGCAGCTCCATCAGCAGTTCGCAGGCAACAAGATCGGGTCCTGGAAGCAGCTTCATCTCCGACACTTCCCCTCATCTTATGGTGGCATGGCATATACCCTTGGAAAGTTCCTCCCAGGAGCTTTCTAGGCGAGGTGGTTTCATCTTCTTCCAAACACCGAGCTGCCGGTAGGAGCGATTCTTCCTCGACTGCGTAGGATCTCTCATGCAGGGAACCAGAACGAGAGTGGAAGCTCGACCACGACGAACCTTTTGCGATTCAGATCAAGTGTTCTTCATAAAAAATCTTCCCTCTCAAGTCCTCTTTCATTCTCAAGAAGCAGAGCTGCATTTGGACATCGGAATCTAAAGTTACGAATTTCCTACTCCAAGTGTGTCATGTCAGTTTTCAGGAGCCAGAACTGACACCCCTCTAATCATCTGATCGTCCCAGTCTTCTCCGACATCTGCTGACCACGCCGTTGGTGCCGAAGGAAAGAAGACTCGACCACGGTTCCAACGGTTCAGGTCTCGTCTCAATCAGAGTTTGGTAGAGATCGTGGCACCCTCTGCAACAGGCCACATTGTTCTGCACCAGACAGAGGCAGAACCAGTCAGTCCGGTTCCAGACTCTGCCCCGGCCAGCAACGATTTTACCAAGCTCAAAACAAATTCAGAGATCATCCTTGGTCCGTTGGGAAGCTTTTGGCGCAAGTCTCATCAAGTTATGAGCTCTGTGGAATTTTTGGCAGCATCATCACCGCCCCATTGTCTAGCAACTCTGAAGATTGGCAGAACCGGCAACGCTCCGAACGTCGGGTTTTCTTCATAACTCCCCCACCCCGCTTGGCCGGCTGAAGGCCCCTCCCTACGTGGAGGTAGTTTTGGATGTAATTAGCTTAATCCCCACCCCAAGATCACCCCTCCTGCGAGAGGCGTAGTGTTGTACTTTTTGCAATTTCAGGTCAAGCACCATCGCCGTAGCGTTCGGGTTCATACCCACGCTTCCCGGCGCGCCCACGTCTTCGAACGGGATCGGTGTTTTCACACCGATCAGGTGAGTGACTGATACAACCCTTGCTGGCCTACATTTTGCAAGTTTAGTATCGCCTTGAATGCTCTTCGTACGGTGAGAGAGTGGCCGATTCCGCATATACTCGATTGTGTACCCACCGCAGCTCGTGAGTGAGAGCTACCCAATCCCACACCCCGGGTGTGCCGGCCTCCCACAAAGTTGGGAACCCCAGACCCTTTGGGGGTTAGCCTAAGCCGACTTAGCCACTTATAATCATTGGGTTCCACCTCGGACCCTCGCCATCATCCCCGGTGCCTTCGGGAGATTGCATGTGTCGTACGAGTGAGCCGCTAGTGTGAGTCCATTGCTCAATCTTGAATGCTTGTGGGTCTAGGTCCTAGGTTGCTCATTTCATGCTTAGTCATCCTTGGGCTGTGCCACATCAAGTGGTATCAGAGCAGTCATAGGCTTATCCTCACAAGTCTAGTCTTGGGTCATCATACTAGGTCATAGGTGCATCCGCACACCCGTGCATAGCCCACCCAACCTTGCATGACCACTCGTAGTGGTACTCACTATCAACCCAATACTTCATCTTCCAATCCCACTATGAATCTAAAACCCCAAGAGATACCTATCACTAACACCCATGACTTCCCTGGCCACGTCAGTTACCTCATGAAAACCTTGACCCATGCCAATGGCAAGCTTGATAACCTATCTAGACGACTTGACCAACTAGAAGAAAATTGGCCCGCCCCAAGGATGAATGATAGTAGGGCTCCTCCCTCACCTCTCTGTTAGGGTGCTAGGCCCGGATACAGAGGGGGGTGAATGTATCCTTCAATGAATAAAGGCCAATTAAAAACTCAGATGCTAGACGTAAACACATAACGAAACAAATTCAATTAAACGTAAGAGAAAACACAAGGAGCGTGCCTATCCAAGCATCTAGCGGAAGCAAGCACACAAAGCAAACCACTGCTCAATAGATTTTTAGGTGGTTCGGTCCTCCAGACCTACATCCACCCCTCACTCCCAACCGGAGTGAGGCTTCACTAGCCAATGCTAGACAAGCAGACTCAGTCTGCAAACAATTGCTGCCACACAGCTTGACCAGGGGAACAGCCTCCCCTCTTCCTCCCAACCGGAGGGACCCCTGGACTTGCAACCCGCAAGCCCAGAACCGGAGACAAGTCTCCCTTCCTCTGACCAGAGGGAACCCACAAGTAGCTCCCAGCTACTTGCAACCGGAGATCAGATCTCCCTTCTCCTGATCCACAGGAGGAACCCGGCCTCACTACTGAGAATCGAAAGAACAAGGAAAACCAAATAAGAAGAAAAATAGAAACACGAAATGAAAGATAACTTCATCAAACAGACGCTGAAAAGTGAAATGCACAATGTGGCTCTCAACGGAGCTGACTGGCCTGGATCTGATCCACGGTCCAGTTGACAGATCTTCAGGTAAGCTTCTCTTCCTCTTCTCTTCTCTCTCACTTTCTTTTTCTCTTCACCCTTACGAGCTCTCTAACTCTCTCTTTCTCTTCTTTTCCTTCTGCTCTTCTTCTCTTTCTTTTCTTCTGGATCGAACTCTCTTCACTTCTCCTCTTTTGCTTTTTTCTCTCGATCAACCTTCATCTGTGGACGAAGGCTTCCTTATATAGCCGCAGCAGCAGGTGGGTAAGGTGCAGAATGCGTGTGCCTCCCACGCTTCATCCAGAACCTTCTTGCCACGTGTCCTTATAGCATTGGTTCCTTTAGTATCGGATCACGTGCAGCCCAGACACATGTGAATGTTCTTCCTCGGACCTGCAAGGAGATAAAAAACCATTAACACTGAGGGCCACAAGAACTAAAACTGCATGAGGTATGTGATAACAATACGAGATGCATTTTACTGAGAACGACACGAGATATACAAGATTATTACAGTACGAGACAAGGAGAGAATGACACGAGGTCAGATGCAAACAGCACGAAGTAAAAAGAGAACGACACGAAGTATCACTGTAACAAAAACAAACACTACGAAGAGAACGGCACGAAGTATCACTGTAACAAAAACAAACACTACGAAGAGAACGACATGAAGTCAGAAGAGAACAGCACGAGGTGAGAAGGAAGTCTCACGGAGTGAAAAAGGTAGACAGACATGCGATCAGAAGGAAACAGGACGAAGATAGAAATAAACAATCACGAGGACATAAACATAAGAATAACACGAAGACACGAATACAAAAGCAACACGAAGACATGAATACAAAAGCAACACGACATAACAAAGTCGCTCGAACTTACAAACGACTCGAAGACGAGGACGACACGAAAACAACATGGAACAATTCAAAGACACGAGGTCTAGAAGAAGCAACACGAAGACAGACATAACAAAGAAATGACTCGAACTAAGAACGACATGGAGACAACACAGTTAGACTCGACTTGAGATGAGGTGAAGTCTGTACAGACATGAATGTTCACATTGTATAGAGTTTGAAGCAAGTGACCGAGGCGATGTGTAGACTTTACCCAATGTACAAACTTGGTGGTCTTGAACGTAGGTAAGGCAACGCAATGTATAGACTTGCTCAAACGAGTGAACAGGTCGATGTACAGACTTGACCAATGCATGAAGCACAGTCCACTGTATAGACTTGATGCCTTGAAGGCAATGTACAGACTTGCATAAAGATGCTGGGTAAGATGGTGGATGTATAGACTTTGAATGAGACACACAGAAGGACGATCCAGCGTATAGACTTTGAAGAATTAGGGGTGACAAAGATGGAGCGACACGAGGTGGTACAGAAAACAGCACGAGGTCCTGCAGTGTTCAGCACGCGCTGGAACAAAACACGACACGAAGACAACCAACAAGCATTGTTGGAACAACACGATGTTGAAAAAAGACATCACGAAGTGAAGTGAACACAACCAACACGAAGAATGAAAGGAACAGTACGGACATGCAGGGTATTTAACTCATAGCAGTTTTTCTTATTAATCATGGAAAGTTCGAATGCATAACATTACTCATGATATCTGATTAAAAATAACAATATTTAACATAGTGATGCACATCATCAAAACACTAGGGAGGTCACAAAAGTCCAACACTCTCACCTTTGATGGGACTCATCATAATGAGTATTTAGAATGGGAGGCTTCCATGGACCATTATTTCACTTGGTATCCAATGACTGAAGAAGAGAAGGCCCAATTTGCCAAAATGCAACTTTCTAAACGCGCCCAAACTCAATGGTTACAAATTGTCGGGATAAGGGTGCTTAGAAGGGAACCTTCCATCACCACTTGGGGGGACATGAAAGAACAACTTAGGGCTAGATATGTTCCCCCCTCCTACTCAAAACACCAAAGCCTAAGGAGCACTTCAACTCCTTCACCCCCTCCTGGCCAACCCATGACCCTAGTCTCCCATTCCCCACCACTTCCCACCTATCCTGCCCCGACCACCACATCTACAACCTACCTACCAGTCCTCACCACAACCATAGCTCCACAAACCCAATTGAGCCCCATGTCCACCCCTTCACCAAAACCCATAGTGTCCACCACTCCCCAACCCAAAACCCCTCACCAAATTCATACCCTACAAAATCCCTTGGAATCCACCACTACCCCTCCATCATCCCCCAAAAAAGTCACATCTCTTAAGACCAACACTTCTCACCCAACCCATCTCCCACTCCCAACCCCAACCCCACCATATCCTAGGCCCCCACTACTTCCCCTACCTATCCCAACCCCAGTCCACCCATACTCACTTCCCCAGGCGTGTACATTGCCGGCTATCACCAACCCACTTACCATAAACCTTCATACTCCATTGTCCTTGAGAATTGTGACCCCCACACCCACCCAAGTGAGGGTGGTTGCCAAACCGGATCCACCTCCTACCATAGGCAAAATCCAAGAGCCACATGTCTCACCCACCCCTCCTCCTCCAAGTACACTAGAGCCACACACCCTCATCATGGATGAAACCATACTCCAATGGCTAAAACAAAGCCCCACCCTCCATGACTTGAACACATACCACCTAGCCATGAGACACCAAACCCAACTAGTGCCCCTCCGGCCTCCCCATATCACCTATCAAACCTCCTATCTTGTAGAACATTTGGGAGACTTAGTGGATTGCCTATACTGGCAAGTCCACTTGACCGGTCTGCTAGCTAGGGAGTCGCCAAGGCCTAGCACCATTAACTTCACTTGCCCTACCTTTGGCTCCATCACTACTATCTACACGAGAGGTCACTGCACTAGTGAGATCATCATCCTTCTCCCCATGAAGGAAGAACCCATCACAATCCACTCCCCTACCATTGAGATCCCAAGGACATTGGCCAGCCCACCCACTCACTACACCGGCCCAATCATCCTAATAGATGAGGAAAACCCACCTTGTGAAGACCTTGAGAACATAGGGCACTTCTCCCTAGGAAGCCTAATCCACGACCCCTTCGATCCCTTCCAAAGGGAGCCTAGTTACCCATATGGCCCACCCACCTTACCCACAACCCACCTTTCCCGACCCACCATGTTGGACCGTGCCCACTTCTTCCAAGACTCGAGCCACACAAAGGGAACCATCGCCATAGGCGACATATACCTAGGAAGCAAGGAAGAGCTCCTTTCCATAATGTCCACCTTCCTAGATCCCTTTGACCCATTCACATGGAAGTTCAAAGGCCATTCCCCACCCATACACATCAAAGACATCTTTGGGATAGGAGTACATAAGTCTTGGCACAACACACCACTTTGCATGATTAGAAAGTTGAGTCCATTCATTCACATCACCCACATGTCAAATCGGAAGCATGAGTGATCCCTATTTGGGTGTAATGGTCCTCCCTAACTCAACATTGGTCTTATGAATGATAGGAGCATCCTTGGATGTCATGCTCCCCCAACATTGGTCACACTTATGCATGATAGGTTCACTTGTGGGTGCCCAGGGCCTCCCTCATCTAGCAAGCTTGATTGTTACCACTTACGTGATAGATCCACATATGGATGCCCAGGTCCTCCCATTCTAATCAAGTATAGGCATGATAAGTCCACTTTTGAGAGTTTGGAATCTTGGAAATCTTCATTCACAAAGTCCATTATGCACCACCCCTCAAAGTTGCCTGATGTCATCCACAAGCATATAGGAAAGAGCAATGAGACTTACAAAAGGCAGGCAGATGCTCGGCAGCGCCACTGTGAGTACCACGTGGGAAACTCGGTGATGGTGAGAACGGAGCGGCTCCTTTCGGGGCTTGCCTCCAAGTTGAGGGTACGGGCTTCGGGACCTTCTCGAGTTTTGAGTCGACTTGGTAATAATGCTTATGAGCTGGACCTACTTAAGGGTTTTGGGAGACACCCTACCTTCATTGTGGCAGACTTGGTACCCTACAAGGGCCCCGCGGTGGGACCCAGTGAGGAGCTCGAGCCTTTACCCCCCCCCCCCCCTTGAGAGAGACACACACGGTGGGACTCCACTTCCTAGCCTGAGAGGCCGACAAGAGCATATAGAGGCAATACTGGATGAGCAAAGTACCATCACCAGGCACAGGGTGTATCAGCACTACTTGGTTAGGTGGAAGAACCGTCGCCCAATTGAGGATACTTGGGCGAGTCGGGAGGTCCTGCTGCGACTTGACCTCGACATTCTGGAGCTGGTACTACAGCCAGGCGGACCCATACTCGACGGGGTCGAGTTCTCCCCACCCCGGGGGTATGATGGGGGCATCCCTTGCCCCTCCACTTTTTTTAGGCTCGGATCGTCGTCGACTTATGCCATTATGTCTGTAATGTGTTCGTGAGTCTAGTCATGTAATTTTTATATTTTATTTGAGTCTTAAACCATGTAATTTTCTTATTATTTGAGTCATGTACCTAGGTTAGTAGGTTATCTACCAAAGTCTTGTGTCATTATGTTGGTTTGTTAAGCTATTGGGCCCAACTAGTGGGCTAGGCCCAGGGGCACCCCTCCCTTGGACTGCTTTGGTCATTAGTTAGTTTGTCAGGGTCATTATGGTCATATGAAAGTATGGAGCCTATAAATAGGCCTCCCCTCCCTCTCATTGTAACAACTTTTGAAGAGTCATTTGAATAGAAAAATTCTCTAGTCTTACTCCTCTCTACCAAATCTCTCTTCTCTCTCTCTCTCACTCTCTCTCTATCTCTCTCTCTTCAAGAAGGGGGCACACCATTCTCTCTCTCCTCCCTCCTCCAACCACTTCCAACCCCCACCTACCTCCATTAACTCCACACAACTTCCCATAGCCCCTCTTTACTCCACATCTAGTTCCAAGAACCCTCCACCAATCTAAGCCCTATCTCCCAACCACCACCTACCCCATTCACTTCCCTAAGCACCTCTCCATCTTCCCAAGGCTGAGGGGACCCCTCCCAAGGCCATTTTTGAATCTCCCTCCCATCTCTCCACTCCCAAACCAGCCGTAGGTCGAACTCCCCTCCCTCCCAACAGCCAAGACTGCCCCCCATCCTCCTCTCACACTCACCCTCTCTCTAGTGCACACCCACCCCCCATCTCCACCTCTAGCTGCTCCAGCCCCCCCTCTCCATCTATCCCTGCCACTCCAGACCCCCTGAAGCCCTAGCCACGTCCTTCCCATCTTCCCCAGCCATCAGCCAACCTCCCTCTTGCTGAGTTGCCCCACTCCTACAGCATTTGCCACCACCAAGTTGCAGCTCCATCAGCAGTTTGCAGGCAGCAAGATCGGGTCCTGGAAGCAGCTTCATCTCCGACACTTCCCCTCATCTTATGGTGGCATGGCATATACCGTTGGAAAGTTCGTCCAAGGAGCTTTCTAGGCGAGGTGGTTTCATCATCTTCCAAGCACCGAGCTGCCGGTAGGAGGGATTCTCCCTCGACTGCGCAGGATCTCTTAGGCAGGGAACCATAACAAGAGTGGAAGCTCGACCACGATGAACCTTTTGGAATTCAGATCAAGTGTTCTTCAGAAAACATCTTCCCTCTCAAGTCCTCTTTCATCCTCAAGAAGCAGAGCTGCATTTGGACATCGGCACATAAAGTTACAAATTTCCTACTCCAAGTGTGTCAGGTCAGTTTTCAGGAGCTAGAACCGACACCCCTCTACTCATCTGATTGTCTTGGTCTTCTCCGACATTTTCCGACCACGCCGTTGGTGCTGACGGAAAGAAGACTCGACCACGGTTCCAACGGTTCAGGTCTCGTCTCAATCAGAGTTTGGTAGAGATCGTGGCACCCTCTGCAACAGGCCACATTGTTCTGTACCAGACAGAGGCAGAACCAGTCAGTCCGGTTCCAGACTCTGCCCCGGCCAGCAACGATTTTACCAAGCTCAAAACAAATTCAGAGATAATCCTTGGTCCGTTGGGAAGCTTTTGGCGCAAGTCTCATCAAGTTATGAGCTCTGTGGAATTTTTGGCAGCATCATCACCGCCCCACTATCCAGCAACTCTGAAGATTGGCAGAACCGGCAACACTCCGAACGTCGGGTTTTCTTCATAACTCCCCCACCCCGCTTGGCCGGCTGAAGGCCCCTCCCTGCGTGGAGGTAGTTTTGGATGTAATTAGCTTAATCCCCACCCCAAGATCACCCCTCCTGCGAGAGGCGTAGTGTTGTACTCTTTGCAATTTCAGGTCAAGCACCATCGCCGCAGCATTCGGGTTCATACCCACGCTTCCCGGGGAGCCCACGTCTTCGAACGGGCCCTTGCTGGCCTACATTTTGCAAGTTTAGTATCGCCTTGAATGCTCTTCGTACGGTGAGAGAGTGGCCGATTCCGCATATACTCGATTGTGTACCCACCGCGGCTCGTGAGTGAGAGCTACCCAATCCCACGCCCCGGGCGTGCCGGCCTCCCACAAAGTTGGGAACCCCAGACCCTTTGGGGGTAAGCCTAAGCCGACTTAGCCACTTAGAATCATTGGGTTCCGCCTCGGACCCTCGCCATCATCCCCGGTGGGAGATTGCATGTGTCATACGAGTGAGCCGCTAGTGTGAGTCCATTGCTCAATCTTGAATGCTTGTGGGTCTAGGTCCTAGGTTGCTCATTTCATGCTTAGTCATCCTTGGGCTGTGCCACATCAGTTGGGCCCTTGCTGGTAGAGGGCCAGCAAGGTCAAGGTTGACTCCCAAGGGTAATGGCAGCCCAATTCAAGGGAGCCGACGTCGTGCCGAGGGCACGGGTTCCACACTTTTCCCACGATGATCTCTTATAGCAAGGGAGCTTAAGGATCGGGCTCTCATTCACGGCCAGCAGAGTTATGAACTAATATTGACTGAAAAAATACTAAGTAGAGCAAAGTTTGGAGCACTTACACGACCGGTTTGAAGAAACCGGTCCCGCTCGGAGACGTGGGCGAGCGGGGAGGCGTGGGGATCCCCACACGCCGCGTTAGGGCAGCTTGACCTGTTTAAACAATTACAAAACTACACCTCTCGTAGGAGGGGGATCTTGGGGTGGGGACAACTTGTTATTACATCCAAAAACTACCTCCACACAGGGAGGGGCCTTCAGCCGGCCAAGCGGGGAGGGGAGAAATGGGGAAAAGAACGCCGAATGGAGACCGAGATCAATTCTGCCTGCTCTCTGCAAGTGCTGACAGATGGTTGAAGCAGTGGCTGCTGTGACTGCTCCCGAATTTTGTTGGGGACGAAAACACCTGGAAAATCTTCGTAGGAGGACCAGGAAGTCGTCCAAAGTTTTCTAGAATTTCTGGAAGTCACTGTTGGCCAGGGCAATGTCTCGAACAGGGAGGCAGACCTTCAGTTCTGACTGCTTCTGGATCACCATAGCAGAAAGAAGAGGTTTCCACCAACGTTCCCAAGCTCAGAATGAGACGCCGCTAAAGTTGTTGGAACCACCTGTGAGTCCTCTTCGAAACGACCCTAACGGAGATGCCAAATGTTGTCGGAGCAGACCGGTAGGCTCTGAACACTGAGGGGGGGTCGGTGCAGACTGAGTGGAGGCAGAACCACACACCCGAGGAAGAGAATTGATAACTTTCAGATCCGGATGCCAAACTGAGTTCTGCTTCTTGGGAATGAAAGAAAACTCAGATTAGAAGATTTTTTCAGAAGAACTCTCATTCGTATTCCTAGTAGGATCGCCGCAGTCGAGCTTCCACTTAGGTTCTGGTTTCCTGCCAGAGATGCTTTGCGCAGTCAAGGGAGAACTGCTCTCCCGGGTAGCACGGTGCTCGGACGATGACGAAACCACCGCCGTTGTGAAGAAGACTGGCAGACGCTTCCGGAAATGCCTCTTGTGCTTCCAGGAGCGCCGGGATGAAGACGTGGCCGGCTCTGAAAGATGCTGCTTCTCTGCAGGACTCTCAGATGTGGACAGGTTCGCCGGTGCAGCTTCGGATGAACATGAGATGGTGATGGTAGGCTGTGAGGGTGACCCCAGGATATTAGGGAGTCTGGGAGGGGGCAAACCAAGGTGATGGAGGGGGAGAATGGGGACTTGAAGGGGGTCTAGCAGGTGGTGGGAGGGAGAGCTGCGAATTTGGTGTTGGAGGGTGAGGGAGAGGGAGATCTCTCTCTCTTGGGGAGTATAGGGCTTGGGTGAGGAGAGAGTGGAGGGAAAATATTAAAACTTCTCTAGGGAGTTGGGAGATTGTGTGGGGAAGGGAGGAGATTGTGTTGGGGAGAGGGAGATTGTGTTGGGAAGGACAAGATGATCCTAGGGAAGGAGGGGGGTAGGTGGTAGTTGGGGAGGTGGTAGTGAATGCACTTAGGGAAGTGGAGAGGTGGTTGGGGGGTGGCTTAGGTGGATGGGCGAGGGTTGATGTGGAGGGTGAGGTGGAGGAGAGAGAAAAAAATTCGAAATTTGGTGTGGAGGAGAGAGAAAGGGGAGTGGAAGAGAGAGATTAAGAGAGGGATGGGTGGGATTCTCTCCCTAAGGCTTCTCACCTCACTAATGGATTCACTCCACAATAAATCTGAAGTTAGAACTCACAAAATGGTAAATTTTCATTCATTCATTAATTTGAAATGAGGGGGAATGGGGTCCTATATATAGGCAACCCACATTTTACAAAAAGTCCCTGACTCATGCAACAATGACAAATAACCAAGGGGTAGGGGGCGCCCTTGGGCCTAGCCCAATGAATTGGGCCCAATAACAAACTAATCAACCTAATGACACTCAAACTTAGGGAAATAAACAAAAACCTAGGGACATGACTCAAATGAAAGGGAAAATACAATGATATGACTTGAAAAAAATTACATAGGGCTCAAAATAAATAACTAGACCATGCCGGATGCAACCGGGGCGAGGAGACGAGCCGTGAATGTGGGCATGGGAGGTGATGTCCCCATCATATTGCCGTGGTGCGGAGAACTCGACTCCGTCGAGTAAGAGTCCTTCCCTCCTCGGATGGTGTAGAAGCGATACCGCCTGCAAGTCTTCCAAAGGAGACCGATCCATCCACCCGACGAGATAGTGCTCAGTCACCATGCTCCTGATGGTAGTGACCTGTTCATCCAATATTTGCTCAATTTTCTCATGCTGGGCTCTCCTGGCTAGTGGACTCTTCTCACGGGTGGGTGCTCTCTCAATGAGGGGTGTGGGCTCAATATCCTCACTGGGTACCAACGTGGGACCCTTATATGGCACTACGTCGGCCACGTTGAATGTGGGGCTCACTTCGTACTCCTCGAAAAGATCTAACTCATAGGCACTAGTGCCAATGCACCTCAAAACTTGGAAGGGGCCAGCCCTATGAGGCCTCAATTTGGAGATGACTCTCGGGGAGAGCCTCTCTATTCTCATCATCACAAAGTTACCCGCGTGAAATTCTTGGTGACATCGATGGGAGTCATGTTGCCTTTTATAAATCTCATTTTCCTTGATGATGTGCTTGCGAAGGTCTTCATGCAATTTTGTGAATGTAGACACTCTAGGGGTGATGGGTGGACCTGGGCAACCAAAAGTAGACAAATCATGCTTTGACGCCAAGAAGACTTTGATGGAATGGGGAGGACCGGGGCATCCATAGGTGATCCGGTCAGGTATGGGGGTGACAAATGCCGGGGGACCCAGACATTCATGAATACTCCTATCATTCCTATGACCCATGATGAGTGAAGGAGGACCATTACATCCAAATTTGGACCACTCATGCTTTCTACTTGACATGTGGGTGATATGAATGAATGGACCCAACATAGTGTTCATGCCAAGTGGTGTGGTAAGCCTAGACACATGCATGCTTTTCCCAAAGGTGACTTCCATGTGTATAGGTGTGGGACAACCTTTGAACTCCCATTGGAAAGGATCGAATGGATCTAAGAAGGTGGTCATCATGGGGTGGGGCACAACCATATTACCTAGGGATATGTGACCTAAGGTCATGGCTCTCAAGGTGTAACCCGGGTCTAGGATGGGGTAGATTGGGTTAAACATGGTGGGTTGGGATAGGGAAAGGTGGGTGGTGGATAAGGTGGTTGGGTCCCATGGGTTCTTTGACCCCCATTGGAAGGGATCAAAGGGATCATAAAAAGGGTTATTTGGGGGGAGGGGCCCTATGTCCTCAAGATCCTCAAATGGTGGTGGATCATCCTCCTCTAATGAGACAATTGGGTCAAAGTTCTTTGTGGGTGGGTCGGCTATGAGGGGAGGGCTTGACTTTTCATCCGATATGAGAAGCTCCAAATTGAGGAGAAGGTCGGGCTCATCGGGTGTGGGGAGGAATAGAAGGAGGTTTCTAGTGTAGCAACCAATGGTGCAAACCAAGGTGATAGACCCGACACAAAGGTGTAGGAGATCAAGCCTCCTAGATTGGTGGGCCATGGGGGTCAACAAGCCGGTCAACTCATATTGCCAAGCTAAGCCCTTGAGAAGGCCCTCTAAGGTTTCCACTAGGTAAGATGTTTGGATTATGGTGTGATAGGAGGGGATGTGCACTATGGGAAGGTTTTCCTTTATGGGAGGGAAATCGTGGGCAATGATCTCTCTTATTGGGCTCTTCTTTAGCCAACTGATAAGGGATTCCTCTAAGATGAGTTTGGCCCTAACTAGAGAGGGTGGTGTAAGGTGAAGGTCACCATGTGATGTTTCTTCTTCTACTTGGTCATGGGTGGTCTCCGTGGTAGGGATAGGGTCTGGAGTGTTCACCACTATGGGGTCAGGTTTGGATTCCTCCTCTAAGGAGGTGAGAGGGTCTTTTGGTGGTATGGTGATGAGGGTTGGTGCATGGTGCTCCCGGGGTGGAAGGTAAAGGGAAACTTGGTTTGGGATAGAGAGGGGAAGTAGTGGGGGACTAGGACATGGGAGTTTTGGGGGAGGGAGTGGGAGATGGGTTGGTTGGGGTGTGGGGATCCTCATGGGGTTAGGTGGGGAGGTGGATGCTTGGATTAGTTGGGTCTTAAGGGATAGGATTTGGTGGCGAAGTGTAGTGGTGATGGTTGAGAGGGAATTTGTTGGGAGTGGTGGGGGAGGAGGCCTAAAGGTGGTCTCAAGTTGGCCGGGTGGGGATGGAGGAGTGATAGTGTTCCTCGGGCTAGGGGTGTTTGAGTAGGAGGGGTGGGAATATTTGGGGATGTAGATCTTCCTAAGTTCTTCCTTCATATCATCCCATGAAGAAATGGGCTCTTACCTCTTAACCCTTCTTAATCCCTCTATGTGTTCCCACTTACTCTTGGCTTGACCCCGAAGTCGTCCCTTGACCTTGCGGACTCTCGCAGGTCCATATACCCAAGTCTTTTCAAAATAGCTTTCCATGGTAGCCTCCCACCTAACATAATCACTAGAGCATGATCCGTCAAAGGTAATATCATCATCTAGAATGTAGTCCATGGGTGGCGAGTAGGTTAAGTAGGAAGTGGCCATGATGATCGGGGGGGGGGGGGTAAATGCAAGGGTCGGACTGATGATGACTCCAATGCAAGCGTGCCCTAGGACTTGACTTGCAGAGACAAGTCAATGAATTACTCTGATACCAATTGATGTGAAACCACCTAGGACTTACCAAGCAAGCACAATTTAGCATTCAAACGGACCGATAATGGCGACCGCTCACCCGATGCTCACCCAAGTCCCGGAGTAACTTGGCAATGCCAAGGTGAGGTTGAGAGGGTTGGGCCCTTGCTGGTAGAGGGCCAGCAAGGCCAAGGTTGACTCCCAAGGGTAATGGCAGCCCAATTCAAGGGAGCCGACGTCGTGCCGAGGGCACGGGTTCCACACTTTTCCCACGGCGATCTCTTATAGCAAGGGAGCTTAAGGATCGGGCTCTCATTCACGGCCAGCAGAGTTATGAACTAATATTGACTGAACAAATACTAAGTAGAGAAAAGTTTGGAGCACTTACTTGACCGGTTTGAAGAAACCGGTCCCGCTCAGAGACGTGGGCGAGCGGGGAGGCGTGGGGATCCCCACACGCCGCGTCGGGGCAGCTTGACCTGTTTAAACAATTACAAAACTACACCACTCGTAGGAGGGGGATCTTGGGGTAGGGACAACTTGTTATTACATCCAAAAACTACCTCCACATAGGGAGGGGCCTTCAGCCGGCCAAGCGGGGAGGGGAGAAACGGGGAAAAGAACGCCGAATGGAGACCGAGATCAGTTCTGCCTGCTCTCTGCGAGTGCTGACAGACGGTCGAAGCAGTGGCTTCTGTGACTGCTCCAGAAATTTGTTGGGGACGAAACCACCTGGAAAATATTCGTAGGAGGACTGGGAAGTCGTCCAAATTTTTCTGGAATTTCAGGAAGTCACTGTTGGCCGTGGCAGTGTCTCGAACAGGGAGGCAGACCTTCAGTTCTGACTGCTTCTGGATCACCAGAGCAGGAAGAAGAGGTTTCCACCAACGCTCCCGAGCTCATAATGAGGCGCCGCTGAAGTCCTTGGAACCGCCTGTGAGTCCTCTTCGAAACGATCTTGACGGAGATGCCAAATGTTGTCCGAGCAGACCGGTAGGCTCTGAACACTGAGGGGGGGTCGGTGCAGACTGAGTGGAGGCAGAACCGCGCACCCGGGGAAGAGAATTGATAATTTTCAGATCCAAGCGCCAAACTGAGTTCTGTTTCTTGGGGATGAAAGAAAACTCAGAGTAGAAGATTTTTTGCAGAAAAACTCTCATTCAGATTCCAAGTAGGATCGCTGCAGTCAAGCTTCCACTCAGGTTCTGGTTTCCTGCCAGAGATGCTTTGCGCAGTCAAGGGAGAACTGCTCTCCCGGGCAGCACAGTGCTCGGATGATGATGAAACCACCGCCGTTGAGAAGAAGACTGGTAGATGCTTCCGGAAATGCCTCTTGTGCTTCCAGGGGCATCGGGATGAAGACGTGGCCGGCTCTGCAAGATGCTGCTTCTCTGCAGGACTCTCAAATGTGGACAGGTTCACCGGTGCAGCATCGGATGAACATGAGATGGTGATGGTAGGCTGTGGGGGCGACCCCAGGCTATTAGAGGGTTTGGGAGGGGGCAAACCAAGGTGAGGGAGGGGGAGAATGGGGACTGGAAGGGGGTCTAGGAGGTGGTGGGAGGGAGAGCTGCGAATTTGGTGTTGGAGGGTGAGGGAGAGGGAGATCTCTCTCTCTTGGGGAGTCTAGGGCATGGGGGAGGAGAGAGTGGAGGGAAAATATTCAAACATCTCTAGGGAGTTGGGAGATTGTGTGGGGAAGGGAGGAGATTGTGTTGGGGAGAGGGAGATTGTGTTGGGAAGGACAAGATGATCCTAGGGAAGGAGGGGGGTAGGTGGTAGTTGGGGAGGTGGTAGTGAATGCACTTAGGGAAGTGGAGAGGTGGTTGGGGGGTGGCTTAGGTGGATGGGCTAGGTTTGATATGGAGGGTGAGGTGGAGGGGAGAGAAAAAAAATTCAAAATTGGGTGTGGAGGAGAGAGAAAAAAAATTCGAAATTGGGTGTGGAGGAGAGAGAAAGGGGAGTGGAAGAGAGAGATTAAGAGAGGGATGGGTGGGATTCTCTCCCTAAGGCTTCTCACCTCACTAATGGATTCACTCTACAATAAATCTGAAGTTAGAACTCACAAAATGGCAAATTTTTATTCATTCATTAATTTGAAATGGGGGAGAATGGGGTCCTATATATAGGCAACCCACATTTTACAAAAAGTCCCTGACTCATGCAACAATGACAAATAACCAAGGGGTAGGGGACGCCCTTGGGCCTAGCCCAATGAATTGGGACCAATAACAAACTAATCAACCTAATGACACTCAAACTTAGGGAAATAAACAAAAGACCTAGGGACATGACTCAAATGAAAGGGAAAGTACAATGATATGACTTGAAAAAAATTACATAGGACTCAAAATAAATAACTAGACCATGCCGGATGCAACCGGGGCGAGGAGACGAGCCGTGCATGTGGGCATGGGAGGTGATGTCCCCATCACAAGTAGTGTATTGATTTTCAGCTACAAAATCGACATCTATGAGCTTGTCAACTTCTTTGCAAATCTGTTTTATCAGTTCCAGCCTCATACACCGGGGGGGCTGCTTCACCGGCCCCACCTTGGGATCAATAGCCAGAATATGTTGAGTCACACTGGGGCTCAGGCCGGGCATCTCTTTGTAGTTTCAGGTGAAACAGTCTCGGAATTCTTGCAGCAACTTGACATATTGTCCCCTTTCCTGTGGAGGAAGGAGGGCACTCAGAAAGGTTGGCCTGGGGTCGCTTTCCGTGCCTAGGTTAATTTCAAGGAGCTCATCTACTGTGGCCTGGCCGCCATCTTCAATTTCCGGCGGCGCTGGTAGTAGGTCGATGAAATCCTTATCTTCGCCATCTCCTGCTTCAAGGACACCATAGGCGTCTTCTTGCCCCGCCTCGTTAGGTAATGAGGCTTTGCTTATTTCCCCCTCTTCCAGGCCTGTTGTTTGCGGCTCTGAGGGGTTCTCCTGCGCTGAGAAGTAAAGGACTTCTCCGGGATCTTCTTGGTAATTATCATAGACGGCTCGTGCAGGAGCTGAGGTGATTGATTGCCACACTGGGGATTGTTCCACTGCCGGTGGTCGGGGTAGTTCATTCTCAGCTATGTCTTCAAAAATCTGGTGCTGAACTGACACCATGTAAACACTTCTTTCGTGGCTGCCTGCCACATGGGGGCGCGACGGAGCCACCACATAATCTTCCATTCTGAGCTCATCTCTCTCAATCAGGTCTTGAGCAATGTCCTTGAAGACGTAATAGTCTTCGATAGAGTGGCCTAGTAGTTGGTGATAAGGGCAAAATAGGGGGTCGCCACTTCTGGGAGCATCTTGCGGCCTCTTAGACCTCGGGAGGGAGACCTTGCCGTAGTAGCCGGCCCAATCAAAGATTCCTCCGGTCTTATTCCTCAGGAAAGAGTAAGGCCTTTGCATCCTTTCCTGCAGTGTAGGATTTCGGTCGGCCGATTGTCTGATTGGGGGGACAGCTATATCTCTTGCCTCCTTTCTCAAGTGCACGGGGGCATTCGGGACACTGTTTGGGGACTGGCGCGTGTCGATGTTCTGTTGGCGGAAGATGTTCCTGATTAAATCAGACACGAGTGCAGTCGCTTTGACCAATCGAGCCTTCAACATTTCAATTTCCCGCTGTTGTTGACAACACAGGTCAAAAAGGGCAGAGTCGCACCGAGGGAAGCTCGGAGTTCGACTTGCTTCCCCGTCCTTTGCATCAACGTCAGACGAGGGCAATGGCACCCCGCTGCTGTAGTTATTCGAGGTTGGTCCCTCAGAGGAGGACGGGACCTTCCCCTTGCTCCTACAGGGAGGTGGATTCCATAAGAATATTTCTTCATCTTGATCTTCGTTGGCCAAAGACATAAGGTGCTGGCGGCCTTCAACCTGTCGTGGGCCTGCATTACCTGCGTGGCTATTGCCACCTGGAGCCGAGATTGATATCACATCGGCTTCATAGGAATCTTCTAGTGAAAAGCCCAACTCTGGATGCCGGGTGATTTGCAACAACCTCCGGTCCAGGTTTGGTGGGTTCCACATTTTCTTGAACATTTCTTTCCGACTGGAGAGCTGGCAAGAGGGGATCCCTTGCTTTCTGGTCATCTTGACCACATGACCGGTTGTGTCAGGAAGTCCCGTGATTGGGACGAGTGGGTCGTGCAGCTCATCGGGGATTCTACAATCATCATCCCCCTTGACCGGGTGCTCCTTGGCCACATAAAAGATGGTAGGCAGACCCCCGGGGTTGGGCACCTCGAAGGTCCTTAATTGTTCAACCACTTGGCAGTCAGCGTCTATGAGAGGCTTGATGATCCCAGGTGGGACCTTGACATCTTCCAGCAAGTCTTCAAGTTATGGTGTTCCGATTGTAGGGTAGATGGGAAGAGAGGTGGCCCGGAGTACCCCTTCTACTTCAGAAATGAATGACACCTGAGGGGGAGCCACATAGCCAGGCGGTGGTGGAGGGAACCAACTGTCCGGCTCTGCCTTCTTCTTTCCTTTGTCCTGAGTGGCTTGGGAGGCTTGCTTCGGCTTTTCCAAATAGAGATTAGCGTCCGACAAGTGACATTCGAACACTTTGAAAGGATGGAGGTCGGTGAAGATTCTCTCCTCTTTCCCGTTGCCGGGGTACTTGATGCATTGGTTCAGAGTGAATGGTACCATGCGATTTTAGTGCAGCCAAGGTCTACCGAGCAACGCCTTGTAAGAGGTGCTGGAGTTGATCACATGGAACTGGACCTTGGTGGTGAAGTCGCCGAGGGAGAGGTTGAACTCTGCGACCCCCATAGGGACCTCGCACTTCTGGTTGAAGCCGGCAATCTTGACATTCCTGACCTCGACCAAGTGTACGTCAAAGTAATGTTTCTGATACACCCGATAGGGGAGTATGTTCACTACTGCTCCCGGGTCGACTAGGACTCTGTTGATGGGGTGCCCATTCAGCTGCCCCTTCATGTAGAGCGGCCTGTTGTGACTGCAGGTGGGTAGAAGCATATCATCTTCCGTGAAGGCCACAGCTACTTCAGGTGACATCACTGCAAGGCAGGCTTCAACATATGCTGGCGTCTGGAGCGCAGCGATGACGGCTTGCCATGTTTCTTCATCTAGGGATAAAATCTCCCAGACGGTAAACTTGGCTGGGATCTTCTTTAGGTGTTTGACTATCCTGTTGCCAGCTCGGACCTCGAGCAACTTCATCTCTTCGGCTCGACTGCGCCTGCCTCCGCCTTGAACCAGGGTAACTGGCTCGGTGGGTGCCTCTTCCGCTGGGTCGGGTGCCGCTTGAGCTTGCGGAGCCTGCTGGGTCACTTCCTTTTCTTTCATGAACTCGGCAAGGTTCGGGGTGTTGTCGGGTTCTTCCCTTGGCCGAGGAGGAGTCAGTACCAACGGGGCCGAGGGGCTACCCGTCTCTTTGGTCTGCTGGGACTCGCGGGGGCATGATTGCTTTCCCCTCTGAGTCATAAGAAATTCAATAAATGAAGGGGCGGCCTGGCCGATCGGTTCTTCGGGGTAGAGACCTAAGGGAGGGGGAATCTCCATGCCTTGGACCCTAGGCTCGGGGATGTGATACGGTTGTTCTCCCATGAGCAGGATGTTGTGGTCAGCCTAAGAGGACGTCCCCACTTCCTTCCCGACCTGGTGGCATGTTGGGAGGTGGATGCTTCAGCCTGATTCACCTCTGATGGCTCGACGGGCACTTCTTGCTCTTTCTCTCTCAAGGAGAGGGCTGTGTCAAATAATGCTGAGAGGGTGTTGCAAGAAAGGACAACCCCACTCTTCTTCCTGTTTCTCGGTCTTCTCTTCTTCTTTTTCTTCTTCTCTTCAGTGGCTGGCAACTGCTCTTGGGGAAGCTCACCACACAAGGGAGGCTCTTCCTTCGTCCCGGCTCCTGCTTCCGGGGCTAGTTCGAGTGACTCAAACTCCTCCCAAGGGACATACTCCTTCAACTCCACAGGCTAGATCTCGAGCTATTCATAATCTTCAAGTCCATCAATAATGGCCTGGAGTCTTTCCACCGTAGGACTAGTTTCTTTGTGCACCCGCATCGGGATGTGTTTCTTCTTGTTGTGAGTAGGGCGCCTCATGACTAGCCGGGGGGCTGTGTCATGCCAAATAGGTGTCACCGGTGGTGGTGCTGGTCGAGGTGTAACACCCCTTATGTGAACCTCTAGAGTGGGCCGAGGAGCTTGTCTTCTTCTTCTTCTGTTCTTTGTTGGCACGGCTTGCCAACCTCCTTGATCATGAGTTGGCGCCATGACGAAGGCTTGATAAGTGGCCTGTGTACTGGCCTCCGCCCATTCTTCAGGCAACTATTGGTATAAAGATACCATGTTGACAGTGGTGTCGAGGTTCGGCATCTCGTGCGGCTGCGGAGGATCCACTCTGAGCTCCCCCATGTCCAGCTCTCCCTTCTTGATCAAGGACTCAATGACATCCTTGAAGATGTAACAATCCTCAATGGTATGCCCAAGCATCTGATGGTATGGGCAAAAGTGAGGATCATCCTTCTTCTTCAAGTCACCAGGCCTCTTTGGATCCGATAATGTGATCTTGTTGTACCTGGTGGCCCATTCAAATAGGACTCGAGTTTTGTCTCGAGGAAAGGAATACAATTTGTTCCTCATCTTCTCCTGCAGGGAGGGACCTTCCCGCCGTTCAGTGGACCTGGGCGGAGGAGGGTCGGCCATCTCTTTGGCTTTCTCTTTCTATTTCTCGAAAGCTTCAAAGTCCAGTGTATGAACTTCTGGCGGTGTTGGCCTCCTCTCGGCCTGCCTGACCCTCTGACTTGATGCAGCTGGAGCAGAAGAGTATCGAGCAAGGAATGCTTCGATCTCTGCCACTATGTTGTTCAGACGGTCGAATGACCTTACCTCAGCACTGATCATCCTCTCAAGGACCTCCTTCTTCAGATTCCGTTTACAGATCTACACTGTGTCCTTCTAATGTGGGGGACGCTTGCACCTCATGCTGAGGTTCCTCCATCTCTTTATGTAGTCGAGTGCCGACTCATCATTTCTCTGTCTCGTGGCATAAAGCTCTGCTACGGTTACCTCCCGCTCAGCTATGTAGAATCTTTCCTTGAATTTCTTCTGCATATCAGGCCAGTCGACAATGGACCCGGCGGCCAAGCTCGAGTACCACTCGAAAGCGAGCCCGGTAAGTGTCGAGCCGAAGAACTTGAGGAGATAAGCTTCATCTGCCGCTAGATCCCCCATAACATTCACATAATAGGCAATGTGCTCCCTGGGAGACCCTTGCCCATTAAATTTCTCAAACTTTGGCGGCTTGGTGATGCTGGCCGGTAGCCTCTTGGCAGTATAGTGTGCTGGGTAAGGTACCTGGTATACGTCGAATGGCGTGTGATCACCATCGCTCCTCTCTGCCAACTTCATATCTATCATTTGTTCGAGCATTAGTCTGCTTACTGTTGCCGGGTCAACCGGTTTTGGATAGAAATGGGCCGGTTGCGCCAGCGGCGTTGTTAACATTGTCGCCTGAGGTGCAATAGTGGACCACTGGAATGGCAAGTTCGGTGGCGGGGCCGATGTGATATGCTGTGGCTGATGCAGGGGTACACCGCCAGTGTAGGTAGGTATTGGGGGAGACACCGTCGCCTGTGGAAAAGCTTCTGAGGCCTGACCGTTGCCCCCAGGGGTCTCTGGCAATGCCTCAGTCTGCCCGGATGTTGAGGGCTGAGCGGCTCTTTCAGTCAGTTGTTTCTTTAACAATTCGATCTCCCGTTGATATTGCTACATCATGTGCAATACCGCGGGGTCGTTCATGGAAAGGCTAGGGGTTCCTCCTCCTTCTTCGATTGGTGCCTCTTCGGATGAAGTGGATGGTCCTCCCGCAGTGCCTTCTGTAATAACATTGGCAGCCAAGGTCATTGAGGGTCCCTCATAGTCAGCTTCTCCAGTGTGGACTTGTGTCTTCTCAGCTGCCGCTTTCCCTCTTCTGGTAAGAGGTCCTGGCCTTGTGGCAAGCCTGGCCACTTCTTCGGGCTCGGTTGGTAGAGCCCCGTACCGACCAGATACCCCTGCCATGTTGCAGGTATAGACCCTCAGGTCTCTGCCTCTTCTTGTTGTTCTTCTCGATGGCCTACCCAGAAAGACCAATCTGTCAAAGACTGACCTCTGCAGCTTCACTTCTTCCCTTGGCGGGGACTGCTAGTGCACCTCAGAGCAGTTTCTTGACTCGGCGCTGGGCACCGGTCGGGTCCCTTCTTCTTCAAAGGCGGAGGCTACTGCCCCTAGTAATCTCTGGCGACTCAGGGGAGTGCTCCCTGGGCCCCGCAAGTAGTTCCTTATGGCTTGCTGCACTCCTTCCCAATCCTGGTTAGGGGGAGACGCTAGTGATGTTGCCCCATTAACAGCAACGGGCATGTGGGTTGCAGGCTCCGCACAGGCAGCCTGATAGCGACGTCGATAGTGTCGACGGCGGATGTTCTCCGGTGGTGTAGGTATGGCCAGTGCCGGCTGGTAGACAGGTGCTGATGTCTTGACCTGATCTCCTTGTCGTGCCCTTGCCGGGCGGAAGGTGTTGGGCCCCGCCCAGGTCGGTGAGGTGAACCGGTCCCCCTTGGGAACCCAAACTTGCTTAGCTTTGGTGGGCCTGGAGGCCGACTGATGCCACGGCACTGGGGCCAGAGTGGCGGGCGTCATCTTGCCCTTCATCTTCTCCAGTGCCTGGAAAGAGTTGCGCACTAGTACGATAGGTACAATGCGATCCGGGATCACCTCGGAACGCTGTCCGGTAAGATGCACCCGGAAAGTCCCGACGACAGCAGACTTGCCGGTGCTGGAGAACCGGCCTCGGGGTGATGTCGTGGCGTGGCTCCTCCGGAGCCTCCTCTGGTGAGAGGCCGACCTTCGGTGAGAAGGGCCGACAGTTTGGTGCACATGGTGCACATTGCAGCTCAGCGTCCCAGTCGAGACGGTCTTGGAAGTCTCGGTCATTGATCGGCTGGCAGCAGCTTTGGCGGCCCCCTGGATGGGAGCGTTGCTTTCAGTCCTGTCAGACGCGTCCACGTCCAGCAGGTTCGTGAAGGCTACCCCGAGGAAGTTGGGGAAGCCTACCATGGGAGGGAAGCTCCCGAAGCTGAGGGGGACAGCCAAGTAGCCGTTCCGAACATGGCTCTCGACGGCCTGTTGACCGAACGTGGGGGCCATCCTGGTGTCCGAGATGCAACCTGCATTTGCAAATCAAACAATTAGTATCACAAGAAAGGGGCTGTAGGGCCCTTAGTCCCGGCAAAGAGATGAAGAGTGATTCTAGTCCCACCGGGCGTGCCAGACTTGTGGACGCACTAAAATTCGGAGAGAATCAGTTCATTCATTGATCGGGGTTCATTCGTCTATTTAGTGCGAGGGCGTGCAAGTCACAAAGTGACGATTTGTTCGGGCTTCATAGAAGCCCATGGTGCGCTCGATTTGACTAGTGAGATGATTGTGTAGTTCGTGTTAGGACCGAAACTCACCGCACCGTAAAGGCCACGACATTATTTACATCCCCCATACGGGGGAACACCCTTGATTGATTGCTGGGAATAAGGGCCCTACGGCCTGAAATTCATGGTAATAAAGCGAGAACAAAGATCTCGGGTCACGTTCAAACAAACCCGCGTTGGGGCGTAAAATGTTCATAGATATGTATATGTTGGTCACTCACGGACCATTTCGTGTTCGGACGGAAGTCCGCATTTGTAGCGTCGAAGACAACGATAAAACCGTACGGATGTCTACCGTAGGTACGACAAGTTTAATGCGGATGCGGGATCGGATCCCGAAAGAAGTGGGTCAAGCTGATGAACTATCGGCCCAAGAGGTGCCCGGATCATGACCATGTCGGGGATTCCGAGGTCCACGTCCGATACCAAGGGGCATCATTGCTTTTCTCTTCACACATAGTCCGGTGGAGAGGGTTGTTAAGTGTGAAACCCGAACTCGCCAACGTGCGCCCTCGCACGCGGATCGACCTACGCGGTCAGGTCGCGGGGTTCGACCTGCCCGGTCAGGTCGCGGGGGTCAAGGGGGCAGTGCCCCTTGCGGGGATTTCTGGGGGGCAGCGCCCCGGAACAAAATTTGATTATAGAAAGGGTGATAGTGTTTGTACCATGACTTGGGGTGCGCTGACTTGGTTATAACATTTTTTATTATCATTGTTCCAATCATTAAATTATATGGTTTGCTCTAACATGAATGGTTTATATGCTTTCTTTTCTTTCTACTAACCTTAAGCCTTCTGTTTTTCTTTATTTGGTTAATTGTCTTTTTATGAGGCATGCCAGGTTAGCATCAAGAGGAGGGCGCGCCGGTTTTGCCACAAGGAGGGGGGGCGCCGGTTTAGTGGGAGATGCCAAGAGAGAATGAGGGGTGCGCCGGATAAGTGGGAGATGCCAAGAGAGAATGAGGGGCACGCCGGATTAACAGGGCACAAGTGCCGCGCCGTTTTAAGGTGCCACAAGAAGCAAGAGGGGAGGAGGGCGCGCCGTTTCACACAGCACCGGATTAAGTGGAGTGTAAGGGTATGGCAATGGAGTGCACCATTTTTGAGGTGGAAAAGGAAGGAGCAAGGGGTTAAATCGGGGCACCGTGTATGTGGTTTGGAATGGAAATGGGCGCGCCGTTTCAGGATCTGAAGAGGGAGATGGGGGGCTTTTGTGAGGAGGGTTGAAGCGGCATAGTGGAACAGTGGCCGCGCCGTTTTAACTCGCGACGGGATAGCTATATGGGGTTGTTTCGAAGCTCTGTTTACTGCGTTTTCTTTTTCTTTCCCCTGTAGGTTGGTCTAATGGTTTGTTTGTTCATCTGACTGATGGATTAAGTTGATGAAAGGGGAGGGGGTTAGACGTTTTCGTTGTTTATTAAGATGGATCAGCATGAATGTTCAAGTGTTTTATTCGGGGAGTTTGTTCACATAGGCTTACTGTGTATTAGTTTGAAGGTTGAGTTTTTCTCTGGAGGGTGCTTTCTTCGTTTGTTCTCACGGGTTCTTAGCCCCTGGCAAAAATCGGACAGCACCTCCCCCGGACTGAGACTTGCTGGAGAGAAGCGAAGGCCACCAAACGGATTGCTCCGGGATGACCCTCAAAAATGCAGAACGGCCTCACGGCGGTCCGTTAGCCCAAGTGTGAGTTGGGAACGCTCGAGGGCCAGCCTACGAGAGCGACCACGACTCATGGGCGATGATCTTTGAAGCAGGACAAATGTTTGCCACAATAGGGCAAGAAGTATTCATCCGTCGAGTGGGTTACCTTGAGGGTCATGCCATGGAGAGGCAGACCTCAAAGACCCTCGGATGATCGGAGAGTGAGAATGGGAAGCAAGGATCGGAGCGACGGAGACTGAGCTTGCAAAAAAGGTTTTCCTTTATTCATCCACACAAACTGGGGAAGGAGTCTTGATACAGAGAAGATGGAAACGAAAGCATTACAAAAAAAGGAGAATACATTCGACGGAGAGAGAGAGAAGCATTAGACGGAGGAGGGAGAGAGAGAACATGCCTCTTCCTCCTGGAACCACCCCTCACCCTCACTCCCCTCTCTTCACTTCATCTCACCTCTCCGACGTGAGGAAGCAACTTCTTTTTTCTTCGGCGGACTCTTCCTCTCAGAAGATCTCACCTCTCTTTCCCTTTCTTCTCCCGTTGCACCCTGCCCAGCCGAGAGAGAGAGCCCCGTCTTCTCTTTTTTTCTCCTCCTTGTTTTCACAGTAATGCCCCCTTTTTATAGAATGGCTCGCCTGGGAGGTTCCTGCCACTCCCACCTCGTCCGCAACGAAGCTCGGAGTTGACATGGTGCACTGGACGATGCTGGTTTGTGCCATACGCTGCTGTTCGTCCGAGGATGAGATGGTCACAGGTTCGCAGGGGTTGCTTCGCCGCTGCCGCTCCTGTGCTGTCGAACGGAGGCAGAGACAGAGGGTCGGGCATTGAATGTCCCCGGCGCATCACATTTATGCCGAACAGAGTATCGTGCCAGGGATGGGATAGAATGAGGTTAAAACGGCACGGTGGAACAGTGCCCGCGCCGGTTTAAACCCAAGTGCAATTGGCACGCCGGTTTAGCTTTTAGGCAAGTGTGGCGCCGTTTTAAGCATCAAAGGGGGATGGCCCCTTCAACAGGAGTGCGCCGGATAACCAAAGCAAGGAGGTGGTGCTGTTTTAAACCAATCATGGGGTGGCGCCATTTTAATGCAATGCAAAGGGAGCTCGCATTAGAGCATAAAATGGGGCGCGCCGTTTAAGCAAGGGGGCGCGCCGTTTTAAGGCGTGCCGCTTTAAGGCCCTTCCGCGCCGTTTTAAGCACCGAACGGATTCTTTTCGAAGTCGCGGCCGTTTATATGAATGTTGGCATTGACAGAATGCTTTAGTTGTGATGCATGGCCTCCGCAATGTTCCGTTCGTAGCTTCTAGGGCTTGGTCCATACCTTGCGTGACTTTCGGTGCATGTCGGGCTGTGCCCGAGTTCCCGCCTTTTCTTTGAGCCTGCTCTCGGCATGGCCTGTCGTAGAGTTGTGGCCGTATCTTTTGCTCGGGGGCTTCCTTAACGGATGGCGAACCACCAAGTGAGTTCTCGTCCTAGTTGGGCGAGGTATGGTTTTGTTCGGCCCTCTCATGTTCGACTTGCGCTTGAACGCGTAGACGCGAGTGTCGTATGATCATCATCATCATTTTTTGACATCCACATCACCCCTACAGCCAAGGCCCGTAAGGAGGCCGAATCCAGTGGCTCTGACAAAAAGCCAGCGGACAAGCTGGCTATTCCCTCCTTCTCGGAGCGCATGAAGACACCCTTCTCCTTTAAGAAGGAACATACGAAGATGCTCTTCGACCTCTGTATAGCCCAGAAGATTGTCGAGCTGCCAAAAATCTGCAAGCCGGACGAGGCCCTGAAGACCAATGATCCTGGTTTTTGCATGTATCATCGCATGCTGGGTCACTCAATCGAAGATTGCTACGTCTTCAAGACCCAGGCGCAGAAGCTGATCCGAGACGGCCTCGTCAAAATGAAGAGTGGTCTCGTTGATCCTCCGCAACCACATACGTGGGCCAGGCCGGCTAAGGCAGCACGCATGGCTCACCACTCAGCCAATGTCATCCACATGATGGCCACGTTTTCTCTTTCTGACGAAAAGTCAGAGAAGTCCAATGCCAGTCGAAGGGGACGTTCGATCTGGTATCCAGGGTGGATGCCCTGGCATGATCAGAGACCTCTCTCCTTCCCTAGGGAGAGAACTCGATGACTCTTCGATATCCTCATCGAGAATGGGAAAATCATGCCCCGCGACTCGCCTGCCGACTACACCCATTGGGACCGTAGTCACCCTCAATACTGCCCCTTCCACGCTAGAATCTGCCACCCGATCGAGTCCTGTGAGGAAGTCCAACACCTCATCAAGGAACAGCTCCAATGGGAGCAGATCGATGCGGAAGGAAACTCCATGTCGCTCGTTAGGCTTTGGCAAGCTGTCGAAGGGACCCTAAGCACTGCCAGGAGTGCGCAAGAGCGGCCAGACTCCACTCAAGAGAATGGGCACGGGCTACCTTACCAGCATCCTCCAGAATGGCTCGACTTCCGGACTGACAACCAAGAAGCACTCGAGCGATTGTGGAGGCGTAGAGAGCAAGATGCCAGTCAAGAGGCGGAGCCGACTGACTTCTCGGTCAACGTCATCCATTCTCTTGCTCCTCCGACCCTTGGGGACTCTCAGACACCAGCAGCTAACCAGCCAGCCCCAGCCACTTCGGCTGTGCGGTGGCGATCCTGGCGGGAGCTAAAGTCTCTCCCTTTCCCTGAAGAAGATATCGCCAGGCTCCTCTGGGTCCTTCTCGGCTGAGAGGACATTCTGGTGGGCGAGACGACAACGAGCTCCATAGCTCTCTCTCATCATCTCCCAGTCCTATCTCCGTCTCCAGCAGCCGTGGATAGGAAGGGAAAGCAAAAGGAGGGTGAGACCCCGCCTTTGCCTCGTCACACCTCCTCAACGGATGGGCCATCGGGTCCTCTCCACCTACCCGTTGCCACAATCCGGAGTACACAGGAGACATCTTTGGAGTCTTCAGCGGCTTCGATTCAAGTGGCAGGCTCACCGCCACAATGCTCAGCTAGTCTGCAGAGTCGGGATAACTGTGCAGAGCGACAATGTCTTGCGACACCGTCAGTTGTCATCAGATCCAGCTCTCAGCATGATCACAAAGGCAAAGCTAAGGAGCAGGACAATAAGCATACCTCTCGGTCCGCTCCTCAACAAAAGCCGTTGCCACCGCGGCTAAGGCATCAAACCGCGCACACGTCTTCGGACGCCAGCACCAGCCTACCGACTCCTTGTAGGCTCCCGCCGCCACCGCGGGTAAGGCACCAAACCGAGCATACACCTTCGGACGCCAGTCCCCATATTCCGGCATATGGAATTGCCGATCGAGGTAATCGAGCAGGCGATCAACGCCACCTTCCAGATATAACAAGTGGAAGGCGCCTGGATCGTAATCCGGGCAAGGAAGAGTCATCGACCTCGCCCTACAAAGGCACCAGCTCGGAGATATCCTCACCAGGATTTATCAACTCCGGCTCCAGCACCTCTGCCTCCTACTCCCTTGGAGACTGCTATTGCCAAGAGACGAGAGAGAAATAGGAGGAAGAACCTCAGAAGGCGGCTCAAGAAACAAGCTGAACAAGCAGCCGCCCTGCAATCCCTAGGTGAGTCAACGCCTCTCCAAAGGCTCCAGCGGCTCATTGATGACCTGGAGGAATACGTTCCTCCTCGTCCTACCAGGGCTCTCCCACTCGACAACTACATCCCATGGGAAGAAATGCAGAAACGAGCCCGCCTCAGAAATTGGGTCCAAGAGGTGATCCAAAAGCTCCAGGACAGCGAGAGGCTCTTAATCCCGGATGAGCTCTCCTTGTACTATAAAGACAAGGAGATCACAACAGAGCAGCTAGAAGAAATGCTGCGGGGCTGTACCTGCAACATGGTGGCCATTCCACCCCCTGATAACATCAATGCTTCTCGGCGGGGTGAGCCAGTAGCCTCGCGGACAAGACAAAGAACAACCTCCCCTCTTAGGCTATAGCCAGCTCCAGAGCACACCGATCGTGGCCGAGGTCATGGCCGGGGACGCGGTAGAGGCCGTGGGAGAATCCCTGAGCTACCCATCTCTCCATCCACCTTCGACCCGGAGCGAATTGTCCTCTTTCGAGGAGAGGAACCGGCTCCCATTTCGGAAGTAGGAAAGGACACGGTATTGATGTGACACAACCTAAGACTTAGGCAAGCAAGCACATTCACAATCAAAAGGGCCAATTTTGGGCCACCGCTCTCCCGTCGCTCACCCAAGCCCGGGGTGACATGGCAATGCCAAGTGGAGGATGTGGGGTTGGGCCCTTGCTGGTAGAGGGCCAGCAAGGCCAAGACTTGATTCCCAATGGATGTGGAAGCCCAATTCAATGGGCTGACCAAGTGCCAAAGGCACCGGTTTCACTCTTCCCACGGTGATCACTCAAGGTAATGGGGATTGAGGATCGAGCACTCACTCTCACGGCCAGCGAAACTAAGAACTAATATTGAAAGACAAGCACAATAAGCAAGGTTTTAGAGCACTTACTCGACCGGTTTGAAGAAACCGATCCCGTTCGAAGACGAGGGCGAGCGGGGAGGCGGGGGATCCCCACACGCCGCGCCGGGGTAGCTTGACCTGCCCAAATGATTACAATACTGCACCTCTCACAGGAGGGGGATCTTGGGGTGGGGGTTAAGGTATATTACAACTAATACTACCTCCACACAGGGAGGGGCCTTCAGTCGGCCAAGCGGGGAGGGGAAATTGAGAAAGGAACACCGAAGGTGGAGGTTGCCGATTCTGCTCACATTCTGTGGGTGCTGATAGCTGAGTGGAGATCTGACTGCTGCGGCTGCTAACGATTTTTTTTGGGTACGAAACCACCTGGAGAAGCTTCGTAGGAGGCCAGGGAAGTCGTCCAATTTTTGTTGATTTCTTCTGACGCCGATGCTGAGCAGGATGGAGGCCCGAATAGGGAAGCAGACTCTCGGACTGGCAGCTTCTGATTTATAGCAGTAAGTTGCAGAGGGTGCCCCGACAGATCCCAAACTCGGAATCAAGCACCATCAGAGTCGTTGGAACCGTGGAGGAGTCGTCTTTGCAGAAAAACTGACATGGAAGCCAAACAACATCGGAGAAGACAGGGGGCTCTGAACAATGCTGACAGGTCGGTGAAGACTGTGGGTAGCAGATCTACGTAGCTGAGGGAGAAAAATGAGAACTCTGGATCAAGAACGCCAAATGAAGTTATGTTTCTTGATTCGGGAAGTAGACTGGGCGATGAAGAACTTTGAAGAAGAGCTCTTGGACTGATTTCTCCGGGGTTCATCGTGGCAGAGCTTCTAATCTGGCTCAGGTCCTCAGCAGAGGCAGAACTGTGCGGTTGTGGGAGAATGGAGCTCCCGGGCAGCATACAACTCGGATGAAGATGAAACCACTTCTGTTGCGAAGGAGACTGGTAGACGCTTCCAACGATAGCTCTTGGGTTTTCAAACTCGTTCGGAGGAAGTCGTGGTGGCCGCTGCAAGTTGCTGATTCACCTACAACTTATGGACTGCCAGCAGCATCTTTGACATAGCCTTCAAATGACCTAAAAAGAAGAAGAGGGGGTGGTATATGGTGAAGGGGTGGATGAAGAATGGTGGAGGGGAGGTATGGGAGGTGTGGAGGAGTGCTAAAGGTGGAGGGGAGGTGGAGGAAGAGGGGAGGTCGCAGGTTTTCAGCTAGAGGGAGAGGGGCGAATTAACCTAATGGAGATGGAGGGGGGCGGCCAAAATAATTAGAGGGAAGGTCATTTCAAATTCAAAATGGCCTTGGAAGTTGGGAGGTTGTGTGGGGAAGAGAAATGGGTATGTTGGAATGGGGAAGATAGTGTTGGAATGTGGAAGATAGTATTGGAATGTGGAAGATTCTTCCTTGGGACTAGGGGGTGGAGTAATGGTGGCTATGGGAAGTGGAGGGGCTTTAATGGGGTAGGTGGGGGTTGGAGGTGGTTGGGAGGGGAGGAGAGAGAGAGGGGGGCGAACCTAGGAGAGAGAAAGAGGGATAGAGAGAGAGGTGGGGTGGGGAATCACTCCCCTAGGGCTTCTCACCCAACTATAGGATTCACTCCACTAGAACTAAGTTTGAACACTCAAATGGAAATCTTTTGTATTGAATCATTCATTAGTCCAAAATGAAGGAAATGGGGCCCTATATATAGGCAACCCACATTTTACAATAAGACCCTGACAAAAGACTCAATGACAAATAACTGAGGGGTAGGGGGGATCTTGGGCTAAGCCCAATGAATTGGGCCCAATAGCAACCTAATGACACACAAACTTAGGAAAATAAACATGAGACCTAGAGACATGACTCAAATAAAATGAAAATTACATCAAATGACTCAAATAGAAAGCACAAATAGGATAATTGGGCCTTTATAGAGAGAGGCCCGAACTCAAACGACGCCGGAGTGTGAAGATGACCCTAGCCAAAGGGAGTTGTGGATGATGCCTCCATCAAATCCCCTGGGCTGTGAAGAGCTCGACTCCGTCGAGTAGGGGTCCATCCGGCTGTGGTACTGCTCGAGGAGGTCCGGATCCAACTGCTGGAGATCCTCCCGACTCACCCAAGAATCATCCGAAGGAGGCCGATCCTTCCACCTGACGAGATAGCGCTCATAGACCTTGCTCCGAGTGGTAGTGACTTGTTCATCCAATATTTGTTCAATACGTTCACGCTGGGCTTTTTTGGCTGGTGATCTCTCCTCACGGGTGGGGGCTCTCTCAAGGGAAGAAGTAGGCTCAATCTCCTCACTAGGTACCACCGTGGGTCCCTTATATGGTACTAGGTCGGCGACATTGAATGTGGGACTTATTCCATATTCCTCAGGGAGATCTAACTCGTAGGCATTGGCACCAAGGCGCCTCAAGACCTGGAAGGGACCAGCCCCACGTGGCCTCAGTTTAGAGATGGCTCCCGGGGAGAGCCTCTCCGTCCTTACCATCACAAGGTTACCCACATGGAATTCTTGGAGACGCCGATGAGAGTCGGCCAGCCTTTTATAAGCCTCATTCTTTTTGTTGATGTGCTTGCGAATTTCTTCATGCAATTCTCTAATATGTTGTGCAAAAGACTCGGCTGAAATGGACACCCTAGCATGCTGGGGAAGGGGAATGGGATCGGAAGGCTTTCTTGGTTTGTACCCATGCACTGCTTCAAATGGACTCATCCCTATGGACTTATTGTTGGAGTTGTTATATGCAAATTCCGCCTGTGGTAAGATGAGATCCCAATTTCCGGGGCGATCCTCAACAAGACACCTAAGCAGGTTCCCTAGACTTCGATTAACAACTTCTGTTTGGCCATCCGTTTGGGGGTGGTAGGCAGTGGAGAATTTGAGAAGGGTACCCATCATGTGCCAAAGAGTTTTTCAAAAGTAGCTAGTGAATTTGACATCCCTATCAGAGACTATGGTCTTAGGTAGCCCGTGGAGTCGGACAACCTCATCAAAGAACAATCGGGCCACATGGGAGGTATCGGAGGTCTTGGAGCATGGGATGAAGTGGGCCATCTTGGAAAACCTATCCACTACCACATAGATGGAGTCATGCTTTCTTTGAGTCTTGGGTAGTCCTAGCACAAAGTCCATGCTCAAATCTTGCCATGGACGGTCGGGAATGGGGAGTGGGGTGTATAGGCCGGTGTTTTGTTTCACTTGTTTGGCCGAAGCACATGTTCGGCATTGGCCCACAATCTTACCTACATCTCTCTTGAGACTTGGCCAATAAAACTATCCCTCAACTAGGGCAATGGTTTTGTGGACTCAAAAATGGCCAGCTAGTCCTCCCGCATGTAATTCCCAAATCAAGAAGTCACGGAGTGAGGTCCGTGGGATGCAAAGCTTGGGTCCCTTGAAGAGGAACCCATCCTCTAAGACAAATCCCTCATGTTCCTTGTTAGAATGGGTGATCAAGGGGGTATAGATGTGCTCAAAGTCGGGGCAGCTTGGGTACTCATCCTTGACCCTATCAAATCCGCTCACTTCCACTTGGATAGTGGATAACAAGGAAAATTTCCTACTAAGGGCATCCGCCGCTCGATTCTCACTCCCAGCTTTGTGTTTGATGACAAAAGTGTAGGATTGGATGAACTCAACCCATCGGGCATGTCGAGCATTTAGCTTTTGTTGGGAGTTGAGGTATTTGAGGGCCTCATGGTCGGAGAAGATGACAAATTCTTTGGGCAACAAGTAGTGCCTCCAATGTCGGAGGGACTGCACCACGGCATAGAACTCTTGTCATAAGTGGAGTATCTCGTCCTAGCATCACGTAGCTTTTCACTAAAGTAGGCTACCGGGTGTCCCTCTTGACTAAGAATCCCTCCTATCCCTATCCCGGATGCATCACATGTGACTTCAAAGACTTTAGAGAAATCAGGAAGGCATAGGACCGGGGCTTGGGTCAACTTCTCCTTAAGTTCTTGGAAGGCTTTAGAGGTTGATTTGGTCCATACAAAAGTCCCCTTCTTGAGACAATCGGTGATTGGGTCAGTGATAGTGCTAAATCCACGAATAAACCTCCTATAGAATGTTGCCAATCCATGGAAACTTCGGACCTCATGAAGGGTGTGGGGTTCTGGCCAATCAATAATAGCTTGGACCTTATCGGGGTCCATGGAGACGCCTTTGGTGGACACCACAAATCCTAGGAAGGTGAGGGAGGTGGTCATGAAGTGGCACTTTCCTAAGTTGGCAAATAGGCTCTCTTGTCGAAAGATGGTACAAACTTGCCTAAGGTGATCAAGGTGGGCCTCATGGGATTGACTATAGATGAGTATATCATCAAAGTAGATCACTAGAAATATCCCAATGAATGGCCTAAGGACCTCCGTCATAAGACGCATGAAAGTACTTGGGGCATTTGAAAGCCCAAAAGGCATGACTAACCATTCAAAGAGACCATCTTTGGTTTTGAAAGCCGTTTTCCACTCATCCCCGGGCCTTATCCTAACTTGGTGATAGCCACTCTTAAGGTTAATTTTGGAGAAAATGGTGGCTCCGGCTAACATATCAAGCATGTCATCAAGCCTAGAGATGGGAAACCTATACTTGACGGTGATTTTGTTAATGGCCCTACTATCCACACACATTCGCCATGACCCATCCTTCTTGGGAGTTAGAAGGGCCGGGACGGCACATGGGCTTTTGCTAATGCGAATGAAGCCCTTCCTAATGAGTTCCTCTATTTGCCTCCGAAGTTCGGCATGTTTCGTGGGATTGAGGCGATAATGAGGAAGGTTTGGGAGAGTGGCCCCCGGGACAAGATCAATTGCATGTTGCACATCCCGCATGGGAGGGAGTTGGTCCGGGAGCTCCGTTGGGAACACATCATGGAATTCTTCTAGGAGTTGTTGGATTTCTATGGGATGTAGATTGGTGGAAGTGAGTTCTCCTAGGCAAATGACCACCGCACATAGTGGTACTCCTTGAACTATCTCCTCTTCAAGTTCTTTCCTAGTGATGAGATGAAGACACTTGGCCAACCCCGAGGTCCCACTTTGTTTGGGAGTTTGGGTGAGGGATGGGGTTGGAGGGGTGGAGTTCCCCGAGACTTGTATGGTGGTGGGGTGTTGTCCTTGAAGGGGAGTGTCCCTCTTGGTCATGGGACGAGGTGGGGAGGGGTTAAGACGGATAGTCTTACCCTCATGTTCAAAGGTGCATTTGTTGCTCCTACCCAAGATGGTGGCATCTACATCATAAAGCCAAGGTCTTCCTAGTAGGATGCTACCTACTTCCATGGGTATGATGTCACACCATATTTGACCATGGTATGAAGAGAAGGTGAGGGGCACAAGACATTGAGTGTTGACCGGGATGGAGTTGTTGTTGATCCATGAGACCCGGTATGGACTTGGGTGAGGGGTGATAGCTAGCCCAAGAAGCTTGACGGTATCGGGTGATACGACATTGACACAACTCCCACTATCCAAGATCACTTTCCTTACATGGCTCCCTATTTTGACAAAGGTGTGAAAGATTGAAGTTCGACGCCAATCCTCTTCTTGGGGTTTTGTGAGGGTGCATCTAATCACTCCTAGATGAGAGTTGGTAGATGGAGTGGTGTGATCTAGACTCGACTCTAGGTATTGGGCTTCATACTCCTCTTCCCAATCTAGTGAGGCTTCATGGTCCTCAACGACATCTTCAAGTTCCTTTTGGGGTGGAGCTTCTTCCTCAATAAGTAAACTAGATAATCCCTTGGATGGATATTGCCCCGCAAAGTGGCCAAACCCTTGACACCTAAAGCATTGTTGACGCCCGCTACCCGAAGTAGTTCCTACATTTGGGCCTTTGGGAATGTCTTCCCTCCGTGGGAGGGGGTGACTAGGGGTGGGCTTGTGTGGAGTGATGGTGGGAGGAGAGTTGTAAGGCCTTAATGGGGTACTCCCACTTGGATTAGGGGCTTTCATGGGAGTGGCCGGAATGGGTCGTGGTCCCATGCTTTTGGGATCGGCCAGTCGGGGAGTAGCAAATCGGGGGATCCTAGAGAATCTTTCTACATCCCTAGCTATTTGATAAGCTAGCTCAAGGTTATCAACATCTCTCATGAAAAGCTCTCTCTTGATGTGACTTTAGAGCCCATTCCTAAAGCGGGACAAGGTAACGACCGGGTCCTCATGAACTCCACACTTCAAAAGATAGGAGTCAAACTTCTCAATGTATTCAACTACGGTCTTCCCCTCTTGGGTGAGGCTTTGCCATTCATCTAAGAGCATTTGATGGTAGGATTGGGGAAGGTATTTGTTCCTAAGTTGGTTCTTCATACCCTCCCAAGTATCAATAGGCTCTTCCCGCCTAATCCTTCTTAAACCCTCTTGGTTTAGCCAATAAGTTTTGGCTAATTTAGTGAGATGCATTTTGGCCAATCTTACCCTCCTTTGGTCGGTCATAGGGTACCATTCAAAGTATTGGTCCATGGCGGTCTCCCATTCTAAGTAGACACTTGGTTCATGGGAACCATCAAAGTTTGGGGCCTCTACTTTAATCATCCTTAAGAGAGGGTCATCCGGGTCGTCCCGTGGACGCTTTTCATGAATGTGATGGTGGCGAGGCCTCTCATAGTCATGATAGGGGTCAAGGTCCAAGTCCTCCCTATAAATTTCAGCATGTGGGTGATGGGCTCTTGGTCCATTGTTCCTTGGGTGGAACTCATCCCTATGAGGCTCAACATGTGGAGGGTGGACTCTTGAGTCATTGTTCCTTGGGTGGAACTCATTTCTATGTAGCTCACCATGTGGTGGATGGACTCTTGGTTCATTATTCCTTGGATGAGGGTCTTCCTTATGAGGTTCAACATGTGGAGGGTGGACTCTAGGCTCATTATTCCTTGGGTGGAACTCATGCTCTTCTAGCCGAGCAATTCGAGTGGAAAGGGACTCAAGTTGGGCAAGAATGTTTGTAAGGGCAACATCTACCCTATTCATTTGGCCTTGGGGTTCCTCCCTAGGAGCATCTTGATTGAGTTGAGGATTGGGATCCATAGGTGGAATCGATGATGCTGGATCGGGTCGGTAACTAGCACCACTACGGGTGGACATGCAAGACAAGGGACAAAAGAGGTTGGACACACAATGCAAAGGTCCTAGGACTTAGACTTGATAGAGACAAGTCAAAGACTTGCTCTGATACCAATTGATGTGACACAACCTAAGACTTAGGCAAGCAAGCACATTCACAATCAAAAGGGTCAATTTTGGGCCACCGCTCTCCCGTCGCTCTCCCAAGCCCGGGGTGACTTGGCAATGCCAAGTGGAGGATGTGGGGTTGGGCCCTTGCTGGTAGAAGACCAGCAAGGCCAAGACTTGATTCCCAATGGATGTGGAAGCCCAATTCAATGGGCCGACCAAGTGCCAAAGGCCCCGGTTTCACTCTTCCCACGGTGATCACTCAAGGCAACGGGGCTTGAGGATCAAGCACTCACTCTCACGGCCAGCGAAACTAAAAACTAATATTGACAGACAAGCACAATAAGCAAGGTTTTAGAGCACTTACTCGACCGGTTTGAAGAAATCGATCCCATTCGAAGACGAGGGCGAGCGGGGAGGTGGGGGATCCCCACACGCCGCGCCGGGGTAGCTTGACCTGCCCAAATGATTACAATACTACACCTCTCACAGGAGGGGGATCTTGGGGTGGGGGTTAAGGTATATTACAACTAATACTACCTCCACACAGGGAGGGGCCTTCAGCCGGCCAAGCGGGGAGGGGAAATTGAGAAAGGAACACCGAAGGTGGAGGTTGCCGATTCTGCTCACATTCTGTGGGTGCTGACAGCTGAGTGGAGATCTGACTGCTACGGCTGCTAACGATTTTTGTTGGGTACGAAACCACCTGGAGAAGCTTCGTAGGAGGCCAGGGAAGTCGTCCAATTTTTTTTGATTTCTTCTGACGCCGATGCTGAGCAGGATGGAGGCCCGAATAGGAAAGCAGACTCTCAGACTGGCAGCTTCTCATTTCTAGCAGTAGGTTACAGAGAGTGCCCCGACAGCTCCCGAACTCGGAATCAAGCACCGTCAGAGTCGTTGGAACCGTGGAGGAGTCATCTTTGCATAAAAACTGACGTGGAAGCCAAACAATGCTAGAGAAGATCAGGGGGCTCTGAACAATGCTGACAGGTCGGTGAAGACTGTGGGTAGCAGATCTGCATAGCTGAGGGAGAAAAATGATAACTCTGGATCACGAATGCCAAATGAAGTTATATTTCTTGATTCTGGAAGTCGACGGGGCGATGAAGAACTTTTAAGAAGAGCTCTTGGACTGATTCCTCCGGGGTTCATCGTGGAAGAGATTCTAATCCGGCTCAGGTCCTCAGCAGAGGCAGAACTGTGCGGTTGTGGGAGAATGGAGCTCCCGGGCAGCATACAACTCGGATGAAGATGAAACCACTTCTGTTGCGAAGGAGACTAGTAGACGCTTCCAACGATAGCTCTTGGGTCTTCAAAATCGTTCGGAAGAAGTTGTGGTGGCCGCTGCAAGTTGCTGATTCACCTGCAACTTATGGACTGCCAGCAGCATCTTTGACATAGCTATCAAATGACCTAAAAAGAAGAAGAGGGGGTGGTATATGGTGAAGGGGTGGATGAAGAATGGTGGAGGGGAGGTATGGGAGGTGTGGAGGAGTGCTAAAGGTGGAGGGGAGGTGGAGGAAGAGGGGAGGTCACAGGTTTTCAGCTGGAGGGAGAGGGGAGGGGTGTGCAAGGGGTGGAGGAGAATGGAGGGGGAGAGGGGCGAACTAACCTAATGGAGATGGAGGGGGGCGGCCAAAAAAATTGGAGGGAAGGTCATTTCAAATTCAAAATGGCCTTGGAAGTTGGGAGGTTGTGTGGGAAAGAGAAATGGGTATGTTGGAATGGGGAAGATATTGTTGGAATGTGGAAGATAGTATTAGAATGTGGAAGATTCTTCCTTGGGACTAGGGGGTGGAGTAATGGTGGCTATGGGAAGTGGAGGGGCTTTAATGGGGTAGGTGGGGGTTGGAGGTGGTTGGGAGGGGAGGAGAGAGAGAGGGGGGCGAACCTAGGAGAGAAAAAGAGGGATAGAGAGAGAGGTGGGGTGGGGAATCACTCCCCTAGGGCTTCTCACCCAACTATAGGATTCACTCCACTAGAACTAAGTTTGAACACTCAAATGGAAATCTTTTGTATTGAATCATTCATTAGTCCAAAATGAAGGAAATGGGGCCCTATATATAGGCAACCCACATTTTACAATAAGACCCTGACAAAAGACTCAATGACAAATAACCGAGGGGTAGGGGGGGCTCTTGGCTAAGCCCAATGAATTGGGCCCAATAGCAACCTAATGACACACAAACATAGGAAAATAAACATGAGACCTAGGGACATGACTCAAATAAAATGAAAATTACATCAAATGACTCAAATCGAAAGCATAAATAGGATAATTGGGCCTTTATAGAGAGAGGCCCGAACTCAAACGACGCCGGAGTGTGAAGATGACCCTAGCCAAAGGGAGTTGTGGATGATGCCTCCATTAGGTATCTTTGATCCTTCCGGCATTGACATGGCTACTGCTAGCCTCCCAGCCCCTGCGCTAGTACCGGCTGCTGCGGCGGAGCAAGGGGGACCGTCCGGCAAGGACGAGCCAGCCTGCCAATCACTCCCAGAAGAGCTGTCATTAGCATCCCTGTTCCAAGAGCCCGCCGGCGATCAAAGTCAGTCTAATCCCGATCGTAAGGGCAAGGTAGTGCAACTTCCCGATTGGGAATAGCACGGCAGCTCGCAGAAGGCTCAGCCTGACGTACTACCCTCTCTGGAGGATGCTCGAGCCCGGGCTGACCAGAAAGTCCTCCACCATATGAAGTGCTTCCTTGCTAGTATTTCAATTTGGGAAGCCATTGCTTGGAGTAAGGACCTAAGAGAAACTCTTATCAAAATACTCCAAGAGCCGAAAGTCTATGAAGCACATGCCACGGAAATGAAGGCGGCTACCTATGGAGCCGTCGTGGTCGCCATCTCCTTCACCGAGAAAGACATGCTGCTCTCTCCTCTTTGCCACAACCGTCCTCTCTACATGAAGGGGAAGATCAACGGGCATGATGTGAACCGAATCTTGGTGGATGCAGGTGCCACTGTTAACATCATACCGCTCAAGACATTCAAGTATCTATATCTGACCCCGTACCTCCAGAAGGTTCATGCGGTCAAGATATCCGGCTTCAACCAAAACACCAAGGACGTCCTCGGTCGGGGGGACGTCGACCTAGTGCTCGATGATTTCACCTCCAAGGTGACATTCTACATCATCGACTCCAACATGTCTTATAAAATGCTACTGGGTAGACCCTGGTTCCATGAAAATTGGGTCGTCCCGTCAACTCTCCACAAATGCATCAAGTATGCCAAGGACAGGGAGCAACATACGGTCTTTGCAGACCTGTTGCCGTTCACACTAGCAGAATGCAACCTGGCTGACACTGCGCTCTACATCAAGGGAATTAGTCTGTACCCTGTGATTAAGAGCAAGAGCAACGGTTGGCTCTCAGAGGAAGACGATGATGATCTGTTGACGAGGAAACGACCAAGCTTCACCTGCTGCACCTCGGCTCCAAGTCAACCCCAGATCACCCCGAGAGGCACCAGATCGACTTCGAGGCTAATCATATTAGTCGAGCTATCGGCAAGAGTATACGCTTGCCGCCCGGCTGCATCCAGCTTCCATGTGCATCCGAGAAGCACGGCGTCGAGTCGCTGACAACATTCATTGTCACCTTCAAGTGACAACGTTGAAACAAGAAGAAGGCTAATAGGGACAAACCTATTGTCTTCTATAAGGGAGACATGGTCCCTCAAGCCCCGCCAGATGATGACTTCGGCTGGTCTAGGCAAGCCGATGATACCCCTAAAGCCGTTCAAGTGTGGGGTGATCTATCGCCACACATTCAAGAAATGTGTTTGAAGTAACACATTCCCCTATGGCAAACTTCTGCACAACAAAGATACTTCCATCAATTGTGGACCCCTTCCCACATCCGGGGGCAACCCCCGTCCTTCCATAAGGACACCAGGGGACTTGGCTATGACCAAGACCCGGACTTTCGCGTCTACCACACAATCAACGTCATCAGCCTGGGACAACCAGCCGACGACAGACCTAGAGTCGAAGCCAAATTTGACAGCTCCGGGGATGAGGAAGAGGAAATTCTGATCCCGATCTCCATCAAAGCCAGAACTCTGGCTCAAGCCATCGAGGAACCCACCTTGCCTCCCTGCCAAGGCATCAGCGATGATGAAACTACTCCGGTCTCTCAGCTAGTTGGAGGACCCAATTCAACAAACCCCCATGAAGGGAGGGATATCTCTGGCCTGAGCTGCGAAGGATTATCGGCTTCACCAGGCAACCCTGGGGAGACCTCAGCAGCCCCGGTCGACAACTGCCGGCCAGGAGCTGGCGGCCTAGATCAATCCTCAATGGACCCCAGTAACAACCACTCTCCAGTCCCCCCAAGGTCAACCGGTGGCTTCGAGAACCAAGATGTTGGCCCGGTTAGGAGGCAATTGAGAGGGGGGTGAATTGATTGCCCACCATATTCCACAAATTTTAACAGAATTAAGACAAACCACATATATGGAAAATAAACCTTAGATAAGGCTAGATTAGAACGTATGAAATTAAAGCAAGCAAGCCCTCACAACTTCCCAGCGCATAAATATACTCACTCGAAGAGCAATATATGAACAGACAATTGAGCAAACTCTCGTCTCACCGTCTCACACTCGTATTGTGAACGAAAAACAAATATCAACAACCACAAGAGAAGCAAACCACGGCACAACGATTTTTAGGTGGTTCAGATGCACCAAGTGCCGTCCTACGTCCACCCCTCTCACCTCGAGAGGATTTCACTATCAACGCTGCACTATGGCAGCAACCACACACACGGGCTCGACGGCTCACACACGTGGGTTCTCGCACGACGACGAGACACCCCGCACACACACTCGGAGCAAGCTCCGAAATCGTCTAAAGATGAAAATATAATGGAAAATATAATGCCCAGTTCTGAGAATAGCAATCCAAGCACAATATATAGTAGCAAACATGATCTTCCCCATAAATCCTTAAATAAAACTAGGAGATTAACGAAGGTAGCACTTAGAATAAAGAAACCGAGGGTTGGAAGAAGCCGGTGCAGAGGATGTAGACACCCGAAGCAGCGGATGAAGAGGACGCCGACTGCGGCCTCTAGATCTTGGCTCGGACTCGAGTTGGGAAGACCTTGGCGCAACCTTCCTTCACCTCCAGCAGAATGGAAGCTCCTTCTTCTCCTGCAAGACAAATGACCACGTTAGAAGCTCTCTTGTTGATGTTCAATCGGAAGAAAGGGCGGCGTCTTATACACAAGGAATTGAAGGGCCAAAGGACTTAAAAGCCCTTCTCAAACCCTCTTCTAAACTCATACAAGGTATAGTGGATGCCCTAAGGCCATTACGGTAATTTACCAAGCCAAGAGGATCCAAGATTAATGGGTTTGAAACAGATCCAGAAATCTCGATCGGAACATTCAGAAAAAGTGTCGACTCATGGAGTCAACTCTTTTTCACGAATGTTCTGCCAGAACGCATAAAGGCCAAAACCCGTGAAACAAGTGTCGACCTATGGGGTCTGTTGCATCCCTATGGTTTTGATGATGTATCACACTATAAATCAATTTATTTTATCGCATTCTTGCAACAAAGGTCCATGCATTTTCCTGTTTATATGCATTCAATAGATGAGTGCATGCTTTACTCTAGACGTGGTAAGTCCTTGCCTCGGTGCAAGTTTCTTTTAATAAGCTCAACACTCGTGCTCGTCTCAGAAGAGCTCGGTGCATCTCGCATAAAGTCCGTGCATATTTTGCCGCGGTGCATTTCTTTGTTTCTAAGCATGAAGGAGGTCTATGCTTGTTGCATGATTTAGATCCGTGCATTATTTGTCATTCGTCTTTTTGCTTAATGCATATTAAGTCAGTGCATGCATTGTCTCGTTCATAAGCTTGCTCAGTGCATGTTTCTCCAAGTTCTGCATTTCTTAAGATAAAAAACATGATCGGTGCATAGCCAAGTCTATACAAATCCCTATAGCAACGAGATCGGTGCAGTTCTTGTTTCAGGCCTATTTGACTCGGTGCATGTTTTTGCTTAGGCTGCACATTGACTTGGTGCATGCTTAGCATGTGTGAGACCGTGCTCGGTGCAAGTTGCATCTCTTGCCCTTTACGGTCAGTGCATCGCGTGTCCTAGACATTTTTAGAGTCAGTGCATCTTTTAGACATTTCTGACTCGGTGCATATTCTTCCTTTTGTGTCTCATGGATTCATGTCGGTGCATATGGTGTCATGTGTATTCATAAGTCAGTGCATTTCTCACTTTTACCCACATCAACTCGGTGCAACCTCTTGTTCACCCTGTAGTAAGTCGGTGCAATGGTTGACTTGGAAACTCCTACTCAGTGCAGTTTATGCTTACTTACTCGCTACGTCGGTACGACTTGTGCTGAGTGTGTGACAAAATGATTATTCCTTTTCTGACAGTTTGTCTATGCATTCACCAGGTGGATGGCACGTGATTCGAGGAAGATAGAGGTCCAGAACATTTCGACACGTGCCTCAACCTTTCAGGCGGGAAACGTCATATCCACACGCCTAAGTTTCTGGAACAGACATATATACACTAAGGAAAAGGGTTCGTAAAGTAGAGGATGGAAAAGTGAAAAAGAAGAGAAGCATGAGAGCAGTGCTGTGGATCAAGAGAGAAAACCAGAGACAAACCACTCCATCAAGAGCAGAGAGAAGATTCTGAGAGAAAGATGTCATTGAATCTGAAGATCTGCTTCTACGGAAGCTACATTGTTTTGACCTTGAGATAATTGTTTTCCATCGGTCTTTTATTTTCAAGTTTCCTTCATTTTCCATTCCATTTTGTTACCCTCCAAGCTTGCTCGGAGGAAGGGAGAAGTTCTCCGGTTTCCCTCCATTGTTCTTGGAGGAAGAGAGGTTTAATCCTCTAGTTTTGTGAGTTGCTTGGGAGCAATTTCATAGTGTTCCCTTTGCTGCGTGCAAAGGAAGGGAGATTCGTTCTCCTGTGCTTCTTCTGGTTGATCAGAAGGCTGAGGAGGGTGTTCCTTAGGGCAAGCTGTTTGGCAGCGGTTGTCACAGACTGAGTCTGATGTGTGCGATTGATCATTGCAAGGAAACCTTACTCTTTTGAGTGAGGGGTGGACGTAGATTGCGGGTAGCAATCGAACCACCTAAAAAATTCTCTGTCTCTCTTGTGGGTTTGCCTGTCTACTTTGTGCTTGCTCTCTATCTACTTGATACGTTGCTTCATCGTGAATTTCTTTCTCGATCTCAATCCATAGTCTAACTATCTCCATTACATTTCTCCGAAGTTTTCTTCACTACATTTTGAGGGGTTGAGTAATTGTTTCTGAGTTTATCAATTTTGGGAGTGATCTATTCATCCCTCCCTTCTATCTCACTTTCCACTGTGCATATCAATTGGTATCAGAGCGGGTTTTCACTATGTGGTCAAATGGACAGGGTAACTCCGGATCTAATGCCCCTCGGAGCTTCATGGCTGGGGGATAATCTATCAGCCGCCCTCCGTTCTTCGATGGTAACAATTAATTTTTCTGAAAAAATAGGATGGAGGTATTCATAAGGGCACAGAGCCGCAAACTTTGGAGGGTGATCACCACAAGGCCATATGATCTACCACCGAATGAAGACGCATGGACAGATGATCAAGTCAAGCTTTCATCACTCAACTGGACGGCCCTGAACATCATCCAATGTGCAATTCATCAAGACGAATACGCCCGCATCTCAGCATGCAAAATGGCCAAGAAAATGTGGGATGAGTTGGAGTTAATCTATGAAGGTACATCCCAAGTGAAAGCGACGAAGGTAAATCTCCTCACCTCTGAATATGAGCTGTTTAAGATGAAATCAGAGGAGACCATAACTGAGATGTATGCCAGACTGTCATTGATTACGAACAGTCTTAAGGGGTTTGGGAAAGAGATGTCTGAAGGAGATATAGTCAGAAAGATACTTAGATCTCTAACCCCTACATGGCACACTAAGGCCATTGTGATAGAGGAGTCCAGGGATATGTCGAGAATGATAGTCACCGAACTTATAGGATCCCTAATGACGTATGAGATGAATTTCAAGAGGAATGGTGAAGGAAGTGACAAGAAGGGCAAGAATATTCCCCTCAAGGTGTCCCACAGCAAAGGCAGTAGCAACAGCGGGAGTAGTAGTTGCGAGTCTGACGGGCTGTCAGACCTCGACCAGGAGGAGCAAGCAATGCTCACTCATCAACTCAAAAAATTCTTGAGGACTATGGGAAAGACCTTTAGAAGAAAGAGGTCATATCCCTCTGGTAAGAACATTGATTCCAGCAATGATAAGAATAGGAATGCCAAGAAAATCACAAGTTTTCATTGCAGGAAACCTGGACATATGAAATGGGATTGCCCTGATCTTCAGAAGAAGGGTCCAGACTTTCAAAAGAAGAGCTCCAAGGTGCAGAAGAAGAAACCACAAGCAATGGTCTTCACGTGAAGCGATGAGGAAGAAGATCTAGAAGCCAACTCCTCAGAGGAGGACGAAGAAGGAATTTGCCTGATGGCAAATAGCGATGAGGAGGTAACAAACATTTTTGAGAATTTCTTTATTGATGATCGGGAAGACGCCTATGCTGAACTGTTAGATAAGTTCAATTCACTGAGTAAAGAGCATAGGGTTCTGAAAAGAAAATTCAATGCTAATACTGAAGAACAAACTCAAATCAGTAATAAAAAATAGAAATTAAAGGAACAATTAGAAGAAATGATTTCTCTGAAGAAGGAAAATGAAAAGCATAAATCAGAGAACTAGGAAGTTCACACACAGCTCAACGAACTCAATATAAAACTTGAAGAAAGTCTGAATGCAAACAGCGTGATCACTAAGAAGTATGAAGCTGTTAAGAAAGTGAACACTGAACTTCTAAAAAATTGTGAGCCTATGCAAAGAGAGCTGGAAGACAAACAAAAAATCTTAGAAAAATTTGTTCAAGGGAAAACAAATCTGGACTCTATGCTAGGAGTAAGGGTAAATTTCAACAAAGAGGGTCTAGGCTATAATCTGACAAATAAAAGACCCTTTGAGTTCAAGACCACTACCTTCTGCCCAGAGAAAGGAAAAGAAAAGCTGGACACACCATCCAGCTCAAACAGTAATCAAAATATTCAGCATCCAATGGAGAAAGCAACAAACCATGCTGAACAACATCTTCAAACAGGGAAGAACTTCACTAAGCCCATTCACCAGAATAGAAATGGTAGCTAGACCAAGCAAATGTATCAGAATAGAAGCTGGAATTACTATAAAAGAATGGGACCGAACAGAAGTTATTGGGGAAATAACATACACCCTCAAAAATTCGGTAATCAACATGCGTACAGAAGATACCTCAGGGATGAAAGGTCTAATAACTGGAATAGATTCCATTTCTCCAGACCAGCTGGACATAATTTTGGTCACAATTTCAATAGACCTGAAAATAAGATGCAAGAGAAAAATAAGCTGAAACAAGTTTGGATTCCCAAACCCCTGCTTAAAGATTTAAATTATGTCTTTGGACCCAACTTATCTTGGGTTCCCAACCGCCTTGCTTGATTTCTTCTGTGTAGGTTTGCCTGGCAGCTGAGAACAACAAATGGTACCTTGATAGTGGCTGCTCCAGGCACATGACAGGAGACCGATCCAAGTTCAGCAATCTAGAAATGAAGGTAGGGGGTCTGGTCAAATTCGGACGAAAGAACAGAGGTAAGATCATTGGGGTTGGCATAGTTGGTAAGTCCTCCACTAACTCAATTGAGAAAGTTTTACTTGTGGAAGGTCTTCAACACAACGTCTATGTCAATTATGTGACAAGGGTCATAGGGTTGTGTTTGATAATAACTCATGCAAAATCTTCGAAATAAATTCTGATCTTGTTCAATTATGTGACAAGGGTCATAGGGTTGTGCTTTTGATTGGCATAGACGTTTAGGCCATGCTAGTTTTTCTACTTTGAATAAATTGATCAAGCATGATTTAGTTAGAGGCATGCCTAAAATCAAGTTTTATTCAATCTCAAAAATCTGTAATGTCAGTGCTCTAGGCAAGCAAACTCGCAAGTCATTTATGCTCAGATCTGATCCTTTATCAACCAAACCAATGGAACTCTTGCATATAGACCTTTTTGGTCCAACCAGATCTCTGAGCTTGAATGGGAAATGGTTTGGGTTCGTCATTGTAGATGATTTCACTAGATTTTCTTGGCTATTTTTCTTAGCAAATAAAAATGATGCATTTCAGAAGTTTGAACATTTCTTCAATAAAATCAAACAAGGAGGTTCTCACTGTATTTCAATAATTCAAACTGACCATGGAGGTGAGTTTGAGAATTCTTTATTTTCTGACTTCTGCAATAAATAGGGACTACCTCACAAATTTTCTTCTCCCAGGACTCCAGGACAGAACGGAATTATTGAAAGATGAAATCGGATAATCATCGAAATGGCCAAAACTATGCTGGTCGAAAGTCAGCTTCCCAGGAGATTTTGGGCAGAGGCAGCTAACACAGCCTGCTATACAATTAACTGAGCAATGGTAAGACCTATCCATAAGAAAACTCCCTATGAACTCCTTAAAGGTAAAAAGCCAAATGTCTCATATTTCAGAATTTTTGGTTCAAAATGTTTCATCCATAACAATAATAAAAGGGACCTAGATAAATTTGATGCTAGAAGTACTCCGGGAATCTTTCTAGGATACTCTGAAACAACTAGGGCCTATAGGGTATTCAATGTAACAGACCAAACTGTAGAGGAAACTCCTCATGTGATAATTGGTGAATCAACAGATGCTAACAACCTTGATGATGCTGACAGATCTTCAAAGCATGATGGAGAATTTCTTGAGGATAAATTGAAGGATGAAAATGAACAACCCGAAGGACAAACCGATCAGAATCAAGTAAGCTCAACCGAACCAGGTGAGTCCTCAACCAATGTTAGATTCTTGAAAGACCACCCTGAGAATAATATCATAGAAGATTTAAGGGATCCCCCTAGGACCATGTCTCATTTCAAAAGTGTTCAAAATCAAGATTTAATTGCTTTAGTTTCTCAAATTGAACCAATATCAGTAGATGAAGCCTTAAATGATGCATCTTGGGTCAATGCCATGTCTGAAGAGTTAGGTCAATTTGATAGAAACAATGTCTGGGAACTTGTTCCAAGACCTGAGAACACTAATGTGATAGGAACCAAATGGGTGTTCAAGAATAAAATGAATGAAGATGGAATTATTTTTAGAAATAAAGCCAGACTAGTAGCCAAGAGCTACTGTCAGGAATTTGGAGTTAACTTTGATGAGTCATACGCACCTGTTGCTAGGATGAAAGCTATAAGAATATTGTTAGCATTTGCATGCTCCAAAAATATAAAACTCCAACAAATGGATGTGAAGAGTGCGTTCTTAAATGGAATTATCAAGGAAGAAGTTTTTGTTGAACAGCCCCCGGGTTTTCTATTCTCCACTAAACCTGACCAAGTTTTCAGATTGAATAAAGCCATGTATGGTTTAAAGCAAGCCCCTCGAGCCTGGTATGAGAGATTAACGGAATTTATGATCAGCAAGGGCTACCAAAGAGGTAAGGTAGATCAAACTCTTTTTACAAAAGGCCTTAATGAAGATCTCATCATAGTCCAGGTATACGTAGATGACATTGTCTTCGGCTCAACAAGTACTGATCTATGTAATGAATTTTCAAAATTGATGTCAGTAGAATTTTAAATGAGTTTGGTAGGCGAACTGAAGTACTTTCTTGGCCCGCAGATACAACAGTTGGAAGAAGGATGCTTCATCAACCAGACCAAGTATACATTGGACATTCTCAAGAGGTTTGGCATGAACAACTTGAAGCACATTACAACACCAATGGGTACCAATACCTCATTGGATGCAGATGAGACATGTAAAGAAGTAGATGCCAAGCTCTACCGAGGTATGATTGGATCTCTACTCTATTTGACAGCTTCAAGACCTGATATACAGTTCAGTGTAGGAATATGTGCAAGGTATCAATCTAGACCCACTGAATTGTATCTAGCTGAAGTAAAAAGAATTTTCAGATATTTATCTGCTACAGACACCCTTGGTTTATGGTTTCCTGTATCACACACTCTTGACTTAATTGCATACACAGATGCAGACTATGCCGGGTGTAAACTAGAAAGAAAAAGCACTAGTGGTCATTGTGAATTTCTAGGTGGGTGTTTAGTATCTTGGGGTTCCAAGAAATAACATTCTGTGGCCCTCTCCACTACAGAGGCTGAGTACGTGGCTGCAGGGAGTTGTGGTACACAAGTCATTTGGATTAAACACCAGCTTCAAGACTATCAACTAGACCTGGGGTGCACACCCATTTACTGTGATAATACTAGTGCCATCAATCTAGCCAAGAATCATGTCTTACATTCCCGCACCAAACACATAGAAATAAGGTATCATTTCATAAGAGATGAGGTTTCTAAGAACACCTTTGAACTGATTCATATAGGCACTGCTAATCAAATTGCTAATATCTTCACCAAGTCTCTAGACAATGACAACTTCACCACATTAAGGAGGGAATTAGGCTTATTTAAATTATCTTAATTTCTAATCTCCTGATATTGAATTTTTTTTAATCTTGGCAAGAGGCTGTGTGAGAAGCTTGTCCTAACCGTGAGGGGGAGTTCTGAGTGTCTGCTGATTAGTTTCCTTCTGTGCATCAATTGTGGGGGAGTTGGGCAGTTAGTGAAGTTTGACTGATTCAAAAGTTTGACCAGATGTGTGTCATTGCTGGTTCTCATGATTGAATGAGTGCGGTTCTCTCTCAGACAGTAGAATCTCATTCATCTCTTAAGTCTATAAGTTTGTGTAACTAAAGTCCAACGAGAATCTTTTCTCTAGTAGACTATCAGAGACTTGGATTAAGTGTCCGAAGTATATCTTCCTACATTGTTCATGATTCTAGTTCAGGCTAAAACTTGTATGTCTTGATATCTATCCATAACAACTTGAAATCTAGACTTCAAGACTCATTTCAAAGAAACAGTTCTTCTGGTATTATCTTCAAACACTTCATCTCCACAATTTAAGGGATCAACCAAATGAACAAAGGTCTATGGTTTGATCACTGAGAAACTGGGAGCTTCATCAATGAAATGAAGTCTTTCCTATATCATGAGGTGTCAAATTAAAAAAAACATTTCTACAAAATAAACTTAATGTTTCTGACCATCACAGAGCAATGGTGACAAGGTGGTGAGTAACTGGGGACTCTGGCCTCTGATCAAGGTGTTTCCTCACGTAAAAAGTCACAGTTAGTAACTCTGTTCTCTAAAAAGGAGAGGTAATGAGGTTCTCACATTGAGTAACTAGATATTCCGACCTCTGTTCAAGGTGTCTCCCTCATGTCAAAGATGTGATTTACCAACTTACTTTCTGGTCTTCTTAAAAATCTCTATAATATCCTTTATATTTGTGCAAATTACTGGAATTCTTATCCTCAATACCTTGAGCACACCTTCTCTTCTTTTGTCTCTTGTCGTCTACTTAGTATAGTTGTTTGATCAGCTATGTCTTGTCATACTTGTTCATCCCTGCTCTACATCATATACCCTGTATGTGGATAAACTTCCCTCTCATTCTAATTCTCTATTGCTTACCAGAGTTAAAGAATCTTCTCTTGAGTTTATCGCCTCACTTATTCTCTTAAGATATGCTCATGAGTCTTTCTACACTACGAAGCCACTGTACTTCTTCCTCATGTCTCCAGCAACTGCATATATCTCTCATTTTCTTTTGATGATGTCAAAGGGGGAGAGAGGTCATCTGAGAGGTTCAGGGCATCTGAGGCATCTGAGAGCGTGTTGTAGGGGAGCGGATTTGGAGTGAAGAGGTTCAGAAGATGGTGTTTCTGGGAGAGGCTTTCTGGTTTGTCAGCATGCATATTTTGGTTTGCTCTTGATTATTTTTGATCTCCTTTTAATGCCCTGACATTGCCTGATTCATAGTGTTGCCATCATCAAAAAGGGGGAGATTGTTGCATCCCTACGGTTTTGATGATGTCTCACACTATAAATCAATTTATTTTATCGCATTCTTGCAACAAAGGTCTGTGCATTTTCCTGTTTATATGCATTCAATAGATCAGTGCATGCTTTACTCTAGACGCAGTAAGTCCTTGCCTCGGTGCAAGTTTCTTTTAATAAGCTCAACACTTGTGCTCATCTCAATAGGGCTCGGTGCATCTCGCATAAAGTTCGTGCATATTTTTCCACGGTGCATTTCCTTGTTTCTAAGCATGAAGGAGGTCTGTGCTTGTTGCATGATTTAGGTCCGTGCATTATTTGTCATTCGTCTTTTTGCTTAATGTATATAAAGTCAGTGCATGCATTGTCTCGTTCATAAGCTTGCTCGGTGCAAGTTTCTCCAAGTTCTGCATTTCTTAAGATAAAAAACATGATCGGTGCATAGCCAAGTCTATACAAATCCCTATAGTAATGAGGTCGGTGCAGTTCTTGTTTCAGGCATATTTGACTCGGTGCATGTTTTTGCTTAGGCTGCACATTGACTTGGTGCATTGATAGTCACAAACCCGTCGTTGTAAAGTCGTGCTACAATTTTAAAATATTCGCACTCACTCACTTTTAAAGACTGGAAAATCAAGTATAGTTGTAAGTGGAGTCGATCCCACGAGGAGGAAATAACATTTTGGAACAAGTTGGAAAAATATCCTTATGCTTTGAAAAGTCGAGTTTTGAGTGAGATTAGTCTAAGGAAAAATAAATTGCATGAAAATAAACCCACTAAAGAAGATGAGAGGGGTAAAGAAAAGTACTTAGAAGAGATAGAAAGAGGAACTAAGACAACCACAATTTACAAAGATAAACTTTTATTAAGATGGAAGTGAAAAGTACACTCTATGAAAATGAAAATTACAACTCAAAAAATATAGAAAAGCGGAAAGAATATAGCCAAGATGAAGATCGCTGCCAAATCGCCGTGCCGAGCCTTGGAGTGGATTGCCCCGCCGTGGAGATAGACGCCGCCAAGAGGACCAATGGAAGAGAATCTCCGCCTTGAGATGTTTGGATGAAAATAGAGGAGGGAGAGATAGATAGAAAAGGAAGGGAGCTAAAAAATAGTAAAACAGAAATAATAGAAATGGAGCAAGATTAGAAGTGAAATAACTTTGAAATCATAGAGATTTAGAAGAAGTGGTAGAAACCAAAGTTGAAGAACAGGAAGAGAAGGAAAAGTTTTGTGAAGAGTGTAGAGAGAGTATAAGATTAGAAGATGGTGAAAATTGGGGAAGAACATAAGTGTGCTGCACGGATGAGCAGTAAAATGATAAAAAAAAGTAAACTATGGAAAACTAAAAATAAATTAAAAAATAAGAAGAACTAGAGGAAGTGATAGAATAAAAAAATTTAGATCTAAGAAAGATGAAAAACCTTCTTGAAGAGACTAAGGTGAAAAGAAGAACAGAAGGGCATGAAAACTTGAGACGAATAGGGTGTAGAACCTCAGATAAACAGTAAAAACACAGGACATCACCTTCAAAAGGAGATTATAACTTAAAAATAGTAGAGAATTGGAAGATAGTGCAGACGAAGAAGTTGAAGATCTTTGAAAAACACAGAACTTTCATGAAGACATTAGGAGAGGAAAATGACTAGCAGGGAGAGAAATAAGGGAAAGAATAGAGCGAAACACTGATTCATAGATGAACAGGATAGTACAGTGAAAAATATGAAATGGCTTAAAAACTAGAAGGAATTAGAAGATGATGCAAATGAAGAAGTTGTAAAGCATTTAAAATTGAAGAACTTACATCAAGAAAGTCGGAGGAGAAGAGAAGCAGAAGAGGGTGAAATCGGCGGCCTAATGTTGGGAGAGAGAGAGTGAGAGATTGCCAAAAGAAGAACTCCTCTTCACATCCTTGTCATGGGCTATTTATAGAGAAAGTTGGGTCAATGGAGGGTGGAGATTATATCAAAAGAAGATGGATGGCTGGGATTTAGGTAGAATATGATGCATGGGAGAAAGAAAAAGGAGGTGGGCACCACTTTTCTTGGACTTTGGGCACTCCCTTTCTAACTTTGAATCTCCTTTTCAAACATTGAATGTCCTTTTCCTCCTTTTCAAACTTAACTTTGAATTCCTCCATTTCAAACTTTGAATTCAAAATTTCGAACTTTCTTTTCCCTCCAACCAAAATATTTTAAATTCTTTATTTGATTTGTGCCCCCGACTTCTTTTGCAATTACATTCGGTGTTCTGCACACACATAATTATGATTTAGTCCAAAAAAGTTACCATAATGTGCACATGAATTACAATTGCTCACAATTATGTATTGGAGAATTAATGTTCATGACTCTCAACTTCATTTTTTTAAATGAAATCGTCAAATTAATTAATTTACGTGAAAGGTCCAATCTACATGCAAAGTTGAGATTAATGATAGATCATGCATAATTGCCAAATTATATGCACATAAAATGGTGTACATGCGATGAATTATCATAGAAAATGGACACTTATCATGCATGCTTAGCATGTGCGAGACCGTGCTCGGTGCAAGTTGCATCTCTTGCCCTATACGGTCAGTGCATCGCTTGTCCTAGACATTTTTAGAGTCAGTGCATCTTTTAGACATTTCTGACTCGGTGCATATTCTTCCTTTTGTGTCTCATGGATTCATGTCGGTGCATATGGTGTCATGTGTATTCATAAGTCAGTGCATTTCTCGCTTTTGCTCACATCAACTCGGTGCAACCTCTTGTTCACCCTGTAGTAAGTCGGTGCAATGGTTGACTTGGAAACTCCTACTCAGTATAGTTTATGCTTACTTACTCGCTACGTCGGTACGACTTGTGCTGAGTGTGTGACAAAATGATTATTCCTTTTCTGATAGTTTATCTATACATTCACCAGGTGGATGGCACGTGATCCGAGGAAGATAGAGGTCCAGAACATTCCGACACGTGCCTCAACCTTTCAGGCGGGAAACGTGGCATCCACACGCCTAAGTTTCTGGAACAGACATATATATACTGAGGAAAATGGTTCGTAAAGTAGAGGATGGAAAAGTGAAAAAGAAGAGAAGCGTGAGAGCAGTGCTGTGGATCAAGAGAGAAAACCAGAGACAAACCACTCCATCAAGAGTTAAGAGAAGATTCTGAGAGAAAGCTGTCTATGAATCTGAAGATCTACTTCTACGGAAGCTACATTGTTTTGACCTTGAGATAATTATTTTCCATCGGTCTTTTATTTTCAAGTTTCCTTCATTTTCCATTCCATTTTGTTACCCTCCAAGCTTGCTCGGAGGAAGGGAGAAGTTCTCCGATTTCCCTCTACTGTTCTTGGAGGAAGAGAGGTTTGATCCTCTAGTTTTGTGAGTTGCTTGGGAGCAATTTCACAGGGTTCCCTTTGTTGCGTGTAAAGGAAGGGTGATTCGTTCTCCAGTGCTTCTTATGGTTGATCAGAAGGCTGAGGAGGGTGTTCCCTAGGGCAAGCTATTTGGCAGCGGTTGTCACTAACTGAGTCTATTGTGTGTGATTGATCATTGCAAGGAAACCTTACTCTTCTGAGTGAGGGGTGGACGTAGATTGCGGGTAGCAATCGAACCACCTAAAAAATTCTCTGTCTCTCTTGTGGGTTTGCCTGTCTACTTTGTGCTTGCTCTCTATCTACTTGCTACATTGCTTCATCGTGAATTTATTTCTCGATCTCAATCCATAGTCTAGCTATCTCCATTACCTATCTCTGAAGTTTTCTTCACTGCATTTTGAGGGGTTGAGTAATTGTTTCTGAGTTTATCGAATTTGGGAGTGATCTATTCATCCCCCCCTTCTATCTCACTTTCCACTGTGCGTATCAGGGTCGACACTTTTTACCAAAAGTTCTGGCCTGTGAAATCAACATAACATCCATGGTGAAAAGTGTCGACTCTTGAGGTCGACACTTTTTCGCGGAGCTTCTGTTTTCACAGTTTGCAATGAACTTACCTGAAAGTGTCGACCTAAGGGGTCGACACTTTTTCCCGAGAGTTCTGCCTTTGTATCATTAATAGAACCCGGGTGAAAGTGTCGACTTCATGGGTCGACACTTTTTGCCAGCGTTCTTAACACATAACGCAAGGCAGAAGCTCTGAAAATAAGTGTCGACCCATTAGGTCGATACTTTTCCTGACAGCATAAAAACTTCAATTAAATCAATTGAATGCTCCACATTTCATAAACCATGTATCAAGATCAATCATGTATGGACTTGTAACTCAGTTAGACATTACAAGACTTGATTTCAACTCTAATCAATTCATCCACATTGAAATCCAATTAGACATCTATTCATACCTTGGCCTTGAGTGATTGAGTGAAAAACTCCACAAATATCCTGCATTTTCAAATTGCCATTTAACTCAATATCTCAAGTTAACAATTGAGATTCTCATAATCACCTCATACCAAATTGCACATTCAATGCATCCATTCATTTTATGACAAATCAAGTGACCTTTTCATTCACTTACTTCATTCTAACAAAGTAAGGCCAAACTAAACTTAATCAAGATTGAGCATTTCGCAAGTTATGCCAATTCATTTATTCAGAACCTGAAATTCAACAGGGTATCTCAACCCAAATCCACATGCCATCATTCCACACACAATTTGATCAAACAAACATCAAAACAAACATGTTTTCATTCAAAGCCATCATTCATCAAATCTGTATCAATGGAAATCATAAAAATTGAATTCTAGACATGTTCGTTCTAGATCTTCGTCAAAACAAACCGAGGCACAACAATCTCCCCCTTTTTGAGGAAGATAAAACCATTGAAAAATAACAAGGATTTGCATTAACAATTCAGCACTTTTAGTGTCAACACAAGGATCTGCATTCAAAATTGCACTCATAATGACATGTAAACATTATTTCTTATTTCTCCCCCTTTTTGTTAGAGTCAAATAGGGGATTATTAAAACCATAAAAGTATGGAAGTTAAGCATCAAAATTTACAGTTAACTCGATGTGATGCATATGAAACGCAAGAAATGAGCAGTCAAGCACATATGCATTCACTATTCTATAAAGTAGCAAACATGTTCTCTATGAACGGGTTAAGAAATATGCTATGGATCGAGAACATGAGTTTCATGTGCAATAGTAAAAGGGTAGTGCTTACAAGAAGTGGTACTACAAGACTCATGAAATATGACTGATTCAAGGTGTACATTCGTACAATCACTCCCTAGATGTATATGTAAAGAATGAGCAATGAAATCTAGACAGTATGGATTTTTAGATTTGCTAAAGAACACAAGTAGGAACTTTTCCTCCTTACACTTTTATACAACGTGCTCGTCTTTTGGTAGCGCACAACCCCAAAATTATTTTTATTTTTAAATGACAAGCTGACTAACCTTTTGACACGAGTCATGCCCTTTGTTTCAGGGGCACATCCCGGTTACTCGGTATCATCACTTATGATTATGTGGATAGGATACTTTTCAATGCGAGTTTCCTCCTTTATTTTAGGGGGGATTCCCGATTTACTCGATGTCAAATCACACTTATTGAAATTTTTGACGGAGCTGACAGCTTTTATCCTCACAAGTCACATGATTTCTATGTAGGGGATCCAGAGCCCTAAAATGTGTTAAATGGAATAAGTGAAATACTTATTAGTTAGAATCATTAACTCAAACGTGAAAATTATGTGAGAGATTGCGTAGAATGTAAGAGATGAATTAGCCTATTCATGGTGATGTCTCCCCCTAAGTGTATGCACCGTTATAGCAAAAACCTCCCCCTTAATATGTGCCATGTTAAAACATGTCCTAGTCAAAGTATTTTATTTAGCAAGGGTGTAAGGCCATAGGAGATATCAACTGAAGTTGTGTAAACTATATACATTCAAGCATATCAAAATGGTGTTTTCAAGCAATTTTGATTACCGGTACGTGGCGGAGTACATAGGTCCGAAGACCACACTCACGCATAATGAAAGCTTCCAGGTGAACTTAATCCACCTTTCCACTAACGTCATTTTATATACCGGTGAATCATGGCATTCATGCACACGTATATGAAGTATATGCATTTATATACATGCGGATGCAAAAAGATAAAAGTATGTATTAGAACCAAATTGTTATTTTTTGTGATATGCACAAAAGGCAAAGTTTAAAGAAGTAGAGGCCATGAAAGGACTTCTTATGTGCAAAAGATAAAGCAGTATGAACAGTTTTTTTACAAAAAAGATGAAAGGTCTGTATGTAAAATTCAGCTCAAAGGATTTAAGTATCTAACCTGCACACTCCTAATTCTCTCAGAAAATAAAATTGTTCATAATTTAAAGGTTTTGTAAATATATCAGCAAGTTGGTGTTTTGTGTCAACAAAAATAAGTTCAAAATCACCTTTATTTATATGATCTCGTATAAAATGATGTCTAACTTCTATGTGCTTAGTGTGGGAATGTTGGACATGATTTTTGGACAAGTTTATTGCAGAAGTGTTGTCACACATTATGGGAGTATTTTTTAAACAAAAACCAAAATCCAGCAATTGATGTTGGATCCAAAGCACTTGAGCGGCACAACTACCGGCAGCCACGTACTCGGCTTCGGTAGTTGATAAAGCCACACAATGCTATTTCTTTGAGGCCCATGAAACCATGCAGCCCCCTAGAAACTGACAGTGACCGTTTGTGCTTTTTCGATCCATTTTACAACCAGCATAATCAGAGTCAATGAAAGCATGTAAATCAAATGAAATATTTCTAGGATACCACAAACCAAGGTCAAGAGTACCATTCAAATACCTGAAGATCCTTTTTACGGTCACTAAATGGGAGTCCCTGGGACAAGATTGATATCTTGCACAGAGACAAACACTAAAGTGTATGTCAGACCTACTAGCAGTCAGGTATAACAGTGAACCAATCATTCCCCTAAAAAGTTTTTGATCGATTTTGTTACTTTTTTCTTCTTCCATTTTCTGTGAGGTGGACATAGGTGTTGCCAAAGGCTTGGCAGTCTAAAGTTAGAATTTCTTCACGATTTCTTGTGTGTACTTCTTCTGGTTGATGAAAATGCCATCGTCCAGTTGCTTTATTTGCAATCCCAAGAAGAAGTTGAGCTCTCCCATCAAGCTCATCTCGAACTCCCCCTGCATAAGTTGGGCAAATTCATCATTCATTTTTGAATTGGAGGCTCGAAAAATTATATCGTCTACATAAACTTGAACAATTAGAGAATGTTCATCACAAGTTTTTATAAATAATGTCTAATCTATATTACCTCCTTTGAAGCCATTTTCAATAAGAAATGAACTTAATCTATCATACCATGCCCGGGGAGCATGTTTCAAACCATATAGTGCCTTGTCCAATTTGAAGACGTGATCCGGAAATCTTTCATCTTCAAAGCCCGGTGGTTGCTCCACGTATAGTTCTTCCTTGATCACTCCGTTGAGGAAGGTACTCTTCACGTCCATTTGAAATAGTTTAATGTTCCTATGACAAGCATAAGCAAGTAAAATTCTAACTGCTTCTAATCTAGCCACAGGTGCAAACGATTCATTGAAATCAATACCAAATTCTTGATAGTAGCTCTTGGCTACTAATCTTGTCTTATTCCTCACAACCACTCCATCTTCACTAAGTTTGTTTCGGAAAACCCACTTAGTTCCAATAATAGGATGGTCATCAGGCCGGGGCACGAGGAACCACACCCGATTCCTTTGGAATTGGTATAGCTCTTCTTGCATGGTGTGAACCCAAGAATTGTCATTCAAAGCATCATCTAAAGACTTAGGCTCAATGCTAGAAAGTAAAGCTAAGTTATCATGAATTTCAACTTCCCTCATTGAAGCCCGTGTTCAAATTCCTTCATTCACACCGCCGATCACGTTCTCCAATGGATGGTCCTTGTGCATGGTCCATTGGTGTGGAAGGTTCGGATGTTGCTCTTGTTCCGCTTCCTCCTCTTGTTCCTTTTCTTCCTCTTGATTTGCTGCCTCACCTTGTTTACTTGATTCTCCTTTTTCAGCTTCACCCTCACCTGTAATAAGAAAATGATCATTATCATTTGATTTTCTCATTGTATATTCATCAACAACAACATGTAGACTTTCCTCTACAACAAGTGTTCTAGTGTTATAAACACGGTAAGCTCTAGATGATAGAGAATACCCGAGGAAAATCCCTTTATCACTCTTTGCATCAAATTTTTCATGTAGCATATTGACCCAAATGCCTTAATATGAGATATGTTGGGTTTCTTACCTTTGTAAAGCTCGTAAGGAGTTTTCTTAAGGATTGGTCTTACCATTGCTCTATTTGTCATGTAGCAGGCGGTGTTCACCGCCTCTGCCCATAAGTACCGTGGAAGACCGTTCTCCGCAAGTATGGTACGCGCCATCTCCACGAGCGTCCTATTTTTCCTTTCGACCACGCCGTTTTGTTGAGGGGTTCTTGGTGAAGAGAACTGATGCTCGTACCCCTACTTCATGCAAAAAGCATCAAACTCATGGTTTTCAAATTCCTTTCCGTGGTCACTTTGAATTTTCTGAATTGTATATCCTTTTTCATTCTAAACTCTAGTGTAAAAATCAATGAACTCTTTACAAGCATCACTTTTATTTGCTAGATATAGAACCCATGCATATCGCGAGAAATCATCGACAATCACAAAACCATAAAGCTTCCCTCCAAGACTGTGAGTCCTGGTGGGACAAAATAAATCCAGATGCAACAGTTGAAGGGGTTTTTCTGTTGAAACAATATTTTTGCATTTAAAAGATGTGATGGTTTGTTTTCCTTTATTACATGCTTCACATATCTTTGAAGTCTCAAAATTCAATTTAGGAAGACCTCTGACTAAATCATGATGGTTCAACTTCCTAATAACATTAAAACCGGCATGCCCAAGACGACGATACCACAACCAAACATCTTCACTTTTATTGGCAACTAAACAGAGTTTTTTAGATGCAAGCTCATCAAAATCAACTTGATAGGTGTTGTTACATCTCACTCCTATGAACTTAATTTTCTATGTGTTAGCATCAATGATAGTGCAGTGAGAAGACTCAAAAATCACTTTGTGACCCTTGTCACAGAGTTGACTTACACTAAGCAAATTGTGGTGAAGACCTCTAACAAATGAAACATCCTCAATGCAATGGTTAGGGTCCTTACCAATTCTCTCGATTCTGATTATCTTACCCTTGTCCTATCCTCCAAAAATTACCGTACCGCCGTTCTTTTCAGCAAGGTCTGCAAAGAGGTGTTTATTTCCCGTCATGTGCCTGGAGCATCGCTGTCCAGGTACCATTTATTCTCACCCGCCTTCATGCAGACCTACACCAATTAGCAACCATGCTCATTTTGATTTGGGTACCCAAGCAAGCTTGGGTCCTTTCATGTTAGCATTCCCAAAGGATTCATGGTATCTATTGAAAAATATTTCATCATCATATTCCATGAGTTGGCATATATACATATCATGCCCTATCTTCCCACAATAAAAACACGTGGGTCTTTTCCTACCAAAATTTATTCATTTATTTACATTCCTAAAGGTTGAGGGGAAATTAGAATTAACAGTTGGTTTTTCAAGATGTGTGTGTGAACATTCTCCTTGACAAGATGAATTCTTAACAGCATATTGAACATGATTCTTGTTGCCATGCATTGTACTTGGATTCTTCTCAATTTATTTTCCTTTTTCGCTCAACATTTTTCCATTCGCATTTTTCACTTTTTCTAGTTCAATGACAAAACTTTCATTCTTGCCTTTCAATTCTTCTTTCTTCTTCTCACATTCAGTCAGTTTAACATGCAACTCTTCCAATTCTTTCTTCAAGAGGTCATGCCTTTCTTGGATTTCATCTTTAAGTTTAAAGGCATTTTTCTTTTCTACATCTAAGCATGCTATTTCATCTTCGAACAAAGTTAATTTGATTTCCAAAGCATCATTAGAATTTTTCAAGCTATTAACTTGCATTTCAAGTAGATTGCACTTTCCACATGAATTAGATGAGTGAACAATTTCATGAATCTTTTTTTAATGTCCTATTTTTATTTTTCATTCTTCTATATTTCACATCTAACTCCTCATATGCAAGTTCCCACTGTTCATTTGGAATAAGCTCTGTGTCAGAAATTACCTGTTCCCTGTCGCTATTTGCCATTAAACACATTGTCTTCACAAGTTCTTCAATGTCTTGCTCCTCATCATCGGTCGTGGGCTCATCTTCATCGCTCCATGTCGCCTTCATGGCTTTCGACTTCTTGCCCTTGACGATTTTCCCTTTCTTCTTTTGCAGCTCGGGGCATTCTCCTCACATGTGCCCCACTTTCTTGCATTCATAACATATAATCTCGGCGGCCTTGGATGGTTCATTTAGTTGCCTTGGCAGCCTCTTTCCTTTCCTGAATTTCCTGCCAAACTGTCTTCTTTGGCGCAGGAATTGTCTTACTTTCCTCATCAGCATAGCAACTTCTTCATCGTCGGTGGTTCCCAACGACTCCTCTTGGCTTGAGACACTTTCCGGGAGTGCTTTTAAAGCGATTGGCCGTTTCTTATTTGGATCCTCTTCTGTTCTCTTTATCACATTGATCTCATAGGTCATTAATGACCCTATGAGTGCATCCACGGTGAGCGTTGACAAATCCTTTGAGTCCTCTATCACGGTCACCTTGGTGTCCCAGCTCGGTGATAGTGACCTCAACACCTTCCGTACCAATTCCTTATTTGTGAACTCTCTCCCGAGTGATTTCAATCCATTTGTAATCTCCATGAGACGTGCGAACATCTCGGAGATATTTTCTTCATCCTTCTTTCGAAACAGCTCGTAATCACTGGTCAACATATTCACTTTCATCTCCTTAACTTCTGTGGTACCTTCGTAGATAAGCTTGAGCTTGTCCCACATTTCCTTTGCGCTGCTGCACATGGAGACACGAGCATACTCGTTAGGGTGAATAGCACACTGAATTATGTTTAAAGCATTAAATTTTACAGTGGCTTTCTTAATAGCATCATCATCCCACATGTCCTCATTAGGGTGTACAGCATACAGACCATTCCTAATGATAGTCCATATTTCATGACTTTGTGCACGAAGGAATACGGTCATCCTATTCTTCCAGTAAGGGTAATTACTGCCATCGAAGAAAGGTGGCCGTTGAATAGAATGCCCTTCGGGCATTAACCCCTTGTTGAGATTGTTGGCCATTCCTAACAGATCACTCTTAAACCGCTAGGTTTCTAGAAAACATAGCCGAGGCTCTGATACCAATTGTTGGCCCGGTTAGGAGGCAATTGAGAGGGGGGTGAATTGATTGCCCACCCTATTCCACAAATTTTAACAGAATTAAGACAAACCACAGACATGGAAAATAAACCTTAGATAAGGCTAGATTAGAACGTATGAAATTGAAGCAAGCAAGCCCTCACAACTTCCCAGCGCATAAATATACTCACTCAGAGAGCAATATATGAACGGACAATTAAGCAAACTCTCATCTCACCGTCTCACACTCGTATTGTGAACGAAAAACAAATATCAACAACCACAAGAGAAGCAAACCACGGCACATTGATTTTTTAGGTGGTTCAGACGCACCAAGTGTCATCCTACATCCACCCCTCTCACCTCGAGAGGATTTCACTATCAATGCTGCACGACGGGAGCAACCACACACAAGGGCTCGACGGCCCACACACGTGGGTTCTCGCACGATGATAAGACACCCCGCACACACACTCGGAGCAAGCTCCGAAATCGTCTAAAGATGAAAATAGAATGGAAAATAGTTCTGAGAATAGCAATCTAAGCATAATATATAGTAGCAAACATGATCTTCCCCATAAATCCTTAAATAAAACTAGGAGATTAACGAAGGTAGCACTTAGAACAAAGAAACTGAGGGTTGGAAGAAGCAGGTGTAGAGGATGTAGACGCCCGAAGCAGCGGATGAAGAGGATGCCGACCGCGGCCTCCAGATCTTGGCTCGGACTCGAGTTGGGAAGACCTCGGCGCAGCCTTCCTTCACCTCTAGCAGAATGGAAGCTCCTTCTTCTCCTACAAGACAAATGACCACGTTAGAAGCTCTCTTGTTGATGTTCGATCGGAAGAAGGGGCGGCGTCTTATACACAAGGAATTGAAGGGCCAAAGGACTTAAAAGCCCTTCTCAAACCCTCTTCTAAACTCATACAAGGTATAGTGGACGCCCTAAGGCCGTTACAGTAATTTACCAAGCCAAGTGGATCCAAGATTAATGGGTTCGAAACAGATCCGAAAATCCCGATCGTAACATTCAGAAAAAGTGTCGACTCATGGAGTCTACTCTTTTTCATGAATGTTCTGCCAGAACGCATAAAGACCAAAACCCGTGAAACAAGTGTCGACCTATGGGGTCCATAGGTCGACACTTTTTATCAAAAGTTCTGGCTTGTGAAATCAACATAACATCAGTGGTGAAAAGTGTCGACTCTTGAGGTCGACACTTTTTCACGGAGCTTCTGTTTTCACAATTTGCAATGAACTTACCTGAATGTGTCAACCTAAGGGGTCGACACTTTTTCTTGAGAGTTATGCCTTTGTATTATTAACAGAACCCTGGGGAAAGTGTCGACTTCATGGGTCAACACTTTCTGCCAGCGTTCTTAACACATAACGCAAGGCAGAAGCTCTGAAAATAAGTGTCGACCCATTAGGTCGACACTTTTCCTGACAGCAGAAAAACTTCAATTAAATCAATTGAATGCTCCACATTTCATAAACCATGTATCAAGATCAATCATGTATGGACTTGTAACTCAGTTAGACATTACAAGACTTGATTTCAACTCTGATCAATTCATCCACATTGAAGTCCAATTAGACATCTATTCATACCTTGGCCTTGAGTGATTGAGTGAAAAACTCCACAAATATCCTGCATTTTCAAATTGCCATTTAACTCAATATCTCAATTTAACAATTGAGATTCTCACAATCACCTCATACCAAATTGCACATTCAATGCATCCATTCATTTTCTGACAAATCAAGTGACCTTTCGATTCACTTACTTCATTCTAACAAAGTAAGTCTAAACTAAACTTAATCAAGATTGAGCATTTTGCAAGTTATGCCAATTCATTCATTCAGAACCTGAAATTCAATAGGGTATCTCAACCCAAATCCACATGCCATCATTCCACACACAATTTGATCAAACAAACATCAAAACAAACATGTTTTCATTCAAAGCCATCATTCATCAAATCTGTATCAATGCAAATCATAAAAACTGAATTCTAGACATGTTCGTTCTAGATCTTTGTCAAAACAGACCGGGGCACAACACAAGAAATACACGAAGTCGACACCGACGATGGGGATTTCATCGACTTCCAACCCGCTCCTCCCGAGTTGGAGGACGGCGGCCAAGCGACCGTTGACGATCTTGTGGAGATCAATCTGGGACAAGATGAACCCCCTCAGCCTACATTCGTTAGTGCTCTCCTTACCGAGGTAGAGAAGCAGGACTAGAAGCAACTTTTGCTTGAGTACAAAGACTGCTTCGCCTGGACATACAAGGAGATGCCAGGGCTAGACCCCTCCGTAGCAGAGCACGACCTAGCCATTTCTCCCTCAGTCGCTCTGATCAAGCAACCACAGCGGCGCATGCGCCGTCAGTTGGAGCTCCAGGTTTCAGCTGAAGTCCATAAAATGGCGGAGGTCGATTTCATCGAGCCGTGCATCTATCCGATCTGACTCGCTAACATAGTCCCAGTCAAGAAGAAGAGTGGTCAAGTCCGCATCTACGTCGACTTCTGGGACCTCAACAAGGCCTGTCCGAAGGATGACTTCCCAGTCCCCATCACAGAAACGATGGTCGATATGACCACCGGTCATGAAGTCTTATCTTTCATGGATGGGTCATCGGGTTATAATCAAATCCGGATGTCCCTTAAAGATAAGAATCATACAGCTTTTAGATCCCCCAAGGGGATTTTCAACTACAAACGCATGCCCTTCGGTCTAAAGAATGCCGGCGCTACTTACCAAAGGGCTATGACCAAAATAGTCGACGAGATGCTGCACAACACAGTCCAATGTTATGTTGATGACCTCGTCGTCAAGACTAAAAGACGCGAAGACCATTTGCGCGACCTCCGCCAAGTCTTCGAGCGTCTCCGATAATATGGGCTCAAGATGAACCCCATGAAATGTGCCTTTGGCATATCCAGTGGCAAATTTCTCGGCTTCATCATCAGATACCGAGGAATCGAGGTGGATCCCAGCAAGATCAAAGCGATCCGAGAGCTTCCACCACCCAGCAACATCACTGAACTCAGGTCCTTCCAAGGGAGGCTGGCCTATATTCGGAGGTTTATCTCTAACCTCTCTGATTGGTGCGTGCCTTTTAACAAGCTGATGAAGAAAGACGCCCCGTTCACATGGGACTCAAAATGCCAGGCGACTTTTGAGCAAATCAAGGAGTACCTCCTTACTCCCCCAGTGTTGGGGGCACCAATCAAGGGTAAACCCCTCATCCTTTATATTGCTACCATGGACCCTTCGTTAGGAGCTCTGTTGGCGCAAATCAATGAGGAAGGTAAAGAGCAGCCCCTCTACTACCTCAGCCAGAAGCTAATCGGTGCCGAGTACCGCTACTCCCCTATGGAGAAGGTTTGCTTGGCATTGGTGTTCACTGTTAAGAAGTTGTGGCATTACCTCCTGTCGCATCGAGTCGAGCTTATATCCAAGCACGACCCCCTGAAGTACCTCCTTCGATGAGCTATCCTCTCAGGCAGACTGGGAAGGTGGGCTCTCCTGCTAATGGAGTACGACATTACTTATGTTCCCAGAAAAGCAATCAAGGGACAGGGCATGGCTGAATTTCTGGCAGCCCATCCAGTACCAGACAACTCACCCTTCAACTCGGAGCTCCCGGACGAGGAGTCCCTTGCTACGCAATCACAACAACCGGTTGAACAGAGCGGAGATGTCCTGCATTACTGGCAGCAAAGCGCTCTCACAACCACTATTGTTCAATCACAACAACCAGTTGGAAAGAGCGGGGATGTCTTGCATTATTGGAAGCCAAGCACTTTCACCACCAGCGTGCCTTGCTGGGAGCTCTACTTCGATGGCACTTCCCGAGGGACCACCTGGAGCAACCAGGATCCAGCCACCATGGCAGATGTCGGCATTGTTTTCCTGACTCCTCAGGGCGGAGTTTTATACAATTCCTGTGCCCTCATGAAATCTCTGACCAACAATGAAGTTGAGTATGGAGCTCTACTCATTGGGCTCCAGATGGCTCTCCATATGGGTATTAAATGTCTCAAAGCCTACGGGGACTCCCAGCTGATAGTCTGATAGGTCCTCGGTGTCTATAACGTGCGGAAGCCAGAGTTGGTTCCGTACCATACCGCCATCACCAGATTAACCCAGAAGTTCTATTTCTTTGAAATAGATCATATCACTGGAAGCAGCAACGCTCAGGCGGATGCCTTAGAAAAATTGGCTGCGGCCATAAAGCTCCCGCCCGAGGGTGAGGTCGACATCGTCATCAAACACAAAAGGCTGATGCCATGCTCACTCGAAGGCAACACCTGTCTCATCATCTACGAGGTCCACGACCTCGACCAGAACACGCCTCCAGAAGAAGATGATTGGCGTGTGCCCATCATCAAATTCAAGAAAGGGTGGCTCCCCCCTGACAGAGCTCAAAGGGTCCAGCTCGGCAGTAGCTACTCTACCGAGCAACCTCGTACAAGTTGATTGGCGACTCTCTGTATCGGCTCGTCCATGAGAAGGACAAGTCAATTATCCTGAGATGTGTCTCCCTCACCGACGCTCGAGCCGTCATGTAGGAAGTCCACTCCGGGTTGTGCGGCGCATACCAGGCCGGAGATCGAATGAAGCGCAACATCAAGCTCAAAGGCTTCAACTGGCCAACCATGTATGTGGACTATATCTAGTATGCCCGTACATGTCATCAATGCCAAGCCTTTGGCCCAGTACTCAGAAGACCTCCCAACCCACTGCGTCCTACAGTCCCCACCTGGCCATTTGCCGAGTGGGGCATGGACATTGCGGGGCTTTTCCCGCCATCTTCCAAGGGCCATAAATACATCTTGGCCGCCACTGATTATTTCTCTCACTGGGCGGAGGCTCTCCCTTTGCGAGAAGTCACCGACGAGGTGGTTGCCAGATTCGTCCGGCACAACATCATATACCGATTTGGTACTCCCAGTCGCATAGTGTCCGACAATGGGACACCATTCAAGAATAAGGTCGTATACCGGTTAGCGGCCAAATTCCACATCGACTAGAGAACCTCTTCGGTCTACAACCCCCAGGCTAATGGCTTAGCAAGAGCCTTCAATAAGACCCACTGCAAGCTCCTGGCTAAGATGGTTATCCACTGGAAATGCGATTGGGGTGAGAAGGTCTTCGAAGCATTATGGGCCTATCGGACGGTCTATAAAACCCCCACGGGGTGCTCGCCATTCTTCCTTGCTTACGGGACAGAAGCAGTTATTCCCATCGAAATCCAGTTAGCTTCTTAACGTGTGGCGATCCACACCGGCCTTGCCGGCCCTGATGAAAGTGAGTATCAGAGAAGGCTAGAAGAGCTCGCCGATCTAGAAGGAAAGCGACTCGAAGCCTATAAACACCTGCAAGTATACCAGACCCGTATGGCCCGGGCCTATGATAAGCTCATCAAGCAGCGAGCCTTCAAGCAAGGTGACCTTGTCATGACCAAGGAAAAGGAAGTCATGGCAGGGCTCTCCAGCGGAAAACTACAGCCAAATTGGCGAGGTCCATATATTATCCAAAATGTCTACGAGGGTGGGGCTTACACGGTCGTCGATCATAAAGGTCACAGACCATTCCCGCCTCTCAATGGCAAACATATGAAGCTATAGTATGCACCAGAGCAGGAGTTCACGCTCCATCCAGACTAAGGCGCACGTCCCAGCTACCACCAGTGAGGCTGGCCCTTCTCCGAGAAGGATCTAACCGGCCAGTCCTCCCAGTCTTCAATTCCCAGTCAAGCAGCCGGCCCAGCTCCCCGGAACAGCCACCATGCATCCGTAGGGACTAATCCCCTACCCTCGTTCCCATCAACACGAGAGCTTGAGCACTTCTGCACTAGCACCCGTCCAGCCGCCAGGCTCCCAGGTAAGTCAAAAAATAACAACAACAAAAAATGGGGTTAAAAATAGAGATACCCTGACAGACCCAGTCACCCTCATCGCAAGGGGGGAAACTGGGGGCAAAAAGGCTAGTAACCTGGCGGAGGTGTAAACCCGAAAGGGCGCCTCAGGAAAAATTGGGAAACCCCTCGACGTGAAAACCCGTAAGGGCGCGTCGGAAAAAGCTAAAGGGGGTCGGATCTGGCGAAAACCCGAAAGGGCGGTAGAGCCGATAACGAGAAAAAAAAATTTTTCCTCTCCCCACCAGTCAGAACAACCTTCCACCCACTCCTTTGTGGGCCATTAGCCTCACCCAGAGCCAATCTTCAATCAATTTAAACTGCTAGAGCATAAACCCTATAATTCCCAGTTGGCCTCGCCCAACACTCATTCAGTTCGGCCAACCTTCAGCCCTTGCTTCGACACCGCAGACCAACAAGTCCCTGTGATAGTCGAGCTCCTAGTCACCATCCCAGTAGACTTTCATCCCCGCACATTCCTAGACACCTGTCATTCTATGCCACTACATCCTACATTCCTTGCAAATCCAGAGCCATCAGGTTTCATCAGGGTCCCAATTCTCTCCTACAATCCCTGATCCACCAGCCATAACTCCAGTCATATCTTGCCATGACAAAGTGGCCCTTCGCCACAATGGCACAAAAAAAACCCTTGTTAGTGACAGAACAATATCTGACCACCCACACCTTCCAGTTCCAGGTCACGTCCCCTGACAGCAACACGCTATGGATGGCAGTCTCCAAAGAAATAAACATAAAAAAAGAAAAATGGGGTTAAAAATGGAGATACCCTGGCGGGCCTGGTCGAACTCCATTTACAAGGAGGCGACTGGGTGTAAAAATTGCCACCGACCCAGCTGAGGTGAAAACCTGAGAGTGCGCCTCAGGCAAAATCGGGTAACCCCTTGGTGTGAAAACCCGTAACGGTACACTGGAAAAAGTAAAAGGGTGCCAGCTCTAGCGAAAACCCGCAAGAGCGGTAGGGCTGGTAAAGAGAAAAAAAACTCTCTATCCCTCTTTTCTCTTCACTTATGAAGGCTGTCGGCTATGATACTCCTCGATGGCAAGCTTAAGGTCATTCTACAACAATGGTGGCCACTACACCCCCGAGGGTCGATCATCCCGAGTGCCAGTTCCGTTCTAGTCCCTAGTCCCAGTTCCGGATACAACGCCTTTACAGGCCAGCCGCCCAACTTTCAGTTCCAGTTTCAGCTACAATGCCTTCACAGGCCAGCCGCCCAGCTTCAAGTTCCAATCTCGGCTATAACGCCTTTACAGGCCAGCCGCCCAGTTTTCAGTTCCAGCTTCGGCTACAACGCCTTTGCAGGCCAGCCGCCAGCTCCCAGTCCCAGTTCCGGCTACAACGCCTTAACAGGCCAGCCGCCCAGTCTCCAGCCTTAGTTTCATCTACAATGCCCTTGCAGATTAGCCGCTTAGCTTCCAGTTCCAGTTTCAGCTACAAGGGCTTCACAGGCTAGCCGCCAGCTCCAGCTCCCAGCTATCGCACCTTTCTAGGTCACCCAGTTGGCTTCAGCTCCAGTCCCCATTTCCAGTCACAGTCCCAGTTTTAATTTCCCATTCTTGTCCCAGTCCCGGTCTTGGTTGACACGTCTTCCCAGGCCACCCAGCTAGCTCAATCCCAGTTTCCCAGACACATACAAATCGCATTTTTCGGCTAACAACATAATGCTAGCCGATACTCCACCATCTAGTTCAGGGTCAATACACCCTCCAGAATCACCTCTGTAACCCTAAACCACGTAAACTGCCCCGTTCTTAGGGGCCTACGTTGGTTCCATAGTATGCAGGCTTTCATCCTCCAAGAGGATTGGCCCCACATATAGCCCTTTCTTTCCTCTACTACCCAGCGCTCAGCCTCCAGTTTCTAACATCAGGTTCTCTGAACCCGGTCCCAGTTATCCCCTATCACTCATGCCACTGCATCATAGAACAAGCAAGCACGACTAACGATAAGTGGTCATCAGTTCACGCGCATCACTCCATTCCATCGAAAAAGGAAGGGAACAACCGAGCGAACAAAAGGTCTGGAGTTTGTGATTAATACTCTATAAAAGGAGCCCAAGACATGCCCTTGGGGTGAGAAAATCCATACACTCCGGATATCACAAACAAAAAAAGAGAGATATATACAATCAAGTCTCAGGCTCAGTCCCCTCTAGCGCTGCAAGGTGAGAGTCCGCAGCTGTAAGCTCCGCCTCCAAGGTGGACAAGAGATGGGCACTAGCTCCGGCTGTCATCTCGGCCGCCTGCCACTCAGCTCGGACGCGCTCGACGACTGCCTGCTACTCCTCCCAGGCCCTCCTCAAGGCCTCAGCCTGGCTCTCCACCTCCCTCAGCTGTGCGGCTCGCTCCCCAGATGCCAACGCAGTCACCTCGGTATGGCTCCTCTACTCAGCTACGGCTGACACAAGCTGAGCCCGCTGCTCCTGCGCCTCTCGAATCATCACTAGCCTCCAAGCCCTCTGCTCCTGAGCCTCGCAGAGTCGTAGGTACTCGGCCCAGATCCTAGCTAGCCCGGACATCCAAAGCTCGCGTGGGAAGCCAAGCGTGTCTTAGCCCTGGGTGCACTCCCGCAGCCGTTGCCTCAGATCCCCTGAAGAAGGAAGAGGGTCACTCTGCGAGTAGCCTCGCGCCCGCTGGAGCAAGGGTGCACCTACACTCGCCTCTAGCAATGGTTCTGGCGGAGAAGCAGAAGTAGGCCACTCGACCCCTAAATCCAGGGAGAGGTCTCCGGACGCGGCCAGCACTCTAGTGGAACCTGTATAGTTCCGACAAACACCAAAGGGGGTGAGCAATACACGTAAGACTTCCTTCGACTGATAAGGTGAAAAACCTGAGAAAAAGGAAAGGCAAGCCTTGACTCCTTACCTGAAGCAAGTCCAGCAATCCCTGCAGTGTCATCTGCTGGGGTCGGGGAGGGCAGTCGCTCGTCCGCCTCAACAGCATCACTGGCCGGGGTCGGAGAGGGCAGTGACTCCTCCACCGTTCGGTCATTCCCAGCAACCACGGATGGGACAGGGGGCTCCTCTTGTCCGCCCTCGTCAGGAGCCGACGCGTGCACCTCTCTAGGATCTGACGCTGCGGGCAACCCAAGAACGTCAGCACTCCGGCATATAGAGCCAACAAGCATCAAATGAGGACGGGAAGAACCACCATATACCTCCAGAAGTGGTCCCCGTCGGAACCTCCCTACTAGCAGAGACCCCGGAGGATGAGGAGCTTGAACTCGAACTCTCCTCTGTCTCCATCTCCGAGCTACCATCATCCAGAGAGCTCGACGAGGCCCCTAACAAACTCCCGGAGGTGGCCAAATCGGAAGCTCCTGCAGGCCAAAGAAGCAAACAAGGTCACCACAGGGCCCAGCTTCATACAAGGGCGGCTCTCCAGCTAAGAGTTGCAAACATAAAACTCACCGGCCGGAGCACTCCCCTCCAAAACCTTCTCGATGTTGACAATCTCCTCCTCGCCCTCAATGGGAGCCACTTCCGTGGGCCCCTCTTCCACCACTTCAACCCTGTCACGGGGTAGCTCACCTTCTTCTAGATGCGAAGGAGCACCTATAAACAATGCCAATAGGATCTCAGCACTAGAAGATAATCAACACAAAGGGCTTAACAAAAATGATTAAGTCCCCAGCTACATACCTGAGGGTCCCATGCTCGAAGACCCGACCAGCCCCACAGTATAGGCTGACACTATGGCTGGCAGGGACACTTGCTCCACCCCTACCAACAGCTGTGGTAACAGGCTAGATGCTTCTTCAGCAACGGACGACATTTAAGCACTCCTCCCTTCAAGCTTCCCCTCAAAGGAGCGAAGGGACACTAATGGGTCGGTACGGACCAGCTCCTGAATCATCTCTAGAGTGGCAGCTGGATCCTCACCTGGTAAATAGCAACATAAAAATAGTTAGTGCCAGCAGCCCAGCAATTGTACAACGCGAGGGCAATTCCCTCTGTAGCGGTTCAATACTTACCCAAGCCATCCTGGGTCGCTGCGGGCTCCTGCCCGTCAACAAATGGGGGCACCTCACCTCGTATCTCGGAGGGAGCGGTGGTCTCGGATTCCTCGGCCACCTCTATATAACACCGGCAACTATGTCAACTCCCAAAATCAAGTACAACCATAAACACAATATGCTCGGTCTCAAAGTGGTTTACCTGGCTGGGCATCCTTTGAAACCTTCCATGACTCAAAATCGGGAAAGGTCTCAACATTGGGGGCAGTTTCATCCATCAGATGAAGGAGCCCCTCCATATCTATCTCGCAATCGACCCCGTCGTCAGGTAGCGGGTCGACCTCTTGAGGTGGCAAGAAGGCCGCGTCAGTCCCGGCCTCCAGTGGCACTGTAAAAAAGCAAATTCAATTACACCAGGTTAGCCGATCATAAAGGCTGAATCAATATAAAGCAAGCAGGCGGACATAGCACATACTCAGAGCCAGTCCCACCTCAATGTGTTCCCTGGCAGCGGGTCCCCGAGAGGACTCGCCGGCCTCCCTAACTCCAGTCTCTACCCAAGGGCGTTTCCACAGGGGCTGAAGGGCCCCGTCACCATCCCCGAAAGACATCCCCGTGAAGGGATGATCCATGTCCTCCACAGAACCTGCCAATAAACACAACCACATAAGATGCCTCAGCAAGGTACCCTAGAAAACAACAAAGCGGGGGGGGGGGGGGGGGGGGCGACGGACTAATGGAGAGGTCCTACCTGAAGCCACAAAGGGGGTCAGCGGTAGAGGAACCAACTGCTCCGGCTTCAAGCCTACGACCCGTGCAGCCTTCGTGACCGCCTCCTTTACGTCCCTCAGGGTGTAGGCGCACTCGATGAGGGACATGAGCTCTACGGGTCCAGCCGACCCGATCGCATGGGCGATATGGCACCTCCAGTCGTCAATCACTGTGTCTGTTAAACTCCCCTCAGGGAGCACTCGATCCAGTGATCCCCTCTGCTCAAACTTGCAATCAGCCAGAAACTGGGTCCACCAAGTCTTCGGCACCTCAGGTCGAGGTGCCCCACCTTTAGTACCTCCAGGCGTCGGCCCCGCCTGCCAAAGGGGCTTCAGTGCCCTGTTGCCGCTCCGCCCTATAGATAGTGAGCCTCGGCTCCCCCGGGGCGCCTGCTGTGTCAGCCACTCCACCTCCCGGCGGATCCGAGAGAAGCGAGTCCACAGGTACCCGTCGTCTTGTGTGATAAGAGGCAAATCCTCCCTCAACAGACGGGTCTCCTCGACTTTTCTGACCGTCGAGGCCTTCTGCCGATACTGGTGACTGTGCTCGAACCACCACATGGCATAGTGGACGTCGAACCGTCCCCTACATCCTGACATAGGCGTCGACAGTCGCTCCTGCGCTCGGCGATAGTAGAAGTCCCACCATGTCATAGCTAGCAATGTGTGTCCCGGCCTTTGTACTAACGACCCGCCAAAGGGAACTCCTGGTTCGGCAGGATCCCCCGGTCGTACCTGAAGTTCTGAGTAAACTTGTGTGGTAGTATGGCTCTAGGAAGCTCGTCACGGACCGGTGTAAAGGCAGCACCGCTGGCCGTGTGCTCATCACCCACTCTGTGTACAATGTCGCATCCGGCTCCTGCTGGTAAGGAAGGGCACAAGCTGCCCCGCCGTTCGAAGGCACCAGAATCAGGTGGGAGTCCCTGGTGGCACCGTCAAAGGGAATCCCCTCCTCACCCCTGCCGGGCAAGTAGCATAAGACTCTCCTGGCTTCTTCCAACTGTACGACTACTTCCCCGTCTGGCTGCCCGGTAAAGCTGAACAATAATGGTGCTGCCTGGTTCACCACGGACCCACGAGGCACCAACCCTGGAAACAGTAGGCCAGCCCACGCACTGAGATAGTGGGTCGGAAGAAGCAGACTCCACTCACATGGTGTCGGGTGCGCTGCTAGTACCCCCAGTCCCTGGTAAACATTGGCCAAAGCCGCCGGGGCTAAGGCCAGCCTCCGTCCCTCCGCCAGTTGGCACGTAGGCCACAACAGCTCCACCCTCAGTTGGCCATCCTCCCCATGTGGGACCACGAACGTCGCCAACCAGTATGCCAAGTACGCGGCCAGGTGGGTCACGTCTGGCAGTCTATGGGGGTTCCACCCCTCCTGTGGTGCGTAGATGTACCTCGTGTATGTCCGGAAACGCTGCTACACCTCTGTGTACTCCTCCCAGAGGGTCTGGTCTCTCGCAAACTCCTGGTGAAAGTAGAAGGTTGCGTTGTAGAAGTTGCGGACCCACGCGTTCAGCGGCACCCTAGGAGTCTGCGCTGCTCTCTCTCTCCCGGCCAGGGCTAAGTCCCTCCAGGTCTTCAGAAAATACCGATAACTGTAAGAAACCCGATATCTCCCATGTCCATTGGTGTGGCTACGATGGAGGTCATCTAGTACTACCTCCTCATACCCCTCGCCGCTGATCGGTAGCCCGAAGATCCTGTATAGAGACCATAGGTCTAACGAAGTCTCTCCCTTAGACGTTGCCATGGTATTCCACCTACGGTTGAAGCGCTCTGCCAACGCCTGTAGAAGCCCTGTGTAGCAGGGGTACCCATACAAGGTCGCAGTCACAGCATATCTGATATCTGCTTGGTCTAGCAGCACGTGGTAGTGGTGTACTATGCCCATCAACCACTCAGTAGCTCCCTGGCGGTATCTGTGTGATGAAATCACCACCCAACGGCTGTACCAGCTAACAGCACTCTGTCGCAGTATCCCGGATAGAAGGCTATGGTCGTCATAGCCTTCCTCGGCATACTCCAGCCCTGATGGCTCCAGTGCTAATCCTGGACTGCCCTCTGTCTCAGCCCGGTGGTGTCCGTGCAAATCCCAGGAAGTGGGACCTATCACTCCAGCGCAGACTCAGAACTGATCTGCTCTGCTGAAGAACCCTAGGCACTCAGCACTGGGAAACTGACACTGTCTCTAGTAGTCCCCGGAGAAACTCGGAAAGTCGTAGAGGATGATTCTGTGTAAACTGTCTCGGCCCACAAAGATCGCCCGCTCCAGTCGGCGACGGGCTCTAGCAACCTGAGAGTCACTCTTCTCCATGCCTGGTGGGACAAAGCATCTGAAGAACTCGAACAAGTGATGGTCTAAAGGGAACTCCATTGGGTATCCGCCGCTGCGATCATAAGTGTAAAGCCCGCCCGCCTCCGACGCACGGGCCAACTCCACAGCCCCAACTCCACTGCCGCGCTCGCCAACAGGGCCCTCTACCACAGCCGTGTGCCCCCAGTCGAGCTGCTCAACATTAGCCGCAGCGATGACTGGCGGGCCTAAAGGGGGCATCGGCCGCTCAATCTGCCGCACCCAGTGGTCCTCCTCCTGGACCACACGCCTCGGGACCCTCTCGTCCCGGCCAAATCATGCCATAGCTGCAAGATAGAACACCGAAAATGGTCAGCACGCCAGAAATTCAACACATACAATACAATAAAGCAAAAGCACATGAAGTGTCAAAATACAACTATAACAACTCAGAAGGAGAGGTTCACGGGCTGTATGCCCTCATCTCCGCCTCCGACGCACGACCCGTGGGTGGCATTTGTTGTACCCGGACAATTTCCCCTGCAAAATACCCCGAAATAAGAGTTCGGGAATTTCCTCGAACACATTCAAGGCATGAGCAACTCGGCCCCTCCGACAACCCAGTGGGCCCGACCAACGGCCCTGACCTGCTAGCCGAGGTATACGGCAGCATTAGCAGTCAATAGAGACCGTTCCCGACTCCAAAGTTGCGGACTTTGCCCGCATTTTACACAACCACTTGGGCCAGCCCGAGGGCTCTCCGACTACAAGCCACGCCACGTGGCACTCAGTGAAAAGGTGAGGGGCCTACCTTGGGACACCCTCTCTCAACCCTCCAAGGTCAAAGGGATGTTGGGTTCGGTGCAGTATTCAGAGGGGGGGGTGAATGAATATAGCCTATAAAAGCTTTCACCCAATATAAAATTTCGCTTAATTAGAATTCCGCTTACTCAACAGATTAAACACTTAGAACAAAATCTGATCAAATCATCTAATGAACCTGTGATCAAACACTTGGAGCGCCCCTATGCAAACATCTAGCGGAAGCAAACCATAAGCAATCAAACCACAATGCAAGAGGGGTTTTTAGGTGGTTCGGTCCTGCAGACCTACATCCACCCCACACTCAACCCGAGTGTGGCTTCCTGCTGACTCACAGCTTGAACAGCTGGGCATCACAGCTTACCTCCGCTGGGCAATACAGCTTAGCCATCGCTGACTCACAGCTTGAACCCGCTGGGGATTACAGCTTAACCCGTCCGAGACCAAGTCTCGCCAGCTGAGGATTACAGTTTTACCTGTCTAGTGGAGACCTCCACTGCAACCGCTGACAAATAGCTTGATAAGAAAGTATAAAAAGAAAATAAGAAAAGATGGAAACACAGCAACTAAAAGCTGAACAATGAAGCACGAAATATAGCTCTAACAATGAGCAACCTCAGATCTGGTTTTGAACCAAAGATCTGAGGAACGAACTCCTTCTCTTCCTCTCTCTCTCTTCTTCTTCTTCTCACTCTGCTCGAGCTCTCTATCTCTTTCTCCTTCTTCTTTCTCTTCTTCTTCTGCTCTTCTTTCACTCTCTACTCTTCCCTTTTTCTTCTTCTTCTCTTTTGCTGGATCGAAGGGCTTTCTGCTCTGCTGTTGCTCTTTCTGCTCTCCAGGCTTCTTCTTCGATCAACCTCCATCTGAAGACGAAGGCTCCAATATATACCAGCAGCAGTAGGGAGATAGGGCGTGTGCTTCCCACGAAGATTCCTCCTCGGATCACGTGCTCAGCACCCACCTCGGATCACGTGTCAGGTGCCAGCTTCAGGTCATGTGCCCATTCATCAGTATGCTCAGCAACTGGAGTTAGATGGCGTCAACCCACTTGCTCCAAGGAGTTGACGCACCCTTCAGAAATCTTCAACCCTTTTTAACTGCTGCGTCGACGCTTCCAACCCGTGGCGTTGACGCATTGATGCGTTCCAGTGAGCAACCAGCCTAGCCTTTTTTAACTGTTGCGTCAACGCTGCTCCACTGCTGCATTGACGCATTGGAGTAATTCAGACAAGGCCTCTGCTTCTTGAGTGGCTGAGTTGACGCAGCCTTTGCGTAGAGTTAATGCTGTGAAGAGTATCCGTGGATGCATCTTCACTGGTGCGTGGACGCCTTAAGCTCTAGCGTCAACCCTGTTCCTATCTTGCATCAAGAATTAATTCAAACGAAAGGATTAATGAATCAAGACTTAATCACAAACACACCATTCATATCTCATTGTGAATTAGATCTAAAGCAGTGTATAGACTTGGTGAACACTGCAACAGTAATCGGATGTATAGAGTTGAAGTTAGACAATCCAGTGTATATACATGAAGAACGAACAGCTACAGTCCAATGTGTGGACTTGTCGTTCACTGGTGAGTGTACAGACTTCGAATGAAAACCAATGTGTAGACTTACCACCGACCATTGTGTAGACTTGAAGAATGTGAGACGATGGCTAAGACACTGCACAATCGGATGTATAGACTTTACTTAACACAGTCCGATGTACATACTTGGAATTTCAACTGAAGGGTGTATAGACTTGACCAAATAGTCCAGTGAATAGACTTGACTAGCTGAGGCCAGTGTACAGACCTCGAAGGATGCAGACTCTGTATAGACTTCAACTCAAACATGCATAATGTATAGACTTTGTGAAATGTGAATGCGATGTACACACTCACAGCGTTGACGCTGCAGACTTGAGAATGCTCACAGCGTTGACGCTGCATGAGACGTAGGCTGTACAGACTTAGCCTAAGACAATGCATGAACTGACGTTGTATATACTTAGCCAATGTAATGCACTATGAATGTATGGACTTACATGAGATGCTCATTGAGACGCTCAATGTATACACTTCAAGCCCAGTGTATAGACTCTCAGCCATGAACAAAGCGTGAAGCACACTAATGCAGGAATGTATAGACTTGGAAGTCTATGTGCATGACAAAACCAATGTATAGACTCTGAAATGCAAGCGATGCAGCAATGCCTAGACATTGGGCTTTACCCTGCAGTGTATAGACTTTGCTACCCAAACAATCAATGTTCTGATGGGTCGACGCATCAGCAAGGGTGGGTCGACCCACTACTGTTCAGACTGTAGATACATGCAGAGACATGATATCTGACAGAATGCAATGCATATATATAAAGAACAAATGCCATCAATGCTAAACATCATCATTCATGTTACTATCATATGCAGAATGCTCAAGAATAAGAATGCACAGAAATGCACTTTGTTTATTGCAATCATCAAAATACAATATCAAATGCACTCAAATGCACTCAAATGCACTCACTGTCTTGCTATCATCAAAATCAAATAGCATTGCTATCATCAAAGCAGCATAGCACATGCTTGTGCCTAAGAGGCACAACATTCTCCCCCTTTTTGATGATGGCAACACAATGTGACAGTGAGTCACACACAAGATTTTCTCCCCCTTTGACATGATCAAAAAGAGAATAACAGTAAAAATAAGAGTGCAAAGTGCATTATGCATGCAAATTCCTCTAGAACATTCTCCCCCTGAATGTAAGACTCCCCTAAATTATTTCTCCCCCTAAATAATAGCTCCCCCTTTGAGAAGGAATATGAACAGATAAACAAGGAAGAGAAGGTAGGAGGGTCACTTGACAACAGCTGAATCATAGGTTCAGAAAGGAAGCATGATTATAAACAACTGTTAAAGTATAAGAATCAGCAACAAACAATTTTCAAAAATTCAGGTTTAACAGTGATAAATCTAGAGTAAAACACCTGACCCCTGAAAAAGAGTTTATAGACTCCATTTATAGCAATGAATCTAGGGCACATGGTATTAATAGATAAGTCAGAAATAATACCCTTTTGTGATTAAACAAGGAAATTCAAGAGAGGCAACTAGAACATGTATTGATAAAAATAATTTTCACTCATTGAATTTTGATTTTTTGAAAGGTTACAGCAGTTTGATTTTCACTTTTGAATTTTTCAGAACCTGAACTAAGTAAATAGATCAGTGGCATTTATGCTATTGACATTAGGTGTACACCTTGATCAGAGGCAGGTACCCCCAGTTACTAGGCATAAACTACTAGACCTATTTCAGATCAAAACCCACAAAGAATAGTCTTCACTTTTGACATTAAGGGTACACCTTGATTAGAGGCCAGTACCCCCAGTTACTTGGTGAGAACTCCCCCTATAGATTTGACCCTTTGAACAGAGATATTCTGAAGCACTTCATGACTATGAGTTCTCCTACTTCATTGGAGGAGATCACAATTTCTTAGTGCAATTCAGCCATTGCTCTGTCACTATGTTCAGTTCATAGCATTTATGATCTTATTTACTGCTGCCCTTAATTCTTTTAGAGTGATTGTTTAAAAAATCAGTACACACTCTTATTAGCCTGTTCTAGACATATCCAGTTCACACATTTAGGCATTACAAAAACTTTTTCTATTTTAGCCATGAGACAAAGATTAAGAGCTATAAAAGTTTTCTTTTATCTCAGATTCTGAAGGCAGACATTTGACTCTTCAATTTATAAAGGTTAAACCTTTAGTTCTTTTCAATTTGTAAGAGTGATTCTTATAAAAGAACAATTGAAATAATCACAACTCAATGTACTAAACCAGAAACAAAACTGTTGTTCAGTGAAGATTAGGGAAATGATAGCAATAGGCATTGAGTTCCTGGAGCATCCGATGTCAAAAGATATGAAAGAACTAGATGGGGACAGTGAGAAGTAGTAAGGATTCAATGAATTGAATAGAAAAACTCTCAGCTCCCCCTGACATCATGATGCAAAGATTATGCTATGCACTAGGCTGTTCTACATGCAGACTATGCAATAAAGAAACATGAGGCAATTATGCAATCAATTTAACTTTATGCATCTAACAACAAGCATGCAATGCATTGACATAAAGTCTATATAGTGCATCAACTGTATACACTAAAGAAGCATTCAAATTCAGTTCAACATATGGCAAGAGCATCAGATATATGCAAAGTAAAACTCAATAGCTGAGTCTGGAATGCAGACTGATCAGCTGGACAAGAAGAGATCATCACAAATCAATCAAGCAAAAATAACAATTTTCGATGATGAAGTTAAAGCAGACAAAATAGCATTTTCAGATGATGAAATTTAAAACAAAGTTCAAAACTGACCTGAAATGTAGAATCCTGGGGCTTCCTTTTTGAGTGCCTTGGCTAAATTACCCCTTTTATTTCTCTCACCAAGGCACACCTGCAACATATCAATCAATATGATCTTGCAGGAACCCAAGCTACCTTGGGTCCTGTATGAGCCCTAACAGGTGTTCTGACTGGTCTCTTAACAGAATTATCATCATAACCCATCAACTTATAGCTGGACAAGGAATAGCCAAATTGACCAGACTTACCATGATAACTAACAGAATTTAAGTTCCTTTTATGCACCTTATTGTAAGTATTAATTTCATGTGCATGAACGTCAAAATTTCTGTTGTGTGCATGGGCATTTTGTTTTCTGAACTCTGCCACCCAGCACTCAGAGGCTTTGTGGCCAGGTTTTCCATATTCAAAATATGAAGAATTCATTCTGTCAAGATTCTTATAGAATGCATGTCTTTTTACAGGGATTATAGCAGTTTTGGAGTTAATTGTTCTTCCCTTAGCATGCCAACAATTTGCAGCAATATGGCCCAATTTGTTACAATGAAAGCAATGAAGTTTCTTTTTCAGATATGCATGATTCTATCATGAAGCTCTTTAGCATTCAAATCATCTTGCTTCTTTAATCTACAATCATGCATAAAGTGGCCAATTCTATGACAGTAAAAGTATTGAATTCTCTTATTTTGATCATGAGAAGGTTTCTTCGATTTAGAATTCCTAGCATGAATTCTATCTGATTTCAGTTCATCCTCTCTCATGACAAAGCAAACATCCATCTCATGGCCAGATTTACCACAGTAGAAACATTTCACATTCTTTCTTTTAACATGAGACAGTTTGGCCTCAGAAATTTCAGCATACAAATTTTTATTCTGTTTTATTTTCTTTTATTTTTCTATCTGATTCGCAGGCAGACATGAAGGAGAAGCTGAAGTGCTAGCTAACTCAGAGCTACGCACAAAGGTTGTATACATTCTTTTTCTCTCTTCCTGTTTACTGCCTCCATCAGAGACTTTCTTCTTAGAAGCAGCCTTTGAATTTTCTTTGTTTTTAAATGACTTAGACAGAGAATTGTTCAATTCAGTGATTTCATTTTTGAGAGAGGAAATGAGAATTTCAGAATCTGTGATCTTTTCATTAAGTAAGACATTAATGTCTTTGTAGCTATCAATCTCTTCTATTAATGCAGTCACTTTCTCACGTTCATTTTCAATTGAACTTTTCCCTCTTTCAAACATTAAGAGTCTCTCAGACATAGCAGAATTAAGCAGCTTCAGTTCTTCATTCTCCTTTCTAGTTTGTTCATTCTGAACTAATTCATTAGTTAAGATTTGATCATTTCCTAATGAATTCAGTTTATCTTCAAGTTCAGAAATCTTGGCAGTGAGTTCATGATTTTTGTTTTCCAAAACGGAACTTTGTTCCTTACTCACATTCAGATTAGCTAAGCACATTTCATGAGATTTTCTCAGATCTTGACATTTTTTACAATGAGCATTCGAATTAATCTGATCACATTTCTTTTTTAGCTTTCTATTTTCAGATTTTAGTTTCTTGGATACTTTGAACAAATCTTCATACATCACTATCAATTCATCAAACGTATATCCATCTAATTCGGAGCTTACCTGAGATGAGGTTTCCTCATCATCACTTCCCCGGTTGGCCATTAAGCATATTGACTTTTCTCCTTCTTCATCACTGTCCGAAGTGTTCCCTTTGAGTTTCGAGAATTCTGGACAGTCAGTCTTCACATGGCCAACCTTCCTGCATTTGTAGCAAACGTTAGAGTCAATATTCTTGGCCGGATTAGACTTACACCTTGTTTGCTTTCTGCCTTCATCAAGCTTTCCTTCTCTTTTTCTCATAAATTTCCTGAATTTACTGGTCATCATTTCAATGTCTCCATCAATTTCAGATCGCGAGAGACTACTTTTCTCGCTTAATGATCCACTGTGGCTGGATCTGTTTGCTTTGCTGGAGCTAGCCTTCAGCACGATTGGTTCCATTGCAAACAATCTGAAAGCACAGAGAAACTGAAGCTCCGAGACCAGGTGAGTAAGGCCAAGCACTAAACCGGTGAAACAAAATAACGAGCACAGAAAACACACTCTGGAATGCACCAAGCAGAAATGCAGTAAACCAGATGGTCAACGTAAAGCACTAAGTCAGTAAATCAAAATACAATTCCAAAAGACCCACTCTGAAATGCACCAACAATTAGCAGGATCCTCTGCAGATTGTTAGATCTGTTCAGTCAGAGACCCGCTCCGATACCAGTTGTTGGGTTCGGTGCAGTATTCAGAGGGGGGGGTGAATGAATATAGCCTATAAAAGCTTTCACCCAATATAAAATTTCGCTCAATTAGAATTTCGCTTACTCAACGGATTAAACACTTAGAACAAAATCTGATCAAATCATCTAATGAACCTGTGATCAAACACTTGGAGCGCCCCTATGCAAACATCTAGCGGAAGCAAACCATAAGCAATCAAACCACAATGCAAGAGGGGTTTTTAGGTGGTTCGGTCCTGCAGACCTACATCCACCCCACACTCAACCCGAGTGTGGCTTCCTGCTGACTCACAGCTTGAATAGCTGGACATCACAGCTTGCCTCTGCTGGGCAATACAGCGTAGCCATCGCTGACTCACAGCTTGAACCCGCTGGGGATTACAGCTTAACCCGTCTGAGACCAAGTCTCGCCAGCTGAGGATTACAGCTTTACCTGTCCAGTTGAGACCTCCACTGCATCCGCTGACAAACAGCTTGATAAGAAAGTATAAAAAGAAAACAAGAAAAGATGGAAACACAGCAACTAAAGGCTGAACAATGAAGCACGAAATATAGCTCTAACAATGAGCAACCTCAGATCTGGTTTTGAACCAAAGATCTGAGGAATGAACTCCTTCTTCTTTCTCTTCTTCTTCTGCTCTTCTTTCACTCTCTACTCTTCCCTTTTTCTTCTTCTTCTCTTTTGCTAGATCGAAGGGCTTTCTGCTCTGCTGTTGCTCTTTCTGCTCTCCAGGCTTCTTCTTCGATCAACCTCCATCTGAGGACGAAGGCTCCAATATATACCAGCAGCAGTAGGGAGATAGGGCGTGTGCTTCCCACGCCTTCCGTCCAGAAGATTCCTTCTCGGATCACGTGCTCAGCACCCACCTCGGATAACGTGTCAGGTGCCAGCTTCAGGTCACGTGCCCATTCATCAGTACGCTCAGCAACTGGAGTTAGATGGCGTCAACCCACTTGCTCCAAGGAGTTGACGCACCCTTCAGAAATCTTCAACCCTTTTTAACTGCTGCGTCGACGCTTCCAACCCGTGGCATTGACGCATTGATGTGTTCCAGTGAGCAACCAGCCTAGCCTTTTTTAACTGTTGCGTCGACGTTGCTCCACTGCTGCGTTGACGCATTGGAGTAATTCAGACAAGGCCTTTGCTTCTTGAGTGGCTGAGTTGATGCAGCCTTTGCGTAGAGTTAACGTTGTGAAGAGTATCCGTGGATGCATCTTCACTGGTGCGTGGACGCCTTAAGCTCTAGCGGCGACCCTGTTCCTGTCTTGCATCAGGAATTAATTCAAACGAAAAGATTAATGAATCAAGACTTAATCACAAACACGCCATTCATATCTCATTGTGAATTAGATCTGAAGCAGTGTATAGACTTGGTGAACACTGCAACAGTAATCGGATGTATAGAGTTGAAGTTAGACAATCCAGTGTATAGACATGAAGAACGAACAGCTACAGTCCAATGTGTGGACTTGTCATTCACTGGTGAATGTACAGACTTCGAATGAAAACCAATGTGTAGACTTACCACCGACCATTGTGTAGACTTGAAGAATGTGATACAATGGCTAAGACACTGCACAATCGGATGTATAGACTTTACTTAACACAGTCCGATGTACATACTTGGAATTTCAACTGAAGGGTGTATAGACTTGACCAAACAGTCCAGTGAATAGACTTGACTAGCTGAGGCCAGTGTACAGACTTCGAAGGATGCAGACTCTGTATAGACTTCAACTCAAACATGCATAATGTATAGACTTTGTGAAACGTGAATGCGATGTACACACTCACAGCATTGACGCTGCAGACTTGAGAATGCTCACAGCGTTGACGCTGCATGAGACGTAGGCTGTACAGACTTAGCCTAAGATAATGCATGAACTGACGTTGTATATACTTAGCCAATGCAATGCACTATGAATGTATGGACTTACATGAGATGCTCATTGAGACGCTCAATGTATACACTTCAAGCCCAGTGTATAGACTCTCAGCCATGAACAAAGCGTGAAGCACACTAATGCAGGAATGTATAGACTTGGAAGTCTATGTGCATGACAAAACCAATGTATAGACTCTGAAATGCAAGCGATGCAGCAATGCCTAGACATTGGGCTTTACCCTACAGTGTATAGACTTTGCTACCCAAACAATCAATGTTCTGATGGGTCGACGCATCAGCAAGGGTGGGTCGACCCACTACTGTTCAGACTGTAGATACATGCAGAGACATGATACCTGACAGAATGCAATGCATATATATAAAGAACAAATGCCATCAATGCTAAACATCATCATTCATGTTGCTATCATATGCAGAATGCTCAAGAATAAGAATGCACAGAAATGCACTTTATTTATTGCAATCATCAAAACACAATAACATTGCTATCATCAAAATACAATATCAAATGCACTCAAATGCACTCAAATGCACTCACTATCTTGCTATCATCAAAACCAAATAGCATTACTATCATCAAAGCAGCATAGCACACGCTTGTGCCTAAGAGGCACAATATTCTCCCCCTTTTTGATGATGGCAACACAATGTGACAGTGAGTCACACACAGGATTTTCTCCCCCTTTGACATGATCAAAAAGAGAAAAACAGTAAAAACAAGAGTGCAAAGTGCATTATGCATGTAAATTCCTCTAGAACATTCTCCCCCTAAATGTAAGACTCTCCTGAATTATTTCTCCCCCTAAATAATAGCTCCCCCTTTGAGAAGGAATATGAACAGATAAATAAGGAAGAGAAGGTAGGAGGGTCACTTGACAACAGTTGAATCATAGGTTCAGAAAGGAAGCATGATTATAAACAACTGTTAAAGTATAAGAATCAGCAACAGATAATTTTCAAAAATTCAGTTTTAACAGTGATAAATCTAGAGTAAAACACCTGACCCCTGAAAAAGAGTTTATAGACTCTATTTATAGCAATGAATCTAGGGCACATGGTATTAATAGATGAGTTAGAAATAATACCCTTTTGTGATTAAACAAGAAAATTCAAGAGAGGCAACTTGAACATGTATTGATAAAAATAATTTTCACTCATTGACTTTTGATTTTTCGAAAGGTTACAGCAGTTTGATTTTCACTTTTGAATTTTTCAGAACCTGAACTAAGTAAATAGATCAGTGGCATTTATGATGTTGACATTAGGTGTACACCTTGATCAGAGGCAGGTACCCCCAGTTACTAGGCATAAACTACTAGACCTATTTCAGATCAAAACCCACAAAGAATAGTCTTCACTTTTGACATTAAGGGTACACCTTGATTAGAGGCCAGTACCCCCAGTTACTTGGTGAGAACTCCCCCTATAGATTTGACCCTTTGAACAGAGATATTCTGAAGCACTTCATGACTATGAGTTCTCCTGCTTCATTGGAGGAGATCACAATTTCTCAGTGCAATTCAGCCATTGCTCTGTCACTGTGTTCAGTTCATAGCATTTATGATCTTATTTACTGCTGCCCTTAATTCTTTTAGAGTGATTGTTTAAAAAATCAGTACACACTCTTATTAGCCTGTTCTAGACATATCCAGTTCACACATTTAGGCATTACAAAAACTTTTTCTATTTTAGCCATGAGACAAAGATTAAGAGCTATAAAAGTTTTCTTTTATCTCAGATTCTAAAGGCAGACATTTGACTCTTTAATTTATAAAGGTTAAACCTTTAGTTCTTTTCAATTTGTGAGAGTGATTCTTATAAAAGAACAATTGAAATAATCACAACTCAATGTACTAAACCAGAAACAAAACTGTTGTTCAGTGAAGGTTAGGGAAATGATAGCAATAGGTATTGAGTTCCTGGAGCATCTGATGTCAAAAGATATGAAAGAACTAGATGGGGACAATGAGAAGTAGCAAGGATTCAATGAATTGAACAGAAAAACTCTCAGCTCCCCCTGACATCATGATGCAAAGATTATGCTATGCACTAGGCTGTTCTACATGCAGACTATGCAATAAAGAAACATGAGGCAATTATGCAATCAATTTAACTTTATGCATCTAACAACAAGTATGCAATGCATTGACATAAAGTCTATATAGTGCATCAACTGTATACACTAAAGAAGCATTCAAATTCAGTTCAACATATGGCAAGAGCATCAGATATATGCAAAGTAAAACTCAATAGCTGAGTCTGGAATGTAGACTGATCAGCTGGACAAGAAGAGATCATCACAAATCAATCAAGTAAAAACAACAATTTCTGATGATGAAGTTAAAGCAGACAAAACAGCATTTTCAGATGATGAAATTTAAAACAAAGTTCTGAACTGACCTGAAATGTAGAATCCTGGGGCTTCATTTTTTGAGTGCCTTGGCTAAATTACCCCTTTTATTTCTCTCACCAAGGCACACCTGTAACATATCAATCAATATGATCTTGCAGGAACCCAAGCTGCCTTGGGTCCTGTATGAGCCCTAACAGGTGTTCTGACTGGTCTCTTAATAGAATTATCATCATAGCCCATCAACTTATAGCTGGACAAGGAATAGCCAAATTGACCAGACTTACCATGATAACTAACAGAATTTAAGTTCCTTTTATGCACCTTATTGTAAGTATTAAATTCATGTGCATGAACGTCAAAATTTCTGTTGTGTGCATGGGCATTTTGTTTTCTGAACTCTGCCACCCAGCACTCAGAGGCTTTGTGGCCAGGTTTTCCACATTCAAAACATGAAGAATTCATTCTGTCAAGATTCTTATAGAATGCATGTCTTTTTACAGGGATTATAGCAGTTTTGGAGTTAATTGTTCTTCCCTTAGCATGCCAACAATTTACAGCAATATAGCCCAATTTGTTACAATGAAAACAACGATGTTTCTTTTTCAGATATGCATGATTCCTATCATGAAGCTCTTTAGCATTCAAATCATCTTGCTTCTTTAATCTACAATCATGCATAAAGTGGTCAATTCTATGACAGTAAAAGCATTGAATTCTCTTATTTTGATCATGAGAAGGTTTCTTCGATTTAGAATTCCTAGCATGAATTCTATCTGATTTCAGTTCATCCTCTCCCATGACAAAGCAAACATCCATCTCATGGCCAGATTTACCACAGTAGAAACATTTCACATTCTTTCTTTTAACATGAGACAGTTTGGCCTCAGAAATTTCAGCATACAAATTTTTATTCTGTTTTATTTTCTTTTGTTTTTCTATCTGATTCGCAGGCAGACATGAAGGAGAAGCTGAAGTGCTAGCTAACTCAGAGCTACGCACAAATGTTGTATACATTCTTTTTCTCTCTTCCTGTTTACTACCTCCATCAGAGACTTTCTTCTTAGAAGCAGCCTTTGAATTTTCTTTGTTTTTAAATGACTTAGACAGAGAATTGTTCAATTCAGTGATTTCATTTTTTAGAGAGGAAATGAGAATTTCAGAATCTGTGATCTTTTCATTAAGTAAGACATTAATGGCTTTGTAGCTATCAATCTCTTCTATTAATGCAGTCACTTTCTCACGTTCATTTTCAATTGAACTTTTCTCTCTTTCAAACCTTAAGAGTCTCTCAGACATAGCAGAATTAAGCAGCTTCAGTTCTTCATTCTCCTTTCTAGTTTGTTCATTCTGAACTAATTCATTAGTTAAGATTTGATCATTTCCTAATGAATTCAGCTTATCTTCAAGTTCAGAAATCTTGGCAGTGAGTTCATGATTTTTGTTTTCCAAAACGGAACTTTGTTCCTTACTCACATTCAGATTAGCTAAGCACATTTCATGAGATTTTCTCAGATCTTGACATTTTTTACAATGAGCATTCGAATTAATCTGATCACATTTCTTTTTCAGCTTTCTATTTTCAGATTTTAGTTTCTTGGATACTTTGAACAAATCTTCATACATCACTATCAATTCATCAAACGTGTATCCATCTGATTCGGAGCTTACCTGAGATGAGGTTTCCTCATCATCACTTCCCCGGTTGGCCATTAAGCATATTGACTTTTCTCCTTCTTCATCACTGTCCGAGGTGTTCCCTTTGAGTTTCGAGAATTCTGGACAGTCAGTCTTCACATGGCCAGCCTTCCTGCATTTGTAGCAAACGTTAGAGTAAATATTCTTGGCAGGATTAGACTTATACCTTGTTTGCTTTCTGCCTTCATCAAGCTTTCCTTTTCTTTTTCTCATAAATTTCATGAATTTACTGGTCATCATTTCAATGTCTCCATCAATTTCAGATCGCGAGAGACTACTTTTCTAGCTTAATGATCCACTGTGGCTGGATCTGTTTGCTTTGTTGGAGCTAGCCTTCAGCATGATTGGTTCCATTGCAAACAATCTGAAAGCACAGAGAAACTGAAGCTCCGAGACCAGGTGAGTAAGGCCAAGCACTAAACCAGTGAAACAAAATAACGAGCACAGAAAACACACTCTGGAATGCACCAAGCAGAAATGCAGTAAACCAGATGGTCAACGGAAAGCACTAAGTCAGTAAATCAAAATATGATTCCAAAAGACCCACTCTGAAATGCACCAACAATTAGCAGGATCCTCTGTAGATTGTTACATCTGTTCAGTCAGAGACCCGCTTTGATACCAATTGTTGGGTTCGGTGCAGTATTCAGAGGGGGGGGTGAATGAATATAGTCTATAAAAGCTTTCACCCAATATAAAATTTCGCTTAATTAGAATTTCGCTCACTCAACAAATTAAACACTTAGAACAAAATCTGATCAAATCATCTAATGAACCTGTGATCAAACACTTGGAGCGCCCCTATGCAAATATCTAGTGGAAGCAAACCATAAGCAATCAAACCACAATGCAAGAGGGGTTTTTAGGTGGTTTGGTCCTGCAGACCTACATCCACCCCACACTCAACCCGAGTGTGGCTTCCTGCTGACTCACAGCTTGAACAGCTGGGCATCACAGCTTGCCTCCGCTGGGCAATACAGCTTAGCCATCGCTGACTTACGGCTTGAACCCGCTGGGGATTACAGCTTAACCCGTCCGAGACCAAGTCTCGCCAGCTGAGGATTACAGCTTTACCTGTCGAGTGGAGACCTCCACTGCATCCGCTGACAAACAGCTTGATAAGAAAGTATAAAAAGAAAACAAAAAAAGATGGAAACACAACAACTAAAGGCTGAACAATGAAGCACGAAATATAGCTCTAACAATGAGCAACCTCAGATCTGGTTTTGAATCAAAGATCTGAGGAACGAACTCCTTCTCTTCCTCTCTCTCTCCTCTTCTTCTTCTCACTCTGCTCGAACTCTCTATCTCTTTCTCCTTCTTCTTTCTCTTCTTCTTTTGCTCTTCTTTCACTCTCTACTCTTCCCTTTTTCTTCTTCTTCTCTTTTGCTGGATCGAAGGGCTTTCTGCTCTGCTGTTGCTCTTTCTGCTCTCCAGGCTTCTTCTTCGATCAACCTCCATCTGAAGACGAAGGCTCCAATATATACCAGCAGCAGTAGGGAGATAGGGCGTGTGCTTCCCACGAAGATTCCTCCTCGGATCACGTGCTCAGCACCCACCTCGGATCACGTGTCAGGTGCCAGCTTCAGGTCATGTGCCCATTCATCAGTATGCTCAGCAACTGGAGTTAGATGGCGTCAAACCACTTGCTCCAAGGAGTTGACGCACCCTTCAGAAATCTTCAACCCTTTTTAACTGCTGCGTCGACGCTTCCAACCCGTGGCGTTGACGCATTGATGCGTTCCAGTGAGCAACCAGCCTAGCCTTTTTTAACTGTTGCGTCGACGCTGCTCCACTGCTGTGTTGACGCATTGGAGTAATTCAGACAAGGCCTCTGCTTCTTGAGTGGCTGAGTTGACGCAGCCTTTGCGTAGAGTTAACGCTGTGAAGAGTATCCGTGGATGCATCTTCACTGGTGCGTGGACACCTTAAGCTCTAGCGTCGACCCTATTCCTGTCTTGCATCAGGAATTAATTCAAACGAAAAGATTAATGAATCAAGACTTAATCACAAACACGCCATTCATATCTCATTGTGAATTAGATCTGAAGCAGTGTATAGACTTGGTGAACACTGCAACAGTAATCGGATGTATAGAGTTGAAGTTAGACAATCCAGTGTATAGACATGAAGAACGAACAGCTACAATCCAATGTGTGGACTTGTCGTTCACTGGTGAGTGTACAGACTTCGAATGAAAACCAATGTGTAGACTTACCACCGACCATTGTGTAGACTTGAAGAATGTGAGACGATGGCTAAGACACTACACAATCGGATGTATAGACTTTACTTAACACAGTCTGATGTACAGACTTGGAATTTCAACTGAAGGGTGTATAGACTTGACCAAACAGTCCAGTGAATAGACTTGACTAGCTGAGGCCAGTGTACAGACTTCAAAGGATGCAGACTCTGTATAGACTTCATCTCAAACATGCATAATGTATAGACTTTGTGAAACGTGAATGCGATGTACACACTCACAGCGTTGACGCTGCAGACTTGAGAATGCTCACAGCGTTGACGCTGCATGAGACGTAGGCTGTACAGACTTAGCCTAAGACAATGCATGAACTGACGTTGTATATACTTAGCCAATGCAATGCACTATGAATGTATGGACTTACATGATATGCTCATTGAGACGCTCAATGTATACACTTCAAGCCCAGTGTATAGACTCTCAGCCATGAACAAAGCGTGAAGCACACTAATGCAGGAATGTATAGACTTGGAAGTCTATGTGCATGACAAAACCAATGTATAGACTCTGAAATGCAAGCGATGCAGCAATGCCTAGACATTGGGCTTTACCCTGCAGTGTATAGACTTTGCTACCCAAACAATCAATGTTCTGATGGGTCGACGCATCAGCAAGGGTGGGTCGACCCACTACTGTTCAGACTGTAGATACATGCAAAGACATGATATCTGACAGAATGTAACGCATATATATAAAGAAAAAATGCCATCAATGCTAAACATCATCATTCATGTTGCTATCATATGCAGAATGCTCAAGAATAAGAATGCACAGAAATGCACTTTGTTTATTGCAATCATCAAAACACAATAACATTGCTATCATCAAAATACAATATCAAATGCACTCAAATGCACTCACTATCTTGCTATCATCAAAACCAAATAGCATTGCTATCATCAAAGCAGCATAGCACATGCTTGTGTCTAAGAGGCACAACAAGGGAGACCCAAATAGGTCAACCACAGGCTTGGGAGGCCCGCAGTACGTGTGTATGGCTCACACACATGTGTTCGGCATTCTGCCGAACACCTTGTGGGCGCGCATGTTTCAACCCTTCTACACCAACCCACGGGCCACCCCATGGTTCCAGTACACTAATTGGGTCCTACAATGACCCCCCAGCAAGCCGGGGTCACCCCCGACCCTCCGACACGTGGCAATGAGCCACTTTGCTTTAGCTCTCAGACCAACTCGCGGCTACCCTGCCAACCCGTCGTACAATATGGCACGTAGCATGAGGCAAGGCCCATGGGCCCAAGGTGCCTCCTCCCTGCCCCTATGGACTTCTACCCTTGGCCCTACGCCAAATCCAAGGCCCGTCGGCCACCTACGCGGCCCATTCGGCAACCCGGGGTGTGTCGAGAATTTCCCTGAACACCTTGTGAGCGGCTACTATGACTCGAAGAACAACTGCCCCCATGGGCCATCTCAGTATCCTGGAGCTCCGTGTCCTTCAAAAGACATCCCCAGATGATGAAGGAAGACCCCCGAGGGCCATCCCTTGGGGTTGCGGCTCGTCCGGGGCCGGTTCACCCCGGGGTGCGGCCGCAATCCCGGGGGAGCGCGAACTCCCCAGGGGCCGTGCCCTCTCCCCAGCTTGGAGGCCTGACGGTCCTCCCCAGTCCCAGTTCATGCGAATTCCCAATCCTACGGCCCAAGGTTCCTGCAAGGATTCGTTCGTCATACCCATGCGCGGAAGAACTCGCGAAGATGAAGTCCCGGGATTACGTCAGTTACAACACCCGTGTTCCTCACACGCACGTGGCCAGTCAACCAGTATCCTCTTGTCCTTTTCTTCTTAGCCAATTTAGGAAGAAAAATAACAAAAATTAGGATTTTATAGAGGTGGGGCCACCCGCTCCCTCTCCCTCAACCTAGTCTGCCTAAACCCCTGGGTAATAAAAAAAGATATTTTTTAAATAAAAAAAATAGGACCATTTGGTCCACCCAAACCTCCCCCGGGGAGGGGTTTAGGCCGACCAGCCTGGACCCCCAGGCTGGTCCTCCTAAACCCCATCCAAATTAAAAAAAAAAAGAACTTTTACCCCTCCGAAGAGGGGTTTAGGTGGACCAGACCAGCCCCTTGGGCTGGTCCGCCTAAACCCCATCTCCCCACTTCCGTCACACACACAAAAAACACACAAAAAAAAATAAAAATAAATTAAAATAACACTATTTGAGGGGTTTACCCAGACCAAGTTGAACCCCCAACTTGATCCGCCTAAACCCCACCCTCACCCCTTCAACTTCCTATAAATTTCCCCCCTATAAGCTCAAGGGGCATGAGGCAACAAGCAAGAAAAAGATCAAGCGCTTGCACAACCGGATACACGAACGGACGGACAAATACCCCCCTGGCCTAATTACCACACCCTCGGACTCCCGAGGCCTTCGGCAAGGGTCGGGGATGCGAGAAGCTAAGTGCACGCGTGGTTGGCTTGCTAGTCGGCTCACACACGCCGAGGGTATGTCACGTATACTTCCCTCATGTGGTGTTTAGCCGTCTCACACCAAGTCCATCCTCGCCACATGAAAGATGACCACGCCAATGGCAAATACACCCGCATCCCGGGTCCACCTGTGTACGCCAACTTACGACAGTGACGAAGGGCACTCCGTAATGCCGTAACAGATCTCGGCACGGAACCGCATGCCCACCGTTCACCTCCCAGCCGGCCGTTGGCCCCTCAGGCTAACAGATCAAGTCTAGTAGGACCTCTAGCCCAGGAATCATAGTTCCGGGGCCGACCTCGACTCTCCAGCATGACGACATTCGCCGTCCAAGACCCGGACCCAACCGCTCACTTCGAGCAGCGTCCGACCTCTACCCGGTGCTAGTCCGTGTCCGCTCTAGTCACCAAGGTAGTCGGGCCCACATCAATCTCTCTGTAAAGAGTTCCCATATGACACGCGGATACCCGCCTTATTACGCAATGACCTGGGGACCAACCCGCTTGTCGGAATTGTCCCGCGGCTTGCGTCCATTGTACTTTGGCCACCTAGGCCCATATGTAAAGCCCCTGTGGCCCATCATAAGGCCAGTGAAATGCAAGCGCCCGCATTCGGGCCCCCAGCTTCCTACCTACACCACTTGACATCCGTACCTAACATCCTAACCCCAGTAAACACCCCCCAGTTGAAAGCGCACCCACAGCTGTAGAATGCCCCCGGGCCTCTAACCACGGTTTCAAACATATATACAGACTTTTCTTCAGCACAGAATGAAGGTGTTCGGATTCAATCCGATGTAAATAAACAACGGTTGCTTGCGGCCGGTGGGGAAAGACGTCCAGTACATGATTCTCACAATCACCTACGCACTCGCACCCACGAAACCCCCTCACTCCACGTGTCGCCCGATCGCCCGAGCCCACGTGTCGCGCCCTGATGGCGCTTCCCCGGTCAACCCTTGGTTCCATGGGTGATTATCGAGATATCGACTGGTACGCCCGCACCCTATCTGGTCAACCCTTACCCTGACACTTTCGTGCCATTCGATCCTTTTCGACTTCTCGTAAAAGGAGAGTGCCCGATACCACCGTGAGAGGCATGCAACCGTAAGGAGGATACCCGAGATATATCAAACTCCCGGTATTTTCTTTCTCCACTATATCCCTTCCTTCACCCCGGTCATTCGGCATAAAAACACGCGCAACACAACATGAAGGCAAATTTAAGTGATTAGCATTTTATCTCTAGAGAATAAGATAAATCATGCAAATACGATGAAACATGTGAATAAAACCAAGTAACAAGATATGATCACGACAAGATACGAGAATATGATTGATCAAGTATATACCAAGAATGTAACAAGAATGCACTAGAAAGTCATGTAACAAGTAAGAAAGTACTCTTCACTTAGAAGTAAGTACTTTGTGAATTTACATGGATCTTTTCTCATGTCCGTGGATTTTCACTTATTTAGAAAGAAAGTACTCCTAGCACAATGCGACACCAGTAGCATCATATCTCATGGTTTACAATATGTTTCCGACAATCAGTCAAGAGGACTAGCATAGAGCCCCTGAACACAATTTGTGCTCGAACTGCATCTTCAAGTATAAATCAAGCTACTTCCATGCTTATAACAATAATGTGGCCAATAATGTACAAGCTCAACAATAATTCCATGAAAAAGTAACCAAGGTATAGAAAGTACCCATAATTTGATGTGAGTTCAAAGAATGACTTAAAGTATATTATGCCACGGCGGCGATCCAATAGCATAACGGTATATTCATTAGATTTCACAATTCAAGTTTAACTTGGTCAGACATAATTTAGGCTCCAGATAATCCTAAGATCATCTAGGAACTCAAAAAACCAACCCCAAAGGTCAAACCTCAGGTTAGACTAAATCAGGAACCAAGCGGTCTATTACTGGACCGTTTAGCACGCTTGGAGGTCTATTCATGGACCATTTCATAGAATAAAGACATCAATGCAATAAAACCATCTGGAGCTTTAGCGGTCTAGTGAATGGCCGTTTAGTATCCCTTAGCGGTAGAGTGAAGGGTCGCTTACAGAAATCAGACAGTCATCCAGAGGGCCGCTAACGTCCAGAATACATAAAACGTCGGTAAGTGCTTTTCTAGACAATGGGTTTTAACGGTAAAACTAGCTCGGGGTCCTAGTGGGAATCCCAGGCTCGCTGAGTCTTATGGAGGCCTTGAAACAAGATTTCCTAGTCTGTTGGAAGGAATATCCAATGGAGAGGTTATCAAGTCTAAGATTATGTACTTAATGTGCAAAGGTGTAACTAATGACAACATATCGGGATATGTGCCATGTACTTAAGAAAATGACTTTTAGAAGAGAGATACCATGGTAAAACAACGATTAAACCATGACTAGTCCACAAATCATATAAATTCTAGTTAATTACAAAAGTATATGATTTGGTCATGAAAATAACATAAGTGTAAAAATAGTTCTAAGTGCATAAGGAATCATGAAATCTATTAGATAGCTCCATTAACCTAACTACATATATGATAATAGCACTTGAAACAGGAATAAAACTTACTTAACTAGGCTTATCATTCATTAATTAGGGCCATTCTGCATTAAGTTTCGGGTTAACTTAAATACAGAAATCAGAAACTCAAACGGTCTAGTGGAGGATCGTTTCATTGGGCCAAACGGTCTATTGTGCAACCGTTAGGGTTTCTGGCGGTCTACAGGAAGACCGTTTCTTCCTGTATTATAGAAATCTAAAAAAAAAAAGAGATAAAATACTGATCTAAGACACATCATGCCTGGAAATCAACATATATAAACATGATAGAACAAGTATATGCCAACAATATGCGTAGGTTTGTGTAATAAACAAGAAAATTTTCTTTTTAACTTCATTAGGGCTAAGAATTATGCATGAGGAGTATACTAGATGCTTAGTCCCTAATAAATCATTAAATTCTCGAAGTACAGTGCATGAAATCAACTGAAACTAGAGGGCTTTTATCCCTGACATTAAGTTTAAGCCTTTCATGAGATAACCTACCTCTGATCTTCTCCCAAAACTTGGAATTTTTGACTGGAAGGAAACCCTATTCTGCACGTCCTGTGCTAAACCAACAACTTCACACCCATGTATCTCCTGATTCCCTTAACCTAAGGGTGTGAAATTTTGAGGGTAAGAAGAGGGTACTAAAAGGAACAATTTCTTCTAAAGAACCTCTATCTAATTACCTCGTTTGGGGCTTCTATTTTCCTGATCTTCACTGGGCCGTCGCATAGATTCCTGGGTTATTGGTGTAGGATGAGCAACTTTGGAAGCCTCTAACTCTTTGTAGACTTGATCTCCTAGAATGAAATTTTGAGGAAAGTTAGACCTGAGTATTGTGAATAAAAGATTCTAAAGAACCTACCTGAAATAAAACCTCCTTACCTTAGTTCCTCGTGAGCCAAATGTAAGGGTCGCGCAAGGTGGTTCTGGGGTCTATTTATAGGTTTAGCTAGGGTTTTGAGGATTAGAACGAACTTAGAGTCCCAATTAGGTTTTCAATTTGATCCTCAAGTCTTCTAGACTTATCTAATTACTAGATAGCATCGATCCTAGGTGATTTGGATGCCCAAGTTCCAAGCTTTTTATGTTCTCTTCCTTTCACGAAATCTGCAGAGCCTAGCGGTCTATTGCTAGACCATTTTCCATGGCTATGCGGTCTCACGATAGACCGTTTTCCATCTGGGTGCCGAATTTGAACTTTTTCAAACTCTTTTGATATTATCCACCTCTTTACCCTACTTATCTACTTAAATTCTGAAATTCCAGAAATTAAGCTTCTAGAATATGGGCCAACTCTTTTGGGCATTGGTTTTAGGTCCTTTGGGTTCAATTAAATGGGCCTAATATATTTATTAGTAGAAGGCCTTTACTTAATGAGAGTTAATTAATAGTAATTCATTTAATAGCTCATTTAAATGTTTAATAATTCTATTTTAATCTAGAAAATTTCTAGAAAATTCTTGGGCGTTACATGTCTAAGGAGATACTTCAGGGGGTCATGCTTGGATATGAGCTCGACTCGATGGGACAAGAGGTAATGCCACAGCTTCTTAACGGTGAACACCAATGCCAAGCAGACTTTCTTCATGGAGGAGTAGCGGTACTCGGCACCGATCAGTTTCCAGCTGAGGTAGTAGAGCGGCTGCTCTTTACCTTCTTCGTTGATTTTCGCCAACAGAGCTCCTAGCAAAGCGTCCATGGTGGCGATATAGAGTATAAGGGGTTTGCCCTTGACTGGTGCCCCAAAGACTATAATTCTATTTAAATCTAGAAAATTTCTAGAAAATTCTTGGGCATTACATGTCTGAGGAGATACTTCAGGGGGTCGTGCTTGGATATGAGCTCGACTCGATGGGACAAGAGGTAATGCCATAGCTTCTTGACGGCAAACACCAATGCCAAGCAGACTTTCTCCATGGAGGAGTAGCGGTACTCGGCACCGATCAATTTCCAGCTGAGGTAGTAGAGCGGCTGCTCTTTACCTTCTTCGTTGATTTTCGCCAACAGAGCTCCTAGCGAAGCGTCCATGGTGGCGATATAGAGTATAAGGGGTTTTCCCTTGACGGGTGCCCCAAATACTAGAGGAGTAAGGAGGTAATCCTTGATCTACTCAAAAGTAGCGTGGCATTCCGAGTCCCATACGAATGGGGTGTCTTTCTTCATCAGCTTGCTGAAAGGCGCGCATCGACCAGAGAGGTTAGAAATAAACCTCCGGATGTAGGTCTGCCTCCCCTGGAAGGACATGAGTTTGGTGAGGTTATTGGGTGGTGGAAGCTCCCAGATCACTTTGATCTTGCTGGGGTCCACCTCAATTCCTCGGTATCGGACAACGAAGCCGAGAAACTTGCCGCTGGATACACCAAAGGCACATTTCATTGGGTTCATCTTGAGCCCGTATTACCGGAGTCACTCGAAGACTTGGCGTAGATCGCGCAAATGGTCTTCGTGCCTCTTAGTCTTGACAATGAGGTCGTCAACATAACATTCGACGATATTGTGTAGCATCTCGTCGAATATTTTAGTCATGGCTCTTTGGTAAGTAGCGTCGGCATTCTTTAAAATGAAGGGCATGCGCTTATAGTTGAAAATCCCTTTAGGGGATCTAAAAGCTGTGTGGTTCTTGTCTTTGAGGGACATCTGGATTTGGTTATAACCAGATGACTTGTCCATGAAAGACAAGACGTCATGTCCGGTGGTCATGTTGACCATTGTTTCTGTGATCAAAACTGGAAAGTCATCCTTCGGACAGGCTTTGTTGAGGTTCCAGAAGTCAATGCATGTGCGGACTTGACCACTTTTCTTCTTGACCAGGACTATGTTGGCGAGCCAGATCGGGTAGATACACGGCTCGATTAAGTCAACCTCCGCCATTTTATTGACTTCAGTCGAAACCTGGAGTTCTAGCTCATGGCGTATGCGCCATTGTGGTTGTTTAACTGGGGTGACTGAGGGAGAGATAGCTAGCTCATGCTCCACTCTGGAGGGGTCCAGCCCTGGCATCTCCTTGTATGTCCAGGCGAAGCAGTCTTTGTATTCGAGCAGGAGTTGCTTGTAGTCCCGCCTTTCTGCCTCGGTGAGGAGAGCGCTGACGAACGTGGGCTGGGGGGCTCCATCTTCACCCAGGTTGATTTCGACGAGTTCGTCAACAGTCGCCTGGCCGCCGTCCTCCAGCTCGGGAGGAGCGGGTTGGAAGTCGATGAAATCCTCATCATCGGTGTCAGCTTTGTGTATCTCTTGATTTTCGAAGCCACTGGTTGACGCCGATGGGACTGAAAAATTATTGTCATTGGAATCATCAAGGATTGATCTGGGCCGCAAGCTTCTGGCCAGCAGTTGTTCACTGGGGTTGCTGAGGTTTCCCTAGAGTTGCCTGCGAAAGCTGACAGTCCTTCACAGCTAGTATCCTAGATACCTCCCTCATCAGGAGATTTTGTCGAACCGAGTCCTTCAACAGACTGGGTGGTAAGAGGAGCTTCTTCGGCCCCGATATCTTTGTAGGGAGGCGAGGAGGATTCCTCGACTACTTGGACTGGAGCGTTGGCTTTGACGGGGATCAAGATCAGGATCTCCTCTTCCTCATCCCCAGAGTTGTCAAATTTGGCCTCGACTTTAGCCCGGTCGTCGACCGGCTGTGTCAAGCCTATGACGTTGACCGCGTAGTAGACGCGAAAGTTCGGGTCTTGGTCGTAGCCAAGTCCCACGGTATCCTTATGAAAGGACGGGGGTTGCCCCCGGACCTGGGAAGGGGTCCACAGCTGGTGGAAATATCTTCACTGTGCGGAAGCTTGCCATTAGGGGATGTATTACTTCAGACATATTTCCCGAATATGCTACGGCAGGTCATCCAGTACTTGGACTGCTTCAGGGGTATCATCGGCTAGTTTGGACCAGCCGAAGCCATCATCTGGTGGGGCTTGAGGGACCATGTCTTTCTTATAAAAGACAATGGGCTTCTCCCTATTAGCCTTCTTCTTGTTTCTGCGTTATCGCTTGAAGGTGACAATAAATGTTGTTAGCGACTCGACGCTGTGCTCTTCCGATGCACAGGGGAACTGGATGCAGTCTGGTGGCAAGCATATACTCTAGCCGATAGCTCGACTAATAAGGTTGGCCTCAAAGTCGATCTTGCGCCTCTCGGGGCCATCTGGGGTTGACTTGGAGCTGAGCCGTAGCCGATGAAGCATGGCCTTCTCCTCGTCAACAGAGAAGAGATCATCATCATCTTCCTCTAAGAGCCAGCCATTGCTTTTGCTCTTGATTACAAGGTAGGGACTAATTCCCCCAATGTGGAACGCAGCGTCAACCAGATTACATTCCGCTGGAGTGAATGGTGACAGGTCTGCGAAGACCATGTGTTGTTCCCCGCCCTTGGCATACTTGATGCATTGGTGGAGAGTTGATGGGACAACCCAATTTTCATGGAGCCAGGATCTACCCAGTAGCACCTTATATGATGTGTTGGCATCGATGATGTAGAATGTCACCTTGGAGGTGAAATCATCAAGCACAAGATCGACATCCACTTGGCCGAGGACATCCTCGGTGTCTTAGTTGAAGACGGATATCTTGACCGCTTGAACCTTCTGGAGGTATGGGCTCAGATATAAAGTCTTGAATGTTTTGAGTGGCATGATGTTTACAGCCGCACCGGCGTCCACCATGATCCGGTTTACCTAATGCCCATTGATCTTCCCCTTCATATAGAGAGGGCGGTTGTGGCACGGAGGAGAGAGCAGCATATCCTTCTCTGTGAAGGAAACGGTGGCTGTGAAGGCTTCATATGCGGCGGCCTTCATCTCTGCGACATGTGCTTCATAGACTTCTGGCTCTTGGAGCATCTTGATAAGAGTTTCTCTTAGCTCTTTACTCCAAGTGATGGCTTCCCCGATTGTAATGCTGGCGGGAAAGCGCTTCATCTGGTGGAGGACTTTTCGATCGGCTCAAGCTTGAGCATCCTCTAATGATGGTAGTATGTCGAGCTGGGCTTTCTGTGGGCTGTCGTGTCGCTCCCCGTCGGGGAGTTGCGCTGCCTTGCCTTTGCCACTCGGATCGGACTGACTCTGATCGCCCGTGAGTTCCTGGAACTGGGGTGCTAATGATGGCTCTTCTGGGGTGACTGGCGAGCTGGCTCGTCCTTACCGGATGGTCCTACTTGTTCCACAAAAGAGGAACAAGCTGGGCCGGTGACTGGGACACTGGCAGCAATCTCTTCAACGCCGGCGGGATCGAAGATGCCGAGTCCCTTCCGAACTTCCACCTTCGGAATGGGAGCAAGTTCCTCCCCTCGAAAGAGGATGATTCGCTCCAGGTCGAATGTGGGTGGGTGGAGGAGTAGCTCGAGAATTCTCCCGCGGCCTCTACCGCATCCCCAGCCACGACCTCGGCCGTAGCCAGTGAGTTCTGGAGCTGGCTGTAGCCCGAGCGGAATAGTAGTTCTCTGTCTGGTTTGGGAGGCCATCGGTTCACCTCGTAGGGAAGCGTTAATATTATCAGGGTGTGGAATATCCACCATATTGTAGGTTTACCTCCAAAGCATTTCTTTGAGCAGCTCTGTTGTGATCTCCTTGTTTTTATAGCACAAGGAGAGCTCGTCTGGGATCAGGAGTCTTTCACTGTTCTTGAGCTTCTGGATCATCTCTTGGACCCAGTTTCTGAGGCGGGCTCGCTTCTGCATTTCTTCCCACGGGATATAGCTGTCGAGTGGGAGAGCACCAGTAGGACGAGGATGGATGTATTCTTCCAGGTCGTCAATGAGCTGTTGAAGCCTTTGGAGAGGCGTTGGCTCGATTGGAGCCTGTAAGACGGCTGCCCGCTCAGCTTGCTTCTTGAGCCACCTTTTGAGGTTCTTCCTCCTATTTTTCTCCTGTTTCTTGGTGACAGCCACCTCCAGGGGAGTAGGAGGGGGAGGTGCTGAGGCCAGAGTTGATAAATCCCCATGAGGGTATCTCCGAGCTGGTGCCTTGGTAGGGTGAGGTCGACAACCTTTCTTCGCCCGGATTTCAATCCAGGCACCTTCCGCTTGTTGTATCTAGAAGGTGGCGTTGATCGCTTGCTCGATCACCTCAAGTGGCAACTCCTTGTATGCTGGGATACTGGGACTGGCATCCGAAGACGTGTGTACAGTTTGGTGCCTTACCCACGGTGGTGATGGGAGTTTACGGGGAACCAGCAGACTGGTGCTGGCGTCCGAAGACGTATGTGCGGTTTGATGCCTTAGTCGCGGTGGCATTGGAGGTGTCTTCTGCTGAGCCGGTACACTGGAACCAGCATCCGAAGACATGCGCGGTTTGATGCCTTACCCGCGGTGGCGGTGTCTTTTGCTGAGAAGTGGACTGGGAGATGTGCTTGTTGTCTTGCTCGTTAGTGTTGCCTTTGTGATCATACTGAGAACAAGGTCCGGCGACAGCCGAAGGTACCATAGGGTATTGCCGCTCTAGGTAGTTACCTCGACTCTGCGCATTAACTAGGCCTCGTGGTGGTGGGCCTGCCGTACGAGTTGGAGTCACTGAAGACTCCGAAGATGTCTTCTTTGTGATCTTGATTTGGTTAGAGGGCAAGCGGGGAGGACCCGATGGCTAACCGACTGAGGGGGCATGACACGGCTGGGCCGGGACCTCACCCTGCTTTTGCTTCCCCTTCCTATCCCTGGATGCCGGAGACGGAGGTAAGGCAGAGGGAGGACGAGAGGGACCTAAGGAGCCCATCTTCGTCTCACCCACTAGAAAATTCTCTCAGCCAAGAAGGACCCAGAGAAGCCTCGCGGTGTCTTTTTGGAGAAGGGTGAGATTCTAGCTCCCGCCAGAGTCGCCATTGCACGGTAGAAGTGGCAGGGGCTGACTGGTTGGATGGTAATGTCAGAGAATCAGGAGAGACCGTGGTGGCAGGAGGATAGATGACGTTGACCGAGAAGTCACTCAGCTCCGTCTCTTGACTGGCATCCTGCTCCCTGCGCCTTCGCACTCGCTTGACAGCTTCTCGATTATCGGTTCAAAACTTGAGCCATTCTGGAGTATGCTTGTAAGGCAGCCCGTGCCCATTTTCTTGAGGGGGATTTGGCCACTCTGGCGCATCCCTGGAGATGCTCAGCGTTTCTTCGACATCTTGTCGAAGTCTTACGAGTGCCATGGAATTTCCCTCGACATCGATCTACTCCCACTGGATCTGCTTCTGGATGAGGTACTGAACTTCTTCACATGACTCGATTGTGTGGCAGATTCTGGCCTGGAAAGTGCAGTACTGGGGGTGACTGATGCGGGACGGACCACGGACATGACTCGAATGAGGAAATGCAGTCCTCCGTCTCTAGGTGAGCTCGTGATTGTCCCTTAACGAGGGAAGCGTCGGACGTGCACGGTTGAGAAACCGGCAAGAGCTAGGGTGGTCAATTCACACTTTCGTGCCCGGATCGGATCACGGGACGGTAACACTCTCTCTCGCAGCAGCAGTGATATAAATATAAAGTGAGCTAATTGTCCCTACACATGCTCTCTAGCAGCGGCATAAACAAATATATATGAAGTAAGCAAAATGCCAAGTAAGGAGCGGATGCGATACCTCCACGCGCTCGGCGTGGGGAAGACGGACCCGGCCGAAACTCGTACTCCCGGGATAAATATTACACAATGATGACAGTAATGAACTATCGCCCACTCCATGCAGGGAGGTAAAGGGCTACACAAATGGGCCCGGGAGGACCAAATTCGGGATGACAGGCGGCTTCTCGCGTCTCTTCGGCAGCACCCGAACTTGTGACTGTGGGGCCCACGCGCTGTCCGGAGGGGCCGTGTGGGGCCCAGTGGCACCACTATGGTGGGGACACTTGGGGAAGCATTTCATGGGCTGTCAGTACGCTGGAACGTCGACCGGAGGCCGGGCGTCTCCATTCGGCACCGGTCGGAATAACCGGCCACGGATCTGCCGGTTCTGTTTCCGGCGCGCGCTCCGGCGAGAATGAACGCTGCGATCAGCCCCGATGTCGGATCGACACGAAACTGGCACCATTGGAAAGCTAACTTGAAGTCCTTCAACCTAGGCCTAGATATCAGACCTGGATCTGCACGGATCTGGGCTTTATTAAATTGTTGAGTTCCTGGTGTACAGTAGCCGAACTCTCAGATCTGTAGGGAACTTATCTGAGAACTACCGTTGACCGTAAGGTAAATGTCCGATTCAGCTCCTAAGATCTTCATCAAAGGTGTAGAAAATTGAGCTAGAAAGATGGAAATAGCTTTTGTGTACTGATGGGAGGTGGCTACGAATTGATATGATTTTTGCACTAGCAGTGGGTCGGATCTGGAATCTGGTTGACGGTACTGTATCTGAAGAAGAACATGATTTTTGAAAAATGGGTAGAAGGCTGATCAAAAATTAAGAAAATTCATGGAGTGATGGGTTGATGGACAGAACTCCTAGTAAAATTGGGAGGGCTTGACAAAATCAAAAAGGTGGTCGGAGATGGGAAACTCAGAGCTGCTGTCACTGTAGACAGAGACAAGATAGATCTAGGAGTAAAAGATGAACGAAAATGGGAAATTACTAAATGAAGGAATTGGAACGTGAAAATTTAGGTGGAGGTGGGGATTAAAGGTAAGAACGCACCCTCAAAATTTCAGCTTGAGATCTTCACGTGGTGGAGAGCAAAAATTCGTGTACCTCACCTCTATCCAGCAGGACAGAACCTTGAAGATGGCTCCGCGGCGGCTCGAAGGCGGCACGAACGGCGACGGCGGCGGCACCGATGATCACCGGAGATAGAGGGGAGGGGATTGAAGATAGAACCACTCTAGAATTTGAGGTTGGAGGAGATGAACACCAGGAGAGAGGGGAGGGGCTCAAGAATCACTCTTGATTTTCCAACATTTTTCTCTTCATTAATGCCAACAAATGGAAAATACAACATTTTATATGCTATGTATCTAATCAAATGTAGACCCTTGGATCTAGGGATGGGGAATGGAGGGCCTAGATCAAATGTAAATAACACACAAAAAATAATAAACTAATAAGGAGAGAGGGGCGCCCCCTTGACCAAGAGAGGGGGTTGGTGGCCAACCTTTGGAATGTTGACCCCTTTGTCTCCCATGTGTCCATATGACTAGTCCAACCTTCTAGATGTCCACCTAGGATGGTTGACCAGCCCCACAAGGTGACATGGACCAATGGGAAAGGGCTGAGGGCCCCTTAGCTGGACCTACTACACAATTGCACAAAAATCCACACAATCCAAGGGAATGACGCATTGGCTTACAAAGCCGTACAATTGCGCATATACTTTCCCAAGGATATGAACACAAACTAAAAGGACATAAATGCAAAAGAAAAGGTACATGCTCGGCGTCGATTCCCATCAACTCTCCCCGGGTGGGAGGAGCTCGACCCCGTCGAGTAGGGGTATGGATGCTCGAGTACTCCGGCGGATCCGTCACCGTGCCAAGTACGCGGGTACGCTCCACTCCAAGTGATCGTCACCTGCTCATTCCATATATACTTGATATGCACAACTGCTATGGACTAAAGTGGACACTCCGGGTGGGGCACTCTCAAAATGAAAGGCGACGGCTCGAAAACTCACTAGGAATCACCACTGGGTCCCTGTAGGTGACTGATCCGAGTATAGAGGTAGAACCGATCCCATACTCATTGAGTGAGTCCAATCTCCTCTTACTCATAAGAGAACGACAACGAGCTTGCACAAGACACATGCAGACTCTCAAACTACACGCAAACCATGCAAACAAACCACACAAAGAAGAGACAATACTGACTCATGCATGACTCGAGACAAACCTACTGTTAGTCCGACCCGTACATGGATGACGGCGGACCAGGACACCCGAACGTATGCCATGCATGCATCTGACGTAACCGGTGGTTGACATCATGCAGAAATCCTAGACACCCTACGATGCACCAATCATGGACATTGGGCTTGGATGTGGGAAGTCCGGGAGGTGCGGGTGGTTTAGATGGATCGGGGAAACTAAAGTCTTCATTACCCCTGAATGAAGGTTCGGACCTATGGCTATGTGGAGGTTGCTTGGCCCGAGTGGAAAAGGCTTGATAGTGAACTCCGCGGAGGATGTGAAGTGAAGATGGAGACTCGGGAGATTCACTAGTGAAGGGGTCAAAAGGGTCGAAGAAGGTATGACCCCGTGAGATGGATTCCAACATGACATGGTCCCAATCGTGAAATTCTTGAAGGTGCGGGTGGTCACCTTCCTCCGTCATGGTAGATGGAACTGTGTATAGGAAATGTGACTCCTCCCTCGGAAGCAAAGTCATGAAGTCGGGCTCATCCGATAGCAGGAGAAGTAGAAGAACCTCCGTGGTGACACAACCCACGGTGCACTCGGAGGTAATGGACCCGAAGGCCGGATGGGTGAAGCTAGGACTCGTGGGTTGGTCGAAGCCTCCGGCCAACATATGTGTCAACTTCCATTGCGTGTCTAGTCCCATAACAAGATCGTCCAACGTGTCAACATGGTGACTAGATCGAAAGGTGGTATGGAAGGAGTTGACCGGCACAAGAGGTAGGATGGGGTCCATGGATGGGAAGGGAGGTGGGACCAAGCCTTCCTTGAGCCAACTAAGAATCGGCTCGGCTATGAAAAGCGTACCCGTCAGAAACACGGGTGGCTCGGGCTTGGGTGGTTCCAAATGAGAGGGTTCCGAAGCAAGTTCGGAAAGAAAGGGTGGTGAGCATGGGTCCGTAGGTGGAGCGGACTGATACGAGTGGACGGGTGGTGACACGGAGATGGTCGGCCGAAGGATGTCGTGGAAGATGAACTTGCCAGGTAGGTGAGGTGGATATAAGGTACTGGTCCTCGTATCCCGGTCAAAGATCGCTCTCCTCTCTTCTAACCAAGGTCGCCCTAACATAATGTATGGGCCTGTTGGCGTACCAAGGTTGCACCATGCACCATCGCAGTAAAGAGTGGAGCCGATCATCCTTTCAAACTCGACAAAAGCAAAATCCCCATCGCGGATAATCTTACCCACCTTGGAGAGGGACTCCACGATATCAAGAGAAACCCAATTATCTGAATCCTTATGAGTGAAATGGAGTCTCGCTGTGGACCCATTGAGTAGAGTAGCTTTAGTAACGAGATGAGTGAAAGCTAATGGTCGGGCCATGAAGGCATTGGATTGGGCCACAAAGGATGTCCCTTCGGACGCATGGTCTTGGGGAACGGCCATGGGTAGCGGACATGGACATGCATACACATGGTGACATGACACTAGACCGACTATGCAAGGTTGGAATGTATGCACACTAAGGACAAGACACCAAGACTCGGTACGAGGCGGAGTTAATCGATCCGAAGATCACTCGCGCAAGTGTGCGGCCTTCCCGATAGGCGTAGCCTAACGTTCGGACAACACCTTTTATATACCGGGTTATTAGGATGCAATGCAAAAAGACACTTTTTTTTGTTTTAAAATAATGATGAGCCTAGACTCGACTTAGACGATGACTAGACGTAAATGACACTTTTTTTTTCTGATTTTAGACACCCTAGACTCAAACTCGCTCTGATACCAAATTGATGCGGGACGGACCACGAAAACGACTCGAATGAGGAAATGTAGTCCTCGGACTCTAGGAGAGCTCGTGATTGTCCCTTAACGAGGGTAGTGTCGGACGTGCACGGTTGAGAAACCGCCAAGAGCTAGGGTGGTCAATTCACACTTTCGTGCCCGGATCGGGTCACGGGATGGTAACACTCTCTCTCGCAGCAGCGGTGATATAAATATAAAGTGAGCTAATTGTCCCTACACATGCTCTCTAGCAGCGGCATAAACAAATATATATGAAGTAAGCAAAATGCCAAGTAAGGAGCGGATGCGATACCTCCACGCGCTCGGCGTGGGGAAGACGGAACCGGCCGAAACTCGTACTCCCGGGATAAATATTACACAATGATGATAGCAATGAACTATCTCCCACTCCATGCAGGGAGGTAAAGGGCTACACAAATGGGCCCGGGAGGACCAAATTCGGGATGACGAGCGGCTTCTCGCGTCTCTTCGGCAGCACCCGAACTTGTGACTGTGGGGCCCACGCGTTGTCCGGAGGGGCCGTGTGGGGCCCAGTGGCACCACTGTGGTGGGGACACTTGGGGAAGCATTCCCTGAGCTGGCAGTAGACTGGAACATCGACCAGAGGCCGGGCGTCTCCATTCGGCACCGGTCGGAATAACCGGCCACGGATCTGCCGGTTCTGTTTCCGGCGCGCGCTCCGGCGAGAACGAACGCTGCGATCAGCCACAATGTCGGATCGACACGAAACTGGCGCCGTTGGAAAGCTAACTTGAAGTCCTTCAATCTAGGCCTGGAGATCAGACATGGATCTACATGGATCTGGCTTTATTGAATTGTTTAGTTCCTGGTGTACTGTAGCCGAACTCTCAGATCTGCAGGGAATGTGTCTGAGAACTGTCGTTGACCGCAAGGTAGATGTCCAATTTAGCTCCGGAGCTCTTCATCAAAGTTGTAGGAAATTGAGCTAGGAAGATGGAAATAGTTTTTGTGGACTGATGGGAGGTGGATACGAATTGATATGATTTTTTCACTAGCAGTGGGTCGGATCTGGAATCTGGTTGACAGTACTGTAGCTGAAGAAGAACACGATTTTTGAAAAATGGGTAGAAGGTTGATCAAAAATTAAGAAAGATCATGGAGTAAGGGGTTGATGGAAAGAACTCCCAGTAAAATTGGGAGGGCTTGAAAAAATCAAAAAGGTTGTCGGAGATGCGAAACGCAGAGCTGCTGTGACTGTAGACAGAGACAAGAAAGCTCTGGGAGTGAAAGATGAATGAAAATGGAAAATTACTAAATGACGGAATTTGAACGTGAAACGTTAGGTGGAGGTGGGGATTCAAGGTAAGAACACACCCTCAAAATTTCAGCTTGAGATCTTCACATGGTGGAGAGCAGGAATTCGTGGACTACACCTCTGTCCAGCAGGATAGAACCTTGAAGATGGCTCCGCGGCGGCTCGAAGGTGGCACGAACGGCGATGGCTGCGGCACCGATGATCACCGGAGATAGAGGGGAGGGGATTGAAGATAGAACCACTCTAGAATTTGGGATTGGAGGAGATGAACACTAGGAGAGAGGGGAGGGGCTCAAGAATCACTCTTGATTTTCCAACAATTTTCTCTTCATTAATGCCAACAAATGGAAAATACAATATTTTATATGCTATGTATCTAATCAAATGTAGACCCTTGGATCTAGGGATGGGGAATGGAGGGCCTAGATCAAATGTGAATAACACACAAAAAATAATAAACTAATAAGGGGAGAGGGGCGCCCCCTTGACCAAGAGAGGGGGTTGGTGGCCAACCTTTGGAATGTTGACTGTCTCCCATGTGTCCATATGACTAGTCCAACCTTCTAGATGTCCACCTAGGATGGTTGACCAGCCCCACAAGGTGACATGGACCAATGGGAAAGGGCTGAGGGCCCCCTAGCTGGACCTACTACACAATTGCATAAAAACCCACACAATCCAAGGGAATGACGCATTGGCTTACAAAGCCGTACAATTGCGCATATACTTTCCCAAGGATATGAACACAAACTAAAAGGACATAAATGCAAAAGAAAAGGAACATGCTCGACGTCGATTCCCATCAGTGACTAAAGTCCCAGTGAGTGTAGTCTACCGACGGATCACGGGGCATGTTTGCCCCCTCTCGACGAGGACATCGAAGAGTCGTCGAGTCCACTCCTTGGGGAAGGAGAGGGGTACGCGATCATGCTAGGGCCTCTACCCCGTATACCAGAGTGAACGTTTGCCTTGACTGGTGCTGGGCTCCCCTGCTTCGATGTCGGAGACGGAGAACGTGACCATCATATGGATCACACTAGCCGAGTAGTGAACCACACGCGCTGCTTTAGCGAGCTTGGACCACGTATGTGGTTGCGGGGGATCGATGAGACTACTCTTCATTTTAACGAGACCGTCTCAGATCAGCTTCTGCGCTTGAGTCTTGAAGACATAGCAATCTTCAATTGGGTGACCCAGCATGTGATGATATGGGCAATAGCTAGGATCATCGGTCTTCAGAGCCTCGTCCGACTTATGGATTTCTGGAAACTCGACAATCTTCTGGGCCATGCAGAGGTCGAAGAGCATCTTCGTATGTTCCTTCTTAAAGGAGAAAGGTGCCTTCATATGCTCCGAGAAAGAAGGAGCGGCCGACTTGTCTACTGGTTTTTTATCTGGGCCGCTTGATTCGCCCTCCTTACTGGCTTTGGCGGTGGGGGTGAACTCGATGATGTTCACCTCCTTACCGGGCTGGCGTTCTCGCGTTTGTTTACGCTTTGCTGAAGTATAGCTTGGGTTATCGACGAAGAACATCTCTATTTCGGCTAGTGCCGAGTTGAGCTGGTCGAAGCCTTTGATGTTGGTGCCGGGAAGCTTTTTGCTGACCTCGGCTACCAAGCCTCGATGGGATATGGTGATGGCGTCCTCCTGAACTGGTGGATTGATACACCTTATGCTGAGGTCTTGCCATTTCTTGATGAAGTTGAGGGCGCTCTTGCCCTTCTTCTGCCAGAGATCCTTCACTCGACCGTTTGGAAGCGGTCGAGGAACTTCTTATGGAGATCCGCCCAATCGATCACTGAGTTTGGCTTCAGGCAAGAATACCATTGGAAGGCCGTTCTCGTAAGTGAAGTAGCGAAGTAGCGGAGGAGATATGATTCATCCAACACTAGCTTGCCTATGGCCATAACATAGTAGGCCAAATGCTCATTGTGGAGACCCTTGCCCGTCGAACTTTTGTAGCTTCGGGGGCTTGGCGTATTCTGGAGGAAGCTTCATTAACTGGTGGTGAAGCGGGTAGGGCACACTATAGAGATCTATAGTGGCAACCCCCTCACCATATTGGGCGAGCTTTGTTTCGATCATTCGCTCGATCATCTGGCGCTGTGCCATGAGATTTTCAGGCACTGGCGTATTGGATGCTCGTGGCTGAGCATCGACTGGGGGCGTGCCGAACACGACTGTGATGACCCAGACTCCAGATACCGGGGAGACCCGATACCACTTGGAACCTGCGAGGCCTCCCAAGAGCAGAAAAGCTCCAAAGGGATAGAAAGGTGTGTGAGAGTACATTGAACTTCCAGATATAATAGTAAGTAATTAAATTTCAATGATTAGGATTGCTAAAGTAGCAGAAATAAAATTTTATTTTCTATAACAAATTAAAACTAACAGAGTCTAGTCCAAAGAAAGACAAGTACAGTCTAACAGAAAGGGAAACATACCCTCATGTCGGGGGAAGCCCGACACTGGCAAACGCTGGCAACATAGAACTACCGCAGCGGAACCTACATCCACGAGGCAGAACAGCTACACCTTAAAAGTCAGGGGTGAGCCTCGTGTTAGTAGCTCAGTACGGATCCCAAAGAACCCTACCGTAAAATAACGCAGTAACAGTAGTGCTACACTAAAGCAAAATAGTAACAAAGCAGGCGCATGAACAATAGTAAAGAGGAAAGCCATAACACAGAAACACAGCAGCCGAAGGAACCTCTGTAACGCCCAAAAAAATTTAAGAATTTTTTAGATTTAAAATATAATTATTAAGCATTAATTGAATAATAATAAATTAAATTTAATTATTTAGGCCTTACACTAATCCAAGTGGATTAGGCCCGTATAATAAATACAATAGGCCCAAAAAGATTGTTTTGGACCTTGGCCCATGTTCTATAACCTTAAAATAGGTGAAATCATGGAATTAAGGAGATAATTACTCCTTGGGACATAAATAAAAGGATAATATTGGGGATAATATCAAAAGAGTTTGAAGTATTTCAAATTCGGCACCCACAGCATAAAACGGTCTATTGCGAGACCGCAAACGTTCTGTAAATGGTCGTCCAATGACCGCTAACCACTGTAGATTCCGTGAGAGGAAGACAATGTGAAAAGGTTAGATTTTTCATGTCCAAATCATCTTGGATCGACTCTATCAGTTAATTAGATAAGTCTATAAGCATTGTAGATCGAATTGAAAGTTTAATTGGGACCTTAAGTTCGTTCTAATCCTCAAACCCTAGCTAAAACCTATAAATTGGTCCCAGATTTGACATGCGCGACCCCTACTTTGGCTCGCGTAGAACCCAAGTAAGGAGGTCGATTTTGAGATAAGTTTCTTCTAGGAATTTGTTCATTATACTTAGGTATAACTACTCTCCAATTTTCATTCTAAGAGATCAAGCCTACGTTAAGTTAGAAGCTTCCAAAGTCGCTGTTTCTACATTAAGAACTCAGGAATTAGTGCATCCGACCCAAGAAGATCAAGGAATTCGGAGCCCAAAACGAGGTAATTAGATAGAGGTTCTTTAGAACTTTTTGTTCTCCTTTATATTTTCTATCTACCCTCAAAATTTTATATCTTTAGGTCAAAGGAATCAGGAGATAGAAGGATGTGAAGTTGCTGACTTAGTACAAGAAAGTGCAGTAACTAGGGCTTGATTCCAGTCAGAAATTTGAAGTCTAGGAGCACTATTACAGGTAGGTTATCTCATAGATGGCTTAAACATTGTGTCAGGAATAAAACTCCTCTTGTTTCATTCGTTTTCATGCATTGTATCGTGAGAATTTCATGTTTTACTTAGGACTATGCAACTAGTATATTCCTCATGCATGAACTAGCCCTAATGAAGTAAAAAGGAAATTTTCTTGTTAATCACATGAACCCATGCATATTATTGTCCTACAATTGTTCTATCATGGTTATGGAAGTTAAAATATGTTGATTTCTAGGCATGATATGTCTTTGTTAGCGTTTTGTTTGGGTATCATTACATTCGATTTTACACAGGGAGAGACGGTCTTCCTGTAGACCGCCAGTGAATTGTCGCGGTCGTGCGACAGACCGCTAACCGTCAAGTGACGGCCCTGTATTAGACCGTTTTCGAGTTCTGATTTTTATAATATGGGTAGCCCGAACCATATTACATAATTAACCATAGTTAATATATATTAAGCGTAGTTAACTAAGTTTTAAGCTTGATTTAAGTACTAGTTTTATATACTTAGTTGATTTCATTGTTTATCATGATAGATTTCATGTTTCATGCACATTTATATTATTTTAACTTATGTTAATTTATGCCCAAAAATTATATACTTTTGTAATAAATGTATGTTCAAATAATAAATGATTCATGATTTAACTTGATCACTGTTTTATCATGATTCTTTCTTATCTAAGTGTCATTTTCTTAAGTACATGACACATATCCCGGTATGTTGTCATTAGTTACACTTTGCATATTAAGAACACAATCTTGGACATGATGACCTCTCCCTTAGATATTCCTTCCAATGGACTAGGAAATCTTATTTCAAGACCTCCGTAAGACTCCGCGAGCGTAGGATTCTCACTAGGACGTCGAGCTGGTTGTACGATTAAAGCCCAATTGTCTAGAAGGCACATATACCAATGTTTTATAATTTTAGAATTAATGACCTTCTGGTTGACCACCAATGACTGCGAGCGGGCCTACACTTGACTGCTAACGGATCCTAAACAGTACTGCATTAGACCGCTAAATACTCCAGATATTCTATTTTAAAATATCAAATTGTCTTGTCATTAACGATCTTGAACTTGACCACCAGGAGCAAGAAACGGTCCAGTAAATGACCGCTAGCGTCCTGAATTTGATTAACCCGGGGTTTGACTCAGGGGTTGATCTTCTTATGTTCTTAGATGGTCCAATTGATTATCTAGAACTTGGCACATTATTCCAAAGATACCTAAGTAATTTTGAGAGTTAAAGAATGTACCGTTATGCTGTCGATTTATTTCTATGGCATAACCTAGTTATTAAATATATTTATTGAAATTCCTTATTCTCACTAGAAGCATTCTTATTTTTGGTTACTTTATCATAGAATTATTATTGCAATTGAACATTATTGGCCATATTATTGACATAAACGTCGAAGTAGCTTGATTTATACTTGAAGATGCTGTTCGAGCACTGATTGTGTTCAAGGGCTCTATGCTAGTCCCCTCAGCTGATTGTCGGAAACATACTATATAAACCATGGGGTATGATGCTACTGGCATCGCATTGCGCTGGGAGTACTTTCTTTATAAATAAGTGAAATATCCACGGAAATCCACGGGATCCTCAGAAATATCCACGATGATCCACATGAATTCATGAAGTACTTGTTACTAAGTAAAGAGTACATTCTTGCTTGATACATGACTTTCTAGTACATAGCCTTCTTGGTTATGAAAAGTACATTCTTGTTACATTCTTGTTCATGAAAGGTCATAAATATATTCTTGCTTGATCATACTTGCTCAATTCATATTCTCATATCTCAAGCTTGATCATATCTTGTTACTTTGGCTTTATTCGCATTGTTTCATCATATCTGTATGATTTATCTTATTTCTTTAGAGCTAAGACATTAATTACTTTAACATTACCTACATGTTGATACGAAGATACCTACTGGATAAGTGTGCTCATTACCTACTTTCCAATCTTTTTCAGGAAATACGAGTGAATCGGATTCGGATTACTCAAGTAGCGGGTCCGAGAGCGATCAAAGGAAATATGGATTTGAGTGAAGACTTAGAATGTCAAAATATGTCTAGATTGAGTCCTTATATGTAATTTTTATTTTCTTGAGTCTAGATCAAAAAGAGACGAATATTCGTGTATTTGGATTATGATTATATGATATGAAATAAAGGTGAAAGTTTGATTAAATTGTTGTGCAACTACTTTGTGTGATTATTATTGCGCTCTGATTATATTGCTTGCTCGAGGCTTACCATGCCAGCTGTTTGCATTCCCGATTGTTTCCGCTGCATAATCTCGGGGCGTGACAGATCAGGTGGTGTCAGAGCCCTAGGACTAGAAGTCCTAGGAAAAAGTCATGTCATAGGATAAGTCCAAGGTTTAAGGACCACACCTATGAAACTAGGAAAGAAATTCCCAACCTATGAGAGAAATTGGGTAGAACCTGGGATGAGATAGAAATTAGAATTATTTCTAAGGACCAACCTCACTCATTCCATTAGAATTAACAAATTCATTATTTTTCTAAGGTACCTTATTTTCATCATAATGGCTCATCACGTAGACTAGAACGGTATGCAAGAGACCATTGTTGGCCTGACTCAGGCATTATAAACTATGGCTCAAGCCGGCGCAGGGGCAAGAGCAGGAGACTTACATCGCAATTTTCGGAGCTTAAATCCTCCTCGATTTTTGGGTTCTTCTAATCCCGATGAAGTCGAAAGTTGGATAGACGAGATGAACCGCATTTTTGAAGTTATGCAATGTACGGATCAAGAGAAGGTCTGTATGGCAACATTTCAATTAAACAAAGATGCTCGTACGTGGTGGAAGTCTGTTCCAGCACCACCAGCTGATGCACCTCGCACATGGGAAGGTTTTCTTACGCTCTTTCGAGCTAAGTACTTTTCTGAGCATGTTAAGGAGTGAAAGGCCATGGAGTTTGCTTCACTATGCCAGGGTATGATGTCAGTGACAGAATATGAACTTCATTTTTCCAGGCTAGCACCCTATGCTCCTCATTTGATTAGCACCGATTTATTGAAGACTAATCGATTTATGGATGGTTTAAGGCCCGGATATATTTAACAATTAGGGACTCAGAATATCTGTACTTATGCGGAGATGGTCCGACGGGCACACCTATACGAAAGGACCTTAGAGAAGGTCGAGAAGTTAAAAGGTAAGGGCGAAGAACCGAGCCGAAGGTTAGATCGGCGTGATAAGAAGGGAAAGTTTAGCATCACGGAGCCCTATAAATCCCGTGATAGCAAGAAAAGATCCCGAAATGGGAGTGGTAGTGGCTACCACAAAAATAAGAAAGTCAAAGAAGAAGAGAAGCAGGTCGCCACGGCTTGCACTTTTTACGAGAAATTCGATCATTCGATCAAAGAGTGCAGGAAGCACCTCGGTGCTTGTTTACGTTGTGACAGTAGGGAGCACCGCATGTCGGATTGCCCCCTTATGAAGGAATTATCTTCCGATAGTAGACGCAAGCATCAGGCACGTCTTAATGCTATTCTGGAAGAAGAGGAAGCGCCCAAAAATGATGGGTTAATAGAAGGTACCATTTAGATTTATTCCCATCTTGCATTCGTATTATTCGATATTGGTGCTTCTCATTCTTTTATATCCACTACTTTTGTAAAAATCTTACCTATTTCATCAGTTTCTTTACCTTCGGACCTTGCTATTACTACACCTTTAGGTCCCGGAACCAAACTTACAAACTATTATCCTAATAGTGAGGTAAAGGTAGAAGGTCACAATCTCCCTGCAAACCTCGTATGCCTTGACATGGAGGGCTACGATGCTATTCTAGGCGTGGATTGACTTGTAGACCATGATGCCTACATAAATTGCCGCAACCGAATTATCTCTTTCCAAAAACCTGGTCTTCCACGGTTTTCTTTCCTTGGTATCAAATATAGGAAGCATCCTACTATAATTTCATCTCTACACTTGGAAATTGATTTCGCAAGGATGTGTAACTTTTCTTGCTTCTGTAATCCTTGCCGAATCCAAGGAAATCGTCTTAGAAAACATCCCTATTGTTAATAAATTTTCAGACGTATTTCCATCAGACTTACCCAGCTTACCACACGAAAGGGAAGTAAACTTCTTTATTGAACTTGTTCTCGGAGCAGCACCTGTTTCAATATCTCCCTACAAGATGTCCCCCATAGAACTCAAGCAATTAAAGAAACAGCTTAAAGAATTATTAGATAAGGGATTCATTCAACCTAGCACATCCCCTTGGGGTGCGCCAGTCCTATTCATCCAGAAGAAAGATGGATCTCTTAGACTGTGTATCGATTACCAACGACTGAATCAGCTTACTATCAAGAACGAGTATCCGTTGCCGCGTATCGATGAACTCTTTGATCAACTTTCTGGAGCAGAATATTTTTTTAAAATAGACCTCAGGTCAGGGTATCATCAGCTCAAGATCAAAGATGAAGACATTCACAAAACTACTTTTCGGAGCAGATATGGCCACTACAAATTTGTAGTAATGACGTTCGGGTTAACCAATGCCCCGGCAGCATTCATGCAACTTATGAATAACATCTTCAGGCCTTATCTTGACCGATTTGTGGTCGTGTTCATTGATGACATTCTTATATATTCCAAGACTAAGGAAGAACATGAAGAGCACTTAAGGATAGCCTTGCAAACGTTAAGAGAACGTAAACTATATGCGAAGCTTAGTAAGTGCGAGTTTTGACTAAAGGAGGTCTCTTTCCTTGGCCATATTATTTCAAAAGAAGGTATCGCTATCGATCCTTCTAAGATTGAAGCTGTCAAGAACTGGAGTCGGCCGACGACCGTATCTGAAGTTAGAAGTTTTATGGTTCTGGCTAGTTACTATAGGCGATTTATTAAAGATTTCTCAAAGATCGCCGTTCCTTTGACTACACTCACAAGAAAGGAAAATCCTTTTATATGGTCGAAGGACTGCGATGAGTGTTCTCAAACTCTTAAAGATCACCTTACTACAACTCCTATTTTAACATTGCCCGTTGAGGGTGGTGGTTTTGAAGTCTATACGGATGCATCTAGCATTGGCTTAGGATGCATTCTTATGTAAAATGGAAAGGTGATTTATTATTCCTCAAGACAGCTGAAGCGTCATGAAGAAAATTACCCTGTGCATGATCTGAAATTAGGTGTGGTTATATTCGCATTGAAGATTTGGCGACATTACCTTTATGGGGAGAAATTCACTATATTTTCATATCATAAAAGTCTAAAATATTTCTTTACCCAGAAGGAGTTAAACATGCGACAATGGAGATGGTTGGAGTATCTCAAGGACTTTGACTTTTATATTCAATATCATCGAGGGGAAGGAAATACTGTAGCAGACGCTCTTAGCAGAAGACCGATGGCAACACTAGCAAGCCTCAGAGAAGGTGTGACTTATCTTATCAAAGATTTCTCTCACTTAAATCTTGATATTGACAGGGAGGAAGATGGATGTATAATTGCCAATATAAGGTCTCAACCTACATTAATTGAGGATATAGTTAAATTTCAAGAGAATGATCCTACATTAATGGAAATCAAGGATAATATTGATGAGAGACCGGAATTCTCTATTTCACTTGATGGAAGATTATTATTTAAGGATAGAATTTGTGTGCCGAATCATGATGACACTAAGAAATTGATCATGGAGGAAGCAGATAAATCAAGGTATGCTATTCACCCTGGTGCTACCAAGATGTATCAAGATTTGAAAGGAAACTTTTGGTGGCCCAATATGAAAAGAGAAGTAGCGGATTTTGTATCCAGATGTCTCACTTGTCAACAAGTAAAAACGGAACATTTAAGACCTGTTGGGAAATTACAACCCTTGAATATTCTTGAATGGAAATGGGAAAGTATAGGGATGGATTTTATCATGGGTTTACCTAAGACAAGAGGTGGACATGATGGTATATGGGTGATCATAGACCGATTGACTAAATCTGCACATTTTCTACCAATCAAAAGTCGATGGTCTGTGGATGTACTAGCAGCATTATACATGAAAGAGATTGTTAAATTACATGGTGTCCCTATCACCATCATTTCTTGAAATGGGACACGGGTTGGTTCAGGTCATTTGACTAGGTGTCGGGTTGGTGTCCGGTGGTATAGCACGCGAACACCCGAACTGCATCGTTGATGAACCGGGCCGTCCGCTTCCTCCGAGGGTGTTCCTCAGGGCGGACGGGTGCCCCTAGTCTATCAAAGACTGAGGTGCATTGCAGAGGAGCCTCCCTCCCGATGTCGGCCTAAGGAGAACTCGGGATGGGTTACTGGCGGGCCTGAGAACGGGCCCGTCTTTGCCTCCGCTTGCCCGGGCGGGGGACATTGGATGACTGGGCGTCGTCAGACGGTGCCGTTGTGGAATCAGCCCCGTCTTGCCTGACGCCACGTCTGAGCGCTCGCAGGGGGTTTCTAATACGCGCCCTCCGAACGGCTTGAGCTTCTTCTAAGGTTCCCTAGATTATTCTCAAGTCAGGTTGCTGGTCTCCCTTGTCGTTGTTTTGCCGACGAGACCTAGGAGACTGTATATCGGACTGGTGTGGGTGCCCCCGGGCTACTACCGGGGTGCCCGCTCCTCTGAGCTCCACCTTGTCCTCTCATGTTTTCCGTAAGAGGTCAAAACGGTTGGAGGCGGGAACCGTAGGAATGGTCCGTTCCTGAGGTATGATTGGTTCACCCCCATTGAGGCGAATCCGCAGGTCACCGACAAGAATAGTCTTACCTGAGTTACTGGTTGCAGCAGCGAATCGTCTGCCTCTACGGCCGTGGCGACGCTTCTTCTAGGGGCCGAGGATGACCCCGCCCCGAGGTGATAGACCGAGAAGACCCGGTCTACGGTGACTGGCAGCATAGAGCTGTAAGTTGGAAGTACTGAGATCGCCCCCTAAAGTACGGGACCCGCATCAGGGGTCGATGGCTGGGTGACTCGGGTGTAAGCTCTTGTCTGAGCGGATAGAAGCATTGTCGATGCTTGAGAAGATGCTCTTGCACTGGAAGGTAACGTTGTAAAAGATGCTGAGGTGCCGACAACCCGAGGTTGTGAATCGGTAGCGATCGCTGGCGGAGCTGGGGTATGGGATGAAGGACCCACAGCCGACACGGGGATTGTCGCATCCCATAGGGGCAATCCCGTGCTGGGAGCCAGTGTGACTGGATGGTAAGGGGAAGAACCCCAGAGTGGAGCTGAGAGGCCCGGGGCGCGACGCGGATAGCCCACATCGGGGTCCGACCTTGAGAAATCTCAAGATTATGTGCCTAGTCTGGACGCTAAGGAGCCTCGAACGCGGGGTTGAGAACCCGTGTCGGACGATGGCTCTTTCAGGGTTCTGGTTGAAAGACCCGAGCAGGGTACTGGGGAGCCTTGCCCCGGGGTTGGGAAACCCGTGCGGGGAGTTGGCTCGACTGGGGCTTGGACCTGAAGGCCCGACCAGGGCGCTAGGAAGCCAGGAACCCGGAAGTGGAAACCCGTGTTAGGTGCCGGCTAGATTGGGGCTCAGGGTTGGAGGCCCGAGCATGATGCTATAGTGATGGCCGTGGCTTGGGTCGCAGGGCCCGTGATGGAAATCGGCCGAGACTGGGCCCGTGATGGCAAGGCTCACCTGGGCAGGGGATGATCTGGGACCCCCATGGGGGCCAGTGATGAATGGCCCAAGTCTGACGCTCAAGCAGGCCATTGACGCTACAGACTGGCGCAACATGTCTGTCGCACCAGTAGGAGAGGAAGCTAAGAGTAGCTGTGGAATAGCCACAGGGACCACACCCAAGAAGTAGGGTGATCCGACGACTGGGGCAAAGCTGTAGAAGACAATCGGCGTCGCCAAGTATCCCACCCACGCGTGGGTGGCGATGACGATGGGACCGTAGGTAACGGCCGCCATAGTTGCTGAAGTGCTGGATGCTACAAAGGTGACGGTTGCTGACAGTCGCCGAGCACGGTCCGACAGTCGGAGTGCGAGCTTGGAGCTGCTGGGAAATACACGCGAGTACCCTCCTCTGCCTCTCTTGCAAGGATAGGAAAAGGGCATAAGGGCTTCAGGGCTGCCACAGGCTTCTCTTCAACAAAAGAAGGAAGGCGGGAGACGTCCCACCGGGCATGCCATTATTTGTTGCGTGCGTCGGGGAATCGGTGACCGGACTGAGGGAAGGAACACGGCGGGAAAGGAAAATACGGGAGTTTGACGTATCTCAGGTATCCTCCTTTGTGACCGTAGGCCTCTCAGGGTAGTACCGGGCACTCTCCTTTCACATAAAGCCGAGAGGGGTCGGATGACACGGGAAGTTTTCGGGCTTTGGGGAAACGAAGCTGGGATGCGGGCGTGCCAATCGATTTCTCGACAATCACCTATGGAACAAAGGTTTGATCGAGGAGCGTCACCAGGATGCGGCACGTGGGCTTGGGAAATGAGTGACACGTGGAGAGAGGGGAGGTTCCACAGGTGCGAGTGCGTAGACGATTGTGGGGAGTCGTGTACCAGACATCTTTCCCCACCGACCGTAAGCAGTTGGTGTTTATTTACATCGGATTGAATCCGAACACCTTCATTCTATGTTGAAGTGGAGCCTATATGTATCTGAAGCCATGGGTGGAGGGCTGGGAGCATTCCGCAGCTATGGGCTGGCGTCTGTCTGAGAGGTATTTACCGGGGGTCTGGGATACTGGACGCACGCACGCAACAGTGCGGGAAAGGCTAGGACCCGAATATGAATGCAGAGACATACATTCAGGTGATGATATGTTTTATGAGAGCCACATGGGCTTCACAGGTAGGCTGTAGCGGCCAAAGTACAACTGGTGCAAGCCACAGGATAATCCTGACATGTGAGCCAGTCCCCGGGTCAATGCATGATAAGGCGGGTGTCCGCATGTGTTACAGAGGCTCTCCTCGAGGCAAAGGCCATGCCCGATTTTTTTTTCAATCAACACCGGCCCTCAGAATCATCAACTAGTCGAGTGCATATCCCCCCAGCAGGGGAACATGTTCTCACTCCCCCAGGATGAAACTGTGGCCTAAGATTTTATTAGATTTTCTGAATAAAGGAGGTACATGATCATGGGGCATTCCCCTGTCTATACAAGTTACCAAAGCTGGAAAAAGATACCAAAAATTCTATTTACAAAAACGAAAGGAAGGCAAGCCTCCTTTATCTAGTTCTTCTGCCCGAGCAGTTGTCTGGGACTGGGTGCGTCGACGCCAACATCTGGATGTGTCGACGCTGTGTAAAGATAGCTTCTGAGGCTTCTTTCGGTTTAAAGCTTCAGGCAACCGCTGCGTCGACGCTGGTAGCTAGTGGTGTCGACGCTGTGTGAAGATAACCTAAAGACATATTTCTGTCTTAGGCTTCTGGAGGCAAATGCGTCGACGCTGCACCTGAGTGGCATTGACGCAGTTAGTATGCGCATGATACATGATCTTTGGGGCATTCCCCTGTCTGTACAAGTTGCCAAAGCTGGAAAAAGATACCAAAAATTCTATTTACAAAAATGAAAGGAAGGCAAGCCTCCTTTGTCCATCCTATAAACTCCCCTCACCATTTTGGGCAGATCACTTACAAGGGTAAAAATGGAGTTAGACTGACAAGAGCTAGCATAGGAGGCCAATGCATCAGCCAGCTGGTTGCCTTCCCTATAAACATGTCTCACTGGACAGCCACTTGAGGATATAAGTTCCAATATTTCACTCCACCAAGGATAGATAGTCCAGCTAGGAACTTTCTTCTTATGGATGGATTCCACTAGAAAGGCACAATCTGAAAAAATTGCAGATACTTTCAGTCCTCCCTTATTAACTATTGACAGCCCATCATAGAGAGCCCTTACTTCTGCAAGAAAACTACTCCCAAAGCCATAATAAAAGGCAAAGCTGATGATCATATTTCCTGCTGAATCTCTAACACAACCACCACCTCCACAATTTCCCGAGTTCCCTTTTGAAGCTCCATCTACATGAAGAGTAAAATGAAGAGGAGATAGATTGCATGAAACAATCATTGGCATCCTCCTTGAAATAATCTTCGGGAATAGTTGGAACTGATTCAGGATTTTTATTTGATCTGCCGAGCTACTAACTGGAAAGGATTGGTTATCAAGGGCTTGAGAGAGGCCTGCCACCACTTTCCTCTTGATACTTGGAATGTTGATGGTCACATTTTCAAACCTGGCAGAACATCTTGCCTTCCAAATCTCCCATACAATTAGAATTACAGCATGCATACCAGAATAGCTGAATGCTGAATGCAGCTTGGAGCCTGTCAAAATATTCCAGCCATGAATTGTAATGTGCTCACTCAGATTAATTTTAGTACTAATCAAGGGGGAGACCCATTTCCATAAAGCAGAAGCTAGATCTCCTTTAACAAACAGGTGATCTAAATCCTTCTGAGAAGGGAGTAGGCAGCAACTGCACTTTGAGACTAAGGAAATTCCACACTCAGAAATTCTGTCATCAACTGGAACTGCTCTATGAAGCATCTTCCAATAGAAATTAGCTGCCCTTGGAGAAATGCTTGAGTGCCATAACTTGGCCCAAGGCTGCCTTAGTATACCTCTTTGTCTCAGCAGATTATTAGCAGACTGTACACTAAAGTCACCACCTACTGTACCAGTCCAGATGCAATGATCTGGCCTATTACTCAACTGAACTTTGGGTAGCAGTGAGGAATTACTGAGTAGGGACCAAACTGGATGGTTTGGATCAAGAAAAACCTCTCTCACTGTCAGCTTTGGCTGCCTCTTTATATTATTGAAATTGCCTGAAGGTATATTGTTGATTAACGGCCCTCTGCCAGTCCAATTATCCTTCCAAAAGTCTGTTCCCTTACCATCCCCAATTATCCATCTAGAATTATTTATGATTAACTTCTTAGCTTGCTGAAACATACCTTGAGACATCCCAGCTGGAAAAGGTCTTGTGCAGTCGAAAAGATTTGTTTTAACAAACCTTTGCCTGGCATACTGAGACCAAAGAGAAGACCCCTGAATAATTCTCTACAGACATTTAGTAGCCAGTGACAACTGGGTGAGATTAAGATCTCTAATACCAAGGCCCCCTTCCAGTTTAGGCATTTGGATTTTTTTCTAGGAGATCCAATGGCGACGCCTCAGAATTTCAGAACCCTGCCAATAAAAGTTGGCACAGAGTCTATCAATGGCATTGATAATTGACTTAGGACAGAAGCAAACAGATGCTAGGTATATTGGAATGCTTCGGAGAATAGAGTTGATGAGAATTGCCCTCCCAACCTGTGAGAGTAGTTTGGATTGCCATCCCTCTAACTTCTGCTGAACTCTATCCACAATGTACTTAAAATCCTGGCATGTGTATCTTCCTTTCTTCACTGGAATACCAAGGTAATTAAAACTAGTAGAAGCAATTCTGAAACCAGTCTGCAGTTGTATAGATTACTTTATTGATAGGGGGACTTTGTCTGAAACAATTATGCTACTCTTGCCAACATTTATTTTCTGCCCTGAGCTATTCTCATATCTTGAAATAAAATGCAGCAGTGCTCCTATGTTGTGTTTACTAGCATTCAAGAAAATAAGTGTGTCATCCGCATACAGCATATGAGATATTTGGGTAATATTTTTAGGCCCATTGTAACCCTTCAAAGCTCCTGATTGGAATAGAACAGTCAACCCCCTGCTTAGTACTTTCGAGGCTAGAATAAAAAGATATGGGGCAAGAGGGTCACCTTGTCTAATACCTCTGCTAGATTTAAAGAAACCTGCCATATTGCCATTGAAATTGACTGAAAACCAACAGTTAGTTAGAATCATTCCAATGTAAGAAGTGAATCTAGTATTGAAACCAAATTTCCTTAGGGCTGCCAGTAAAAAGTCCCACTCAATTCTGTCATAGGCCTTGGCCATATCCAGCTTGACAATGGCATTATGACCCCTTACTTTCCTATCAATATCTCCCATAAGTTGTCTTGCTATAGCAACATTGTTCAGAATATTACGACCTTGGACAAAAGCTCCTTGTTCCTTGGAAATAATGTTTGGCAGAATTGTAGCAAGCCTCTTCGAAATGATTGAGGAGATAATTTTGTAGGAGAAATTACAAAGACTTATTGGCCGAAAATCATTAAAGGACTTAGGCACTTGAATTTTTGGGATTAAAGCAATAATTGAAGATGCCATTCCTCTAGGAATTGGAAACCCCATGAAGAAGCTTTGCACTGCACAGATGACATCTTGGCCTATAATGTCCCAAACATGCTTATAAAACTCTCCAGGAAAACCATCTGGACCAGGGGTGCTGGATCCTTTTAGAGACCATACTGCTTCTTTAATCTCATTGCCTTCAGGAACAGAGCAAAGGAGACTGTTCTGATCATTAGTGATTAGTTGAGGAATGCAATCTAGTATGGAACAGTCCATTGTATGGTCTTCAGATGAGAAAAGCTTCTGGAAATACTGGTTTGCCTGCCTGCAAAGAATAGCTTGGTCTTCACACCAATTATCAGATTCATCCAGCTTTAACCTACAGATAAATCCTCTTCTTCGATTTTGTTGAGCAAGAGAGTGATAATATGATGTATTTCTGTCCCCACTTTCAATCCAATCTGTGCGGGATTTTTGATGCCAGAAAATTTCTTCCCTATATAAAGCCTGATGGAAATTTGCCATAGCAGCATTCAATTTACATCTGTTTTCAGTTGAAGGAGAAATATCAAATTCAGTTTGTTTCTTTTCCACTTCCTGTTCTGCTAATCTAACATTCTTTATCACATCTCCAAAGATTTCCCTATTCCATTGGCTAAGAGACATTTTCACAGCCTTTAATTTGGTAGATAATCTAATCATTACATTTGGATGTTGAACAGTACACTGCTTCCAAGCATCAGCTACAACTTGATTAAAGGATTTATGAGTACACCACATCTTTTGGAAAATGAACCTGGAAGGACCATGAGAAGAATTATAAGATGATAATAACATCGGGGTATGATGAGAAGGACCTCTTGCTAAGTGCTTCACAACCAGCTGGGGAAAAGCATTTTGACATTCAGTGTTAATAAAGACCATGTCCAGTCTAGCTTTGATGTTTGCAGCTCCAGTTCGGTTATTATTCCAAGTCATTGATTCACCAACATAGCCTGCATCCATGAGCCCTGCTGAGCAAACAAAGGCATTAAATTCAGCCATATTGGCCATTGAGGGAAAAATTCCACTCTTTTTTTCTGAAGGCTTTAAAACACAATTAAAGTCCCCTCCTATTATCCAATGGACAGTCACTGTACCAGCAAAAGTAACTAACTCATTGAACAAATCAAGTCTAAAATGGGAATCATAGGAAGCATACACAAAGGAAAAGAGACTATTAAGTCTATTATCCTCCTTTAAACCCAAAGTAATATGCTGGGCAGATGAGCCAAGAACATCCAGCTTAAAGCTGTCGTGCCAAAAAACCCAGATTTTAGAATCAGTTAAGGAATTGACAGCAAATTTTGCCAATTTTATAAACCTTCCAAGCTTCATAGCTTTCTCTGCATCCAGCATTGGCTCACTAATAGCAACTAGATCCACTTTATGAATTTGAATCAGCTTCTTTAAACATCTCTGAGAACCTTGGTTCCCTACTCCTATGATATTCCAAATAAGGGTTGTGTTTAACATTGGAATTCCTGTGGTTGAGCTTCAACCGATCTGGCTCTAGATCGTGTGATAATCCCCTTTTTTGAAGGAGCTCTTCCAGCAAGGGCCTCCCTTCCTACTTCAACAAATTGCATTAAGGAATTATCAATTTCAGCCCTTTCAGCAATAGAATTTCCAATCTCTGATAGCTTCTGGATGTCTGGCCGTTCAGAATCCCCTTGCCATTCAGAATATCTTCTTGATAGAATTGAAGAGGAATCAGTAGCAAGGAAACTGAAATTGCTTGAAGAGTCTATATTCTTCTTGGCTTCAACCGATTGAAGCTTGCTGCATTCAGGATTTGAAATATCCTTCTGACATAACAGAATTTCCTCTTGTACCTGCTGAACTTTTCCATCTTATATAACTTGCTTGTCTACCTCAGTATTTAGTTCTGTATTGACTTTCAACTGATTGGAAATTTGATTTATTCTGCTAGTTTGTTCCTGAGCATCTTCCTTGCTTGCTTGGGGAAAGTCAGATGAGTGAATTATAAGTACCTCATCAACATTTTCTAATGCTGCAAATCTATTCTCCTCTGAGACCACTTGTCAAACATGTTGTGGATCGGCTATTAGTGCCTTTTTAGAACCATTTGATTCTAAAACATGGGGACCAGAAGGCCGAGGCTTAAAGGTCTGAGTAAGGTTCTTAGTGATAGTCGGCTGACGACTGGCCTTCCCAAGCTTCTTCTTACAAAATTCAGCAGTATGACCAAGTTTATGTCAAAAAGAACAAAGAGCTGGTGCTCGATTAAAATTGACAGTCTGCCAATATCCTTTTCCATCCAGATCAATCCACAGTCTCTCCTGACGCGGGGCTAGAATATCCATTTCTATGCATACAAGGGCCTCTGAGGTGTCTGTCAAGGCTAATGACTTCTCATGAATTCGTAAAACTGGGCCAAAATTTCCAGCAATGGAACGCAGGCAATCTTCATGGTATAGATTAGCCGGGAGCGCAGGAAATCCAATCCAAATCGGAACGGTCGGCGGATCCACTTCAAAATTAAAATCAGGAGTCCACCAAAAAAATCGAAATAGGAAACCATTTATGTACAGGTTTTTCTGTAAGAGAAGTTTCAGGAAATCCTCGTCTATGTCAAATCTAATAAGGAGATGTCTGGGATTTAACTTGCTTATCATAAAACCATTTGATATTGCCAATCGCTGCACCAGGCAGGCTTTTATTTCAGCAAAAGAGGGCCTACCGTATGAGCACTTTGCCACGATTGCAAAGGAAAGAACCTATAAAGAAGCTTGAAGATCTACCTTGGAGAAATATACAGCTGGCTCTCCTTGCTCGGTGAAAGCAGGCTCCTTAATCGGTATAGAAATTGATGCAGACCTTGGTTTCTCCATGATAACTTGAGCAAAGGATCGCCGGAAGATTTCGCCAGAAGAGGACGATCCGCCCCCTGGACGATCTCTGCCCCCTGCTAGCTCCGATGGAGCCCCCAGCATGAAGGAACCAGAAGGAAACCCCGCCGCACCGGCCATAGCCGGCTGGGAGGGAGGAACTCCAAGAATGCGGGAGAATGCGAACCAGAGTCTCTCACTCTAGAATCTAGAGAGAGAAGTCACTCACTCTAGGACTGATCCAAAATCCGGCCATGCCCGATTTACTGAGGGAGGACTGGACTGGGTGGCCGGAGGAGGTGTCGGTAGGTAATTGGGCGAGGGCCAGGCGCAGCTCGGATTGAGCGGTCGGGCACGGCCCCATGACGAAGGTAGATGCGGCATCATGGCATATGTGTGGCCATCGTAGGTTGACATGCGCGGGCAGACCCGGGAGGCAGGTGTATTTATCGTGGTCATAACGCCTTGTAAGTGACGGGAGTGGACTTGTGTGACATGGCTAGACGCCGTGTAAGGAGAGTACGAGTGACATACCCTTGGCATGAATAAGCCATTTTACAAGTCAATCGACCACACTAATCTCCTCACATCCTCGACCCTTACTGGATGCCTGCGGAAGTCCGAGGGTGCAGTAGTTAGGTCATAGGTTCTTGTATATCTTCTTCTTCTATTATTTTTTTACCTTGAGCTCCCATGGGGGGTTTTATAGGGGAAGGTGAAGAGTTAGGGAGGGTTTAGGCGGATCAAGTTAAGGGTTAAGCTTGGTCCGGGTAAACCCATGAAAAAAAGTTTTTTTTATTTGTGAGTGGGGGAGGGAGGGTTTAGGCAAACCAAACCCAGGGCTGGGTTTGGTCCGCCTAAACCCTTCCCCCGAGGGGTTTAGGCGGGTCTGGGGAAAGAATTTTTTATTTATTTATTTTTATTTTTGCATAGACGTGCCAGTCACTAAGTGACAAGTTTATTGTGCACTCGATCTGACTTGGTCAAATGAATGTGATGTCCGTGTAAGGACCGATAGTCCGTCATACCATAAAGGTTATGACATTAATTACATCCTCTGAGAGGGAGGAAAAGCCTTGATTAATTGCCAAGATAATGAGCCACCGGGGGCTGAACAAATACAGAAATGTATGCAAATTAACGGATGAGATCTAAACACACGTTCAAGCATGTAATACAATCATGTTATTAATCCGACCTCTGGTACATGGCGGGGAACATAGGCCCGAGGACCACCATCATGCATAGTGAGAGCTTTCAGTCAGGCGTAACCTGACCTTTCGCTAATCACCATTTGATATACCGAAGTTTCAAGCAAGCAAGCATGCAATGAAATGGTGGTATATATGTATAACCATATACACAGCTGTATGCTGTAGTTGAAATATGATTAAAATAAGGATTGATTATTGATTGTATTGCTAATATTATAATTTATTCAGAACTTAACTCTTAATCATTTGCTGAAGCTTAAGGGTTCTCAGGCCATTGAAGGTGGCAAGAGTCGACCTAGGGACCAAGGGAGGAGGTCGACCTGGCTCGTGACAAGGTGGATCGATGGTAGTGTGGAGAGGGGATAGGGTGAGTCGACGGCAAGGGGAACGAACGTAGTGAGTCGGTGCAGGGGATGGGGTGCGTCGGTGCTAAGGAGGGGATGGAGAAGGGATATGGGTCGATGTGGTAGATGGGGTAGGTCGGTGCATAAAAGGATGAAGAAGGGAGATGGGTCGGTGCAGGGGATGGGGTGCGTCGGTGCTATGCAAGGAGGAAGAAGGGAGATGGGTCGGTGCTGTAGATGGGGCTTTGGAAGATAGGATGAGGCGGTGTGGTAGGAGGTGAGTCGGTGGTCATGGCGTCGACTCATGGACACCGCTGCTGACTCATTTTGTTGCGAGGGAGCTAGTGCCGGCTCGTGAGATTTTCAAAAGGGATCCGGCTCTTTGAGCCAGGGAATAGACTCAGATGATTTGAGGTTGATGCAAGGGAGCATTTGCTTGGCTTTAGGAATCCGATTGACCACAGAGCACTATTGATTTGAGTATTTACCTTCATTCAGTCCAATTTCAAAGGGATGAAATGAGGTTGACAGGTTCATTTTATTAGAGTTCTTGATTCAGTTCAGTTTCAAGCTTTACCATCTATGCGGGGTTCATACTCAAGCACGGGCAAACAAGCTACAAGCCTCTCACATGCGGGGCAAAGGACCATTGAAGCCATTCAACACTCAAGCTGTCAATCTCAAACCGAGGTCGGATTAGAGTAGAAATCATCTAAGCAAGACGAACACTTTAAGAGGAAATCTGGGAAAAATTGGGTAGCATCTCCCCTTATTTTAGAGGATTGTGAGAGATGCAATTGAGAATCACATGAGGTGAAACTCAGTAATCGAGAGGCCGAATACGGCGATCTTGTAACTTGAATTAATTATGGAAACCCTGAGGACTAGCATGCTAAGGGTCCTATCAATCAACGCTGGAGTTTAGAAACGTGGGCGCCCAATGTTGCCAACTGTGTGGCATTTCACTTGTTTATTGCTCACTCTGTAGGGAGGGCTTCTAGAGGAACATACCATGGCATGGTAGACCCCCGAGAACCCAAAGTGGTCCAAAACCATCGAACGAAGTGAAATCAATGCATGGGGAATTTTCCCCTCCCCGGTAGTGTATTCACATACACATTCGAGAAACAATTGACAAGGAAGGGGAGCCGTTATCCTGGCCAAAGGAGATGCAAAACATGCTATCGAGATGAGCAGACTTGCATCTTTGCTATGGATGGGGGTTGGCGAACTAATAATCCTAGTGAAAACCTGAGAGCCCTCCCCAGAGGTCCGAGCAAAGCAATCCCGGCCGAGAATGTGGGCTCATGCTTGCTTTTGAGAGTATAGAAATGGGGTGCCCAGGGGAAAAGACCCTCGGGGATAATTCATCAAACACCAGATGGGATATGCGACAACTGTCAAAGTTCAATGTAGAAACAAAACTAATTGATTTTACCATTATAACAGAAAACTCACACTTCATTTTGGAGGTGTCACGCCCCGACGCGGAATATCGGAATGCAGCAGTTATATATATTCATGATAAACAGAGCAATAACAAAAATAAAAGAACATAATTGCAAAGAGAAAGAATTACTCCAAAGACACCAATTTACTCATAAATGTGAGAATAAAATGTTTCCAACAACCTCATAACACCTTACATCACGGCTCGAAGAAAAGGAAGTAAAGAAAAGATTACAACTCTTAACGACGACTCTTAATGACATTACTAAACAATGATTCATCAAAACCACTATGTGACCATTCCACAAATCTACTAAGACAACGGTCTAGTACACATCTAACGGGTCCACTCCGGTCTTCACTCTTGCCCATCCCCGTCCATTTGCATTTCATCATCGGAGCTACCTAAAATGGGGGGGAAAACTAGGTGAGCGAACGCTCAGTAGGTAATAGCAGGAAAATTTAAGTAGTTAACTAATTTAATCATATGTCATGCGAGTAAATAAAACTGAGTTAATAACGTTCACCAATCACGATGGGAATAAAAAAGTAACTCGGAATAAGTAGAACAAAGATATAACATAACCAGGAATTGGTCGATCAAGCACACCACAAGCAAGTCATGTAGAGATGAATTCCATGTAGGAATCCAATAACTTGTAGAAATGTATAGAGAAAATGAATGTCATAGACAACACACTAGTCATGCCCTCGGTGCAATGCCTCACCATGTCATTACAACTCCCCAGGGCACTAGTACTTTTCGGGCGTTCCTCCCAGGAGCAGACTGATGGGGTGCTAGGCCCGAATTCATAGGGGGGGTCAATGAATCCCCTTATAAAAATTGCCCAATTAAAAACTGTAACTAGACACAAATGGGAAATTAAAACTAGTCAAGCTCCACAAGATAAGGTGGACAATGATTCTCTTGATCAAACAGTTGAGCTGCAAGAATGCATACTCTTAAGCAGACCTATGCTATTGACCGAACCCAATCAAGCAATCAAATGCAACTTAGACGCTCAGATGATTTGAGTGAATTTGACACTCTCCAGAGCCAATGATCAAAAAATCAAAGTGACTCTCTGAAAACCAGAGTCAAATGTTCGATCTGCAAACCAAAAACCCACTAGATGGTAAATAGAGATCGAGCCTAAGCATACATCTAGCGAATCAGACAAGGCAATCAAACCACGGCGGATAGAAGATTTTTAGGTGGTTCAGTCCTCCAAACCTACGTCCACCCGACACTCAAACTAGAGTGTGGATTCCCGCTGATACACAACTTAACTGCTCGGCCTCACAGCTTGCCAATGACCGCTGACTGACAGCTTGACTGCTAGGCAATACAGCTTAGCCGACCAGAGGAACCGATCCTCGGCAACCGCTGAGCGACACAGCTTGCTCTTCTGACTTATAGCTTGAAACAAAGGTATAAAAGAAAACAAAAGAAGAAGAATCACAGTGACTGAAAGCTAGATGGAATCGAAAAACAACTGTGGCTCTCGCAGGAGCTGACTGGATTGGATCTGATCCAAATTCCAGTTGAATAGGGCTTCAAGTAACTTCACTTTCTTTTCCTTGAACTCCCTCACCCTTTCTCTTCCTTCTTCTTCTCACTGCACTCGTGCTTCTCTTTTTACTGATATTGTCTCTCCAACTCTTCTCACAAGCTCTCTGGCTCTCAGAGTCTTCTGCTCTCTTTTTCTTTTTCTTCAACTCTGCTCTCGTTCTACTCTACTTCTCTCCTTAGATCTCTACTCATATATCTTCAATTCTAGCATTGTCTTTTCTATTCGCAGAAGAAGGGTCTTATATATCTTTAGTCAGGGACCCACAAGCTCACGCACTGGGCATGTAGAGGGAACACTCCCGCCAAGAGGCTTCTGGAAACCCTTAGCCACGTGTCAGAATCTGAGCACTATAGCTTTCCACGCGGTAGCTCTTTTCAGGGATGATCCGCCTTGGATCACGTGCCCTCCTTAAGGTCACGAACAGTTGTCCTGGTAATATGTCAGAACATATAACAGTTAGATAGGTATGAATGTTGCACCGGCTTGATAAGGTATAAAAGCAGGCATGCATAGTGGTGCGGACACACGCTGCCATACACGCCGGTGGATGAGGACATGGTGGGGCCCAGTTAGCTCGCGGAGGACGTGGACGTGTGATCGAGCTACTTACTTGTCTTATTTCTAGCTTTAAGCTCTTATTGGGCCCTTTGTAGTCCTTTCATGGACAATTATCCATTTGTATCTTTATTGGACCTCATGTGGGGAATGGGCTAGAGTTAACGGGTTTTGGGCCTTAAGGGCCTTTAATGTGAACAAGGCCAAGGGCTAGGTGTGCTAGGTATGAAAAGGGTAAATGGGAAGATGCCTTGGTGACTTGGAAAGGGACTTCCCCCTTCTTGGTCCAAGAGGGAGGCTGCCACCTACGTAGTTTGACTCCCCTCGCTTAGATTCCAAAATTAGGTGGCACTTGTCCCCCCTTGGTCCCCCCCTCTCCCCCTTGGTCAAGGTGTGCACCCCCTCTCACTCCCCTTGCTCCCACGTATGTCCCAGCCCCCTCCCCTTGCCATCCCTCTATTTAAACATGTGTATAGTGTTAGTGAACGAGTTAATGAAGTTTTTGTGAGAGCAAAATTGCAGAAGTGAGTAATTCCTTCTTCCTTTCTTGGGTGTGAAGCTCAGGAGCTCTAGATACTGTGATAGGATCTAGTTTTGGTTGCGACTCCCGGACGCCGAGGTGCGACACCGAGGCCCATTATCGTCCATTCGTGTGCAGTGCTATTTCTGCCCATCTAGAAATCTTCCCCGGATCCTGAGTCACCCACCGCCTCATCCTCTTCAGATCCGGTCCAGCTAAAATTACCAGAGGTTCTTTTACAAGTCATGAAGAAGTTGGCACTGGTTTCGCGTTGATCGTAGCTCTGGATCGCCAGCAACAATTCATCTTGAGGAGTCGTGCAGATCTGCCCGAGCTTCCTGTCCAGATCTGAAGTTTCCTGATACCGAATTTCTACAGATCTTCTCCCATGCTATCTGGATCTACCCTTCAAAGTGATCGTAGGATTTTGAGTCCTCTTCGCATTGCCGATGAGCTCGTGTCGATCCGAGATCCGAGCTGATCGTGGGGGAGATTCTTGTGGGACTGGGTAGACCACCTTATGCAGATTTGACCCAGAAGAAAGGGTGACTTCCAGAAGCTGCCCCGCACTCCCCTTTGCAGATCTGACCAAACTTCTTGGTCAGATCCTTCCTCTAGACGTCGCCAACAATCAGCAACAAACGGCGCCTCGTTCTGACACCGGGAGCCATTTTTCCAGTAATTAATTATCTTTCTATGCAGTTCTATGTGTGCCAAAATAGAAGTTGAGAACTGTTACTGCTGCGCAGGGTGACCAGCGCTGGCAAAACCAAGTCGGCTCCCAATCGGCTCACCCAATCGGCCCCGACTCGCTTCCCTCGCCTCCTGCAAGTGCGGCCTGTCAACCTAGATTCCAGCAACCTCAAAATTGCATTTGTGGCCCGTTACCTCTCTGCGTGGAGTGGGCATTAGGTTCTAAAATTGTACAATTATTATTTTTCTGTATTGGGGTTGTCGGATTTGGCCGAGAATTCTTCCCCACGTGCTAGTTGTGGAGGTACGCACTTCGTTCCTATATCACATTGCTAGTTTAGTATATTTTCTATCATGCTGCGTTTGTGAGAATAGGGCCGTTATCTAGTTTCAAATCACCGTGATTGTGAGTTGAGCGCGCCCGTTCCTTAGCTCCAGTCGAGCACCGAGCTCGGACTGCATTGCCCTAGGCGACAGTGGTTCCTTAACCGCTGCGATCCCACGTTTCCCTCACAAGGGATGATCCTCGGGCTAGAGTGAGTTGCTGTTGAGAGACGTCTCCACCCGGAGAACGCCACGGTGGTCAGCCGCCCGGCTTGTCTTTAGCGTGTTAGTGCTGGCCGCACTTTTAGTTGATCGTACGTCTTAGCCCAGTCGCGTCATCATCCCGCATCAAATTGGTATCAGAGCGTCAGTTTACGTCTAGGGTAATCTAAGTCCTAGGTTGCATTTCATCCCAATACCCGGTATATCAAAAGGTGTTCCCGGAACGATAGGTTACGCCTATTGGGAAGGTAGCACACTTGTGAGAGAGGATCTTCTGATCCCATAACTCCACCGAGTACCGTATATTGGTTGAGTCTAGGTTCCTCAATTTGCATTAGTTAGTGCATTCCAATCTTTGTATCTTTGCATGCCCACCCGGCGAGGTACCTAATACCATCGCCCCGCATCTATGGCTAACCCACGGGATGCCGCCTCGGGAGACTTCCACTCCTTGCATGAGGCAATGATGGCCATCATGGCCCGGTTGGACCAGTCCGAAGCTACCTTTCGAAACTACTCCGATAATATGGATGGTCACCTTAGAGCCATAGAGGAACGCATGGAGTCTTCCGACAAGTCTGTCCAAGGTCTAGTTAGACGGTTGGATAGATTATCACACAGGGACCCTCCTGGAGCGGCCCAGGGCCCACCCGCACCTGCCCCCGTAGTGGCCAAAGTCCAAATCACTCCCAACGCCCAGATCCAACCCGCTCCCACGGCACAAGAGCAGCCCGCACATGCTCCTCAGCACGCCCCTCACTGAGCCATCGAACCACAACATCGTGACCTTGGTCTAGAAGACTATGGGTCCGATAATGCGTATGGGGGGTACGACCGACGCCATCGTGGCTTTCATCAGCCAAGTGATGAAGAGGATGATAGAGTCCTTAGGACCGTGCAAGCAGACCCTCCCACTTTTGACGGGTCTTTTGACCCAAAGGTCTATCTCGATTGGGAGGCCGGTATGGATCGGTACTTCGAGTGGTTCGAGATGACGGACCACCGTGTTGGATATATGTTGTTTTTGATGATGTCTAACCATGACTCATTTGTGAGTCTTAATTGCTTTTGATGATGCCAGTTGTATAAGTTTCAGGCGAAGGTGCAAATGCACAAAAATCAAGGCAAAAGGTTGCATAGAAATCAAGAAAGAGATTGCACAGAAATCAAGGCAAGAGGTTGCACAAAAATCAAGGTAGATCTTACTTAGGGTCATTACTCCAAGGAACTGAAGAAGTTTCAAAATGTGCACCGGCCTCACTAAGCTCAAACAGTGACCTGCACCGACCTTGTTCTGGACTTGCACTGACCTTCATGTGCATTGGTATGAAAGCTGCACCTACCGTGAACGCTCCAAGAATAAAAGCTGCACCTACCGTGAACGCTCCAAGAATAAAAGCTGCACCGACCCCGCCCTTCATGCAGACCGTGACTGGGCAAAAATGAAGATGTGCACCGACCTCAGCTGCGAGCGGGCAGGATCTGCACCGACCCTAGCTGCGAGCACCGACCTTGACTGGGCGGCAACAATAATGTGCACAGACTTTGGTGTGCTAAGCTCTAAACATGCATCGACCGTGAAGTGTGCTTGGAACAGTGATATGCACCGACCTTCTATGTTGAAGCACAAAGTGTGCACAGACCTTGCTCCTCAATGTGCACAGACCTTGCTGAGGAAGTTTAAGATATGCACTGACCCTTATGTGCATTGATATGGAATGAGCAACGACCATATTTGAAACATGCACCAACTTCAGATGCCTGGGCGGAGTGAAGCTTGCACTGACCTTGAAACATGCACCGACTTCAGATGCCTGGGCAGAATGAAACTTGCACGGACCTGCATACGAGGAACCTTGAAGCGTGCACTGACCTTGAAGCTTGCACCGACTTCATCTAAAGGATATCTAAATGTGCACCGACCTCCACTGAAGAAATCCTCTTGGAGGGAAAAGTTTGTACTAGAAGGATACCTCTCATCTATAAAAGGGGCAGCCCGTATATGTTGATGTTGCTACTGCTGAAGTTAAAGATCAATCCTGATAGAGAGAGAGCAGAACGTGAGAAAGATCTGAGTAGGATCCTCATTCAGCCAGCCAGCCAACCACTCACTCAGCCATCCAGCTCTATCCTCATTGCCTCGCAATCTTGCACTGTGATTCGAAGTGTCTCTCGAGCTGTGAAGAAAGAAAGAATCCAAGAGAGGAGTGCAGCCCCTCTCACGTCCAGACTGAGCCTAAGGAGAACCCAGATCAGACTTGTGTCCAGATATGTTCCAAGGTGCTACAAGAGCAAATCTGAAGTCACCGTCTGGGTACCCCTTTTTGATTGTGCATTTCCGTACCTCATCATCATATCAGGAAGGTTTTTCTTCACTGCACTTGCAGTGTTTTTCTTCTTGTGTTTCTCTTTTTTCTTGTGTGTGTGTGTGGAGGACCTCTGTAATATCTCGGACCTTTCGGATCCTTCTTCTTCTTCCTCTTTCTTCCTCCCCCAACCGTGAGCACCCTCTTCCCCTCTCTCTCTCCCAGTTCGACGCAGCGGGCCTCTCTCCGACTGCAGACGGCGGCGGGGCGATGGCATGGCGACGTGGGTGGCGGCGAGGCGATCTCGTGGGCGTGCGATGCGAGTGGGAAGCGTGAAGGAGCGGGATTTCCAAAATCATTCTTCATGGTTTAAGCTCGATTCGGTAGAGCTTTCGCTCCATTGAGGTAGGGGGACGAATCCCTATGCTCATCCTGTCATCCCCCGCGATTTGTAGCCCGAATGGGAGCCGAGAGGGGTGTTTTTGAGCGGGTTAGGGCAAAATAATGATTTTGGGAGAGTTCACCCGATCTACGATTTTAGGCCATGATTTCGTGTTTTGATGGCTTAGAAGCATGCTAGGGGTCCCCAGGGTCTTCCCCTTTGTTTTCCCCCTCTCCTGTGGAGGCATGGGGGCGTGGTTGGAATTTTTGGGTGTTTCACGCCGTTTCACCATCGGGTCGGTGTGACGGTCCTTCCAATGACTGTCACACCATGTGACGCGCCTAGGTGGGTGCATCATAGACCTGTTTTAGCCAACTGGGGGTCTGTGGGCTGTGACAGTCCCTCGATAGACCGCCACGGCACTGTGATGCGCCTGGGTTGGACCGTCAGGGATGATTCGACCGTTGGCTTGACCGTTGGTTTTGACCATTGGGGGTCAAGGCCTGTGACGCACCAGGACTGGTGCGTCACAGCCTTGTGACGCCCCTGTGTGGGTGCATCAGAGCGGATGCATTCCCACCCTATAACGCACCAGGGTTGGTCTGTTACAGTATGTAATGCACCGAGTGGCACGCGTCACAGTTTGTTCCTTCGTGCCTTGTGATGCACCAGGCTGGGTGCATCAGGGCCTGTGATGCACCAGGGTAGGCGTGCCACAGTCATTTTTGCACTAAGGGTCTGACGCCCCTGTGTTGGGCCGTAAGATGGTTGTGACGGTCTAGCCTTAGACTGTCAGAGGCTGTGGCGCGTCTAGGGTAGACCGCCAGGCTCAAGATTGCTCTAGATGGTTTCCAGTCCCGTTTTCCTTCCGATTGTGGTCACCGTGTGACGGTGCTGGTACGTGAGATCGTCCCCGTACGTCGTCGAATACGGACGTGGTTTTTCGTTGACTTGAGAGTCTACTCCTTCAGTGACCCTCCACTAGTCGTAGCATGCCTGCGGAGTGGTGGAGAGGCTACCCTGACGACGGTTTTTAGATTGGTTTCTGTCGGGCCCCTCGTCGGTAGCCAGAGTCCGGCTCTAGGGGAAAACTATTGTGCCTCTTAGGCACAGGCATGTGCTATGTTGCTTTGATGATAGCAATGCTATTTGGTTTTGATGATAGCAAGACAGTGAGTGCATTTGAGTGCATTTGATATTGTATTTTGATGATAGCAATGTTATTGTGTTTTGATGATTGCAATAAACAAAGTGCATTTCTGTGCATTCTTATTCTTGAGCATTCTGCATATGATAGCAACATGAAGGATGATGTTTAGCATTGATGGCATTTGTTCTTTATATATGCATTGCATTCAGTCAGATATCATGTCTCTGCATGTATCTACAGTCTGAACAGTAGTGGGTCGACCCACCCTTGCTGATGCGTCGACCCATCAGAACATTGATTGTTTGGGTAGCAAAGTCTATACACTGCAGGGTAAAGCCCAATGTCTAGACATTGCTGCATCGCTTGCATTTCAGAGTCTATACATTGGTTTTGTCATGCACATAGACTTCCAAGTCTATACATTCCTGCATTAGTGTGCTTCACGCTTTGTTCGTGGCTGAGAGTCTATACACTGGGCTTGAAGTGTATACATTGAGCGTCTCAATGAGCATCTCATGTAAGTCCATACATTCATAGTGCATTGCATTGGCTAAGTATATACAACGTCAGTTCATGCATGTCTTAGGCTAAGTCTATACAGCGTCTTAGGCTAAGTGTGTACAGTGTCAGTCGCTTACATTTCTTAGGCTAAGTGTGTACAGCGTCTTAGGCAAAGTCTGTACATCGTCAACGCATTAAGTCTGTACACTCGACTCGCCTTTGAATTGGTCAAGTGTGTACTCTCCTTCACTGTAGCTTTCACGTTTCCAAGTCTACACATCGTGAAAGTCTATACACTCATCACTTACCTTCGTTCAAAGCAAAGTCTATACACTGGGGTCTTTCCCTACGTTTCTTAGGCAAAGTCTGAACATTCGGTTCTGAAGCCTGAAGTCTATACACTCCAGCCTATTCCTACGTTCAAGGCTTCAGCTTCACTCATTCAAGTCTATACATCCACAGTGGATCTTCAAGTCTGTACATCCACAGTGGAACTTCGAAGTATGTACACCGCTTGAGCCTCAACAAGTCTGTACACTGGTTCAAAGTCTACACAACGCCTCTTTGATTCTAAATCTTTACATTCGTTTTAAGGCAAAATCTGTACATTGCCTTTGTGCTTCAAAGCCTGTCGATTGAAGAGTCTACACATTGGTTGTTCACACGTTCCTGCAGTCTGAAGTCTCTACATTGCTTTCGCCTGTTTTTCATCTAAGTATCATAAAGTCTGTACGTTGCTTTAGCCTTTACCTTCACAGCAAAGTCTATACAATGCAATGCATAAACTTAGAACTGATGACTTCATTTCATCTGTCTGACAGGGACTGAAGAGGCTAATGAACCCCTTAAAGCAAGAGGGCTGAAGCCATCCAATTTTCGCTGCTGGAACACACCAATACGTCAACGCCTTGATCAAGTGGCGTGAACGCAGTAGTTCAAACAATCAAGAAAGAAGCTTGTGGATTACTCTGGTGCGTCAACACATTGATCAAGTAGCGTGGACGCAGCAGTTCAAGTATCCCTTATTGCAGCCTCTGGAGTACATTGGCAGCATCGACGCTGCAGCTCCATGCGTCAACGCAGCATGCTGAGAGCGTCAACGCAGCACATCTATCTACTGAAGACCTGCTCACTGGGACGCATCAATGCATCAACGCCATGGGTTGGAAGCGTCGACGCAGCAGTTAAAAAGGGTTGAAGATCTCTGAATGGTGCGTCAACTCCTTGGAGCAAGTGGGTTGACGCCATCTAACTCCAGTTGCTGAGCGTACTGATGAATGGGCACGTGACCTGAAGCTGGCACCTGACACGTGATCCGAGGGTCGACGTTGGGAGCTTAAAGCGTCCACGCATCAGTTGACGAAGCCTTCACGATATCTTACACTGCGTCAACGCCACAAGCAAGTAGCGTCGACGCAGCAAGTCAGATTGCTGTCATTGAGCACGTGAACTGAGAACTCTATACATCATACTGGAGAGGCTAATGAAGGGCATGTGATCCGAGGTACCTGGCTCGTGATCCAAGGATGGACGAGATACCAGGATGCTGCCACGTGGTCTGAATTTTTAGGGCAGGAAATGTGGAAGCCACACGCACCCAGTGTGCCTGCTGCTGCTGCTATATATACAAGACTTCTTCCACATAAGAAGATGATCGAAGACAGAAGGGAGAAAGTCTATACAGCTACAGCAAGGCTCCTTCGATCCAAAGAGAGTGAAGATCCAGAGAAGAAAAAGAGAAAGAGAGAAAAGGAGAACAGAGATCGAAGAAGAAGCCTGGAGAGCAGAAAGAGCAACAGCAGAGCAGAAAGCCCTTCGATCCAGCAAAAGAGAAGAAGAACAAAAAGGGAAGAGTAGAGAGTGAAAGAAGAGCAGAAGAAGAAGAGAAAGAAGAAGGAGAAAGAGATAGAGAGCTCGAGCAGAGTGTGATGAAGAAGAAAGAGAGAGAGTGAGATCGAGGGAGATCTGTTCTTAATGGACCGTGGATCAAATCCAGGCCATCCAGCTCTTTAAGAGCCACATTGTGCTTCATTGTTTACAGCTTTCAGATTACTATTTATTTCCATTTTCTGTTTTCTATTTTACATCTTCTTCAAGCTGTTAGTCAGCGGATTGCAGAGGTGCTGCCTCTGGACGTCTAAGCTGTATTACCCAGCGGTTTGTAGTGGAGGATTCCACTGGACAGCAAGCTGTGTTGCTCAGCGGGGCGAGGAGGATTCCTCGGACGGCAAGCTGTGTTGCCCAGCGGTTGTATGGCAAGCTGTGATGCCCAGCTGTTCAAGCTGTGAGTCAGCGGAATCCACACTCGATTTGAGTGTGGGGTGGATGTAGGTCTGCTGGACCGAACCACCTAAAAACCCCTTGTGCATTGTGGTTTGTTTTGTTCTATTGTGCTTCCGCTAGATGAATACATAGAGGCGCTCCATGTGTTTGGCTTCTGGTTGAGCAGAAGAGTTAATTAGTCTTCTTAGAGTGTTTTAATTTGTCAAGAGAGCGAAATTCTAGTTGAGCTATATTTTGTCTAAATCTGTCTTGTTAGCACTCTAGTGATCTTAATGTGTGTTTGTTTAGTTCCGCATCTGCCCATTAGCATTTAAGCTTGTCTAGTTTGCGAACTAGTAATTCTAGTGAGCATCATATTTTAATTGGGCGAAAGATTTTTAAAGGGCTATATTCATTCACCCCCCCTCTGAATACTGCACCGAACCCAACAATTGGTATCAGAGCGGGTCTCTGATCTATCAGATCTAACAATCTGCAGAGGATCCTGCTAGTGTTTGGTGCATTTCAGAGTGTGCTTTCTGTTTTCATTGTTTTGATTCTCCGACTTAGTGCTTTGTCTTGCTTATTTGGTTTAGGTGCTTCAGTTTTTCTGTGTCTTCAGATTATTTGTAATGGAACCAATCGTGTTGAAGGCTGGCTCCAGCAAAGCAAATAGATCCCGCCACAGTGGATCATCAAGCGAGAAAATCAGCCTGTCGCGGTCTGAAATTGATGGAGACCACATTGGAATGGTGATCAGTGATTTCAGGAAGCTTCTGAGAAAAAGGGAAGGAAGCTTGATGGTGGCAAAAAGCAAACAAGGTATAATTCTAATCCTGCCAAGATTGCTGACACTAATGTTTGCTACAAATGCAGGAAGGCTGGCCACACGAAGGATGATTGTCTAGAACTATCAAAACTCAAAGGGAACACCTCGGACATTGATGAAGAAGGAGAAAAGTCCATATGCTTAATGGCCAACCGGGGATGTGATGATGAGGAAACCTCATCTCAGGTAAGCTCCGAATCAGATGGATACACTTTTGATGAATTGATAGTAATGTATGAAGATCTGTTCAAAGTATCCAAGAAATTAAAATCTGAAAATAGAAGGTTGAAAAAGAGATGTGAACAGATTAACTCTAATGTTTCCTGTGAAAACTGTCAAAGACTAAAAACATCTCATGATATGTGCTTAGCTGATCTGAATGTGAGTAAGGAACAAATCTCTTTATTAGAAAATAAAAATGATGAACTTACTGCCAAGATTTCTGAACTAGAAGATAAGCTGAATTCATTAGGAAATGATCAAATCTTAACTAATGAACTAGTTCAGAATGAACAAATAAGAAAAGAAAATGAAGAATTAAGGTTGCTAAATTTTGCTATGTCTGAGAGACTCTTAATGCTTGAAAGAGGAAAAAGTTCAATTGAAAATGAACGTGACAGAGTGACTGCATTAATAGAAGAGATTGATAGCTACAAAGCCATTAATATCTTACTTAATGAAAAGATCACAGATTCTGAAATTCTCATTTCCTCTCTCAAAAATAAAATCACTGAATTGAACAATTCTCTGTCTGAGTCATTTAAAAACAAAGAAAATTCAAAGGCTGCTTCTAAGAAGAAAGTCTCTGATGGAGGCAGTAAACAGGAAGAGAGAAAAAGAATGTATACAACCTTTGTGCGTAGCTCTGAGTTAGCTAGCACTTCAGCTTCTCCTTCATGTCTGCCTGCGAATCAGATAGAAAAACAAAAGAAAACAAAACAGAATAAAAATTTGTATGCTGAAATTTCTCAGGCCAAACTGTCTCATGTTAAAAGAAAGAATGTGAAATATTTCTACTATGGTAAATCTGGCCATGAGATGGATGTTTGCTTTGTCATGAGAGAGGATGAACTGAAATCAGATAGAATTCATGCTAGGAATTCTAAATCGAAGAAACCTTCTCATGATCAAAATAAGAGAATTCAATGCTTTTACTGTCATAGAATTGGCCACTTTATGCATGATTGTAGATTAAAGAAGCAAGATGATTTGAATGCTAAAGAGCTTCATGATAGGAATCATGCATATCTGAAAAAGAAACTTCATTGCTTTCATTGTAACAAATTGGGCCATATTGCTGCAAATTGTTGGCATGCTAAGGGAAGAACAATTAACTCCAAAACTACTATAATCCCTGTAAAAAGACATGCATTCTATAAGAATCTTGACAGAATGAATTCTTCATGTTTTGAATGTGAAAAACATGGCCACACAGTCAAGGACTGTTGGCATGTTCAGAAGAATCATATTAACCCCCATGCTGTCAAATTCCATGCAAAATAATTTGTGAAATTTTCTTGTTTTAATTGTGGAAAACCTGGCCACAAAGCCTCTGAGTGTTGGGTGGCAGAGTTCAGAAAACAAAATGCCCATGCACACAATAGAAATTTTGACGTTCATGCACATGAATTTAATACTTACAATAAGGTGCATAAAAGGAACTTAAATTCTGTTAGTTATCATGGTAAGTCTGGTCAATTTGGCTATTCCTTGTCCAGCTATAAGTTGATGGGCTATGATGATAATTCTGTTAAGAGACCAGTCAAAACACCTGTTAGGGCTCATATAGGACCCAAGGCAGCTTGGGTTCCTGCAAGATCATATTGATTGATATGTTGCAGGTGTGCCTTGGTGAGAGAAATAAAAGGGGTAATTTAGCCAAGGCACTCAAAAAGGAAGCCCCAGGATTCTACATCTCAGGTCAGTTCTGAACTTTGTTTTAAAATTCATCATCTGAATTTGCGAGTATGAAAAAAAAATGTGAATTTCATGTTGATCTGCTTGTCTGAATTTTGATGATCTCTTCACTGAATTCAATTCTGAATATATTTGATACTCTTCTCATGCTGTTGTTTGCACTAAATGAATGAGATGCTAGATGCACTGCATTTTGCACTAGGCTAAACGGTTCTTTAATGTATACAGTCAATGCATGTGTCTAGTACTTGCATATATCATTTGCATGACTGTCATTTGCCTATTGTCGTAGACTGCATGTTTTTCAATGCATAATAGGGCTGCTTTGCACTGCATTATCATTTGCTTAACCCTGGTATATCAAATGGTATGTTACTAAAAGGTAAGGAAATCTGCCCGGAGGTTTCTACCATGCGTGAGATGGTCTTTGAGACCAGGTTCTCCGCCGAGTACCATGGGTCCTATCTTCATGTACAACAGTGCACTGCATCATATGTTGAAAAATCTGAAAAAGGATGAAAATGCTTATAACTTGGATGCATAAACCTGAATTGATTGCATACTTGTCTCATGTATCCTTGGTGCATAGTCTGCATATAGGACAGTATGCTGCATAGCATATCTCTTGCATCATGATGTCAGGGGGAGCTGAGAGTTCTATTCAATTCATTGAATCCTATTCACTTCTCAGTGTTCTCATTCAAACGATTCATATTCTTTGACATCAGTTGCTCATTGAACCATATTGCCAATTGCTATCTTTTCCCCATCATTTTCACTAAACAATAGCTTTGCATCTGGTTTAGTACATTGAATGATGATTATTGCAATTGTTCACTTATAAGAATCACACGTAAAAATTGAAAGGAACTAAATGTTTAACCTTTATAAATTGGAGAGTTAAGTGTCTGCACTTCAGAATTTGAGATAAAAGAAAACTTTTATAGATCTTAATCTTTGTCTCATGGCTAAAATAGAAAAAGTTTTTGTAATACCTAAATGTGTTGAACTGGAGATGTCTAGAACAGGCTAATAAGAGTGTGTACTGATTTTTTAAACAATCACTCTAAAAGAATTAAGGGCAACAGTAAATAAGATCATTAATGTTAAGAACTGAACACAGTGACAGAGCAATGGCTGATTGCACTGAGAAACTGTGAACTCCTCCAAAGAAGCAGGAGAATTCACATGTCATGAGGTGATTCAGAATATCTCTGTTCATAGGGTCAAATCTATAAGGGGAGTCCTCACCAAGTAACTGAGGGTACTGGCCTCTAATCAAGGTGTACACTTAATGTCAAAAGTGAAGACTATCTTTTGTGGGTTCTGATCTGAAATAGGTCTAGTAGTTTATGCCTAGTAACTGGGGGTACCTGCCTCTGATCAAGGTGTACACCTAATGTCAACAGCATAAATGCCACTGATCTATTCACTTAGTTCAAGTTCTGAAATTCAAAGGTGAAAATCAAACTGCAGAAACCCTTCGAAAAATCAAAAGTCAATCAGTGAAAATTATTTTTATTAATACATATTCAAGTCACCTTTCTTGATCTTCCTTGTTTAATCACAAAAGGGTATTATTTCTGACTTATCTATTAATACCATGTGCCCTAGATTCATTGCTATAAATGGAGTCTATAAACTCTTTTTCAGGGGTCAGGTGTTTTACTCTAGATTTATCACTGTTAAACCTGAATTTTTGAAAATTGTATGTTGCTGATTCTTATACTTTAATAGTTGTTTATAATCATGCTTCCTTTCTGAACCTATGATTCAGCTGTTGTCAAGTGACCCTCCTACCTTCTCTTCCTTGTTTATCTGTTCATATTCCTTCTCAAAGGGGGAGCTATTATTTAGGGGGAGAAATAATTCAGGGGAGTCTTACATTCAGGGGGAGAATGTTCTAGAGGAATTTGCATGCATAATGCACGTTGCACTCTTATTTTTACTATTTTTCTCTTTTTGATCATGTCAAAGGGGGAGAAAATCTTGTGTGTGACTCACTATCACATTGTGTTGCCATCATCAAAAAGGGGGAGAATGTTGTGCCTCTTAGGCACAAGTATGTGCTATGTTGCTTTGATGATAGTAATGCTATTTAGTTTTGATGATAGCAAGACAGTGAGTGCATTTGAGTGCATTTGATATTGTATTTTGATGATAGCAATGTTATTGTGTTTTGATGATTGCAATAAACAAAGTGCATTTCTGTGCATTCTTATTCTTGAGCATTCTGCATATGATAGCAACATGAATGATGATGTTTAGCATTGATGGCATTTGTTCTTTATATATGCATTGCATTCAGTCAGATATCATGTCTCTGCATGTATCTACAGTCTGAACAGTAGTGGGTCGACCCACCCTTGCTGATGCGTCGACCCATCAGAACATTGATTGTTTGGGTAGCAAAGTCTATACACTGCAGGGTAAAGCCCAATGTCTAGACATTGCTGCATCGCTTGCATTTCAGAGTCTATACATTGGTTTTGTCATGCACATAGACTTCCAAGTCTATACATTCCTGCATTAGTGTGCTTCACGCTTTGTTCGTGGCTGAGAGTCTATACACTGGGCTTGAAGTGTATACATTGAGCGTCTCAATGAGCATCTCATGTAAGTCCATACATTCATAGTGCATTGCATTGGCTAAGTATATACAACGTCAGTTCATGCATGTCTTAGGCTAAGTCTATACAGCGTCTTAGGCTAAGTGTGTACAGTGTCAGTCGCTTACATTTCTTAGGCTAAGTGTGTACAGCGTCTTAGGCAAAGTCTGTACATCGTCAACGCATTAAGTCTGTACACTCGACTCGCCTTTGAATTGGTCAAGTGTGTACTCTCCTTCACTGTAGCTTTCACGTTTCCAAGTCTACACATCGTGAAAGTCTATACACTCATCACTTACCTTCGTTCAAGGCAAAGTCTATACACTGGGGTCTTTCCCTACGTTTCTTAGGCAAAGTCTGAACATTCGGTTCTGAAGCCTGAAGTCTATACACTCCAGCCTATTCCTACGTTCAAGGCTTCAGCTTCACTCATTCAAGTCTATACATCCACAGTGGATCTTCAAGTCTGTACATCCACAGTGGAACTTCGAAGTCTGTACACCGCTTGAGCCTCAACAAGTCTGTACACTGGTGCAAAGTCTACACAAAGCCTCTTTGATTCTAAGTCTTTACATTCGTTTTAAGGCAAAGTCTGTACATTGCCTTTGTGCTTCAAAGCCTGTCGATTGAAGAGTCAACACATTGGTTGTTCACACGTTCCTGCAGTCTGAAGTCTCTACATTACTTTTGCCTATTTTTCATCTAAGTATCATAAAGTCTGTACGTTGCTTTAGCCTTTACCTTCACAGCAAAGTCTATACAATGCAATGCATAAACTTAGAACTGATGACTTCGTTTCATATGTTTGATAGGGACTGAAGAGGCTAATGAACCCCTTAAAGCAAGAGGGCTGAAGCCATCCAATTTTCGCTGCTGGAACACACCAATGAGTCAACGCCTTGATCAAGTGGCGCGAACGCAGTAGTTCAAACAATCAAGAAAGAAGCTTGTGGATTACTCGGGTGCGTCAACGCATTGATCAAGTAGCGTGGACGCAGCAGTTCAAGTATCCCTTATTGCAGCCTCTGGAGTACATTGGCAGCATCGACGCTGCAGCTCCATGCGTCAACGCAGCATGCTGAGAGCGTCAACGCAGCACGTCTATCTGCTGAAGACCTGCTCACTGGAACGCATCAATGCGTCAACGCCACGGGTTGGAAGCGTCGACGCCGCAGTTAAAAAGGGTTGAAGATCTCTGAAGGGTGCGTCAACTCCTTGGAGAAAGTGGGTTGACGCCATCTAACTCCAGTTGCTGAGCGTACTGATGAATGGGCACGTGACCTGAAGCTGGCACCTGACACGTGATCCGAGGGTCGACGCTGGGAGCTTAAAGCGTCCACGCATCAGTTGACGAAGCCTTCATGATATCTTACACTGCGTCAACGCCACAAGCAAGTAGCGTCGACGCAGCAAGTCAGATTGCTGTCATTGAGCACGTGAACTGAGAACTCTATACATCGGACTGAAGAGGCTAATGAAGGGCACATGATCCGAGGTGCCTGGCTCGTGATCCAAGGATGGACGAGATACCAGGATGCTGCCATGTGGTCCGAATTTTTAGGGCAGGAAATGTGGAAGCCACACGCGCCCAGTGTGCCTGCTGCTGCTGCTATATATACAAGACTTCTTCCACAGAAGAAGATGATCGAAGACAGAAGGGAGAAAGTCTATACAGCTACAGCAAGGCTCCTTTGATCCAAAGAGAGTGAAGATCCAGAGAAGAAAAAGAGAAAGAGAGAAAAGGAGAACTGTAATATCCCGGACCTTTCGGATCCTTCTTCATGGGTCCCGGATCTGGTTTTCGGAGTGTCCGGCTCCGTTGTGTCCGAAATTTCGTTTCGGACATCTTTCGTGTTCGGATCGGCGCGATCCGAAGTCGTTTCGGAGGCCCGGAGGCGTTCCGTGGCTTTTTCCGCGCGTGTTTTCCGATTTCCGGTGTGTGTTTCGGCTTTTTCTTCGGACGCTCGCTGCGGGCGAACCGGGCAGTTCCCCGAGGCACGAGTGGTACCGTTGCGATCGGTGCGTTCCGAGGATTCCGGAAATGTATTTTTCTAATTTTCGGTATTTTTCCGAAAAATCGGATTTTCTATATATTCCCATTTTCTTTTCTTTTCTTTTTCTTCTTTTCTCTTTTCTTCTTCTTCCTTCCTCTCTCTCCCTCACGCGACCGTGGCCGGCTCTCTCCCTCCTTCTCTCCCGTTCGACCGTGCCGACCCCCGTTCCGGCTGTAGACGGCGGCGGTGCGACGGCGCGAGGACGTGGGTGACGTGGTGGCGATCGTGCGGGCATACGGCGAGCGTGGGAGGCGTGGAGAGGCGAGATTCTAGCGGCGTTCTTCGCGACTTCGAGCTCGGATCGGAGCGTTTCGTCGCGGACCGGAGGTAGGGTGACGTTCCTTAGCCTCATGTCTTCCTTCCCCGTGAGTTTCAGCTCGAGACGAGGTCGAGAGGGGTTTATTTTGAGCCGGGAAGGGTCGATCATGCCGCGGGGTGAGTTCGTCCGATCCATCGTTTTGAGCCCCGATTTCACGGTTTAAGGGCGTAGGAGCATGCTAGGGGGCTTGGGGGTTCTTCTCTCGCCATTTCCCCCTCCGTGGGGTTTGTTTTGAGGCCGATTGGGCGATTCCGGTGAGGTTCGCCATTTTCTCGCCGGTGAGCGATGTGCGGTCGAACCAGTGGCCGCACAACCCCTATGCGGTTCCGTTCGGACCGTTCATCGGCTCGGCGCGCTTTGGGTGAGGCTTGGCGCGCAGTGGGCTTGGGCGGTCTATCGTGGGACCGCATATCCTAATGTGCGGCCCCATAGCTACCGCCCAACCCCAAGGGTTTTGACCGTTGGTTGTGACCGTTGTGCAGTGCTCTGGGATGTGCGGCCAGGAGCTGACCGCATAACCCCTTGCACGGCCAGGTGCTGGCCGTACATCCCCTAGCGCTATGGTTGGATGTGCGGTCTGGCCCTGACCGCACAACACCTGAACGGCTAAGCCGTAGCCGCCCTTCCCCAAGTGCGGCTAAGGACTAACCGTCCAGGCTTTTTACCGTTGGGAGACGAGCGGCCAGGAGGTGACCGTTCCTCACCCACGTGCGGTCAAGAGTTGGCCGCACATCTGTTTGAACGGTCCTGTGTTGGCCGTTTATCCGTCGTTTGGACCCTGGGTGGAACGGTCCTGATATGACCGTTCTAACCCTTGTGCGGTCCCTGTGTGACCGTACTTCCGTGGGCGGCCCAGTGTGGACCGTTCAAGGGTACGGGTTGCGTCGGTGTGTCTCTCGTCGTACAGAGTGTACCGGGAGATGTTGTTGTCAGCTGGTCACCGTGCGTCGGTGTTGGTACAAGGAGCGTTCCTCGTACCTGCAGTTGCACCGTTGTTTTCCGAGACTTGAGAGTCTACTCCTTCTGTGACCCTCCACTAGTCGTAGCCTACTAGTACGCGTGTGCTAGTCGCACCAGGGAGTGGTGTACGGGCTGACCTTTAGAGACGGTTTGTGGACCGGTTACCGTTGGGCCCCACGTCTTGCAGCCAGAGTCCGGCTGAGGGGAAAACCGGTCAGAGGGCCAGACCAGGGACGCGCGGTCTGTGTGTGCACACGTGGTTGGGGGCGGTTGGACCCACGTCGACGGGCGTGACCCCAGCTAGTCACTTGTTGTAGTTACTTGTACGGTGTTTGCGCCTCGGGTAGGACCTACCATGTCAGGCGGTTCACCTGCGGTGCGGTGTAAGACGTCAGGGGACGCTACCGGCTGTGCTTCTAGTGGGTGGTACTCCTGTTGAGTACGGAGTGTCAGACTGTCAGTCGTGTGTTTCCGACCTTCGGGTTTTGACGGTTCGACCGTTGAGTTTCGGTCTTCTCGTACCGTGGCACGTGTGTCGGTTTGCGTGCCGTTAGGGTCTAGTTCTGTAGAGTACAGGGCTTTCCTTTCCGAGGTACCTTCCTACCGCTAGGGTAGTGGTTTCTCGTTTTACGAGGTAGGGTTCGAGTGATCCCTACTGAGTCTTGTTCCGAGACTCATTCCCTGCGTGTTTTCACCGTGTTTCAGGTGAGGCGCCACCTTCGGGGAGCGCGTCAGGAGCGCAGCGTGGTGCGGGTGCCCAGAGGTAGTGCCAGAGGTCAGAGCCGGGGGATGCCCCGTGTAGCTGTACTTTTCTTTCTTGTCACTGTACTAGTCGTGGACTACTGTTGCTGTTGTTGTTATTTTATTGTGGACCATGTAAAATGTTAATTCATTTCCTGCTTAATATCATAACTGTTTAATTTCTGCAATTATTTGTGATGCTTGTGTAGTTTCCACACCATCCTTTTAACCCTTCCGAGTCTTCGGGCTCGTGGGTGGCGGTGCGAGTCTCGGGTTATCGGGCCTTCCCGGTAATCGGATTCTCGGGTCGTTACAGCTGGTATCAGAGCGCGGTTGTGGAATTACATGAGAATCATAGGTAATTGTATTGGTCCACTAGTCCACAACGATGATGTACATGTGACGCTGGCATTGGGCACCGCGTGTTTTATTCTGACCTTCCGTTTCTGAGTTTTCTGTCTTGTGCTTAAGGAGCGAGGATGGCGCCGAGGAGGAGTTCTCGCTCTCAGCAGGGGCAGTCGGCTGGAGGTCAGGAGATCCAGCAGGGGGTCCAGAGGGACCAGGAGGAGCATAGCAGAGTTCCGGGAGCTACCGAGGCCGCGGATGCTGCGAGGGCTCCGGGGGCCGAGGGTTTTCTCCGTGGCATGTACCATCTCATGGCTCAGCAGTTCGGCGGAGAGGCCGGTGAGGGCTCGTCAGTCAGGGGTGGGCCAGGCCGAGCAGTGAGGGATTTCATGCAGTTTCATCCACCTTACTTTAGCGGCCAGGCAGACCCTGATGCGGCTCGTGATTGGCTTGATGAGATGGAGCGGGTGTTCAGTTCTGCGAAGAGTGCTGTCGAGGACAGAGTGGTGTTGGCCTACAACCAGTTGCAGGGTACGGCTCGGAGGTGGTGGTCTTCCGAGTGGAAGACGTCCTTTCAGCTTCGTCCGCTTGAGCAGATCGAGTGGGATGACTTTGTCAGTGCTTTCGAGCGTACGTACTGTCCAGATATTGTTGCTACGCAGCGGATGCGGGAGTTTCTGGAGCTGGTGCAGGGTGACATGTCCGTGTTGCAGTACAGGGCCCGATTTGTCGAGCTGGGTCGGTACGCACCTCATATCATGGAGCATGAGAGGGTGAGGACGACGCAGTTTGTGCAGGGCTTGAGGCTGGAGCTGAGGCACCATCTGATCGCGAATGGGGCCACTGATCTCGAGACGGCGTCTCGTGTTGCGATTTCCTTGGAGATGGATATGCAGAGGACTCGAGGACCGATCAGCCAGGGGCAGTCTGTGTCAGGTCGCAGCCAGCAGTCGGCTACTCAGCAGCAGGGTTTCTTTCAGTCTGCGTCGGGTGGTTCAGGAGTACCGGCATCGGCAGCTTCGGTGACAGGATCTGCGTCCTTCGGCTCGAAGGTCAAAAAGTTCTTCAAGAAGGGGTTCGGCAAGAAGAAGTCCAGAGATCAGGGGCAGGCTTCATCGGGCAGTGTGCAGCAGCCGTTTCCTTTGCAGCGACAGGGATCGGTGGGTGGATCGCGAGGACCTTGTCCACGGTGTAGTGGGACCCACCCAGGCAGGCAGTGCACGGCGCCGATCATCTGTTTTCGGTGTGACCAGCCAGGGCATATGGCGCGTGACTGTCCTCAGAGGCCGCCGCAGCAGCAGGTTTCCCAGCAGCAGCAGCAGCAGGGACAGTATCCGCCGCTACCCAGGTCAGCTAGTGTGGGAGGCAGGCAGAGAGCTCGTGGCCAGATCACGCACTTGACCAGGGCAGAGGCAGTGGCGTCGCAGCTCGTGGAAGGTACCGTTCAGATTTTGGGTTGTGCGGCTCGGGTTTTATTTGATTCTGGCGCGTCTCATTCGTTCATTTCGGAGGATTTCGCGTCGAGCGTCGAGGAGCCGGTGACCCAGTTATCCTGTGATTTGGCTGTGGAGTTGCCTTCGGGTGACTTTATGGTCACTCCGTATTGCTTCGACCAGGTTCCGGTGTGGATCGATGGGCGGAGTATGCCAGGCAGGTTGTATGCGTTGCAGCTTCGGGATTACGACGTGATTCTAGGCATGGATTGGCTCGAGACTCATGGAGCGGTGGTGGATTGTGGGATGAAGAGGGTCTACTTCCAACATCCGAGCAAGAGGACCTTCTATTTCCAAGGTATCCGTTCCGCCTCTTCTCGATTTCTTATCTCTGCTATTCGAGCCCGTCGATTGCTTGATTCAGGTTGTCAGGGTTTTCTCGCGTCTGTGGTTGTGTCTGACCGGATGGAGCCGAATGTCGAGGACATTGCGGTGGTGTGCGAGTTTCCCGATGTTTTTCCTGAGGAGTTGCCTGGATTACCTCCCCAGCGGGAGATCGATTTCGTGATCGAGGTTGTACCTGGTACGGGACCTTTGGCGAAGGCTCCCTACCGTATGGCCCCCGCTGAGTTGAGGGAGTTGAGGGCGCAGTTGCAGGAACTGTTGGCCAAGGGGTACATTCGTCCGAGCTTTTCCCCTTGGGGTGCGCCCGTGTTGTTCGTGAAGAAGAAGGACGGTAGTCTGCGGCTGTGCATTGACTATCGGCAGCTGAATGACGTGACCATTAAGAACAAGTATCCGTTGCCGCGGATTGATGATTTGTTCGACCAGCTGCAGTCTGCGCGAGTGTTCTCGCGGATTGATTTGCGGTCCGGTTACTATCAGCTGAGAATTCGCGAGTCCGATGTGGAGAAGACTGCGTTCAGTACGAGGTACGGGCATTATGAGTTTCTGGTGATGCCGTTTGGGCTCACCAATGCCCCAGCAGCCTTCATGGACTTGATGCAGAGGGTGTTCCACCCGTATTTGGACCAGTTCGTGGTCATTTTCGTGGATGACATCCTTGTTTATTCGCGGTCTGCTGAGGAGCATGCGTACCATTTGGGTGTGGTGCTGCAGACGTTGCGAGATCACCAGTTGTTTGCGAAGCTCAGCAAGTGCGAGTTTTGGCTCAGCGAGGTGCACTTTCTGGGGCACGTGATTTCTGGTGATGGCATTTCCGTGGATCCCGCCAAGGTCGAGGCTGTGATGCAATGGCCGAGGCCGAGGTCGGTGACGGAGATCCGGAGTTTCTTGGGGCTTGCGGGTTATTATCGCCGGTTTATCCAGGATTTTTCCCGCATTGCGACCCCGATGACGAGGCTCACGCGGAAGGATGTGCCTTTCGTCTGGTCCGAGGAGTGTGAGCAGAGCTTTAGGGAACTGAAGAGATTGCTCACCTCGGCTCCGGTGTTGGTTTTGCCTTCTGGATCGGGAGGTTTTGTGGTGTGTACAGATGCTTCCGGCGTCGGATTGGGTGCTGTTCTGATGCAGCATGGTAGAGTGGTGGCTTATGCATCTCGGCAGCTAAAGCCCCATGAGGAGAACTACCCTACCCATGACCTTGAGTTGGCGGCAGTGATCTTCGCGCTGAAGATCTGGAGGCATTATCTGTACGGTGAGAAGTTCGAGGTGTTCACTGACCATCAGAGTTTGAGGTATGTGTTCTCGCAGAGAGATCTGAACCTCAGACAAAGGCGTTGGATGGAGTTCATGAAGGACTATGACTTCACCCTGTCTTATCAGCCGGGCAGGATGAATGTCGTCGCCGATGCCTTGAGTAGGAAGGTTGCGGTCAGTACCTTGATGCTGAGGAAGTGGAGGCTCTGGGAACAGGTGCCCGAAGTATCTTTCAGGCTCAAGATTCCCCAGGAGCCAGGGTTGGCAGTGCTTGCGAGTCTGACTGTCACTCCTGCTATCCGTCGTCAGGTGACAGAGGCTCAGCATGCGGACCCTGAGTTGCCCCGGATTCTTGCGATGGCTGATGTGGAGCTCGGCGAGGACGGTGCTGCGAGGTTTCGTGGCAGGCTGTACGTCCCAGCGGAGGAGCAGGTTCGTCGTGCGGTGTTACGCGAGGCTCATGGGAGCAGGTACACTGTGCACCCGGGTGCGACGAAGATGTATCGGAACTTGCGGAGGCAGTTCTGGTGGCCTGGCATGAAGAGAGATGTTGCCGAGTTTGTGGCCAGGTGCCTGATCTGTCAGCAGGTGAAGGCGGAGCATCAGCGACCAGGCGGTACTCTCCAGCCCTTGGATGTTCCTGCTTGGAAGTGGGACCATGTGACCACGGATTTTGTGGTGGGGTTGCCCAGAACCCCGACTGGGCAGGACAGTATTTGGTTGCTGGTGGATCGGCTGACGAAGGTGACGCGGTTGCTACCGGTCAAAGTCAGCTGGAGCGTGCCTAAGTTGGCTCGTCTTTATGTGGAGCGGATCGTGCCGTTGCATGGGGTTCCCATTTCGATCGTGTCGGATCGGGATCCGCGCTTCACTTCTGGATTCTGGAGGAGTTTCCAGCGAGCTCTTGGCACGGAGTTGGCATTTAGCTCGGCGTATCATCCGCAGTCAGATGGTCAGTCTGAGAGGACCATTCAGACTTTGGAGGACATGCTGAGATCCTGCTGCCTGGAGTGGCAGGGGAGTTGGATTCATCACCTACCGTTAGTGGAGTTTGCCTATAACAACAGCTATCATTCGAGCATCGGCATGGCTCCTTATGAGGCATTGTATGGGCGTCCTTGTCGGACTCCACTTGATTGGTTTGAGGTGGGTGAGCGTGTTTTGACGGGACCGGAATTGGTGCAGCAATGTGTGGATGTTGTGCACCTGGTTCGTCAGAACATGTTGGCGGCCCAGAGTCGGCAGAAGAGCTATGCTGACCGTAGGCGGCAGCCCCTCGAGTTCGCCGTGGGCGATCATGTGTTCTTGAGAGTTTCTCCGATGAAGGGGGTGATGCGTTTTGGACGGCGTGGGAAGCTGAGTCCCCGCTATATTGGTCCTTTCGCGATTGTGGAGCGCATCGGTGAGGTTGCTTACCGGTTGCAGTTACCCTCTGAGTTGGCGTCGGTGCATGACGTGTTCCACGTCTCTATGTTGCGGAAGTATATGCCCGATGACTCTCATGTGCTCGAGTTTTCCGTTTGGCCTGAGGTGACTCCAGATCTTTCTCTCCCAGAGTTTCCGATCCGCGTGGAGGATAGGCGAGAGCAGCGCCTGCGGAACAAGGTTATTCCCTTGGTCAAGGTCGTGTGGCAACGACACTCTGGTGGTGAGGCTTCGTGGGAACGTGAGGACGAGATGCGTCAGCAGTTCCCGTATCTGTTTGAGTGAGTCTTCCTCTTCTTTCCCCTTGGGTTGTTCTCAATTTCGAGGACGAAATTCCTTAAGGGGGGAGGGCTGTAATATCCCGGACCTTTCGGATCCTTCTTCATGGGTCCCGGATCTGGTTTTCGGAGTGTCCGGCTCCGTTGTGTCCGAAATTTCGTTTCGGACATCTTTCGTGTTCGGATCGGCGCGATCCGGAGTCGTTTCGGAGGCCCGGAGGCGTTCCGCGGCTTTTTCCGCGCGTGTTTTCCGATTTCCGGTGTGTGTTTCGGCTTTTTCTTCGGACGCTCGCTGCGGGCGAACCGGGCAGTTCCCCGAGGCACGAGTGGTACCGTTGCGATCGGTGCGTTCCGAGGATTCCGGAAATGTATTTTTCTAATTTTCGGTATTTTTCCGAAAAATCGGATTTTCTATATATTCCATTTTCTTTTCTTTTCTTTTTCTTCTTTTCTCTTTTCTTCTTCTTCCTCTCTCTCCCTCACGCGACCGTGGCCGGCTCTCTCCCTCCTTCTCTCCCGTTCGACCGTGCCGACCCCCGTTCCGGCTGCAGACGGCGGCGGTGCGACGGCGCGAGGACGTGGGTGACGTGGTGGCGATCGTGCGGGCATACGGCGAGCGTGGGAGGCGTGGAGAGGCGAGATTCTAGCGGCGTTCTTCGCGACTTCGAGCTCGGATCGGAGCGTTTCGTCGCGGACCGGAGGTAGGGTGACGTTCCTTAGCCTCATGTCTTCCTTCCCCGTGAGTTTCAGCTCGAGACGAGGTCGAGAGGGGTTTATTTTGAGCCGGGAAGGGTCGATCATGCCGCGGGGTGAGTTCGTCCGATCCATCGTTTTGAGCCCCGATTTCACGGTTTAAGGGCGTAGGAGCATGCTAGGGGGCTTGGGGGTTCTTCTCTCGCCATTTCCCCCTCCGTGGGGTTTGTTTTGAGGCCGATTGGGCGATTCCGGTGAGGTTCGCCATTTTCTCGCCGGTGAGCGATGTGCGGTCGAACCAGTGGCCGCACAACCCCTATGCGGTTCCGTTCGGACCGTTCATCGGCTCGGCGCGCTTTGGGTGAGGCTTGGCGCGCAGTGGGCTTGGGCGGTCTATCGTGGGACCGCATATCCTAATGTGCGGCCCCACAGCTACCGCCCAACCCCAAGGGTTTTGACCGTTGGTTGTGACCGTTGTGCAGTGCTCTGGGATGTGCGGCCAGGAGCTGACCGCATAACCCCTTGCACGGCCAGGTGCTGGCCGTACATCCCCTAGCGCTATGGTTGGATGTGCGGTCTGGCCCTGACCGCACAACACCTGAACGGCTAAGCCGTAGCCGCCCTTCCCCAAGTGCGGCTAAGGACTAACCGTCCAGGCTTTTTACCGTTGGGAGACGAGCGGCCAGGAGGTGACCGTTCCTCACCCACGTGCGGTCAAGAGTTGGCCGCACATCTGTTTGAACGGTCCTGTGTTGGCCGTTTATCCGTCGTTTGGACCCTGGGTGGAACGGTCCTGATATGACCGTTCTAATCCTTGTGCGGTCCCTGTGTGACCGTACTTCCGTGAGCGGCCCAGTGTGGACCGTTCAAGGGTACGGGTTGCGTCGGTGTGTCTCTCGTCGTACAGAGTGTACCGGGAGATGTTGTTGTCAGCTGGTCACCGTGCGTCGGTGTTGGTACAAGGAGCGTTCCTCGTACCTGCAGTTGCACCGTTGTTTTCCGAGACTTGAGAGTCTACTCCTTCTGTGACCCTCCACTAGTCGTAGCCTACTAGTACGCGTGTGCTAGTCGCACCAGGGAGTGGTGTACGGGCTGACCTTTAGAGACGGTTTGTGGACCGGTTACCGTTGGGCCCCACGTCTTGCAGCCAGAGTCCGGCTGAGGGGAAAACCGGTCAGAGGGCCAGACCAGGGACGCGCGGTCTGTGTGTGCACACGTGGTTGGGGGCGGTTGGACCCACGTCGACGGGCGTGACCCCAGCTAGTCACTTGTTGTAGTTACTTGTACGGTGTTTGCGCCTCGGGTAGGACCTACCATGTCAGGCGGTTCACCTGCGGTGCGGTGTAAGACGTCAGGGGACGCTACCGGCTGTGCTTCTAGTGGGTGGTACTCCTGTTGAGTACGGAGTGTCAGACTGTCAGTCGTGTGTTTCCGACCTTCGGGTTTTGACGGTTCGACCGTTGAGTTTCGGTCTTCTCGTACCGTGGCACGTGTGTCGGTTTGCGTGCCGTTAGGGTCTAGTTCTGTAGAGTACAGGGCTTTCCTTTCCGAGGTACCTTCCTACCGCTAGGGTAGTGGTTTCTCGTTTTACGAGGTAGGGTTCGAGTGATCCCTACTGAGTCTTGTTCCGAGACTCATTCCCTGCGTGTTTTCACCGTGTTTCAGGTGAGGCGCCACCTTCGGGGAGCGCGTCAGGAGCGCAGCGTGGTGCGGGTGCCCAGAGGTAGTGCCAGAGGTCAGAGCCGGGGGATGCCCCGTGTAGCTGTACTTTTCTTTCTTGTCACTGTACTAGTCGTGGACTACTGTTGCTGTTGTTGTTATTTTATTGTGGACCATGTAAAATGTTAATTCATTTCCTGCTTAATATCATAACTGTTTAATTTCTGCAATTATTTGTGATGCTTGTGTAGTTTCCACACCATCCTTTTAACCCTTCCGAGTCTTCGGGCTCGTGGGTGGCGGTGCGAGTCTCGGGTTATCGGGCCTTCCCGGTAATCGGATTCTCGGGTCGTTACAAGAACAGAGATCGAAGAAGAAGCCTGGAGAGCAGAAAGAGCAACAGCAGAGCAGAAAGCCCTTCGATCCAGCAAAAGAGAAGAAGAAGAAAAAGGGAAGAGTAGAGAGTGAAAGAAGAGCAGAAGAAGAAGAGAAAGAAGAAGGAGAAAGAGATAGAGAGCTCGAGCAGAGTGTGATGAAGAAGAAAGAGAGAGAGTGAAGAAAGAGAGTGAGATCAAGGGAGATCTGTTCTTGATGGACCGTGGATCAAATCCAGGCCATCCAGCTCTTTAAGAGCCACATTGTGCTTCATTGTTTACAGCTTTCATATTGCTGTTTATTTCCATTTTCTGTTTTCTATTTTACATCTTCTTCAAGCTGTTAGTCACCGGATTGCAGAGGTGCTGCCTCTGGACGGCTAAGCTATATTGCCCAGCGGTTTGCAGTGGAGGATTCCACTGGACAGCAAGCTGTGTTGCTCAGCGGGGCGAGGAGGATTCCTCGGATGGCAAGCTGTGTTGCCCAGCGGTTGTATGGCAAGGTGTGATGCCCAGCTGTTCAAGCTGTGAGTCAGCAGAAGCTACACTCGGTTTGAGTGTGGGGTGGATGTAGGTCTGCTGGACCGAACCACCTAAAAACCCCTTGTGCATTGTGGTTTGTTTTGTTCTATTGTGCTTCCGCTAGATGAATGCATAGGGGCGCTCCATGTGTTTGGCTTCTGGTTGAGCAGAAGAGTTAATTAGTCTTCTTAGAGTGTTTTAATTTGTCAAGAGAGTGAAATTCTAGTTGAGCTATATTTTGTCTAAATCTATCTTTTTAGCACTCTAGTGATCTTAATGTGTGTTTGTTTAGTTCCGCATCTGCCCATTAGCATTTAAGCTTGTCTAGTTTGCGAACTAGTAATTCTAGTGAGCATCATATTTTAATTGGGCGAAAGATTTTTAAAGGGCTATATTCATTCACCCCCCCTCTGAATACTGCACCAAACCCAACAAAAACCAGTTAGAGGCCAGACCTAGGACACATGGTCTGTGTGTGCACACGTGGTTTGGGGCAGTGGACACACGCTGACGAGTGTGACCCCAGCTAGTCACTTGCTTTGTGGTTACTTGTACGGTGTCCATGCCTCTGGTAGGCGCTACCACGTTAGGTAGTTCACCTGCGGTGCGGTGTAAGTCGTCAGGGGACGCTACCGACTGTGCTTCTTGTGGGAGGTACTCCTGTCGAGTTGGGAGTGACAGACTGTCAGTCGTTGCGACTTCGACCTTCGGGTTTTTATCGTGTTGGCCGTGGTGTTCCGGTCGTTTCACCGTGGCACGTGTGTCAGTTTTCGTGCTGTGAGATCGGTGTTTTGTAGATGGCAGGGCTTCCCTTTCCGAGGTACTCGCTTACTACTAGTGTAGCGGTTTCTCCGTTTATGAGGTAGGGTTCGAGTGATCCCTACCGAGTCTTGTTCTGAGACTCATTCCCTGCGTGTTTTCACCCTGTTTTAGGCGAGGCGCGGCTTCAGGGGAGCGCGTCTAGGGCTCAGCGCGGTTCGGGTGCCCAGCGTTAGTGCCTGAGGTCAGAGCCGGGGTATGTCCCGTGTAGCTGTACTTTTCTTTTTATCTCTGTACTAGTTGTGGACTACTACTGCTGTTGTTATTTTATTATATCTTGTGGACCATGTATCATGTAAAATATTAATTTATTTCTTGCTTAATTATATAACTATTTAATTTTTGTAATTATTTGTGATACTTGTGTTGTAAGACCCCAAATTCTTTAGAAATTTATTTAGAAAGTTATTTGGAATTATTTGGAATTTATTTGAAGTTATTCGAATTAATGAGAATTATCCAAATTAATTAGATTAATTAATTAATTAATAGAATAAGTCATTTTTCAACTATTTTCTAAAAATCCCCAAAAATCACATCTTGTAGAATTAATTTTGTTTAGCAACTTTATCTTCTACATTTAAGCCTAAGAAAGTCATTTATTATGCCGAATTAGTGAACTTAGTTTTCCGAACTTAACATTTAACTATTTACGGAATAGTATAAGTAATAATCTGACTACCTTAGAAAAATCTGTAAAAATAGTAAATAGATTTAGGTCGATGTAGATAACAACTTTTCTTTCTGGCATTAGGCCATTGTAAATCCGTGGTAAGATCTATTTAGAGTTTAAACCCAAAAGTGCACACTTTTGACCCATACCTAACCCTTAGTTTAAAACACGAAATTCGACCTCAATACTCGACCAAATGATCTGAAATCAAGGGAAAATGGAAGGTCACAATGTAAGGAACATTTACCCTCAATCAATTTGAGGTAAACCTAGCCCCAAAACGTGCTGCCGACATAGTTTGGTCAAGTCAAGGATTTCGGCGCCGTTTCTAAACACGTAGCTTGCAGCAGCGAATACTCCCAATTCCGAAGGCTCCAGAAGCTCTATGAGCTATCAAAATGAAGCCCTACGAGTCTTCTTTCATTTGGCTACTGTGGGGTTCGCTGAAGTTTCAGATCTGGAGAGATCTAGCTCGATTTGTGGAGGTGGGTCAGCAGGCCGTTGGCTTTCCTTCATCCTTCTTTGATCCATCGATTGAGGTAGGAATTCTCAACCAAATCTTGATCATGAGTATAGCAAATTGTTCCTCTCATCGAGCTCTATCCATTGGTGGCAAAAGCCCCAATTTTCATTAGGTGTCCGTGGAGAAATCGAGCTTTTTGTGAGGTGCTGTCCAAGTGTTCTTCATCCTAGGGTTTGAGTTTTCTCTCTCCGATTTGAGGTAGGATCTAACAACCAAACTCTAATTAACTTACATGATGTAATCAGCATGTTGTTAGCTTTCATTTAACGTAGGAAGCCCCAAATTTCATTGAGCATACTTGGAGAATTTTGATTTTTAGTAAGAGCATGTCTAGAATTTGATGTATATTATGTTCTTCAAGTAGAAGCTTGATCTTCGGGCTGTTTTTGAATTAGATAACTTGATCCACATATGGCTTATAGTATATGGTTAGATTCATCATTAAGTTAGCTTTGTTTTGATATAAAAAGCCCCAAATTCCGTTGTGTATATTGAGAGAAATCTACGTTTTAGTAGACGCATGTCAAGAACTAGGTTCTTCATGTATTCATCATAAATAGGTTGTGATTCGATTGAGTTTTTAGCAAATTTTTTATTTCAATCTCTTGTTTTATGACCTTAGTATGTATATTAAGAACCCTAGAGCATTTGGTTAAAATCCCAACTCATTTAGACCCCAAATCATTGAGTTTTCATGGTTTACGGAATCACCCGTCACTTCTGGAAGTGTAGGGGTCGACCCATGGGGTCGACCCATGCACCCAGTGAAGGGGGTCGACCCAATGGGTCGACCCATGAAGCTTTTTTTTTTGAGGGGTCGACCCAATGGGTCGACCCACACCCAGTAAGGCTCCTGGAATGCCAGGGGTCGACCCATGCCCTGTATGACCCCATTAATGATGTTTTTGACTCGGGGATCAATCCGGATCATTGGGGAATCAATCCATTCAACCTAATCACATTGAAAACTATAGTTTTGAGGAACTAATGACCTATTCATGTACCCTTTTTAGTTTCAATTAACATTGGTCCATACATGCAAACTTAGTGTAAAAACACACCGTTTATCATCTTCATTTCAATGCATACAAGATTAAATAGAAACCCACATAATTAGTGGTTAATGGTGTAACTAAATCTCTGTTAATGCATTCTATTTCACTCCTATGGGAGTTGTTCTTTGCCTTATCATCTTGAATCAGCTTCTTGGCAATTGTCTTAATGCAAATGATAATGGTTAATCATGATGTCTTAACTTGGTGATTAGGATTAATATGTTGATTAACTTGTTTGATTGCTGCTGTTTTACAGTAGCGCAGCACGATTAACTCTTGTTGTGACTTGGTTTCGATCTCCTTGATGATTATACTTACCTTGAAATTCTGGAAATGAATCTCTTTCCTACGTGAAGTTGTTATTGCTACTTAGTTTAAACCTTGGAATTCTGGCCATAAACTGTGGAAGTCAAAATTCGTGGGATCTTTGATCTAAAGAAATCAATGCCTGGCAAATAATTAAGGACTCGGTCTGGTCCTGGGAAGAGCGCCCGAACACTACGTGAACCCCCGGGGAGGTGAATGACTAGGTGTGGCATCTGGCACCAGTACCTGACATGTGTTAAATCTAGGATTGTCCACTACTCTCTACATTACTTTCTACTACTTTTCACTTTCCACTCTTCACTGTTCTATACTCTACTTGTGGTTACTTTACTTGCTTATTACTTGGACGTGGAAATGAAATTACATACGTGCTTGACATGACTTGAATTGTCTTGATATGGCCAACTTTTTATCGTTATCTCCTGTAGTAAATTCTTGTCTTACTATTCTATTCATTATATTTCTTGACCTTGCAAGATCTTTGAATTCTGTTTCGTGATATCACCGTTATCTTTTTATTGTTTTTATCATTTGTAGCATGACATTTTAAAATGTAATTAAACTGTTAATCACTTATACCTGTCTGTTATTTCCTACTGAGCGTCAGCTCATAGTTGTGTTTTCCCCCCTTTCCAGGCTTTTCAGGTGACGCGCTTACCGATGGGGAAGGGCAGGAGTGATGTCTTGAGTGTATCAGTTCTAGTGTGTTAGTAGTGTGTTATCTTTCTTTAGTTGTGTTTTGGAGAGCTTTTAGTCTCAGTCATGTTATTGAGTTTTAGTGGTTGATTATTCCAGTTGTATTAAGTTGAACTTGAGGTTATTGTATCAGTTGTGGTTTGTTAATGATCATTTAGTATTTCCATCTTGTAGCACTTGTGTATTATTTTAGATTAGTTCTCTCTCTTGCCAGCGTGTCCCTAACTGTACGTCCCGATATTTCCGCCTTGTTCGGGGCGTGACAGTTTAGTTGGTATCAGAGCCCAGGTTTCACATTCCTAGGTTCCTAAGTTTTAGGTTTTCTTGCATTGCATCCCAATAATCGGTATATCAAAAGGTGTTGTCCGAACGTTAGGCTACGCCTATCGGGAAGGTCGCACACTTGCGCGAGTGGTCTTCGGACCGATTACCTCCGCCAGGTACCGAGTTTTTGGTCGTGTCTAGGTGCATTAGATCCCTAACCTTGTAAAAGTCTAGGACCTGACCTGGTGAGAATGGGTAGAAACTTGGGTTAAGATCGTTTCTTAATCGTGTAATTATTTATCTTGATTAAACCTAAGTAATCTATTTCTCGTGTAGATGGCAGCTGATCGTGCTGAATGGAGGAACCTACAGCGTACGGTGCAAGGCCTTACTCAGGCCCTTCAGCAAGTAGCTCAGGCAGGAGCGGCACCGCATGGCACCGGTGATCTATACCGGAACTTCCGCGGAATGAACCCGCCTAGATTCGCTGGTTCGACTGACCCTGACCAAGCCGAGCACTGGCTAGATGAGATGGGGAGAATCTTTGAAGTTATGCAATGCACCAACCAGGAGCGTGTCCTTTTGTCCACATTTCAACTGGAACATGATGCACGTACTTGGTGGGATTCTATCAAGGCAACTCTCGGTGATCGGCAAGTTATGTGGGAAGAGTTCGAAGAACTCTTCAACAGCAAGTATTTTTCTGATAGAGTGCAAGAGAAGAAAGCGGCAGAGTTCGCGGCCTTGAAACAGCGAGGTTTGTCCGTGGCAGAGTATGAGGCTCAATTTGCACGGCTTTCTCGTTATGCTACTCATCTCATTTCCACCGAGAAGATGAAGGCGAAGCGCTTTCTCAATGGATTGAAGCTTCATTATATCAACCAATTGGCACCGATGGAGATTTCCACTTATTCTGAGATGGTAAGGAAAGCGCAAGTTCTAGAGGATACTCTTGAGATGACGGAGAGAATCCGTGGGAAAGGCACCAAGAAAGAATTACCTACGGGTTCCGGGAGTGTCAAACCCGGGTATACCAAGAAGAGGCCTGTTAGTGGACCTGGTTCGTGGAGCGGGTCCGGATCGTGGAAGGGCAAGATGCCGAGGCATGAAGACAAGAAGCCTGGCCCTATTGTTCCATTCAAGGGCGTGTGCAACTATTGTGATCGTCCGGGTCACAAGATAGAGGAGTGCTGGCGCAAGCAAGGCGCCTGTTTGCGATGTGGAAGCAAGGAGCACCGTATCCCCAATTGTCCTCTCATATCGGAACAAGCTACACCGGCAAAACCTCTAGTCTTCAAGAAACCACAAGGCAAGCTTCAAGCTTTACATGAAGATGAAACTGGGATTTCTGATGATGGCGGACTCGTCGAAGGTACCCTTACTATAATCGATAAGCCCGCATTTGCTCTCTTTGATACTGGTGCAACACATTCATTTATTTCTCGGAGATTTGCTAAGTCATTAGTTGTGGAACCTGTTTTGATGAATACTCCGTTAGAGATTTCAACCCCTATTGGCACTAGATCAACAATCAGTATTTCTATCCTTCTAGTAAGGTTATGATTGGTGAACAGAACTTTCCAGCAGATTTGGTCTGCATGGACATGAAGGATTATGATGTAATCCTAGGAGCAGATTGGTTGGCCAAGTATGAGGCCAATGTTCACTGTAGTTCTAGCTCAGTGACTTTTACTGGACATTCTGGTTTATCTTTTACGGGAGTCAAGCACCATAACTCCGTACCGCTCATCTCGGCTCTTCGAGCTGATAAGCTTTTGAGGCATGGGTGTGAGGCTTTTCTAGCCTTTGTTTGTGCAACTCCTGAGCAGCAGATGGAGATCAAGGACATTCCTGTTGTCCGAGATTTTCCTGATGTCTTTCCAGAAGAACTACCAGGACTTCCGCCTGAGCGGGAAGTTATCTTTTCTATTGATCTTATTCCTGGCACAGCTCCTATTTCTAAGGCTCCTTATCGTATGTCTCCTGCGGAACTGAGGGAACTGAAGCAGCAACTGATGGAATTACTTGAGAAGGGTTTTATTCGTCCTAGTACTTCTCCGTGGGAGCCCCTGTACTATTTGTCAGGAAGAAAGATGGTTCGATGAGGCTGTGCATTGATTATCGGCAATTAAACCAGCAGACTGTCAAGAACAAATATCCCTTGCCGAGGATTGACGAGTTATTTGACCAGATAGCGGGAGCTCAATATTTCTCTAAGATCGATCTTCGATCTGGATATCACCAGTTGCGGATTAAGGAAGAGGATATTTATAAAACGGCTTTCCGCAGCAGGTATGGTCATTTTGAGTTTGTCGTTATGCCTTTTGGTCTAACGAATGCACCAGCGGCTTTCATGCAGTTGATGAACGATGCATTTCGGCCCTATCTTGATCAATGGGTCGTGGTCTTTATTGATGACATCCTGATTTATTCTAAGAATGAGGAGGAACATGCTGAACATCTGAGAATGGCATTGCAATTGTTGAGAGATCATCAACTATATGCTAAGTTCAGTAAGTGTGAATTCTGGCTGCAAGAGGTGTCCTTTCTAGGACATATCATTACGAAGAACGGTATTTCTGTTGATCCTTCGAAGGTTGAGGCAGTGAAGAATTGGGAACAGCCTACCAGTGTGACAGAAGTTAGAAGTTTTCTAGGCCTGGCAGGTTATTATCGAAGATTTATTCAAGATTTCTCAAGATTGCAGTACCTATGACAAGATTAACCCGCAAGGAGAATAAGTTTGATTGGTCAGATGATTGTCAGCGAAGCTTTCAGACTCTGAAGGAGTGTTTGACTACTGCACCTGTTTTGGCTTTACCTTCTGGTGAAGGAGGATTTGTTGTTTATACTGATGCATCAGGTATTGGCTTAGGCTGTGTACTCATGCAGCATGGGAAGGTGATTGCCTATTCCTCTAGACAGTTGAGGAAGCACGAAGATAATTATCATGTTCATGATTTGGAACTTGCTGCAGTCGTGTTTGCTTTGAAGATATGGAGGCATTACTTGTATGGAGAAACCTTTACAGTGTTCTCAGATCATAAGAGTTTGAAGTATTTATTTTCTCAGAAGGAACTCAACATGAGGCAGCGGAGATGGTTGGAGTACTTGAAAGACTTCGACTTCTCGATTGAGTATCATCCTGGCAAAGGTAATGTTGTGGCAGATGCATTAAGCCGGAAGCCGGTAGCTAGATTGTCAAGTCTCATGTTACAAGAATGGAGGTTGTTGGAACAATTATCTAGTCTGGATCTTAATATTGACAATGATCGGATCTTGATTGCTCAGATTCAACTTAAACCTGAATTATTGATAGAGATCAAGTCCTTGCAAGATAATGACCCCGAGTTGGTAGAGATCAAGGGAAGCTTGAGCAGCAGACCTGACTTCATGTTGGCCGATGATGGTAGATTATTATTTAAAGGCAGAACTTGTGTTCCGGATGAGGCTACAATAAAGAACAAAATTCTTGAGGAAGCTCATAGATCCAGATATACCATTCATCCTGGAGGCACTAAGATGTACCGAGATTTGAAAAGGTCCTTTTGGTGGCCGAATATGAAAAGAGAAGTTGCAGATTTTGTGAGCAGATGTTTGGTATGTCAGCAAGTTAAGGCCGAACATTTCAGACCAGCAGGGAAATTGAAACCACTCGACATACCCCAATGGAAGTGGGAAAGCATTGGCATGGATTTCATTATGGGTCTACCTAGGACTCGTGGTGGATTTGATGCGATATGGGTGATTGTCGATCGATTGACAAAGTCGGCTCATTTCTTACCAATTAAGTCCAAGTGGACGATTGATGTATTGGCTGCCTTGTATATAAAGGAAGTGGTGAGATTGCATGGTATCCCAGTGAATATAGTATCTGATCGAGACCCCAGATTTACTTCACATTTCTGGAAGGGACTGCAAGAGTCTTTGGGTACTCGTCTGAATTTCAGTACTGCTTTTCATCCACAGACAGATGGACAGACTGAAAGAACCAATCAGATAGTGGAAGATATGTTGCGAGCTTGCATGATTGATTTCGGTGGTAATTGGAGTGAGCATTTGGCATTAATTGAATTCGCCTACAATAACAGCTATCAGTCTAGCATTCAGATGGCTCCTTTTGAAGCACTATATGGTAGAAGTTGTCGTTCCCCGTTGTGTTGGGACGAGGTAGGTGAGAAACAGTGGCTTGGACCAGATCTTGTTTCGGAATCATCACAGAACATCCGTGTTATCGAGACCGGTTACAAGTAGCCCAGTCAAGACAGAAGAGTTATGCCGACAACAGGAGAAGAGCATTGGAATTTCAGGTTGGCGAGCATGTGTTCTTAAAGGTCTCTCCAACGAGAGGGATCCGAAGATTTGGCATTCATGGCAAGCTGAGTCCGAGGTACATTGGTCCATTCGAGATTCTAGATAGAGTGGGAGAGGTGGCATACAGACTGGCTTTACCACCGCATTTGTCTGGCGTACATAATGTTTTCCATGTGTCTATGTTGCGGAAATATGTGTACGATCCCACTCATATCATTCAGCAGGTGGATTTTGAACTGAAGGAAGATTTGACCTATGAGGAAAGACCTGTCAAGATTCTGGACCGGAAGCAACAACAACTCCGGAATCGTTCGATACCGATGGTCAAGATTTAGTGGAGTCGGCGTGGGACCGAAGAAGCTACATGGGAGTCTGAAGAGACTATGCGAAAGTGGTATCCCGATCTATTCTAGGTGAGCGATCTTTTTCTACTCTCAGTTTTAGTGCAGTGAATTTGGAGGACCAAATTTCTTTAAGTAGGGGAGGGTGTAAGACCCCAAATTCTTTAGAAATTTATTTTGAAAGTTATTTGTAATTATTTGGAATTTATTTGAAGTTATTCGAATTAATGAGAATTATCCAAATTAGATTAGATTAATTAATTAATTAATAGAATAAGTCATTTTTCAACTATTTTCTAAAAATCCCCAAAAATCACATCTTGTAGAATTAATTTTGTTTAGCAACTTTGTCTTCTACATTTAAGCCTAAGAAAATCATTTATTATGCCGAATTAGTGAACTTAGTTTTCCGAACTTAACATTTAACTATTTACGGAATAGTATAAGTAATAATCCGACTACCTTAGAAAAATCTATAAAAATAGTAAATAGATTTAGGTCGATGTAGATAACAACTTTTCCTTCTGGCATTAGGCCATTGTAAATCCGTGGTAAGATCTATTTAGAGTTTAAACCCAAAAGTGCACACTTTTGACCCATACCTAACCCTTAGTTTAAAACACGAAATTCGACCTCAATACTCGACCAAATGATCTGAAATCAAGGGCAAATGGAAGGCCACAATGTAAGGAACATTTACCCTCAATCAATTTGAGGTAAACCTAGCCCCAAAACGTGCTGCCGACATAGTTTGGTCAAGTCAAGGATTTCGGCGCCGTTTCTAAACACGTAGCTTGCAGCAGCGAATACTCCCAATTCGAAGGCTCCAGAAGCTCTATGAGCTATCAAAATGAAGCCCTACGAGTCTTCTTTCATTTGGCTGCTGTGGGGTTCGCTGAAGTTTCAGATCTGGAGAGATCTAGCTCGATTTGTGGAGGTGGGTCAGCAGGCCGTTGGCTTTCCTTCATCCTTCTTTGATCCATCGATTGAGGTAGGAATTCTCAACCAAATCTTGATCATGAGTATAGCAAATTGTTTCTCTCATCGAGCTCTATCCATTGGTGGCAAAAGCCCCAATTTTCATTAGGTGTCCGTGGAGAAATCGAGCTTTTTGTGAGGTGCTGTCCAAGTGTTCTTCATCCTAGGGTTTGAGTTTTCTCTCTCCGATTTAAGGTAGGATCTAACAACCAAACTCTAATTAACTTACATGATGTAATCAGCATGTTGTTAGCTTTCATTTAACGTAGGAAGCCCCAAATTTCATTGAGCATACTTGGAGAATTTTGGTTTTTAGTAAGAGCATGTCTAGAATTTGATGTATATTATGTTCTTCAAGTAGAAGGTTGATTTTCGGGCTATTTTTGGATTAGATAACTTGATCCACATATGGCTTATAGTATATGGTTGGATTCATCATTAAGTTAGCTTTCTTTTGATATAAAAGGCCCCAAATTCCGTTGTGTATATTGAAAGAAATCTATGTTTTAGTAGACGCATGTCAAGAACAAGGTTCTTCATGTATTCATCATAAATAGGTTGTGATTCGATTGAGTTTTTAGTAAATTTCTTGTTTCAATCTCTTGTTTTATGACCTTAGTATACTCATTTAGACCCCAAATCCTTGAGTTTTCATGGTTTACGGAATCACCCGTCGCTTCTGGAAGTGTAGGGGTCGACCCATGGGGTCGACCCATGCACCCAGTGAAGGGGGTCGACCCATGAAGCTTTTTTTTTGAGGGGTCGACCCAATGGGTCGACCCACACCCAGGAAGGCTCCTGGACGGCCAGGGGTCGACCCATGCCCTGTATGACCCCATTAATGATATTTTTGACCGGGGATTAATCCGGATCATTGGGGAATCAATCCATTCAACCTAATCACATTGAAAACTACATTTTTGAGGAACTAATGACCTATTCATGTACCCTTTTTAGTTTCAATTAACATTGGTCCATACATGCAAACTTAGTGTAAAAACACACCGTTTATCATCTTCATTTCAATGCATACAAGATTAAATAGAAACCCACATAATTAGTGGTTAATGGTGTAACTAAATCTCTGTTAATGCATTCTATTTCACTCCTGTGAGAGTTGTTCTTTGCCTTATCATCTTGAATCAGCTTCTTGGCAATTGTCTAATGCAAATGATAATGGTTAATCATGATATCTTAACTTGGTGATTAGGATTAATATGTTGATTAGCTTGTTTGATTGCTGCTGTTTTACAGTAGCGCAGCACGATTAACTCTTGTTGTGACTTGGTTTCGATCTCCTTGATGATTATACTTACCTTGAAATTCTGGAAATGAATCTCTTTCCTACGTGAAGTTGTTATTGCTACTTAGTTTAAACCTTAGAATTCTGGCCATAAACTGTGGAAGTCTAGATTCGTGGGATCTTTGATCCAAAGAAATCAATGCCTGGCAAACAATTAAGGGCTCGGTCTGGTCCTGGGAAGAGCGCCCGAACACTACGTGTACCCCCGGGGAGGTGAATGACTAGGTGTGGCATTTGGCACCAGTACTTGACATGTGTTAAATCTAGGACTGTCCACTACTCTCTCCACTACTCTCTACATTACTTTCTACTACTTTTCACTTTCCACTCTTCACTGTTCTATACTCTACTTGTGGTTACTTTACTTGCTTATTACTTGGACGTGGAAATGAAATTACATACGTGCTTGACATGACTTGAATTGTCTTGATATGGCCAACTTTTTATCGTTATCTCCTGTAGTAAATTCTTGTCTTACTATTCTATTCATTATATTTCTTGACCTTGCAAGATCTTTGAATTCTGTTTCGTGATATCACCGTTATCTTTTTATTGTTTTTATCATTTGTAGCATGACATTTTAAAATGTAATTAAACTGTTCATCACTTATACCTGTCTGTTATTTCCTACTGAGCGTCAGCTCATAGTTGTGTTTTCCCCCCTTTCTAGGCTTTTCAGGTGACGCGCTTACCGATGGGGAAGGGCAGGAGTGATGTCTTGAGTGTATCAGTTCTAGTGTGTTAGTAGTGTGTTATCTTTCTTTAGTTGTGTTTTGGAGAGCTTTTAGTCTCAGTTATGTTATTGAGTTTTAGTGGTTGATTATTCTAGTTGTATTAAGTTGAACTTGAGGTTATTGTATCAGTTGTGGTTTGTTAATGATCATTTAGTATTTTCATCTTGTAGCACTTGTGTATTATTTTAGATTAGTTCTCTATCTTGCCAGCGTGTCCCTAACTGTACGTCCCGATATTTCCGCCTTGTTCGGGGCGTGACATGTGTAGTCTCCACACCATCCTTTTAACCCTTCCGAGTCTTCGGGCTCGTGGGTGGCGGTGCGAGTCTCAGGTTATCGGGCCTTCCCGGTAATCGGATTCTCGGGTCGTTACAGCTAGTATCAGAGCGCAGTTGTGGAATTATACGAGAATCATAAGTAATTGTAGTGGTCCACTAGTCCACAGCGATGATGTATAGTTGACATTGGCATCGGGCATCGTCTGTTTTGCTTAACCTTGTTGTTTCCGTGTTTCTTGTCTTTTGCTTCAGGAGCGAGCATGGCGCCGAGGCTGAGCACTCGCTCTCAGTAGGGGTAGTCGGCTGGAGGTCAGGAGATCTAGCAGGAGGTTCAGCAAGAGCAGGAGGAGCACAGTAGAGTGCCCCCAGCGGCCACCGAGGCAGTGGATGCTGTGAGATTTTCGGAGCCCGAGGATTTCTTCCGTGGCATGTACCAGCTTATGTCGCAGCAGTTCGGCGAAGAGGCTGGTGAGGGCTCATCGACCAGGGGTGGGCTAGGCCGAGCAGTGAGAGATTTCATGTAGTTCCATCCACCTTACTATGGCGGTCAGCCAGACCCTGATTTGGCTCAGAGTTGGCTCGACGAGATGGTGCGGGTGTTCAGTTCCATGCGGTGTACTGCGGAGGACAAGGTGATGTTGGCCTACAACCAGTTGCAGGGCACGGCTCGGGAGTGGTGGTCTTCCGAATGGAAGACCCTTTTTCAGTCACGTCCCCTTGAGCAGATTGCGTGGAGTGACTTTGTCAGTGCTTTCGAGCGTGCCTACTATCCAGAGTATATTGCTACGCAGCGGATGCGTCAGTTTTTAAAACTGGTCCAGGGTGACATGTCTGTGTTGTAGTACAGGGCCCGATTTGTTGAGTTGGGTCGTTATGCACCTCATATCATGGAGCATGAGAGGGTGAAGACCGCACAGTTCGTACAGGGCTTGAGGCAGGAGTTGAGACACCATTTAATCGCGAATGCGGCCACTGACTTGGAGACAACATCTCGCGTGGTGGATTCTTTGGAGATGGATATGCAGAGGACTCGAGGACCGATTAGCCAGGGGCAGTCTTTGTCGGGTCACAGCCAGCAGTTGGCTACCCAGCAGCAGGGTTCTTTTCAGCATGTGTCGGATGGTTCAGGAGCACCGACACCGGCAGCGTCGGTGACAGGATCTGCGTCTTTTGGCTCTAAGGTCAAGAAGTTCCTTGGGAAGAGTTTTCGAAGGAAGAAGAAGGAACCCGTGAGCAGTAGGCATCATCGGGCAGTGTACATCAGCCGATTCCTTTTCAGCGTCAAGGATCAATGGGTGGATCGCGAGGACCGTGTCCACGATGTAGCGAGTACCATCCATGCAGGCAGTGCATAGTGCCGATATTTTGTTTCCGGTGTGACCAGCCAGGGCATATGTTGCGTGACTGTCCTCAGAGGCAGCAGCAGCAGCAGGTGCCCCCTGATGCTTCTAGACAGTCGTTGTTAAATATGCCGTGCCACACAAATTTCAAATATTTATAACCACACTCACTCACTTATGGATTTGAAAACATGAGTACAATGGTAAGTACGGGTCGATCCCACGGGGAGAGAATATTTGATTTTAGTTCAAGTTGGACATATCCTTATGTTTGAAAAATCAAATGTTGTATTTTGGAGTGCGATTATCACTAAAGAAATTGAAATTACAACTTTAAATGACAAGAGATAAGTAAAAGAAATTTAGCCAATGAATATCGTCGTTTCCACGCCGAGCCTTTGATGAAGATCGCTCCGCCTAGGAAGTCGACGCCGTGAGAGGATTTGAAGAAAACTTACCGCTTCGGGTATGTTTGAAGAAACACTTAAGAAGACAGGGTTGCATATAACAAGTTTGAAAACTTAAGTTTGAAAACATAACAGAATTCAAGTGAAAATAGGGATTGGAAGAAAAAACATAACTTCAAATCTAGACGGAATTAGAAGTGTAAAACATGAACGTTGTAGATAATTGAAAGAGGAAGAACTTTGATGAAGAACACAGACACAGAAAATAAGAGGAAGGTAATGAAAAATCAATATCTATCACTGCTGGTGAATAGTAACTGACAGAAAAATAGCACCTTGAAAAATTAATTCTAACTCTAAAAATACACAGAATTAGACAAAGTGGTAGAAGAATGAAATGGAGATATATAAGAGAGGAACAAAGTTGATGAAGAACGCAGATTGAAAAGAGGTCTAGAAAGGCTTCAAAACATAAGAAAACTAGAATGTCTCACCACGGATGAACAGTAAACACCTTAAACAGCACTTAAGAAAATGGGCAATAACTCTATGAATCAGGAAGAATTTGAAGAAATGATAAACCGAGAAGTTGAAGAAAACTTAAAAACAAACAACTTTCATGAAGACAAGAATTTGAAATGGGGATCAAAATAATACGTAATTGAACCAAGAATAGACTGAATGCTTAAAAAGAACCTTGCATTAATATCAAATCAACTTACAAAGGTGACACCAAAAGCTTGTAAAACCTCAAGATCCAACCCTCCTATGGAGCTCTACTAAGACTTACAATGAAGAACTTCAAGAATACAATGGAAAATCTCTATGCTATCTCTCCTTCCAACTCAACTCTAACTAACAACTAACTCCCATTCCATTACACATGAAGCCCTTATATAAGGTTACAAACTCTTCTTGCCCATGTGAAATAATCAAGTGCACCTAATTTTGACCCAACTTGGTAGGCTGGAATGTGCTGCACCTTTGTCATTTTTTTCTGATTTTTTCCAAATTTTTTGGAATTTTTATGGCCCTTTCTTCTCCTCTTTCTCTCATTCTCTCACTTTCTCTCTCTGCCGGCGCAACGTGCCGACCGGCCGACCGTTAGGCGGCCTACCGCCGTGGGCCCTCGTGCGCCCGCCCGCTCCGCCATCGCCACGCCGCCCGCGTGTCGCACGGCGGGCGCGTGCGCCGCATGCCCGCCTGCGTCGCCTTCCGCTCGCCACGAACCCCCGCTCCGCGCCGCTCTTCATCTGCCACGCACCCCCCCCCACCTTCCACGCCTCGCCTCGTCGCCCGTGCCAATGGCGCGGGCGGCGAAGGCGGGAAGGGGGGCGGGGGGTTCAAACATTTTTTATTTTATTTTTTTTATTATATATATAATATATATATCTATATATATATATAGATATCTAGTATATATATTGTTAGAAAAGTTCTAAAAAATATCAGATAATTTTATTTTTTTTGTAATTTTTTTCTATTCTTTTTTTGAACAACTTCCTGAGCTTTTGGCCTAGTTCAACATATATTTTTTTTTCTTTTTTTCTTTTTCTTAGAGTTTTTCTCGTATTACGTGCCTGCATAAATACACAAAAATCGTTATTAAAATTAGTTAATTTCAGAAAATTAAACATTTGATTCAAACTCAACAATAAGTGTGAGAAGTGTATATTTATGATTATTTAAGCTCATAAAAATGTGTATAATCATGAATTAAGATGTAAAAATACACACTTATCACACCCCCCAACTTACTCATTGCTAGTCCCTTAGCAATGCACATAATGAAAAATTTAGGACTAACAAGAGTTTAAAGATATTCAGGCCTCATTTCCAGTTCATCTTTCATAGAGTCAACTAAAGATCAGGAATCTGGAGTAATTATCATAGATTAGCCTTATGAACATGATCAAGAATTCTAATCAAAATTCAGTAGCACTTGTGCAAGTGGAATACTAAATTCACAGTAGAGACAATTGCATCCTCCAGTTGCTATTCCGAACAAATGCCTTTCAATTCTGCACTTCTTACTTAGAGCGCTCAATGCACACTAGCTTTTTGTCTGCCTTATTGATATGTCCCTTTTGGGATCACTATATATATTTTTTCTTTACACACATGATGCTGCACTACCCTTCATTGTTTTATACGAACCTCAACACGTCTTAGGTGAAGTAGGTCCGGTTCCACAGATCAGAGTTCCCTTTTCCTTTTTATGCGAACCTCAACACGTCTTAGGTGAAGTAGGCCCGGTTACTCAGAATCGGAGCATTTTTCATGGTATGTGTTTTTTTTTCTTTCTCATACTTTTGTATGGCAGAAAGCTTCTAACATATCTCTTCTTCAAAAAATGCAGAATATCAGACAGTATATCTAAAATAGCAGAAGACTTGTCCTTCTTGTTTCATTATCGTGCATCGTGATTTTATTTTTTCGAAAGTGCATCTGAACTTTAAAGAGATTCTTAAATCAATTTTCCATGGCTAGAGTAAATAAATTATCCAACATCCTTTTCCCAGTTGTTTCTATTCAGAATCACTTTTCATGCGACATGAATCAAGAAATTCAACTCGGGGAAAACTGTTGTTTAACATGACAATTCAAGAAAGTAAGAAAAATTTTTGTTCAAATTTGTAGAAATTTTTGAAAATTTTGAAAATTTTATTTTTGACAATTTTGTTTTTGAAATTTTTGACATTTATCTCCCCCCCCAACTTAAATGACATTGTACTCAATGGCATAAACAGTAGAAAGATCAGAGGACATGTAAAGAGATAATATAGTTGGGATGGAAGGATACAACCTGATGGGTCAGGCGAAGTGATGAGGGCTTCATTGCGTTGTGGCCTGAGAACTGTAAAAGAAACACACTAAAACAAATCATCAAATCACAAAAACTGTGGGTGGCCTCCCAAGAAGCCATTTATTTGCACACCAAACTGTGAAAACGTTGGGCTGCCTCCCAAAAAGCGCTAAATTTAACGTCTTCAGCCAAACGCACTGTAGCTCAACAACCAACAAGTTGATTTTAAAATGAGCCACCAAAGAATTTTATCCTTGCCAAAATTGTCTTTTTCATGCCCTGAAGAAAATGAATGTGGTTGGTGAATGCAAGGGCGAGACAGAGATCGAGATGGAGGTAGCTCAAAAGCATTATCCCGAGGAAAGAATAGAGGAGGCACATTGGAAAAAATCATATCATGAAGTAAGAAATATTCCTCCTGAGATTCCTTAGGATCAGATAAATCAGCATGTAAAGCCAGGGTGGACCAATGAGTTGGGAGAGTTTGAAAAGAATCACCATGGTCCAGAAGTGGCACAAGCTCTACCTGCTCCTCTAGATTGAAATTATCATGCGGCATACTCGAATCATTCAATTCCTCATTTACCCCAACTTCAGTATTCCAATAGATATTCAATTCTAGATCCATCTTCACTTCTTCTTCCTTCCCATCTTCAAAGATAATTTCATCAAAGTCATGAACCATCTCCACTTCTTCTCCATTCCCATCTTCAAAGAGAAGGTCATCATGATCGGGGAGAGACTTGTGATGAGGTTCAATATATTCATCCTCTCCCTCTAACTTAAGATCATCCACCTCTCTTGCATTTCCCTCATGTTGGCAAGCAAGCACTGGCTCCTCAAATTCCTTTGTAGGAGGGGGAATATGATCATTCATCAGTTCATCACCGTCATGAATTTCATTGCCATCAAATTCTTCAATCTCCTCAAATTGTCTAGGTTCCTCATTCAAATCGTTTTGACAAGATCTCTCCATAATTCCTTCATCTTCTAAATTAAGATTAATCAGAGGGTAATGATCTTGGGGAATCATAGAGTGATCATAGTCAGTGGGAAGGACTTGATGAGGATTAGGTTCAGAGTAATCAAAGAATTGATTTCCCTCCATGATTTTGACTTCCTCAGTAAGCCTATTGATTTGCTGTTGGAGGAATTGACTATGGAGAAGTAACTGAATGAATTGATCATCAGAGACATTAGGTGTGGGTGGAAGAGATGAATAGTAATGATTTATCTGTTGGGCTGGGTCATAATGGTCATCAGAGGTTTTGGCCCAAATATGATTCCCTTCTGCTCCCCCCGACGACTCAAGATCATCATAATCCTCTTCACAAATGGAATGGGGTTTAGGCTCCCCAGGTTGCTCTTCCGTTTTGAAGCCTTTCTAGACCTCTTTTCAATCTGCGTTCTTCATCAACTTTGTTCCTCTCTTATATATCTCCATTTCATTCTTCTACCACTTTGTCTAATTCTGTGTATTTTTAGAGTTAGAATTAATTTTTCAAGGTGCTATTTTTCTGTCAGTTACTATTCACCAGCAATGATAGATATTGATTTTTCATTGCCTTCCTCTCTTACTATTCACCAGCAGTGATAGATATTGATTTACTATTCACTCAACAGTGATATGAGTGGTAGATTGTGGGATCATAGGTTGAGCATATAGATTTTTATCATTATAACATCCAAGAAGTTGGTCCTCAAGACTTGTGGAATTGGTAGGCATTGGATCCACTTCCGTTTCTATGATGTTTTCAGCAATCCTACTCACTTGGGCCTCAAAGTTTTGCAGTTGTTCCTGAAAGGCTTGTTGTTGAGTCTGGAAGAGCCGTGTCAATTTATCAAACATCTCCTCCTTATGTAAATCTGTGTATAGAGGAGATAGATAAGTGGGCTGAGAGTCAGATTGTGATGGATAGTAATTTGAAGGGCACTCAGTTTGAAAATCAGGAGAGTGTATTGGTTGCCCTCCATAATAGGGTTGATCATAAGAATGGACTTGATTGTAAGGATCATTGGAATATGAATCCCAATCTGCAAAGTGTGGATTTGAAGGACGTTGAATGGGATCTTGGTATGGTTCCCAAGAAGAAAATTGTTGATTTTCCCATTGATTATTTGGGTTTGTGTAGGAGACAGAGGTGGAAAAATCCGATGACCATTGATATGGCTCTTGGGTGAAAGATGAATTATGAACCCCATTGTGGAAGAGTGAAGGAGTTTGTTGATAAGGGGTAAATGGAGAGTTAGAATTCACATAGCCCGCATAATTAAACATCAAAGAATCTATTATTGGGCCTGAACAAAATTAGATGTGGAAATGAAAAAGACCCAAGAAAGAGTGATGATTTTTCAATGAATTTTTTTTTACGTTTTGATTTTATTATTTTTTTTATGCAAAGATAAACAAGTTAGCACACAAATGACCCTAATGACCTAGATGTGCCCTAGACCTACAAGTAGGGTTTCACAAAATGATTAACGTGAGACTTAAGTTTACCCTCAATATGACCACCATCCAGGTAAGGGGTGGGGAAGTGGGAGGTTCCCCCTACTTTCGTAGGGACCTTATTATGCCAAACCACTAACCCGCTTAAAGCGTTTGCTGTCCGACCGTCTTGCCTTAGGCACCGGTTTTCATATGAGGATAAACCTAAATAACACAAGAATCACAGTGTGATCCTAGGGCCAATGTTTACTGACTTTTATTTATAGCGGAGGTCATGCGAAGATGCAAGAGAAATGTGGTTTGTGGGCTAAGGAAGGGTGATGAAATCCCCACCTTATCTTATTAGGGGTGTTGCCCTTAAAGTATTTTGAAATAAAAATGCACACCACAATTTCAAACAAGGGGTTCTTTATGCAAAATGAATGCCAGAATATGGTGAGTAGAACGTACCTTGCCCCTCGCAATCTTCAATATGCAATTGACAGAAAGTGAACAAAGAAAACTTCTATACTAAATGATGCATGTCCTAAAACATGAAGTGTGGTTTCTAATCTTGAAATGCATTTTTTTAGATTTTGGTGCAAGTATATTTTTTTTCATTTTTAATTACTGAACTTATCTAACCAGCATAAAAATTTCTTTTGTTTTGATTGTTTTATGATTTTTATAGAGTTTTCAAAAAAATTTCAGATTTTTGTAAAGATTTTTCAGAAAGTGAAAAGATAGAACCTGTTTCTTGATTTCAGCCCTTTAGCAATGCTTCCGGGCTATTTAACGACGTTTCATATCCTTGGAATTTTAGGTTCGATCTTCCTCTTTCTTTGATTTTCAAATTTTTTTCTTTGTCCTGCACAAGTAAAAAGAGCAAAATGAATATTCACATATATACACCAAACACAAGAATATCCAACTATCAACATAATTCACTCCCCGACAACGGCGTCAAAAATTTGATGCTTCTCGACAGTCGTTGTTAAATATGCCGTGCCACACAAATTTCAAATATTTATAACCGCACTCACTCACTTATGGATTTGAAAACATGAGTACAATTGTAAGTACGGGTCGATCCCACGGGGAGAGAATATTTGATTTTAGTTCAAGTTGGACATATCCTTATGTTTGGAAAATCAAATGTTATATTTTGGAGTGCGATTATCACTAAAGAAATTGAAATTACAACTTTAAATGACAAGAGATAAGTAAAAGAAATTTAGCCAATGAATGTCGTCGTTTCCACGCCGAGCCTTTGATGAAGATCGCTCCGCCTAGGAAGTCGACGCCGTGAGAGGATTTGAAGAAAACTTACCGCTTCGGGTATGTTTGAAGAAACACTTAAGAAGACAGGGTTGCATATAACAAGTTTGAAAACTTAAGTTTGAAAATATAACAGAATTCAAGTGAAAATAGGGATTGGAAGAAAAAATATAACTTCAAATCTAGACGGAATTAGAAGAAGTGTAAAACATGAACGTTGTAGATAATTGAAAGAGGAAGAACTTTGATGAAGAACACAGACACAGAAAATAAGAGGAAGGCAATGAAAAATCAATATCTATCACTGCTGGTGAATAGTAACTGACAGAAAAATAGCACCTTGAAAAATTAATTCTAACTCTAAAAATACACAGAATTAGACAAAGTGGTAGAAGAATGAAATGGAGATATATAAGAGAGTTGATGAAGAACGCAGATTGAAAAGAGGTCTAGAAAGACTTCAAAACATAAGAAAACTAGAATGTCTCACCACGGATGAACAGTAAACACCTTAAACAGCACTTAAGAAAATGGGCAATAACTCTATGAATCAAGAAGAATTTGAAGAAATGATAAACTGAGCAGTTGAAGAAAACTTAAAAATAAACAACTTTCATGAAGACAAGAATTTGAAATGGGGATCAAAATAATACGTAATTGAACCAAGAATAGACTGAATGCTTAAAAAGAACCTTGCATTAATATCAAATCAACTTACAAAGGTGACACCAAAAGCTTGTAAAACCTCAAGATCCAACCCTCCTATGGAGCTCTACTAAGACTCACAATGAAGAACTTCAAGAATAAAATGGAAAATCTCTATGCTATCTCTCCTTCCAACTCAACTCTAACTAACAACTAACTCCCATTCCATTACACATGAAGCCCTTATATAGGGTTACAAACTCTTCTTGCCCATGTGAAACAATCAAGTGCACCTAATTTTGACCCAACTTGGTAGGCTGGAATGTGCTGCACCTTTGTCATTTTTTTCTGATTTTTGCCAATTTTTTTGGAATTTTTATGGCCCTTTCTTCTCCTCTTTCTCTCATTCTCTCACTTTCTCTCTCTGCCGGCGCAACGTGCCGACCGGCCGACCGTTAGGCGGCCTACCGCCGTGGGCCCTCGTGCGCCCGCCCGCTCCGCCATCGCCACGCCGCCCGCGTGTCGCACGGCGGGCGCGTGCGCCGCGTGCCCGCCTGCGTCGCCTTCCGCTCGCCACGAACCCCCGCTCCGCGCCGCTCTTCATCCGCCACGCACCCCCCCCGCCTTCCACGCCTCGCCTCGTCGCCCGTGCCAATGGCGCGGGCGGCGAAGGCGGGAAGGGGGGCGGGGGGTTCAAACATTTTTTATTTTATTTTTTTATTATATATATAATATATATATATCTATATATATATAGATATCTAGTATATATATTGTTAAAAAAATTCTAAAAAATCTCAGATAATTTTATTTTTTTTTGAATTTTTTTCTATTCTTTTTTTGAACAACTTCCTGAGCTGTTGGCCTAGTTCAACATATATATTTTTATTCTTTTTTTCTTTTTCTTGGAGTTTTTCTCGTATTACGTGCCTGCATAAATACACAAAAATCGTTATTAAAATTAGTTAATTTCAGAAAATTAAACATTTGATTCAAACTCAACAATAAGTGTGAGAAGTGTATATTTATGATTATTTAAGCTCATAAAAATGTGTATAATCATGAATTAAGATGTAAAAATACACACTTATCACCCCTGCAGTAGAGGCCACAGCAGCAGCAGTAGCAGGGACAGTATCCGCCGCTACCCAGGTCAGCGAGTGTGGGAGGCAGGCAGAGATCTCGAGGCTAGATTACACACATGACCAGGGCAGAGGTAGTGGCGTCGCAGCTCGTGGAAGGTAGCGTTCAGATTTTAGGTTGTGCGGCTCAGGTTTTGTTTGATTCTGGCACGTCTCATTCGTTTATTTCGGAGGATTTCACGCTGAGTATCGAGGAGCCGGTGACCTAGTTGTCCTGTGATTTGGCAGTGGACTTGCCTTCGGGTGATTTTATGATCAATCCGTATTGTTTCGATGAGGTTCCTATGTGGGTGGAAGGGTGGAGTTTGCCGGCTAGGCTCTATGCGTTGCCGCTTCAGGACTTTGATGTGATTTTGAGCATGGATTAGCTCGAGGCACATCATGCTTTGGTGGATTGTGGCTCGAAGAGAGTTTACTTTTGGCAACTTCATGGACCCACCTTCTATTTCCAAGGTATCAGGTCTTCCTCTTTCCGCTTTCTTATTTCTACGATTCGAGCTCGTTGTTTGCTTGACGCGGGTTGTCAGGGTTTTCTCGCCTCCGTGGTTGTGGTAGACCGGATGGAGCCGGATGTCGAGGACATTCCGGTGGTGTGCGAGTTTCCTGATATTTTTTTGGAGGACTTACCTGGATTACCTCCCCAGCGGGAGATCGATTTTGTGATCGAGATTGTGCCTGGTACGGGACCTTTGACGAATGCCCCCTATCGTATGACCCCCACTGAGTTGACAGAGTTGAGGGTGTAGTTGCAGGAGTTGTTGGCCAAGGGGTATATTCATCCTAGCTTTTCCCCTTGGGGTGCGCCAGTGTTGTTTGTGAAGAAAAAGGATGGTAGCTTGCAGTTGTGCATTGACTACCAGCAGCTGAATGAGGTGACCATTAAGAACAAATATTCGTTACCGCGGATTGATGATTTGTTCGACCAGCTTCAGTCTGCTCAAGTGTTCTCGCAGATTAATTTGCGGTCCGGTTACTATCAGTTGAGGATTCGCGAGTCCGATGTGGAGAAGACTGCATTCAGTACGAGGTATGGGCATTATGAGTTCTTGGTGATGCCGTTCGGGCTCACCAATGCCCTCACATCCTTTATGGACTTGATGCAGAGGGTGTTTCATCTGTATCTAGACCAGTTCGTGGTCATATTTGTGGATGACATCCTTATTTATTTGAGGTCTACCGAGGAGCACGCGTACCATTTGGGTCTGGTGCTGCAGACGTTGCGAGATCACTTGTTGTATGCGAAGCTCAGTAAGTGTGAGTTCTGGCTTCGTGAGGTGCACTTGTTAGGGTACGTGATTTCTGGTGATGGTATTTCCGTGGACCCCGCCAAGGTTGAGGCAGTGATGCAGTGGCCGAGGTCGAGGTCTGTGACGGAGATCCGGAGTTTCTTGGGGCTTGCGGGCTATTATCGTCGGTTTATCTAGGATTTTTCTCTCATTGCGGCCCCGATGACCAGGTTTACGCGGAAGGATGCGCCATTCGTCTGGTCTGATGAGTGTGAGTAGAGTTTCAGGGATCTGAAGAGATTGCTCACCTCGACTCCGGTGTTGGTTTTGCCTTCTAGATCGGGATATTTTGTGGTGTGTACAGATGCTTTCGGGGTCGGATTGGGTGCTGTGTTGATGCAGCATAGTAGAGTGGTGGCGTATGCATCTCGGCAACTGAAGCCCCACGAGGAGAACTACCCTACCCATGACCTGGAGTTGGCGGCTGTGATCTTCGCACTGAAGATCTGGAGGCATTATCTATACGGTAAGAAGTTCGAAGTGTTCACTGACCATTAGAGTTTGAGGTATGTGTTCACGCAGAGGGACCTTAACCTCAGGCATAGGCGTTGGATGAAGTTTATGAATGATTATGACTTCACCCTATCTTATCAGCCGGGCAGGATGAATGTCGTCGCCGTTGCTTTGAGTCGGAAGGTCACGATCAGTGCCTTGATGTTAAGGAAGTGGAGGCTCTGGGAACAAGTGCCCGAAGTGTCAATCAGGCTCAAGATTCCCCGAGAGCCATGGTTGGCAGTGCTTGTTAGTCTGACTGTCACGCATGCTATCCGCCGTCAGGTGACAGAGGCTCAGCATGCAGACCCTAGGTTGCCCCGAATTTTGGCTATGGTTGATGTGGAGCTCAGCGAGGACGGTGCTGTGAGGTTCCGTGGTAGGCTCTACGTCCCAGTCGAGAAGCAGGTTCGTCGTGCGGTGTTGCGCGAGGCTCATGGGAGCAGGTACACCGTACACCCAGGTTCGACGAAGATGTATCAAAACTTACGGAGGCAGTTCTGGTGGCCTGGCATGAAGAGAGATGTGGCCGAGTTTGTGGCCAGGTGCCTGACCTATCAGCAGGTGAAAGTGGAGCATCAGCGACCAGGAGGTACTCTCCAGCCCTTGGATGTTCCCGCGTGGAAATGGGACCACGTGACCACGGATTTCATGGTGGGATTACCGAGGACTCAGAGTGGGCAGGACAGTATTTGGTTGCTGGTGGATAGGCTGACGAAGGTGACTCGGTTGTTACCGGTCAAAGACAGCTGGAGTGTGCCCAAGTTGGCTCGTCTCTATGTGGAGCGGATCGTTCCATTGCATGGGATTCCCATCTCCATTGTGTCGGATCGGGATCCGCGCTTCACGTCTGGATTGTAGAGGAGTTTCCAGCGAGCTCTTGGCACGGATTTAGCATTTAGCTCAGCGTACCATCCTCAGTCAGATGGTCAGTCAGAGAGGACCATCCAGACTTTGGAGGACATGCTGAGATCCTGCTGCCTGGAGTGACAGGGGAGTTGGATTCACCACCTACCGTTGGTGGAGTTTGCCTACAACAACAGCTATCATTCGAGCATCGGTATGGCTCCTTATGAGGCATTGTATGGGCATCCGTGTCGGACTCCACTGGATTAGTTTGAGGTTGGTAAGCGTGTTTTGACGGGACCGAAGTTGGTGCAGCAGTGTGTGGATGTCGTGCACCTGGTTTGTCAGAACATGTTGGCGGCCCAGAGTCGGCAGAAGAGTTATGCTGACCGGAGGAGGCAGCCTCTCACTTTCGCCGTTGGCAATCGTGTGTTTTTGAGAGTTTCTCCAATGAAGGGGGTGATGCGCTTTGGGCGGCATGGGAAGCTGAGTCCCCACTATGTTGGTCCGTTTCCCATTGTAGAGCGCATCGGTGAGGTAGCTTATCGGTTGCAGTTCCCCCCTGAGTTGGCGTCGGTGCATGACGTGTTTCACATCTTGATGTTGCGAAAGTATATGCCCGATGACTCTCATGTGCTTGAGGATTCTGTTTGGCCCGAGGTGACTCCAGATCTTTCTCTCCCAGAGTTTCCCGTCCGCGTTGAGGATAGGCGAGAGTAGCGCCTGCGGAACAAGGTCATCCCCTTGGTTAAGGTGGTGTGACAGCGGCACTCTGGTGGTGAGGCTTCTTAGGAATGTAAAGACGAGATGCGTCAGCAGTTCCCTTACATGTTTGAGTGAGTCTTCCTCTTCTTTCCCCTTGGGTTGTTCTCAATTTCATGGACGGAATTTCTTTAAGGGGGGAGGGTTGTAATATCCCGGACCTTTCGGATCCTTCTTCTTCTTCCTCTTTCTTCCTCCCCCAACCGTGAGCGCCCTCTTCCCCTCTCTCTCTCCCAGTTCGACGCGGCGGGCCTCTCTTCAGCTGTAGATGGCAGCGGGCCGACGGCGTGGCGACGTGGGTGGCGGCAAGGTGATCTCATGGGCATACGGTGCTCGTGGGAAGCGTGAAGGAGCGAGGTTTCCAAAAGCATTCTTCGTGGTTTGAGCTCGATTCGGTGGAGCTTTCACTCCATTGAGGTAGGGGGGACGAATCCCTATGCTCATCCCATCATCCCCCACGATTTGTAGCCCGAATGGGAGCCGAGAGTGGTGTTTTTGAGCGGGTTAGGGCAAAATCATGATTTTGGGAGAGTTCGCCCGATCTATGATTTTAGGCCATGATTTCACGTTTTGATGGCTTAGAAGCATGCTAGCGGTCCCCAGGGGTCTTCCCCTTTGTTTTCCCACTCTCCTATGGAGGCATGGGGGTGTGGTTGGAATTTTTAGGCGTTTCACGCTGTTTCACCATCGGGTTGGTGTGACGGTCCTTCCAGTGACCGTCACACCATGTGACATGCCTAGGTGGGTGCGTCACAGACCTATTTTAGCCAACTGGGGGTCTATGGGCTGTGATGGTCCCACGATAGACCGCCACGGTGCTGTGACGCGCTTGGGTTGGACCGTCAGGGATGATTTGACCGTTGGCTTGACCGTTGGTTTTGATCGTTTGGGGTTAAGACCTGTGACGCACCAGGACTGACGCGTCACAGCCTTGTGACGCCCCTGTGTGGGTGCGTCAGAGCGGACGCATTCCCACCCTATAACGCACCAGGGTTGGTCCATTACAGTATGTGGTGCACCGAGTGGCACGCGTCACAGTTTCTTCCTCTGTGTCTTGTGACGCACCAGGCTGGGTGCGTCAGGGCCTATGACGCACCAGGGTAGGCATGTCATAGTCATTTTTGCACCGAAGGTCTGACGCCCCTGTGTTGGGCCGTCAGATGGCTGTGACGGTCCAGCCTTAGACCGTCAGAGGCTGTGGCACGTGTAGGGTAGACCGCCAGGCTCAGGATTGCTCCGGATGTTTTGCAGTCCCATTTTCCTTCCGACTGTGGTCACCGTTCGACGGCGCTGGTACATGGGATGGTCCCCATACGTCATCGGATACGGACGTGATTTTTTGTTGACTTGAGAGTCTACTCCTTCAGTGGCCCTCCACTAGTCGTAGCCTGCCTACACGCGAGTGGACCCAACAGGGAGTGGTAGAGAGGCTACCCTGAGGATGATTTTTAGACTAGTTTCTGTCGGGCCCCTCGTCGGTAGCCAGAGTCCGACTCCAGGGGAAAACCAGTTAGAGGCCAGACCTAGGACGCATGGTTTGTGTGTGCACACGTGGTTGGGGGCTGTGGACACACGCTGACGAGCGTGACCCCAGCTAGTCACTTGCTTTGTGGTTACTTGTATGGTGTCCGTGCCTCTGGTAGGCGCTACCACGTTAGGCAGTTCACCTGCGATGCGGTGTAAGTCGTCATGGGATGCTACCGACTATACTTCTTGTGGGAGGTACTCCTGTCGAGTCGGGAGTGACAGACTGTCAGTCGTTGCGACTTCGACCTTTCGATTTTTATCGTGTTGGCCGTGGTGTTTCGGTCGTTTCACTGGGGCACGTGTGTCGATTTTCGTGCCGTGAGACCGGTGTTTTGTAGATGGCAGGGCTTCCCTTTCCGAGGTACTCGCTTACTGCTAGCGTAGCGGTTTCTCCGTTTGCGAGGTAGGGTTCGAGTGATCCCTACTGAGTCTTGTTCAAAGACTCATTCCTTGCGTGTTTTCACTTTGTTTCAGGCGAGGCGCGGCTTCAAGGGAACGCGTCTAAGGCTCAGCGCGGTTCGGGTACCCAGTGTTAGTGCCAGAGGTCAGAGCCGGAGTATGCCCCGTGTAGCTGTACTTTTGTTTTTGTCTCTGTACTAGTTGTGGACTACTACTGCTGTAGTTATTTTATTATATCTTGTGAACCGTGTATCATATAAAATGTTAATTTATTTCCTGCTTAATTATATAACTGTTTAATTTTTACAATTATTTGTGATACTTGTGTAGTCTCTACACCATCCTTTTAACCCTTCCGAGTCTTCGGGCTCGTGGGTGGCGGTGCGAGTCTCGGGTTATCGGGCCTTCCCGGTAATCGGATTCTCGGGTCGTTACAGCCTCGTCCCCGTGTGTGTGTGTGGAGGACCTCATCCTCATGTGTGTGTGTGTGTGTGTGTGTGTGTGTGTGTGTGTGTGTGTGTGTGTGTGTGTGTGTGTGTGTGTGTGTGTGTGTGTGTGTGTGTGTGTGTGTGTGTGTGTGTGTGTGTGTGTGTGTGTGTGTGTGTGTGGAAAACCGTCCCTATCGGTTTGTGTGTAGGAAGTGTGCTGCGTTTGCAGCGTGTAGTAAAGCCTCACAGGGTTTGGTGAGGGGTGGACGTAGGTTGCGGATTTGCAACCAAACCACCTTAAAATCCAGGTGTTATGGTTGTGTATTTTATGTGATTGCTCCATATCCGCTATCTCCATTCACAGGTTGGTGTGCTCACTTAATCATATGGAATCGGGGTTATTCTCTTTGCACACTCAAGCTTTTAGATCTGCACCTTTGCTTCATCCTTATATCATTTGGGCCTCAGCGATTTGCCTGCACCCCGTTGGCTACCTATTGCACTCTTGCACACGGTCACCTAGCTGGTAGCATTGCCAAGGAAATCAGTTTGGTCACACATTCAGCTAGTCATCTCACACTCAGTTAATGTGTGTTGAGATCCCTGTTGTCCAGTGCTATAAGATCACACTCATTCCTTACACTGTGCTTTACCGTTTCCACTAGATCCACTCCTACTCAATCCGTTGTGCTTTGTACTTAAGTACTTTATTTTTTCTATAGGAGTGGTTTATGCGCATTGGTTTGAGAGATTTTTAAATAGGCCAACGTTCGTGAAAGGATATATTCAACCCCCCCTTCTAGATCCTATTGCACCACGTGGGACCCAACAATTGGTATCAGAGACAAGCTCTGTCATTCACAGATCCCACGATCTGCAGAGAAAAGATCCCGGTGCATTTTGAGAAAATGGCTTCATCTGCTACACATGCTTCGATGGTTTTTTCGCCTACTTTTGATGGTTTATATTTTTCTACATGGCTAGAAAAAATGCTTGTTTATGTTAATTCCATAGATCTACAGCTGTGGACTCTTATATACAATAGTCCTCATGGGCTGCCATCAAATACTGATGTCTGGTCAACTGATCAAAGGACCAAAAATGCTGATAAGCATGCTGCCTTCAATCTGATAAGAGCCGGAGTAGATGTCACCATGTTTCCTTTTGTTTCCAGTTGTAGCACGGCCAAGGAGATCCTTGATGGACTGGCCGGTATCCACAAAGAAGGAAATGGGAATCATTATCTAATGACCAACAACCCAAATTAGTCAAGCAATTCATCCTCGTCTCAGGTAAACTCTGATCTTGAGGACTTTACCTATGATGAACTTGTGGATGCATATGATGAGTTGGCTAAGTAGCACAATAAGCTTAAGTCTGAAAATAAACAATTGAGAAAGAAGCTTGAAAATAATCTTGCGGATAGCTCTCCCTATAAAAAATAATCTGATCTTGAGCAAGTGAATGAAACTCTCATGATTGACCTAGATACACATAAAGATCACATTGCTTGCTTAGAGGATGAAAATAAAATCTTGCTAGCTGAAATAACTAGATTGGAAGTAACTGTAAGACAGCTTCAAGATGAATCTAAGTCCTTGTCAAACAACCAAGACTTGACTGAAAACAAGGCTTCTATTGAAGAAAATGAAAATTTGAAAAAGCAAAACAATGAGCTTCTTGCTAAGCTTCAAGCATGTAAAAAAGGTAAGGGTGCTAGTGTTGTTGACTCAGAAACACTGGCTACCCTTCAACAAGATTTTGATTACTGTAAAATAGTGAACGTCATGTTGAATGAGCAGCTTGCTGCATGTGAGACAGATTTGATTAACTCTGAACAACACATCACTTCACCTGAAAAGGAAATCCAAGATCTGAATAACTCTTTGTCACGAACTGCTCAGGGCCAAGAGAGCCTAGGGAGACTGCCGGGGACTAGAATGAGCTTCCGAAGAAAAGGATTTGGGCACTGTCCTTTGAACAAAAAGTTTTTCAAAAATACTTTGCACACAATTTCTCCTTCCAGCTCTGATGGTGCCTCCTCTTCCCAATCATCCCCAAAACAGTCTGCGACCAAGAAGAACCGAAATCAAAATAGAAACCAGAAAAAGAAAACCTTAAGGCAAAAACACAGAAATGAGATTGCTTGTTTTGAGAAATCTGATAGATACCATGTTTTCCATAAAAAGGATGGTTCTTGTTTTCATTGTGGTCAATATGGTCACTTAATGCATAATTGCCATGCCATGAAAAATGATCTGACTTCATGCAAGTCTAAATGTGATTCCAGTTACTACAAAAAAAACCAGTCGAGAGAGCCCAGCCCTCCTACTGCCACCATTGTGGTATATCTAGACACACCACGTCCAAGTGCTGGAAATTGAAGTACAAAATTGAGAAATCCCTTGTTCAGTGCTATCGCTGCAAAGAGTATGGCCACACAGTAAAGAACTGCTGGCAAAGGAGAAGAAAGGACAATCCTTGTGCCACTAATATCAACACTCATGGTCACCTTCAGAAACTCGTCACACTTGGTTGTGAGAGGAGTGAGAAATCCTCTTTGTGCTGCTCTTATTGTGGGATGGTAGGACATGAAGCTTATGACTGTCAAAAAATGAGGAATGATGACTTGAATGTCTTGATAAAAAGGAGCTCCTTGATTAAAAATCTCACTAACCCTGTAGGACCCACGAAAGCTTGGGTACCTAAACATTCCGAATGACAATTTTGGCTACAGGAGTGCTTTGGAGCTAAGCTGAGGATCATCATGAAATAAAAGCTCAAGGCACAGGTATGTACATAAACGCCTTTAATCTCTGTCATCTTGCATGTTTAGGCTAACCATATAGATAGTGCATCATAAATCTGTCATGTTGCCAATAACATTCTGCAAACTGAATTTGCTTCCGAAAAATGCTAAAACATCCCCCATGGTGTGAGATGAACATCTAAGATAGACCTCTTGCTCACACCTTGTCTGACCTCTGGTATATCAAATGGTGTAGAGTAGAAAGGCAAGTCGAGCTCATCCGAAACTCACACTATGCGTGAGAAGGGTCTCAGATCCATACCTCCGCCTTGTACCAGAGATCATTTATTTCAGATGCATAGGTCATGAGAAATCTGTTCTTCTGTTGGAATTAATTTGATGATGAGTTGTTGTCTGCTTCTTGCTAATCAGACATATGAAATACTTGATCGTTACTTTTGATGATATCTGTAGATCTCTAATTTAGAATAAATCCACTTAAGAAAATATCAAAGAAAAGACATGCAATAATCATCAATATAGAGGAAAATATATGCACGAGGTGCACAAGGGGAGTGTGTGATCGCCAGAGACGCGAGGGTCTCGAGTGGAAAAATAATAAGGGAAAGGATGATCGCGAAAATACCTCAAAGTGCGGGGATGTGAGTGCTTCCTTTCTCTTCAAATCGGCCGGCCGATGAAGAGAGTTCTTGCTTTTATTACCCTTGCAAAAAAGAGACACAAACACCACAAAAGAATTGAATTAGAACATGGTGTGTAGCATCAAATTCTTATATAGAAAGATGAGCATGAAAAGATGTGCAAGACACACCTTGTGGGTGTTGGCCCTTAAACCCCTATGCAGAGAGGGTATGGGAGATGAATGATGCATGAAAATATGAATAAAAATTAAGGGGAAAGAGTGCATGAGTTGCACTATGGGGAGATCTCAATGATGGTTGAGAGGAAGAATTAACATGAGATAAACATGCATGCATGCATATGAGCGATGATAATAGAACATAAAAAGAATAAACTAATAAGAGCCTGTGCTTGGCTTGGATGCTCGATGGGGAGAAAGGCTTTAATTGGATGATGACATGAAGTGCCCAAGAGCCTTCTCCTTCAGCCAATAACAACACCTGCGTAAGAAGGAAAAGAAGAAAAAAACAAGACAGAAAACAAAAAAATAAAAAGAAGGCAGAAGAACGGGGAAGAAGAAGAAGAAGGGGAATTCGAAAGGGAAGAATCCAACCAAACAACAGAGCAGTCGGCCCTATTAAATAGAATTGGAGGAGATAAACATGGGCAAGAGTCCAATAAAGGGGGAAGGATAAGAATGGGCAAGAGCCCCAATCAAGGCAGGAGTCTAACGAGGCAAGGACTCTCTGGGGAAAGGGCTGCGAAGCCAGAAGATGAAACACGCCCTTGGTCAGGGCGTCAATTCAAGAATTGACGACCTACCATAGGGCGTTAATTCAAAACACGACCTGGCCAAGGGCGTGAATTCCCAGATCAATTTTGGAAATAAATATTTCTTTTATTTGGAAATTCTGAAACACGCCTCCGGGAGAGGCGTCAATTGAAACACGCCCCAAAGAAGGGCGTTAATTAACATTTTTCAAACATTTATTCTTTTTTCGAAAATTGGATAATGCCAGGAATTGACGCCCTCAACTCAGGGCGTCCTTTCATCAAGAAACGCCCCAGGTCAGGTCGTGTTTTAAAACACGCCCTTCACCAGGTCACGAATTTATAAAATAGGTAAAATGGGGAGAAATAGATAAAATGGGGAGACACGCCCTAGATCAGGCCGTGTTTTAAAAAACACGCCCCTCTCCAGGGCGTTAATTTTAAAAAAAGAGGAAAAGGGGAGAAAATCCAAGAAAAATAGAAAAAACACTCAGATAAGCTAATTTGAGGGTCAAATGGGGCATTACAAGGCAATATGAGAAATACTCAAAGTAATGTCAATTTTGGCGTGTCTACAGCTGCCCCGCCTTGGCGTCTGCTTTGCAAGGGAGCATAGCAAATTGAAAAGTAGATGTCAAGGTGTGATGAGACACGCAATCAACATCACGTGATGAGAATCAAATCAAAAGCTCGAGATGAAGCAAATCTCGAGAAATTCAATGAAATCAACGATGTTTGGATAAAAGGGGGAGTGTGCACACGGTGCACGAAGGAGATAAAACAAATGATCAACTTCCAACGCGGTGGAAGTACCCCAGGTCACAAACCTGTAGGTTTCACCATTGGGAGCGGTTACCAGCCAATGTGGACGTGCTGCAGCCAAGGTGGATCAAAGGGAAATGATTAAAATAAGATGATAAAAATCCAAACAAGGAGCTTTTGAGAAAATCACCCAAAACAGCAACAAAATGAACTGAAGATTCAATTCGGCATGGAATATCTCATATCGAGAAAGATTAAGATCAATTTCAACTCTCAACATCAGCTTATCAGAATGATTTTTCAATGTTAATTCAAAGTCCTACATGAATGCATGCTGGGCTAAAGGGAAAATAACAAATGAAAATATAATATAATCAAGGATAATATTGTTAAACTGCCCAGACTGGGTCAAGAAACTAATTCTGCGAGCTGATACTAAGCCGAAGTCCGTTTATCCACGCACCAACTCGTAAAAAGGGAACCATCGTCCCTAGTCTTGGACGGCTCAACGGCCTATCCGTGTGACTAAGACTTCTCTGGAATCATCATTGTTTTTGATGAAGGGGAACTCAAATCCCAGATTTACCAAAGCCACAAGGTCCTTGATATAATCTAGTAACATATGTAACATATAGTAGAATGCATACAGGGAGATGGTGATATCAATGAGCATGGGAACTGAGAAATGAGCTGCAAGCACCGTGGGACTTTGAGTGATGATGCCTAGTCGGCGGGACCAAGAGCCTCTTCCTGCGCTCAAAAATTCATTAGCCAAAATATAAAAGATAACAAACAATGAAGAAGGCATTTAAACATAGCATGCATAGCATGAATCAAAGCAACCAATCATAGCATATATCATGAACAGCATAAGTCAAATCATGGCATAGCAAAGCATCATTATTTGTTGTTTGTCATGAGGATGACAATCTGGCTAATCAAGTTTTGGAGTTAAACAATCAGGATCTGATAATGCCCATCGGCGGAATTGATCAAGAAATGATAATGCCCATTGGCAAAGTGATCAAGAAAATCAGCAGGAGTTGATTAAAAAGATCTGGAGATGAACGATAATCAAGAGATATGAGAAAATGATAATCAAAATGTCCAGGGTGGCATGTTATGAGAATATTGGGAAGAATCAATAGATTGATAGCAATAAGTAGAGAGAGGACCCATCCCGTGCTTTTGGTCTCTGCAAAGCTGTTCCTGCAAAACACCATCAGAAAATACAATACAAATTTTTGGATTTTGGAAATATGCAAATTTTTATGAGTTTTGGAATATGCAAATTTTTATGAGTTTTGGAAATATTTGAATTTTTATGGAGATTTTTGGAAAATATTTTGAATTTTTGTTGGGATTTTGATCGGGAAATATTCAATTTTTTTTGGATTTTGGCTTAGACATTGTTAATGCAGCATCAAAGGGTTATTTTGAACCACTGGCTAGGGGTCCTTGTTCCTTCCCTTTTCGCTAAAACTGCCCAAAGCTGGACGTGCATTGAAAGTGGCATCCTATAACCGACCGTCTTTGATCAACGGTGCCCCTACCAAGGTCATACCCAAGAAACATTCGGTCTTTAGAGGGAGAAGAGAAGAATAATTGGAGATAAGCTTTATGCAGGATGGGAGATATCGGGATTTGAATTCCTTCCAAGGTGTTCCCTTCAAAGAGGTAGTCTGTTGCGCCGGGGCTTTGTACCTTTGATTTTTAGACCCTTGACATGCATACGACCAGGGTTTTCCCTGCGGGGACTTTGCCACTCTTGACATGCCATAATTCTCAATTTTGCTTTTATCAAAATTCTGACTTGATTTTCATAATAGCCCTTTTGGCGAGATGTATATCATGAAATTCATATTGATTTTGGGTCAAGACTGCCCCTATTTGAGACTCCTCTCGTATTGGGGATTACCAAGGTTGGTCATCTCATCCGTCAACCTCTTGCCCCTGCACGTGGCCGAGTAAAGAAGAGAAAAGACTTTCAGGAATTCTCATGGAATGGCCAAGGTAGCAACGGTGTTTAACCAAAGGAGCCGGCTAAGGACGCCGTGAAGTGTGTGAGGTGCCCAGCTAAGGGTTGATCTTAACAAGCAGGGAGAGAATGTTGAATTCCCAGCACGGGGTTCTTACTAACCAAAGTTGCTGCAAGAGCAAGTCTAAAGACTCTTTTTGACAATGATTTAATTAACAAAAAGCCTAAGATAAAGGTTTAAAACACCACTCTTAATCTTGTTAAGAAGCACTTGATTTTAAAAATCATGCGTGAAGTAATGAGAAAATGATATCATTAAAATGCATACTTACGCCAATATGTTACCTTGCAACCTTTGTAGAAGCAGTTGTCAGAGGCGAGGTTGATCATCGTGGGATTTGTCCTCTTTGACAGTTAAAAGGATTGGAAGCAAAGGATTTTGGGAGTGGCTTAACAAGAATGAGTGGTGCTCAAACCAGACTCAGACGAATAAGAAGAAAAGGAAAAGAGGCGAGGGCTAGAACTCCCTCACTAAGGCGCGGAGACCCTGATCACATGGAACAGTCTACAGAAGGAGAGGAGAATTAGAAGGAGGAATGAGGACTAAAGCCTCGAAAGCAATGGGAGAATGGGCAGATGCCCAAGGCAGTGGATGTGGAAGAAGTTGGGTCGGACCCAGAATCAGGAGGAATTAGAAGAAGAAATTGGTAGATAGAAAGAGGCGGATCCGGAGGGTCCGGAGGCAGAGGAGAATCATGAGAGGAAAAATCCGAAGGCTCCGGAGGGATGACAAAAGAAGGGATGCGATGCCCTGGGGAGAAATAGGGAAAAAGATGATGGAAAAGGAAGAAGAAAAAAATGAAGGATGCGATGTTCAGGAAGATTAGAAAGATGAATCGGAAGAAAGATGGAGGGTCCGGAGGTTCCGGAGGAAACAAATGCCGAGGGGCGCGATGCCCAGGGAGGAGAGAAAAATTCGGAGGTTCCGGAGGAATGAAATCAGGAAGGAGAAGGTGGAAAGGGGCGTCGTGCCCGAGGGAAAAGTCCGGAGGTTCCGGAGGAAGCAAATAAAAAACGTGGAGAGGGGCATCGTGCCCAAAGGGAAAGTCCGGAGGTTCCGGAGGAAGCAAATCAGGAAGGAGAAGATGAAAAGGGGCGTCGTGCCCGAGGGGAAAGTCCGGAGGTTCCGGAGGAAGCAAATCAGGAAGGAGAAGGTGGAAAGGGGCGTCGTGCCCGAGGGGAAAGTCCGGAGGTTCCGGAGGAAGCAAATCAGGAAGGAGAAGATGGAAAGGGGCGTCGTGCCCGAAGGAAAAGTCCGGAGGTTCCGGAGGAAGAAAATGCCGAGGGACACGATGCCCTGGGAAGAAGGGAGAGAAATCTGGGAGATGAAAAGGTTGGAAAGGGGCGCGATGCCCGAGTAATGAAGATGAATATGAATAAGATGGAAATGCGGAGGATCCGGAGGAAAATCCAGAGGTTCCGGAAGTAGCAAATGAGAAGGGGCGCGATGCCCAAGGGGAAAATCTGGAGGTTCCAGAGGAGGAAGGTGGAAAGGGGCGCGATGCCCGAGAGAAAGGTCCGGAGGTTCCGGAGGGATAGAATCAGAAAGGGCGAGATGCCCAAAGAGGAGGGATAAAATTCCTGGAGGTTCCAGGGAGATAGCAGGAAAAGGGACGCGATGCCCCAGGGATAGTGGATAAAAAGATGAAGATGAATAAGTTGGGAAGTGCGGAATATCCGGAGGTGCCGGAAGGCGGGGAAGATACGGGTTTGGAAACCCGGGAAGCAGGAGGTGCAAATGCATGCAATGGGATGGATGCGATGAATGCATGAAATGCAAAGAATATGAAGAATGTGAAGGGCGAGAGGATGAGATCCTCCTCCTAACCCTGGGAATGGCCCATGAGGAAAAAGTGATAGAGATGGATGAATAGAAAGTGGAATAAATAAGGGATGGCCCCTTAGCATTAAGATAACTGCCCCTCCACGGCAGTGAAAGTGTATGAGAAATAGCCCCTGCCGAAGCTTCAATGGTGAGTGTCAACTCCCTTGGAGAGTGCAAAGTAATGGTGTGAGGGAGTTGGAAAGTTGGGCTCGGAAGCATTATGTTGCCCAAAGATTCAAAATTTAGAAATTGGAACAAAGGGTGCCCTGCCCGGCCCTTACACAGCATCAATGCTTGGCATGTCGGCGACTTGGCTTCTTCGACCGTGCTTGGCACAATAACCCGGATTGGCATCCGGCAAATGAATTCTTGAATCTTGAATGGCGCGGCCAAATCCTTGCTGCCCGGCTCTTGATCGTCCTCGGCACCTGTGCTTGTAGAAGGCCCCCCATTCCGAGTAGTAAGGGGAGGTGAAGCGGAGGCGGAAGGCTCCATGAATGGTGGAGGCATGATGGAAAGCGTTGGCAAATGGGTGAGCGTAAGCGGGGGTTCAAACACGTCGAGTTTCTCCCTTTGCTCGGAAGCAGTTGGGATTGGCTCGGGTGAAAAAAGGGGTGGATCCTGCTCAGGATTAGCCATGGGTAAGGGTAAAGGGTTAAATGGTGGAATAAGCAAAGTGGGTTTTAAAGGGATAATAGAAGGCCGAGGTGGCGGTAATGGGAGGTTAATTGGGGAAGGTTCAATGGTGGGTTCGATGGAGGCTAATGGTGTGGAGGTAGATGGCTTAACGGGTGGAGGTTTAATAGTGGAAGGCTTGGGGGTGGCCAGTGTTGCGGAGGTTAATGGTGTAACTGGAGGAGGTGTAATGTATGCGGTGTCAAGGATAGGAGGAGACTTACAATGTGCCGGTGTGGGTGATTGAAGTATCGACCCATCATCGTAACACCAATTAGTCTCATAAATAGGGGTTGAATTAGGAGTGGTTTCCTCCTGAGCAGGGGGTTCATCGAATGAAAATGGGGAAAGCGGAAAGTTAAGGAAACTCGGAAGTGGTGCCCGCGGAGCTTCATCATCATCGTATACTACCTCGGATTCTTCGAATGCCGGTTCTTGCTTACTTGAACCGCCGACGCCGTAATCATCCCTCCTGTCTTTCCATTCTCTCTCCATCTTTGTAATCTCGTCCAAAGCGGCATGGAGAGGATTGACCGGAGTAGGAGGAGCCGTGACCCTCTTTATTTGTTCCTCCATCAAAGTAATCTTATCAAGCAGAGATTGTTGGAGGGGTGTGACTTGAACAACCGAGGGCTGGCAGGGCCTTGAAGGAGGAGGGGCCGTATAAAAAGGCTGTGGAGGGGAGTTGACGGGATGACCCGTAAAAGAACCCGGACGGGCCGGATTGCAAGGAGTGAAAGGGCCTCGGGGCCGTGATGGAGGAGGAATAGAAGGAGGCGGGTGTCGGACCACCCGAGGAGAAGAATGAATAGGAGGAGATGGGTAATGGGCTACCTGATTAGGAATATGAATAGAGGGAAGTGGGTGATGGGCCACCCGTGGAGGGTCGTGAATAGAAGAGGGAGGTGGGTGATGGGCCACCCGATTAGGATTGGAAGGGGGAGATGAAGGAGATGCACCCTCAACAGCGGCCTTAAGGGCTTGGATCTGTTGAGGGGTAAGATGATCTAATACATGCAAAATCTGTGAGACCTCCTCATCATTAGGACGAGAGGGCTTAATGGGAATAGTGGCTCGAAATTGAGTTGAAGGACCATTGGATTGGACATTGCCCAAGGGTCGGGCAACACCATAAGAGTGAGGACGTGGTCCTTTGAAAGTATGGTGAGAATGTTGAATCTGAGGGGAATAAGATGTGCTAGGTTGATCACCCTCATGAACATTAATTGAATTGAACATGTTATTTTGTCTATCAAAGTAAGCCATTCAAGCAATTTAGTGTGAAAACAATTTGCAAAGAAACACACAAGTTGTGATGGTTACCTTGATTTCTTATGTTCGATCCTTGGTGAATTAATGAATTTTAGCAAAGTTTGGGATGATTTACACAAGGGGAGGAAACCTAGTTTCAATATGGTTTGAACTCTAATGCCAACTAGGAACCCTCTCTCACCACGTATAGGCCAACTAACTCGGGACTTCAAAAGGGTACAACCTGCCCGGCGTCCGTGAGGGAATCCACGGGTGCGGGGACTTACGGAGGCTTGGAAAAGGGATTTCCAGTCCAAAGAGACGGAATGCTCAATGGAGGGTCGTCCCGATTCCAAGAGGGTGTGTGGATCCTAATGAAGAGGAGGGGGCCTCCCAAACCAGATGCAAATGTGAATGCAGCAGGGTAAACAGGCCAACCACAATAATATGATCAATCAACAAAGATAAGCATGAAATATCATGAAAACTCACCCACGGGAAGGGTTCTGGAAACCCACAGTAAAAACACGCCCTGGCAGGGGGCACTACTAACAAAAGACACGACAGTGTGACTGTCGTGACTCAAAGCGAGGTGCCAGGGGTAGTAAAAACACGCCTTAGGGTGAGGCGCTATAAGGGGAAAGGACGCCCTTGACCGAGGGCGTCAAATCAAAAGAAACGCCTTGCTGAGGGGCGCTAATCAACAAAGAAACGCCCTGGCGTGAGGCGTTACCAAGTAAAAGACGCCCTGGAGAGGGGCGTGAATTCACAAACAAGCAGGGTAATCACCACAATATAATCAATCAATGAATATGAGCATGGCATGAATCATGATGAAAAATCACGCAAGGAAGGGTTCTGTAAACCCACAGTAAAAGACGCCCTGAAAGGGGGCGCTATCCAGAAAAGAAACGACAGGGTCACTGTCGTGAATCACTGTGAGGGCCCACACAGGCAAGGTAAAAACACGCCCTGGTATGGGGCGCTACAAAACAAATGGACGCCTCTGGTCGAGGGCGTCAACTCTCAGGGGTACGCACGGCCGAATGAATAAAATGCCTTAGTGTGAGGCGTTACAATATAAAAAGGCGCCCTGGAGAAGGGCGTGAATTCACAGATAAGCAGGGTATGATAGAAGACGTCCTGTCAGAAGGCGTTAGACATACATAAAACGCCCTGGGTGAGGGCGTGAAATTAAAAAGCGCCTCTGACAGAGGCGTTAATTCCCGGAAAGACCCCACGGCCAACAATATCAAACACTCACAGTCACGGCCAATCAACAAATATATGAGTATTAAGATAGAAGCATGCTCATCAAAAAACTTTTTTGGATAAGTGGAAATTCTAAAAAACTATCAAACTGACAGATCACTTGGGGAGAGTGCAATGCACAATGGAGGGCGCCCGAGGGGCACAAAGGAGGGGTACCGTGGGTACCAAAGGGAAAGGGCACGCGAGGGTGCCAAAGTGGAAAGGGGTAATAAAAAAGAAGAACACAAAGGGTCCCACCGTGATCGCCAATTTGTAGATCTCTAATTTAGAAATAAATCCACTTAAGAAAATATCAAAGAAAAGACATGCAATAATCATCAATGTAGAGGAAAATATATGCACGAGGTGCACAAGGGGAGTGTGTGATCGCCAGAGACGCGAGGGTCTCGAGTGGAAAAATAATAAGGGAAAGGATGATCGCGAAAATACCTCAAAGTGCGGGGATGTGAGTGCTTCCTTTCTCTTCAAATCGGTCGGCCGATGAAGAGAGTTCTTGCTTTTATTACCCTTGCAAAAAAGAGACACAAACACCACAAAAGAATTGAATTAGAACATGGTGTGTAGCATCAAATTCTTATATAGAAAGATGAGCATGAAAAGATGTGCAAGACACACCTTGTGGGTGTTGGCCCTTAAACCCCTATGCAGAGAGGGTATGGGAGATGAATGATGCATGAAAATATGAATAAAAATTAAGGGGAAAGAGTGCATGAGTTGCACTATGGGGAGATCTCAATGATGGTTGAGAGGAAGAATTAACATGAGATAAACATGCATGCATGCATATGAGCGATGATAATAGAACATAAAAAGAATAAACTAATAAGAGCCTGTGCTTGGCTTGGATGCTCGATGGGGAGAAAGGCTTTAATTGGATGATGACATGAAGCGCCCAAGAGCCTTCTGCTTCAGCCAATAACAACACCTGTGTAAGAAGGAAAAGAAGAAAAAAACAAGACAGAAAACAAAAAAACAAAAAGAAGGCAGAAGAACGGGAAGAAGAAGAAGAAGGGGAATTCGAAAGGGAAGAATCCAACCAAACAACAGAGCAGTCGGCCCTATTAAATAGAATTGGAGGAGATAAACATGGGCAAGAGTCCAATAAAGGGGGAAGGATAAGAATGGGCAAGAGCCCCAATCAAGGCAGGAGTCTAACGAGGCAAGGACTCTCTGGGGAAAGGGCTGCGAAGCCAGAAGATGAAACACGCCCTTGGTCAGGGCGTCAATTCAAGAATTGACGACCTACCATAGGGCGTTAATTCAAAACACGACCTGGCCAAGGGCGTCAATTCCTAGATCAATTTTGGAAATAAATATTTCTTTTATTTGGAAATTCTGAAACACGCCTCCGGGAGAGGCGTCAATTGAAACACGCCCCAAAGAAGGGCGTTAATTAATATTTTTCAAACATTTATTCTTTTTTCAAAAATTGGATAATGCCAGGAATTGACGCCCTCAACTCAGGGCGTCCTTTCATCAAGAAACGCCCCAGGTCAGGTCGTGTTTTAAAACATGCCCTTCACCAGGTCACGAATTTATAAAATAGGTAAAATGGGGAGAAATAGATAAAATGGGGAGACACGCCCTGGATCAGGCCGTGTTTTAAAAAACACGCCCCTCTCCAGGGCGTTAATTTTAAAAAAAGAGGGAAAGGAGAGAAAATCCAAGAAAAATGGAAAAAACACTCAAATAAGTTAATTTGAGGGTCAAATGGGGCATTACAAGGCAATATGAGAAATACTCAAAGTAATGTCAATTTTGGCGTGTCTACAATATCTACCATGGCTGTATTTATTTAAACGCATCACTCATGTGGAGTTTCAACACGTTGGTTGAGTGTCTTGTCTCCATAAGCATTGAACAAAAGGGGGAGCTTAAAAATTAGCAATTCTATTCAGAATGCACTGTAAATATTTTGTGCTTGCATCATCTTATTGTCTCATGCACTCCAATGCATATCATGTTAAAGAGTCACAAAAATGCATAATCAATTGGTAGCATCTCCACTGCATTGAGTATTCATTCATGTTATAGGCTACACTTTCCACGGCCAACCCATGCATGTGTTGAGGGGGAGTCAACATCTAATCCCATCTGCATCATTGCACACTCTTGTTGTCATCATGCGTAGACAGTGTGCTCTTAGGGGGAGCATGTCCAGCCTTGTAAACTCTGATAAAAATCTCCTGCTGGTCTTAGCATACCCATTCTAGTCTGAGCTCAATGCAAATCCTCAGGGGGAGTGTTCTCTATCCATACCTTCTCTAGTTGATGCTCTTCACTCTTGCAACACTCTCTGCTTGAACCAAACCACAATGGCTGATATCTGTTTGTGGTTAACCTTAGATTTGATTTGTCTTGAACCTTTTTGAAGGATCTTCTATCTGCCATTAAGCTTGCTATCAGAGTAAATCCTTAAGAAGAATCTCCTTCTATGGTGTTCTGTGACTGCCTTGAACATGAAAGCTTTTGATTTAAAATTAATGATTTCTTGAGCCTTGATGTTTAATGGTCTTGAAAATGTTTGTATTTTGGGCTTAATATATTTTAACTAGCTTTTCATGTTTTGACATGTTTTGCCTTCTTGAATATGGAAGTTTATCCTTAGTACAAAGGCTTCTTTGTTTGAGTAACTTCAGTCTCGTATTGTTTTTAAACATTTGTCAAATCTAAAGATTTCTAAAATGGGGCTACATTGATAGCAATGAACTAGCTTTGCTGAGTAACTAGGGATATTGGCGTCTCATAAATGTATATCCTTATGCAAAAGGCGTGTGCTAAGTTTAGTGCTCCTAGGCAGAGCAATGGCATTGGGTTCACCGAGAAACCAAGCTCCTCCACCAAGAAGTGAAGAAAATAGCGTCATGAAGTGCTATGCTACCTCTGTTCTAATAATGGCAAAACGGTAAGCTACACTGAGTAACTGGGGATACTGGCGTCTAAACAACGTGTACCCTCACGTCAAAAGGTGCATGCTACACTTGATTGCTCATAAAAATAACTTGTGTTCATGCTCAACAATGGTTTGAAAATAAAAAAATCTGAATGTGTAGCACTCATGGATTTAATCAGAGTCATCTAAGTGTTTAGCCTCAATACTTGTTGTATTTGCTCTCAAGGGAGCCAATGGAATTGAATGAGTAAGTTGAGAGGAGGTTAACGTGTTTTTAGTATGAATCTCTGGTTCACCTCTAATAAGCTTGAATACAGTCATTCTCAAATGTTTTTCATTGAGTAGCTCAGAATTCATTAGCGTTAAACCAATCTGAATATAAGGGTTGCGTCATCTAAACTCTATATCTGGAGATTCTGAAAAATCTATAACTCTGCTCTTGTGAACTTGGTTTCAGATTAAAGAACCTTCATTCTTTCAACTATTGATTATTGCAGCTCATCTTTCAAGTGTCGACTCCTATAGTCGACTTCGTGTGTTCAGACTTCTGTCTAGATGCTCAAGCAACGTCCCTTAAGGTAAACTGTCTCTTGATGCTCGTTGACATCTATCTTGTCTAGACCAATATGCACTATTCATTCAGGCTGCCAGGAAAACATCAACATTTCTGACAGATAGTATCTTGCATCTATCTTGTCATCAGGTGGTATCATGGTCTCAATGCATTTGGCTTCCGATTCCATGTACTTGGGTTGCTTGCATTTCTCATCCCTATACATTACATAGAAAACCTTAAAAAAGTCTGAAAACCAGAAAACCTTTAAAATTTTGAAAAATCTGAAAATCAATTTGTGATGTTGCTGCTGTATTACTCTCGAATTGCATCATGTTGCTATGCTAACATCTCCTGCATCTAATTGCCTCTCATGACTCAGTTCATGTCACATTGGCATGTATTTCCACATTAAAGACAGTTGCTTGCATACCGATTATCTTCACTCCTGTCATTCATCACTATGCTATTTATTTGTTTTACCTCCTTTTGATGATGTCAAAGGGGGAGAGATCTCATGCTGGACATTATTTCAGGAGTGATTTCTATAGTACCAGAGGGGGAGAGATGTCTTGATGGGTGTCATCGTCTGTTATATGATTCTCTTTATTATGACTCACAACGTCGCATAGTTGCCATCATCAAAAAAGGGGGAGAATGTTGGATATATGTTATTTTTGATGATGTCTAACCATGACTCATTTGTTAGTCTTAATTGCTTTTGATGATGCCAGCTTGTATAAGTTTCAAGCAAAGGTGTAAATGCACAGAAATCAAGGCAAAAGGTTGCACAGAAATCAAGAAAGAGACTGCACAGAAATCAAAGCAAGATGTTGCACAAAAATCAAGGCAGATCTTACTTAGGGTCATTGCTCCAAGGATCTGAAGAAAGTGAAGAAGTTTCAAAATGTGCACTGACCTCACTAAGCTCAAACAGTGACCTGCACCGACCTTGTTCTGGACTTGCACCGACCTTCATGTGCATTGGTATGAAAGCTGCACCTACCGTGAACGCTCCAAGAATGAAAGTTGCATCGACCCTGCCATTCATGCAGACCGTGACTGGGCAGAAACGAATATGTGCACCGACCTCAGCTGCGAGCGGGCAGGATCTGCACCGACCCTAGCTGCGAGCTGGGAAGACATGCACGGACCTTGACAGGGTGGTAACAGTAATGTGCACAGACTTTGGTGTGCTAAGCTCCAAACATGCACCGACCGTGAAGTGTGCTTGGAACAGTGATATGCACCGACCTTCTATGTTAAAGCTCAAAGTGTGCACGGACCTTGCTCCTCAATGTGCACATACCTTGCTGAGGAAGTTTAAGATATGCACCGACCCTTATGTGCATTGATATGGAATGAGCAACAACCGTATTTGAAACATGCACCAACTTCAGATGCCTGGGCGAAGTGAAGCTTGCACTGACCTTGAAACATGCACCGACTTCAGATGCCTGGGCGGAATGAAACTTGCACCGACCTGCATACGAGGAACCTTGAAGCGTGCACTGACCTTGAAGCTTGCACCGACTTCATATGAAGGATATCTAAATGTGCACCGACCTCCACTGAAGAAATCCAAAGTTGCACTGACCTTGCCAAAGGCCAAGGATCTTCTCTGCACCGATCTCACTGTTCCAGTCCAAAAGCTGCATTGACCGTATGGAATCAACAGAAGGTGTTTGATGAAATGTCTCAGTGAGCCAAACTACCTCCGTTTTAAGCAGTCTTCTGTCATTTCGACTGGGTGATCCAGAGAGCAAAAATAGGAACCGCAAGTGTCCAAAAATACATCTTTTGAGGTCTAGAAAGGTCTCCTTGGTCAGTCAACCTTTTGGTAATCATGGGTTGCTATATTAGTCCTTTTGGTCAGTGGAAAAGTAAGTTACTATATCTGAGAAAAGTCTCCAACCTGGTACGTAACTTTTTGCCTCCACCCAATCAGCTACTCTGCCACTGGGATTGCGCAGGTCAAAAGGACGTCCTGACTGTCCTACATGCAGAAAAAGGAGATGCTACAGATCCTTCTTGGAAGGCTCCTCTCACACTCTCTCAGGTCAACCAAAAGCACAAAATGGAAGAAGATTTCTCTACTACCTCCTTGTCCAACCAGAGGCTGCCAAGGCAAAAGGTTCTTGAAAACCAATAAAGATCAAAAGACTCCAAGCGAATGGGAAGGCTCCACAGCATACTCTATTATATACAGGATTGCTCCTTGGAGGGAAAACCGTTCTTGTGCCTGCAGAACTAATCAAATTACAGTTTGGAAGAAAATCTTCTGACCCTACTGCCCTCTATCTACATTGAACCAATTCGAGTGGAGGCTCATTTCAAAGAAACCTTTTTTATTCCAGCCAATCAGATAAGTCTATCTTGGAGGGAAAAGTTTCTGCTAGAAGGATACCTCTCATCTATAAAAGGGGCAGCCCGTATATGTTGATGTTGCTACTGCTATTGCTGCTGCTAAGGTTAAAGATCAATCCTGAGAGAGAGAGAGAGAGAGAGAGAGCAGAACGTGAGAAAGATATGAGTAGGATCCTCATTCAGCCAGCCAGCCAACCACTCACTCAGCCATCCAGCTCTGTTCTCATTGCCTCGCAATCTTGCACTGTGATTCGAAGTGTCTCTCGAGCTGTGAAGAAAGAAAGAATCCAAGAGAGGAGTGTAGCCCCTCTCACATCCTGACTGAGCCTAAGGAGAACCCAGATCGGACTTGTATCCAGATCTGTTCCAAGGTGCTACAAGAGCAAATCTGAAGTCACCGTCTGGTTACCCCTTTTTGATTGTGCATTTTTGTGCCTCACCATCATATCAGGAAGGTTTTTCTTTACTACACTTGCAGCATTTTTCTTCTTGTGTTTCTCTTCTTTCTTTTATGTGTGTGCGGAGGACCTCGTCCTCGTGTGTGTGTGTTGAAAACCGTCCCTACCGGTTTGTGTGTAGGAAGTGTGCTACGTTTGCAGCGCGTGGTAAAGCCTCACCAGGTTTGGGGTTTGGTGAGGGGTGAACGTAGGTTGCGGATCTGCAACCGAACCACCTTAAAATCCCTGTGTTATGGTTGTGTATTTTAAGTGATTGCTCCATATCCCCTATCTCCATTCACAGGTTGGTGTGCTCACTTAATCATATGTAATCGGGGTTATTCTCTTTGCACACTCAAGCTTTTAGATCTACACCTTTGCTTCATCCTTATACCATTTGGGCCTCAGCGTTTTGCCTGCACCCCGTTGGCTACCCATTGCACTCTTGCGCACAGGCACCTAGCTGGTAGCATTGCCAAGGAAATCAGTTTGGTCACACATTCAGCTAGTCATCTCACACTCAGTTAATGTGTGTTGAGATCCCTGTTGTCCAGTGCTATAAGATCACACTCAGTCCTTACACTATGCTTTACCGTTTCCACTAGAGCCACTCCTACTCAATCCGCTGTGCTTTATACTTAAATACTTTATTTGTTCTATAGGAGTGGTTTATGCGCATTGGTTTGAGAGATTTTTAAATAGGCCAAAGTTCGTGAAAGGATCTATTCAACCCTCCCTTCTAGATCCTATTACACCACGTGGGACCCAACACACCAGAGAGTCAAGTTCGCTAAAATGAAGCTGTTAGGGCAAGCACAAACTTATTGGTGCAATGTGGAGAGCTTGCTATATCAGTGTCGGGAGCCCCAGGTTGAGTCTTGGGATGAGATGAAGGAGAGACTTAGAACCAAGTATCTTCCTGCCACATACCGTCAAAGGCTCATTGATAGGTGGCAGAATCTCAACCAAGGGGATCGATCCGTGTCCGAGTACATCGCAGAGTTTGATGAATATTTTTTGCGATGTGGTGTCTCAGAAGAGAGCTCGATGCCTGTTTCCCACTTCCGTCGTAGTCTTTGGCCTCACTTTCAATATGAACTCTTTTGCGTAATTTGACCACCTTGGAGGCCGCATATCAGGTTGCTCTCGAGTTAGAGCTATTTGACTCGGATTTCGCTCCCGTCCAGCGACTGGGAACCATATATCAGCATGGGATCGACCCTCTTACCATGCCTAGTTCCTATAGTTGATTTCCGATGGTTTGTCCTCTGAAACCCCCTCGCCAAGACCCCTTTGCTCTCAGGCTCCGCCCTCTCCCTCCAAGGGACCCTCCCCCTCGCCAACAGGCACCATTCCCCACCCCACAACCCCAGCAGCCCGCATTGCCTGTCCGACCCTAGCTCCCACCACCCCCGGCCCATCGAGAAGACAAGGGAAAGGGGCCGATGACCGGTGGAGCATCTTCTAGCACAGGCCCGTGTGACCAGTGCTATAGGTGTGGTGGGATTGGCCACTTTGCGGCCAAGTGTCCCACTCGGGACTCATTTGTTATTTCGGACACTCAAGTCCGCGACCCCACACCGGAGCTAGTGTCGGTCAGCTATGAGTCGGATCCAGAACTCACAGAGGAGTTCTTTGATGAGCTTTTAGAAGAGCATGCTACCGACCCGGGTACTCAGTCCCAGGGCAATGTGGAATTGGGTGTGATCCTCCCAAACCTCTGAATCCCCATTTACACGTCAGCAGGTTCATGTTAGGATGTCTAGGAGTCCCTCAACTTTGGGTTGCATTGTTTGTCTGCGAGTATTACTATGGGTGTCTAGGTTTGTCTAAGGTCATGTGTGAGTCAGTTTGTTTATCTAGTTTGTTTGTCATGCATATGGAGTTTGCATTAAGTCATCCCAATAAAAGGCCAGCCATGCACGTATAAGGAGTTAGCTGATGCATGCTACATGCTCGTGAGTTCAAAAGAGAGAGTACGTCATGATCAGGGTCATACCTGAATGGTTTCCCCTCGGGGACCGTAAAGAAACTCCAGGCCCGCGATCCCCGCCCTTTCCGAGTCATGAAACAAGTGGGTTCGAATGCATACGTTATTGAACTACCAGGCGACTATGGTGTCAGTTCGACGTTCAATGTTTGAGATCTGGTAGCATATCGGAACCCGCGGTGATCCCTAGTGAGTTTCGGGCTTTCTCCTGCTACTGTGAGTGACACACCACCCGAGAGCCCACCTCTTCCAGCCTCAACGCAAGCATATAGATTGTATACTGGATGAGCAGGTGATCCCCACTAGGAATGGAGCCTACCAATACTTCTTCGTGCATTGGAGACAACGCCCCGTGCCAGACGATGCCTTGATCACACGCGGAGAGCTCAAGCTTCGGGACCCTTACTTGACAGGGTCGAGTTCCTCCCACCTGGGGAGAATTGGTGCGGACACACGCCGCTATACACACCGGTGGACGAGGATATGGTGGTGATGGGAATCGACGCCGAGCATTGACATTTTTATTTTACATTTGTGTCCTTTAGTTTATTTGTATATCCTTGGGAAAGTATATGTGCAATTGTAAGACTTTATAAGCCAATGTGTCATTCCCTTGGATTGTTTGGATTTTTATGTAAAATGTCAATAGGTCCAGCAAAGGGGCCCTCACTCCTTCCCCATTGGTCCACATAAGTCATTTGGGTCCATGTGGGGCTGGTCAACTATCCAAGGTGGCATCTCGAAGGTTGGACCATTCAAGGGGACAAATAGACCACAAAGTCCAAGTTGGAGGCCACCTTGGTCAAGGGGGCACCCCCCCATATATTGTTAATTAATGTGGTTCCAAACCACATGGGATAATTAGTTTTGACCTCCCTAGTTTTCCCTCTCTAACCCTAGATCTGAGGTCATTTAGAGTCATTTTACAATTATTATAAATAACTTGTATTTCATAATTTTAGTAGAATTAATGAATAAAATTGTGTGAAAATTCTTGGAGCCTCCAAGGAAGGGTGCGCCCCTCCCCTCTCTCTCCCTGATTCATCTTCTTCCTCCAGCCCTCCAGGGTGTGAATCCCATTCTCCTTAGCCCCTCTGAGTTCTTCTCTGCCGCCGCCGTTCGTGCCACCGTCGCGCCGCCACCGCCGTTACATCGGAGTTCTATCTCCATCAGGACAGAACCTTACCTCCGGATTTTTATCTTTTCTTATTGTGGTCTGTTGGAGCCCTAATTTTGAGGGTTTGTTATTTCCATCTCCCTTAATCTCCAGTTCAAATTTCGTGTCATTTGGAAGTCATTTGGTATTTTTCCCATATTGTTGTTTGTCCTCACAGTAATCTGCCCATTGCAGATCTACGGGACAGAGTCACCTTATTGTATTTTTTCCGCCCACTTATCAATTTTCAAAACAAATCACAAAAATTCCTCCCTGTTTCTCACATATAACCCCTTCCACCATAATTTTTGTGGAGTCTATAAAAATTATCTTCCAATCGGTCAAAGGTCAGTTTCAGGAAAAACACAGTCTCTCCTGTGTGTCTCTCAGACCGGGTCAGAAAAAACTCAGTCTTGCAGAGCCTCTCATTTCTCATCCCTTCGTTGGATCGACCTACAAAATTTATATGTTATAGTTCTATGAGTTCTCTTTCCAACGGTACCAGCCACGCCTCAATCGGCCTCCGGATCTGAGCGTCATAATTCTTGCAACCGAGATGTGCAGATCTGTTCCCTGTGCAGGTCCGAAATTACAGCCCAGGAGAAATTCAGAAATAAATATCAAAATCAACTTCAGGAGCCGCCACTTCAGGAAGTCGATCAGGGACATCCCGCCATCGTCCCAGCCAAGCGGCGCCTCCAGAAGATCTTAGGAAGGTGACGTTCCTTTGGAAACCGTTGCTTGTTGTCCAGTGAGTCAACAACCAAGTTGGCGCAGCACCGAGTTGGAATAGTGCCGAGTCGGACCAACAAGCCGAGTTCGTGCCATACACACCTCCAGATTGCTGTCTGTCAATCCAGGGTCGGTCCTCCCGGACCCCACTTGTAGCCCTTTACCTCCCTGCGTGGAGTGGGCAATAGATTTCACTATTGTAATTAACTTTTACTGTTGTTACCGGGAGTTACCGTACTTGGTCAGGAACGTCTTCCCCACGCCCGGAGCGTGGAGGTACACTCACCACCCTCCTCGTAGGCTTTACTTTACTCGTATTTATTCGTATATGCCGTTGCATGTGATAGGTAATTAGCCTGTTATATCAATTGTATCACTACTGCGAGAGAGTGAGTGTAATCCGTCCCGTGACTCGAGCCGAGTTAACGCGGAAAGGCCGATACCCGAGACTCACTGCCGGTTTCTCAGCCGCGCATGGTCCACGTCTTCCCTCGCTTAGGGACGATCGCAAGCTAGAGTCCCAAGTCACGTGTCTGACCCGCATTAGGTGGGGCCCAGTTAGCTCGTGGAGGACGTGGGCGTGTCATCGAGCTACTTACTTGTCTTATTTCTTGCTTTAAGGTCTTATTGGGCCCTTTGTAGTCCTTTCATGGACAATTATCCCTTTTATCTTTATTGGACCTCATGTGGGGAATGGGATAGAGTTAACAGGTTTTGGGCCTTAAGGGGCTTTAATGTGAACAAGGCCAAGGGCTAGGTGTACTAGGTATGAAAAGGTTTAATGGGAAGATGCCTTGGTGGCTTGAAAAGGCACTTCCTCCTTCTTGGTCCAAGAGGGAGGCTGCCACCTACGTAGTTTGACTCTTGATAAGTGCATAATTTTACAGGTTAATTAATGTTATATCACGCTTTTATGAGCTTTAATTTACATTACTATGCATTTATCACACTTAATCACAATCTAGAATAAAATATTTAGTTTTATAGAATTAAGTAATTTTAATGAATAAATTTACTCATTTTGCAAGTACAAAGAAGAAGCCAAAGTCCATCAAGGTTGAAAAGAAAAGAAAAAAGAAAAAAAATGAAAGAAAAAAAGTTCAAATGGGCCAAAAGCCCATGGACTTGTTTTAAATAATAAAAAAAGAAGAAAAAAATAAAGCAATTGTTAGATATATATAGCATATATATATATATATAGTATATATATAGCATATACACATATATATAGCATATGTATATAGCATATATATTTTGTTAGATGTATTCTGGCCCTATAAAAAGGGCTCCTGTTATTGATGTGGAGGAGGCTCTCTTTGGTGGGTAGGATGGGCTACGTATGTTTTGGGGGTGTTATTAGTGTAATGTTCTTCATGTTGTTGAAATCTTAGCGATTTTAAGTTTTTCATAGCTCTTTACATGCTTATTTGTTCTTCCTTTCAATTTACTATCTTCTGCAAACTTCATCAGTTTTTAATGCTCTACATTTTTTATTTCTACCACATCTTCTAATTCCTCTCCATTTTCATGCTATTGCACGTGTTTCTAAGTTCTATCCTGGCATGTTACTGTTCATCCGAGTTGATACCTTCTGATATTCCTCCATTTTGAAGCCCTTCTGATCTTTTTTTTTCTCTACTTTTTTCATGAAAGTTGTTCTTCTCTTGTAGATATACATTTTCTTCTTCTATCACTTTCTCCAATTCTTCTTCGTTTTAAAGTTATTTTTAATTTTCCACAATTCTATTTTCTGCTCAATCACTGTTCACCCGCACCTATAGATCTCGGTTTTTCACATGTTTCACCTTCATCCTCTCATTTTCTGTCTCTACACTCTTCATAAAACTTCTTCCTAACCCTCCGATCTTCAACTTTCTCTTCTGTCACGTCTTCTAATTCTCTCTAGATTCAAAGTTATTTAATTTCTAATCTCACTCTATTTTCATTATGTTTATTTGACTGCTTTCAAATTCCCTTCCTTCCCTTCTATCTATTCCACCCTCTCTATTTTCTTATAAATCTTCCCAATGCGGAGTTCTCTCTCGGTCCTCTCATGGCGGCGTTCTACACCAAAGCGGGACGACGATTAAAGGCTTGGCACGACGTAGACGGCGTCAATCATCCAATCATTGGCTCATTTCCTCCACTTGTTCTTTTATTTTCATGTTATACTTTTGATTTTTATATTTGTAATTTTCACTTTCACAAAAATAAAAAATTGATGCTGGCAATATATATTCTCCAAATTTCTCTTCTCAACCCCTCTTAATTTCTTTAGTTAGATTTATTTCGCATGCTTGTTGATTTTTTATTTTTGTACAAACGCACTCCAAATAAATTAATTCTATTTCAAATATATGGATTTTCTAACTAAATTTAATTGAAAATATTTCCTCCTCGTGGGATCGACCCGTTCTTACCACTTTACTCGTGTTTTCAAATCCATTTAAGTGAGTGAGTGGGGTTTTATAAATTTTAAAATTGTGTGGCAGGTCATTTTTAAACGACGGGTGTCGAGCGCATCAATTTTTGACGCCGTTGTCGGGGAGGAAAAATAAATTTTTATAGTTAGATATTATTGTGTTTGATGTGTATATTTGTATATTAATTTTTCTATTTTTATTTTTCAGGAAAAAGAAAAAAATTCAAAAAATCAAAGAAAGAGGAAAATCGGACCAGAAATTCTCAGAAAATGAAGTGTCGCTGAAAGCCTAGAACTGTAGTAGTCAAGCGTCACAAAATGTCTGAAACGTAGGTACAGGTTCTATTTTTTTAATTTCTGAAAAATCTTTAAAAAAAATCTAAAAATTCCTAAAAAATCTATAAAAATCAGAAAAATCAGAACATACAAAAACATCATTTTAGACTTCAGTTTGTAATAAATTTGCATGTCTTTGTTATTTTATTATTTATAACTTCTTGCATTCATCTCTTACTGAAAATTTACAATAAATAATAAAAATTCTCTAAAAATCTAGAAAACATAAAATCACAGAATTTTTTTGGTCTCATACTATCATATTTTCATTGTAGATGCATATTGTTCATGCATTTTAGTTGATTATCCATTTATTTGCATCAATTGAAAAATTAAAAAAAATTAAATAATCTCTGAAAAAACTAAAAAAATAGAAAACAGAAATTTTCTTTCATCATGATATCATGATTGGTTACAGCTCTTTCATGTATTATTGCATTTAGATAATATGAAAAAGTGAAAAAAATAAAGTATGTCTTCTTTTTACATCACCTTGAAAAAAAAATTAAAAAAAATAAAATGAAAAAAATAAAGGACGACGGATCGCGAGCCAAGTATCTCAATCTCCTCTCTTGTGATTTAATTTATTTTCTACATTTTATTAGCTTTTATATTTAGAAAAATCTTAAAAAAATTGTGTTGACTAGATAACTTCATTAATTAAAAAATTAATTAAAAAATAGAATAAATCACTTGCACCAAAAATAAAAGACTTCATTTAAGAATAGAAATCACACCTACCATGTTCTTGGTCATGCATCATTTAGCATATAATTTTTTCTTTTTATTTAATTTCTGTCATTATATTTTGGAGATTGCAAGGGCAAGGTACGTTCTACTTATCCTATTCTGACATACATATTGCATAAGAACTCATTGTTTGAAATTATGGTGTGCATTTCATTTCAAACTATTCTAAGGACAATACCCCTAAATAACATAAGGTGGGGATTTCATCACCCTTCTTTAGTTAACAAATCATATTTTTCTTGCATCTTTGCATAACATATGCCTTAAATAAAAGTTAGTAGACATTGGCTCTAATATCACACTGTGATTTTAGTACGATTTGAGTTTACCCTCTTGTGAAAATCGGTGCCTAAGGTAAGACGGTCGGACAGCAAACGCCTTAAGCGGGCTAGTGGTTTGAAATAATTAGGTCCCTACGAAAGTAGGGGGAGCCTCCTACTATCCCACCCCTTATCTGGCTGGTAAAAATATTGAGGGTGAATTTAAGTTGTACTTTAGTCATTTTGTGAAACCACATTTATAGGTCTAAGTCACATCTAGGTCATTACGTAATTTATGTTAACTTGTTTGTGTTTGCATAAAAAAAATTAAAAAAAATATAACAAAAAAAATTCCCATCTTCTCTCTCTTCATCTCAGTTAGTGTCAACCAACAAAAAACAAAATAATAAAAAATATGGTGGTTCTCTAATCTTAAAAAAAAAGAAAAAAAGTTAAATCTAAAATAAAAAAAATAAAAAAAACACATAAAATAAAAAAAAATTAAAAACATAAAAAAGGATATCAATAAAGAAAGAAAAAAACTGAAAAAAAAATCAAACAAATCAAAAAATTTAAAAAATAAAAAAATTTGATAAAAAAATCTTTCTGGGATCCAACATATTTTTAATGGCCATTCATCTTGGGGGAAAACCCAGACCCATGAAGGAACACTTTATTCCTTCTATTTATAAACCCTCCATTTGTATTAAACTACATGACATTCTGGTGGATCATTATGAGATTAGTCCCGATATCATCCAGATGCTCCCATCTTTTTATGGGAAACCTAATAAAAATCTTTATGAGCATCTAGATGATTTTCAAGAAATTTGCTCGCTGCTCAAAATCTGAAATTTTAGTGATGATGCCCTTAAGTTGATCTTATTTCCATTCTCATTGAAGGATAAAGTAAAATGTTGGTTAAGAAGTTTTAGAAAAAATGTTAGGACTTGGGAGGAAATGCAGTTAGAATTTCTAAAACAATTTTACCCCATAGTCCGAACCAACATTATTAGAATGGTGATTTTAGGATTTACTCAGTTTTCAGGCGAGCAAATTTATGAATCTTGGGAAATACTGAAGGATTTGTTACGTCAATGTCCATATCATGGGCTACCCAAATGGCAAATTATGTTTACATTTTATGAGGGGTTATCTGATTATGATAAACAAATAGTGGATACATACTGCGGAGGGGCATTCATGAACAAGAATGAAGATGAGACGTATGATATGTTTGAAATTTTGAGTGAAAATTCGATGAATCAGGCCTCAATCTCATCTGTAGGATCATCCAAACTTTCAAGGAAGCTTGTAAGTTCTGTGCTAGTCTCACTCACCATGTGAGTGCATGTCCTACTGTAGCCCAACTCCCACTCGTCATCCAAGCTCAAGTCCACAATGCCCTAGGATTCTCTCCATGCCAGTGTGATACCCTTTCAGATGATTATACTCCTGGCTATAGCAATCACTTAAATCCCCCTTGGATCGATCAAACACTCCAAGCCCATTTGTTTGCACTTTCGCCCCAAGAAATTCACGAGCAGCCTATGTGTCATCAACTTCAGCCTAACTCATCTCACTCTAACATCCAAAGCAATAACGATACTAGGGGTGATTCACCGGGCCACTACTTTGAACCTCAAATTGTGTACTCTCAGTCTACTTACCATGGCCCTCCTTCAATATTCAATCAACCACCTCAATACGTGAATGATGCTGATGATGATCTTCTGCCTGTCATTTTGGCTCAAGATGTCATTACTGAGAATGAGGGGGGTTGCATACGCCATACCATGATGGAGGAAGGGACGGAATTAGGGGTGACAAGAAGGATAAAAATGATCATATTGATATCATCATCCCACTCTATGAATGTTTTGAGATTGAGAATACCACTGTGAAGATTGGTGGCCCAAACAACTCAATTGAGGATCTACATGCCGAGGAGGATTGCTTTGTGATTAATAATCATGTTGATTTATTGGAAATAAATTCTGAATATCCTCCTCCCGTGGAAGAACATGATGATGGGGCCTTGTTGGAAACATTTAAATTTCATCTATCCACCCCATTATTGGAAAATTTGGTTAATAATCCTCAGATGAGTGATGAGTGTGATGAAGGGATTTCATTAGAAAATTTCATATTTGTTCTGACCCTTGAGCCCTATCCCACATTGGATGAGTTAGATTCTGCGCTCGTGCTTCCTTCTACTTTGATTCCCCTGCCAGTTGAGCATCTTCAATATGACATTCTAGGGCCTGAAGGGGATGTGCCAACAATATTCACTTTTGATTTGACTCCCCATCAGGAAGATAAATTGGTTAGTGCCCTTCATGCTCATGAGGTTGTTACTGCAGGAAATGTGGCTAATAATGACAATTTTATTCATAAGCCACCATTGGATGACCAGGTTGCCAAGGAGGAAGAGTCAATAAAGGGGTCGTCAGGAGGGAAGATACAGGACAAGGGGGCCACTGGATTGATGTTGTGCAAAGGTTCCACCTCAATCTTGAATGATTATTGGCCATTGATCCTTTCATGATCCCAAAAGATAATGATAACTGGCTCCCACGTATGGTCAAAGTTCAAATCAATAATGTGCGAGCCCCTCATAATTCTAGCCCCTATACGTCCATGTTTACTATTGTCTTCCGATGGCATAAAGGCTGAAATTTGAAGGAGGACAAGATTACTTAGTGGCTCATTCTGAATACCACCAGTTGGTTATAAAGCTTACATGCGTCTGGCTGAAGACGTTAAACTTAGCGCTTCTTGGGAGGTAACCCAAAGTTTTAATAGTTTCTGTGTGCTAATAAATGGCTTCTTGGGAGGCAACCCAAGTTTATGTTGTGGTTTTATTTTTATTTTACAGGTGTGAATAAAAGATAAGTTAGGGGAAGAGAAAGATGATTGCTTACACTATTGCCCAGATTTTCAAAGCTAGTACCGCCTTTTATTCAAAAGTAGAGCCCGTCGAAGTTCAATTCCGTCAAGTTGTCCCGTTCCTTCATAAATTTCATGTCTACATTGTTCTATTATTCTATATTGTTCATGCCATTGAGGATAATGTGATTTAAGTTGGGGGGAACGAAAATCATGTCATTGCACATGTTGCATTCATATACAACCTTATTTTTAAAAAAATAAAAATAATAAATGAATAATAAATGAAATCAAAAAAAATATAATAAAACACATTTTGAGTTTCATGATTCATGCTTCCATTGAAAGTAATTCTGTAATAGAAATGACTGGGAGAAGGTTGATGAAAAATTTATTTCATCTAGACATAGAAAACTGATCTAAGAATCTCTTTAAAGTTCATGTGCACTTTAGAAAAATGAAAACTCACCTTACACGCTAATGAAACATGACCGGACAAACCTTCTAATATTTTGGGTATGTTACCTGACATTCTGCACTTCGTAAAGAAGAGATCCTTTATAAACTTTCTGCCAAGTTATCTATCAAAAATTAGTGCAAAAGCACAATTGAAAAAAAATTAAGAAAAGAAAGTACCATGAAAAATGCTCCGAATCTGAGTAACCGGGCCTACTTCACCTAAGACGTGTTGAGGTTCGCGTCAAAAGGATAAGAGAACATTGATATGCGAAATCGGACTTACTTCGAGGTTCACGTTAAATAGTGAAGGGTAGTGCAGCATCATGTGTGTAGAAAAATAAAAAGATCCCTAAAGGACAAAGCAATAAGGCAGATAAAAAGATAGTATTCTTAATGCTATGATTAAGAAATGTAGGGTTGACAGGCACTTATTTGGAATAGCAAATAAGGGACGTAATTATCTACGCTGTGAATTTAGTATTTACACATGCACAAGTGCTATTGAACTTTAAGTTGAACTCTTAATCATGTACCTGAATTTCTAAATCTAAGGTTAGTGTGAGTTAATGCTTCCAGATTCCTAATCTTTAGTTGAATCTGTGAAGGACAAAAACTGGATATGAGGGTATGAACTTTGTAAACTCTTGTTGGTCTTAAATTTTTAATTGTTTGCATTGCTAAGGGACTAGCAATGAGTAAGTTGGGGGGTATGATAAGTGCACAGTTTTACATGTTAATTAATGTTATATCACGCTTTTATGAGCTTTAATATGCATCACTATTTATTTATCACACTTAATCACAATCTAGAATAAAATATTTAGTTTTATATAATTAAGTAATTTTAATGAATAAATTTACTCATTTTATAGGTACAAAGAAGAAGCCAAAGTCCATTAAGGTTGAAAAAAAAAGAACAAAAACAAAAGAAAAAAGTTCAAATGGGCCAAAAGCCCATGGGCTTGTTTCAAATAATAAAAAAGAAAAAGGAAATAAAGAAAAATAAAGTAATTATTAGATATATATATAACATATATATATAACATATATATATATATCATATATATAACACATGTATAAATATATAGCATGGGCTTCAGCCAACGTGCATGGCAAAAGTCATGCACGAAGGCGGTTCACACTTTTACAAGAGGCCAACGTGCATGGTTTCAAAGCACGCGGGCAGTCAGCTTCAGCGGCCAAATGCGTTGGGCGCTGCCAAGGTGGGCAGTTGGCGGGCGGTTCGACGGGTCTCCACGCAAGGTGGTCAAAAGTGGGCAGCAGTGGACGACGGTCGGAGGCATGCAAGAGGGCTTGGCAGGTTCACGCGCTGGCGAGCACGTCGGTAGAAACGACCAAGCCGCATTGGGCAGAGTCAACGTCGGCTGGGCGATGTCAACAAGATCTGCATCAACATGCTCAAGCGAAGGGCGGCTTCGACAGAGGAAAGTCACACGGATGTGGGCGCCGTGGTTCACGCAAAGAGGATGTGGGATTTCAACAAAAATGGCAAGAAAAAAATGGGTGTTCACATGATAAAAAATGATGTATTTTGGCACTATAAAAAGGGCTCATGTTATTGATGTAGAGGAGGCTCTCTTTGGTGGGTAGGATGGGCTACGTAGGTTTTGGTTTATGTTTTAGGGGTGTTATTAGTGTAATGTTCTTCATGTTGTTGAAATCTTAGCTATTTTAAGTCTTTCATAGCTCTTTACATGCTTATTTGTCCTTCCTTTCAATTTACTATCTTCTGTAAACTTCTTCAGTTTCAATGCTCTACATTTTCTCTTTCTACAACTTCTTCTACTTTCTCTCCGTTTTCATGTTTATTACACGTTTTTCTAAGTTCTATCCTGACATGTTACTGTTCATCCGAGTTGATACCTTCTGATATTCCTCCATTTTGAAGCCCTTATGATCTTCTTTTCTCTTGCGTTCTTTATGAAAGTTGTTCCTCTCTTATAGATCTACATTTTCTTCTTCTACCACTTCCTCCAATTCTTTTTTGTTTTAAAGTTATTTTTAATTTTTCACAGTTCTATTTTCTGCTCAGTCACTGTTCACCCGCACCTATATATCTCGGTTTTTCACGTGTTTCACCTTCTTCCTCTCATTTTCTGTCTCTGGACTCTTCATTAAACTTCTTCCTAACCCTCCGATCTTCAACTTTCTCTTCTGTCACTTCTTCTAGTTCTCTCTAGATTCAAAGTTATTTAATTTCTAATCTCACTCTATTTTCATTATGTTTATTTGATTGCTTTCAAATTCCCTTCCTTCCCTTCTATCTATTCCACCCGCTCTATTTTCTTCTAAATCTCCCCAATGCGGAGTTCTCTCTTGGTCCTCTCATGGCGACATTCTACACCAAAGCGGGGCGACGATCAAAGGCTCGGCAGCGGCGTGGACGGCGTCAATCACCCAATCCTTGGCTCATTTCTTCCACTTGTTGTTTTAATTTCATGTTGTACTTTTAATTTTTATATTTGTAATTTTGACTTTCACAAAAATAAAATTGATGTTGGCAATCTATATTCTCCAAATTTCTCTTCTCAACCACTCTCAATTTCTTTAGTTAGATTTATTTCGCATGCTTGTTGATTTTTTATTTTTGTACAAATGCACTCCAAATAAATCAATTCCATTTCAAATACATGGAATTTCTAACTAAGCTTAATTGAAAATATTTCCACCTCGTGGGATCGACCCGTTCTTACCACTTTACTCATGTTTTCAAATCCATTTAAGTGAGTGAGTGCGATTTTATAAATTTTAAAATTATGTGGCATGGCATTTTTAAACGATGGGTGCCTAACGCATCAACTCCCCTCGCTTAGATTCCAAAATTAGGTGGCACTTGTCCCCCCTTGGTCCCCCCCTCTCCCCCTTGGTCAAGGTGTGCACCCCCTCTCCCTCCCCTTGCTCCCACGTATGTCCCAGCCCCCTCCCCTTGCAATCCCTCTATTTAAACACGTGTATAGTGTTAGTGAGTGGGTTAATGAAGTTTTTGTGAGAGCAAAATTGTAGAAGTGAGTGATTCCTTCTTCCTTTCTTGGGTGTGAAGCTCAGGAGCTCTAGATCCTGTGATAGCATGTAGCTGGGGTGCGACTCCCTGACACCGAGGTGCGACGTCGAGGCCCGTTATCGTCCGTTCGTGTGCAGTGTTGTTTCTGCCCATCCAGAAATCTTCCCCGGATCCCGAGTCACCCACCGCCTCATCCTCTTCAGATCCGATCCCGCTAAAATTACCAGAGGTTCTTCTGCAAGTTAGGAAGAAGTTAGCGCTGGTTTCGCGTCGATCAGAGCTCTGGATCGCTAGCAACAATTCATCTTGTGGAGTCACGCAGATCTGCCGGAGCTTGCTATCCAGATCTGGAGTTTCTTGATCCCGAATTTATACAGATCTCCTCCCATACTATCTGGATCTGCCTTTCAAAGTGATCGTAGGATTTTGAGTCCTCTTCGAGTTGCCACCGAGCTCGTGTCGATCCGAGATTTGAGCTGATCGTGGGGGAGATTCTCATGGGACTGCGCAGACCACCATGTGCAGATCCGACCCAGAAGAAAGGGTGACTTCCATAAGCTTCCCCACACTCCCCTTTGCATATCTGGCCAAACCCCTTGGTCAGATCCTTCCTTTAGATGTCGCCGACGATCGGTAACAAACGACGCCTCGTTCTGACACCGGGAGCCATTTTTCCAGTAATTAATTATCTTTCTGTGCAGTTCTGTGTGCGCCAAACCAGAAGCTGAGAACTGTTACTGCTGCGACCAGATATGGACAGATCTGATCGTGCCCTTCGGAGCAGAGCAATGTCATCCTATCGCCAAAGTTCTCCAACAAACAGAACTCCAATCGAACATCAGATCTTGGCGTACCGGCCTTCGAAAGCTTGCTGCGCAGGATGACCAGCGCGAGCAGAACCAAGTCGGCTCCCAATCGGCTCACCCGATCGGCCCCGACTCGCTTCCCTCGCCTCCTGCGAGTGCAACCCGTCAACCCAGATTCCAGCAACCTCAAAATTGCATTTGTGGCCCGTTACCTCCCTGCGTGGAGTGGGCATTAGGTTCTGAAATTGTACAATTATTATTTTTGTGTATTGGGGTTGTCGGATTCGGCCGGGAATTCTTCCCCACGCGCTAGTTGTGGAGGTACGCGCTTCGTTCCTATATCACATTGCTAGTTTAGTATATTTTCTATCATGTTGCGTTTGTGAGAATAGGGCCGTTATCTAGTTTCAAATCACCGTGATTGTGAGTTGAGAGCGCCCGTTCCTTAGCTCCAGTCGAGCACCGAGCTCGGACTGCATTGCCCTAGGCGACAGTGGTTCCTTAACCGCTGCGATCCCACGTTTTCCTCGCAAGGGATGATCGTCGGGCTAGAGTGAGTTACTATTGAGAGACGTCTCCACCCGGAGAACGCCACGGTGGTCAGCCGCCCGGCTTGTCTTTAGCGTGTTAGTGCTGGCCGCACTTTTAGTCGACCGTACGTCTTAGCCCGATCGCGTCATCGTCCCACATCACATAGACTCAATATAGCATAAGATCACATATGCACCGACTCAATTTGTTCACACAGCAAGCACATGCACATACTTAATCTGAGTGCAGAGCACAGAGATGCACAGACTTCGTGTGTTCATAAGCAGGAAGTGCACCGACTTGGGAAGTGAAGACAATACCTCCACCAACTCAGCCTGCCCGATGCAAAGCATGTACAGACCTACATGACATGAACTTAACACATATGCACCGACGAAGGACATCACAAGAAAATATGTATCGAATCAATGAGCCTAAAGATAGTATGCACAGACTTGCTTGTGTGCATGCAAGACAGATTGCACTGACTTTATAACTTCTAGCATGAAGTGATGCACTGACTTATATGCTCGCAGCAACAAGAGTTGCACTGAGTTGGTTAGCACAAGGTAGACTTGCACCGACCATGTGAATGTATGAAATGCAACTTGCACCGAGTTTGGTCTCGCACACGCAAAGTGTGCACTGACTTTAACATGCACGTTGCAGTCATGTGCACATACTACGTGCGCTACAGTGCATTACACCGACTTGAAACATGAGCTAAGCTAAACATTTGAGGAGTGCACCGACTTTGACTTGATTGCATGCAACGGTGCGAGAGGTGCACCGACACGGCTATAGGGAGATGCACATGGATAGAGCAGATGTGCACCGACTCAGCTAAGTGTAGACTGAATCATGCCCAGACTTTGTGAGCATATATGCCCAGGCCTATATGCATAAGGTCGAAGATGCATTGATGAATGAGCATGGCAGAGGTGCACACTACAGTGAATGCATCGACCTTGAAATGCAAGGCAGAGGTACCTAAGTCCAGCTGTATGGACACTTGCACAGAGTTGTGCAACATGTGTAGTCCAACCATATGCATATGAACTGATTCATGCTCGGACCTTATGATGAAATATAAAGTGAGCAGCGTTCATGCAAAGACTTGCTACAGTGAGGTGCACAGACTTCACAGACCACCAGACTACTAAGAGATGCACCCTTGGACATATGCACTGGCCTCATGTGCATACAGAGTCATGACAAATGCATGCTTTAACATCAACACATGACCTTATAAAAGCAACATACAACAAACAAAATTCTCATCAATTCTCATTTAAGAAGTATCAATCAATCATCTCAAGTATATATATGGTGATTCATAGTGCTTACTATCATCAAAATCACAGGGGCACAACAATCTCCCCCTTTTTGATGATGGCTACACTATGAGTCACACTGACTCAAGTTAAACTATTCTCCCCCTTTGACTTCATCAAAAAGAAAATAGTTTGAGAGAGAACTATAAGCGGGCATGAACTGATTGATATAAAATCTCCCCCTTTGACTACATAACACCACAAACACTCCCTGGATAAAAAGGAAGTACAACCATACATGAAGCTCCCCCTGACTAAAGAAATGAAATCAGCAAGCACAGGGGCAGTTAGACAGTCAAGCACCAATCCTCCCCCCTTTAAGAAGCAATAAATGCAATCTGCACAACACTCCTTGCTCAGAATAAAACAAGGTTTCAAGAGGATATGTGAAGAGTGTGTCAAGGAAACAAGCAGTAGATTGAGGAAGAATGTCAAGGCAATCATGCAGGGCACAAGATCTTTCAGAAACAATTCAGAAAGGATAGTGAGGAGGTTTAAGTGATATCACATAATGATCAGGAAACAAATATGCAAGATGATTGAGTTGTTAGAGTAGTGGCTGATCAGAATAAATTTTATAGCAGGTACCACTGTTACAAATCCAAAAATAGATAGACTTTCCTATCATAAGAGGTTATGAATTAAACTGCATGACAAAACGGGTTTAAGCATGATGTATACCAAATTTGTCAATAAAATTCAATACTCATATCCGAAACTGAGTTTTAATAAAAGAAAACCAATTATTCATATAGTACTCCAGATTAATCATCTTCTATCTTACTCAAATAATTTCAATGACTCCTTTGAGAGTTACACAGTGTAGTATTGAAATTAAACACCTTTAATGGTATGTGAAGTTAACTATTTTGGAGGAATTTTCTGAATTTTACTTTTCTTCAGCAATTTATTTTCTTGAGCAATCTTAGTTGATCAGCGCCTTTTTACATGAGACACAACACGTCTTAGGTGAAGTGACCCAGTTACTCAGTGTGATAACTGTATTGCCTCTTAATTATGAGAACTGAGTTAGCAATTGGAGTGTCTTCTTACAGGAGGAGACACCATGATTAGAGGCCAGAATTCCCAGTTAATCAACACAATCATGTCATTACTATGTCACATTTTTAGCTATTTTTATGCCAGAGATAACTATGCCACTTCATGACATGGGTTTACTCCATTTCTTTGAAGGATGACCCAGTTTCTCAGTGATCAAAGTCATTGCTCTGATTTTTATTTTTTCTTTTTAGTTAACTTCAGACAGAATTAATGTTTAAGAACAATGCTAGCAACATGTGTCTCAACCAAAGTAACCTTGATTTCAAATTTTCAGATTTCAGATGATTTTATCCAGAGATTACATGAAATGGTTGGTTGAGAATTATTAAAACTTGTGATCTAGATACTTTCAAGTCTTTCAAATTCAAATTCAAGAATACATTAGGCTTATACCAATTTAGATCATTATACATTCTTAAACCTATATGATAGAAATTTCTTTAAGGTTTCAGATTTATAAACAAGGTACAAAATTTTAAATCTCTTTCAGATCAGTTCAATTAGTATATCCAAGCAACTAATCATCAGCAGAACAATAATCAGTCACAATGAAATCATAAGTTTCTGATTTGAAAAGATTTGAACAGGTTTTCAATCGAGTTCAGCAGGTAATTGACCAAGAGTGAGAGATTCTGTGAAATTCACAATAGAGAATCAGACCAGTCAGACCAGCTTGACAAGAGATGAAGGGATGTGAATGATAGGAACAATCTGGTAATAGAAATTACAGCAAGCAAGAGGTGACCATTAAAAACACTACAGTTCAGGATTAAATAGCTGAGTCTGGAATACAGACAGATCAACTTGAGAGTTGTGACAATAGAGGATCCAAGTAACATTCTTCTACAGTAGCTTTAGAGAATGACAGACTGAAATTTTAGCTTCAAGAAAGGGTATCAACACACAGAAGTAGGAGAATGATTTAAGTGACTAGACAAGAAGGGTTCAAGATGAGAAAGACTAATGAGTCTAAAATGCTCCCCCTGTCTAGATGCAATGAGACATTTCTTTTTGAACTTTTCAAATTTGATTATATGTAATGCACTATACTACATGTACGCATATGCAATGACTCTCCAAGATAATTTCCTGATCACAAACATGAGAGTCATGACCATCATGCAGGGGGCAGCCATACTTCCCCTGACTAAATGCAATGTGTGCAATACTCAACATGTAGGGAAATTGACAAATCATGCATCATGACAAAGATGTGCAATGCATTCAGAGACAAACTACAATTATTTCCATGTGCATTTCAGACTATCAAAGAATTTTCAGCTAGAAGATGTTCAAGGAATTATCACGATGTGCAGACATTTAAAACAGACTAATTCGAAAGACAGAACTTAAACAGAGTTTTCAAAACTGACCTGAAGAGTGCAATCATGGGGTTTTCATTCTTGAGTGCCTTGGTTTGTTAACCCCCTTTATTCCATTCCAAGGCACACTTGTAAAGTGGCAGACTATTTTGTTCTAGCAGGAACCCAAGCAGCCTTGGGTCCTGCATTACCCCTAACAGGTGTTCTAAACAATTTCTTAGCAAGATGGTCATCAAATTCCATCAGAGAACAGTCAACCATAGAATGTCCGAATTTTTCACAGTATCTACATGTACCAACAGAATTTTTGGCCTTATTATGCACATCAAAATAAGCATGAACTCTATGTGCATGAGCATGAAACTTTCTATTATTTACATGAACATTTTGTCTCTTATTTTTAGTGAGCCAACAATTTGCAGATTTATGACATGGCTTTCCATAATTGAAACATGAAAAGTTCATTCTTTTAGGGCACCCATCAGACGCATGTCTTTTTACAAGGAATTTAGTAAATTTGGAATTAAATGTATTTCCCTGAGCATGCCAACAGTCCTTGACTGTATAGCCATACTTTCCACATTCGAAGCACCCGAGGTACTTACCTTTAGAACCAGTATTATTCCAATGCGACCATGACCAACAATCAATAGCCTTGTGACCAGGCTTGTTACAATTGAAGCATATGATGTGCTGGTTTGAAATAGATCTGTTTCTGTTAAGACCATGATGATTTACAGAGAATTTAGCATGCAACCTATCATCTTGTTTCATGACAAAGCATTCATTCATGAAGTGACCATACCTACCACAGAAATGACAAGAACCATTAAACTCCTTAGTAGCATGATTTTTGTTAAATGAGTTCTTTGAATGCATTGTTCCACAAATGTGATCATCCTCTTTATTTGCATGTGAATGAGTAAAAGACTTATGAACAACATGCATTAAGCTACCAGATGTCACAGAACTAGTAGAGTTAACAACGCAGGCAGGAGCATATTTGACTTTATTCATATGTGCACTATTTTTCAATTATTTAGTCTTTTTCAAAACTTTTGTTTTTTTTGCATTTCTCTGTGCCTTGAATTGAAAGAATGATGATGAAGGTGTTTTAGATGGCTCAGAACAACTAGCAAAAGAGGCAGATAGCTTATTTTCAGGTTTCTTCTTATTGACCAAATCGTAACCCAATCCTTCCTTCTGAGCATTAGCCTTAGTTCCAAGAATCTTATCAAGGTTACTTTTTCCTTCAACAAATTTTGACAGAGCATCATTTAAATTATGAATTTCATTTTGAAGTGAAGTGATGTTCACTTCAGAATTCATTAATTCTTCTTCACATTTTGTTACTTTTTCATTCAACATAGCATTGATGGTTTTGTGACAGTCAATTATCTGCATCAATGCACTCACTTTTTCAGATTCATTATCAAATGAGCACTTTCCCTTTTCCAAGGTCAAGAGCCTTTCAGATATAGCAGAATTCAGCAGCTTCAATTCTTTATTTTCTTTCATTAGCTCTTCATTCTGAACTAGTTCAATTTTTAAAATCTGATCTTCAGGAGATAGTTCTTATTTCTGTTTAGATTCAGATTTTTCTAGATTTCTCTGTAGTTCCACATTAACAGCCTTAATAGCATCAAGTTCTTTTGAGATTACTTCATTTTCTTCTTGCAGTCTTTCAAGTTTTTTAATTTTATGTTCTAAGGATACACTGTGTATCTCATAGCTAGCAATCTCTTGTTCACTACAATTAACACATTCACTTAAAACTTTGTTTGCAGTTTTGTGCTTCTCAATTTCTTGTTCTAGTTTCTCTTTTTTTTTTCTTAGAGAGTCAATTAATCCTTCTTAGATTTCCTGTTCAGATTGATGATCATCATTCAAATTCTTTACAGAAGTATATTTATCACAAGAATCTTCAATCTTCTTAATTTCAGCTTTCAAATGTTCATCTTCATCAATCAATTTTTCTTCGGACTGTTCAACTTCAATTTTCGCATCTAACAAATTTTTGTTTTCTTCTACGAGGGAGGCAATCAACTTCCTCTGCCATTCATTTTCAAGGTAGAGATCTTCATTACGTTCCTTTAGCAGAGAACATCTACTGCAGGCTGACTTTATGGAACAATTGTTTGATGCTTTTTCATCGATTTCTTTTATTCTGGCAACAAGGTTTTCATTATTCTTCTGAAGTTCTGCATTCTCAAGTTTCAATTTTTCTGCTTCAGAATTAGCCTTATTAAAACTCTTGCAATTTTATTAGGTGCTCATCATCTTTAACATTCAGTTTGTCTTCCAATTCAGTTATCTTGTTCAAACATTTTTGATTTTCATTTTTCAGTAAGCATATTTGTTTCATGTTCGAGTGAACCTCGGATAGACAAGCATCATATAATTGGTTTGTTTTCAAGCAATTTTCATAGGATGAGTTAAGACCATTCTGATCAATTTTCTTTTTGACCTTTTGTGCTATTTTCTTAATTGTCCATAAGAATCAAGCAACTCATTGTATGCAGCAATCTAATCATCCACAGTATAATTGTCAAATTCAGAAGGTACCTCATCTTCGTCTTCTTCTTCATTTTCTTCTTGCTGTCCATCATTATCAACCATCATACATGTGTTGCAATTCCTGGTAAGCTTCAGTTTCTCCAATATCTCTTTGGTAGACTGTGGACGCACTTTTTATTTAAAATCATTGGTTGTTCGTTTATTGGGTTTATTAAGTGCGTGGGCGTGCCAGTCACAAGGTGACGATTTATTGTGCGCTCGATCTGACTAATCAGACGATTGTGTGGTTCGTGTCGGGACCGGAACCCGCGGCGCCATAAGGGTCACGGTGTTATTTACATCCCCTCGAAGAGGGGAACACCCTTGATTAATCGCCGGGAATCAGGGCCTCATGGCCAGAAAACTATATCGAGAGAAACAAGCCGATAGCGGTCTCGAATCAGTCGGAAAGCCCTATGTCTAGGGAAGCAAGCATTCGAAAGACGTTGGTCACTCAAGGGACCATTTTGATATTCGGACGAGCGTCCGGCTTCAGAGAACCGTGATCGTCACGGGAAAAGCTGGAGCATATGTATGCCGGGGTACGGCAACTTTATTGTTCAAAGGGATAGAAGACGTTCGGTTGAATCCCTGTTAGAGTGGTCAAAAATCAGCGAGTTTATTGGCCCGGTGCGAGATCGAGTCAGGACCATTCCGGGGGCACCTCCCGCGGTCCAAACGAGGCTTACATGGGCATCGTTAATATTTCCGGTGCCGAAAGACAGCGGGAAAGTGTCCCGGGACTAGATTCCAAAACAAAGATGTGTACAGAGATAGCTGGCTATAGGCCTAGGATGTGGGTCAGGTGATGACCATGGTTGGGGCAAACCCGAGGTCCAAGCGTGACTCACGACGGTCTTATCGATGTTCCCATGCGTAGGGTTTGGGGAGGACGAGAGCCGCCTCATTCCATTCGGAATTTATCGGTCATACACGGACCATTTTATGTTTGAACAAAGGTCCGTGTAGAAAATAAGACGATGACGGGAGCGAATCCGTGCAAATGTATGCCGTGAGTACGGTAAGTTTAATGCAAGCGCGGGATTAGATCCTGGTATATATGTCGGTCACTAATGGACCATTCATTATTCGGACGGAAGTCCGTATTAGTGGCGTCGAGGACGACGATAAAACCGTGTAGATGTCTGCCGTAGGTGCGGCAAGTTTAATGTGGGTGCAGGATCGGATCCCGATGAAGACGGGTCGAGCTAACGAACTATCGGCCTGGAATAAGTTCGGATCATGGTCACGTCCGGGCGGGGGCTCCCGAGATCCAAGTCCGATCTAGTGGGGCATCATTACTTTTCTCTTCACCAAACCGTACGAATGTCTGCCGTGAGTATGGCAAGTTTAATGCAGGTGCGGGATTAAATCCCGGTATATATATGTCGGTCACTAACGGACCATTTCTTATTTGGACAGAAGTCCGTGTTTGTAACATAAAAGACGGTGACAAAACCGTACGAATGTCTGCCGCAGATACGGCAAGGTTAATGTGGATGCGGGATTGGATCCCGATGGAGGTGAGTCAAGCTGATGATCTATTAGCCCGAGGTGGTTGCGGACTATGGCCATATCGGGGTTTCCGAGGACCATGTCTGATGCCACGGGGCGTCATTGCTTTTCTCTTCACGCACAGTCCGGGGAAGTGAGTCGTTAGGTGTGGATCCCGAACTCGCCATCGTGCACCCTCGCACGCGGATCGACCTGCCCGGTCAGGTCACGGGGGTCAAGGGGGCAGCGCCCCTTGTGGGGGTTTCCGGGGGCAGCGCCCCCGGAACAAAAGTTTAATTGAAGCACGAGTAACTTTTGATTATTGGTTTCCTATCCCTTTTATCTATTTGGTTAATTAGGTTTCTCTTATGGAAGGCACGCCGGATTAAGGAAGCAAAGGGGGGGGCGCCGGAATAAGAGGTGAAAGAGGGGGGGGCGCCGGTTTAATGGGATCCAAGGGGAAGAAGGGCGCGCCGGTTAAAGGGGATGCCAAGGAGAGAATAAGGGGCGCGCCGGTTTAAGGAAGGCCAAGGGGCATGCCGGATTAAGGCTAAGAAGAGGGGCGCGCCGGTTTTGCAGGATGAATAGTGATGCGCGCCGGATTAAGGGAGCTCAAGGGGGCGCGCTGGATAAGGACACTACAAGGGGGCGCGCCGGTTAAAGGAAAAGTGGGTGCACGCCAGTTTTGGGAAACCAAGGGGTGCGCCGGAATAGGAGGGGCCAGGGCACTATTCATTCCAAGATTTGAAAAATGGATTTGAGTGTAGAGTTAAACCGGCGCGGGGGGTGAGCACGCTAGATTAGCCCGCGCCGGATTAGGGGCACGTCGGGTTAAGCTCTGTGGGTTTTATTTCGTTCTGTTTCTTCTTATTACTTATGTTCTTGTTTCCTCAACTTGCAGATTGATCAGATGGGCGGATTGTTTGTTCAATTGACACTTTAAATCAATGGAATGCTTCTTAACATTTATTGAGGTGAATGAGTATGTATGATTGAATGTTTTACTGGAGGAGTTTGTTATGCAGGGACTCATGAATTCAGTTTTGATTCAGAGGCTTCGGACACACGATGTTCTTATGCTCAGAGAACCTGGTCTGTTCATTTGTTCTTGAGTGTTCTCGTCTTGGCGAAGTTTGGGCAGCATCTCCCCTGGACTGGGAGTTGCCAGAGAAAATAAGGAACACCAAACGGATAACTCCGGGGTGCACCTCAAATTTAGACCTCACGGCGGTCCAATAACCCAGATGTGAGCGTTGGAAAGCTCGAGGACTAGCCTTCAAGAGCTCTCACAACTCACGGGTGATGATTTCGTGGAACGGGACAGATGTAGGCCATAGGTGGCCATGAATGTTCACCCTTCAAACGGGTTCCCTCAGAGTTCATGCCACAGAAGGGCAAGCTTCCGAGAACCCCATGTGATTTAGAAAACTAGGAGAAAGAAAACGGAAGAAAAGGGGGAGGGATCAGAGCAATAGAATGCTATTTATGCCCACAAAAGTCACTCTTTTATTCATCCTCAAGGGAAGGGAGGGAAGAGAGGTACAAAAGGAGATCTACCCCCAAAGCACGGGGAAGAATACAATGGAGAAGATAAAAGAAAAAGAACTAGGCATTGAGGTGGGGGGAGAAGAAGATACACCGGTGGGGGAGAAGGAGGAACATAGCACAAGCTCTACCCCCTCTCTCCTCTCTCTCTTCCTCACCCTCCCTTCTTCTTCACCTTTCTGGCGTCGGGGGACGAAGCTCTCCTTCTCTTCGGGTGGCCTCCTCTGGTCAATCGCTCCTTGGGGGTTCCAACCTTCTACTCCGTGGAACAGGCTCCCTATATATAGGGCGGGTTGCATTTTCTTCGAAGAATGGCCAGTGGGGGGAGGGTTCCTACCACCTCTGCCTCATTCGCATCATCGTCGGGAGTCGACTCGTCGTACTGGCTGCTGCTAGTTCGAGCCGTACCCTGTCATTCGTCTGAGGACGGGATGTTCGCAGGTCTGCCGGGAGATCTGCTGCTGCTGGCCTCTGTTGCTACCACCGTTGCGCTGTCGAGTTGGGGTGTGCACAGCTCCGTGGTATTTAAATGGCTATGGGACGGGCATTCAATGCACTGTTCTTCTCCTCTCTGGACTTCGCGTGAGATTCATCAGGAAACAGAGCATCGAACTATAGATGGGATGGCCCTTTGGTTAAAACGGCACAGAGTTGTACGCGCCGGATTAGCAGCACACAAGGGGGGCGCGCCGGTTTAAAGCTTGATGGAGGGGCGCGCCCGGTTTAAGGCCAAAAGAGGAGTGCGCCTGTTTAACAAGGGAAGGAGGGGCAGATGGAAAAATGGGGCGCGCCGATTTTGGGGGCGCCGGATTAAGATGTTGAAGGGGCACGTCGTATTTAGAGCGCGCTGGTTTAAGGCCCTTCCGCGCCATTTTAAGCCTCAAATGGATTCTTTTCGTAGTCGTAGCCATTTATTCGAGTGTTGGCGCTCCTGGAATGTTCTAGTTGCAATGCATGGCCTCTATAATATTCCATTTGCAGCCTTTGGGGCTTGGTCCCAGACTTTGCGTGACTTTCGGTGCATGCCGAGGCTGTGCCGGAGTTCTCGACTTTTCTTTGATTCTGCTCTCGGCATGGCCGGTCGGAGAGTTGTAGCCGTATCTTCTGCTCGAAGGCCTCCTTAACGGATGGCGGGCCACCAAGTGAGTTCTCATCCTGGTTGGGTGAGGTATGGGTTTGTTCGGCCCTCTCATCTTCGACTTGCACTTGAACGCATAGATGCGAGTGTCGTATGATCATCACTGTCATCATTTTTTGACGTCCACACAGACCTACAGGAAGAAACACATGATATTAGAGCTTTATCAATTGATGTCTTCATCAGATCTAACGCTCTAGCATTTTCAGTTTCTTTCAATCTATCCTTATTAGTCCATTTAGATTTATATTTTGATAATTTGTGTGGACCGTGAACCATTACCTTCCAAAGATTAGGATCGGTTGATCTTACATACCGATGCAAGTTCTCCAGCCATAGATCGAAATCATTACCTCTGAAGATCGGTGGATGAGCTATCGAAGAATGACTGACCAAGTATAGATCTAAGGGCAATGTATGAGAAATGCACCGAAGTCAATCAGCAACAAAACACGACACTAAATCTGCAAAACAAATCATCGAACATAAGTAGACAAGACCCTCTCTGAACTGCACCAAGGAAGCTATAGGATCTGCTGCGGATCGTTGGATCCGATTACACAGCAACCTTGCTCTGATATCAATTGATAGGGTGCTAGGCCCGAATTCAGAGGGGGGTGAATGAATCCCCTTATAAAAATTACTCAATTTAAAATTGTAACTAGACACAAATGCGGAATTAAAACTAGTCAAGCTCCACAAGATAAGGTGGATAATGATTCTCTTGATCAAACAGTTGAGCTGCAAGAATGCATACTTCTAAGCAAACCTATGCTATTGACCAAACCCAATCAAGCAATCAAATGCAACTTAGACGCTCAGATGACTTGACTGAATTTGACACTCTCCAGAGGCAATGATAAAAAAATCAAAGTGACTCTCTTAAAACCAAAGTCAAATGTTCGGTCTGCAAACCAAAAACCCACTAGATGGGAAATAGAGATCGAGCCTAAGAATACATCTAGCGAATCAGACAAGGCAATCAAATCACGACGGACAGAAGATTTTTAGGTGGTTCGGTCCTCCAGACCTACGTTGATGGGGACATCACCCAGGGTTCCCTCTGGCTCGACACCTCTCTCCCTTCCGGAGACAGGGTAGGATGCGGCTTCACGACTTGATGGGTCCACGGCGAAACTGGGGCTTACTACTTGGATCATATTGATGTATTTTCCCCTTTTCTTGAGTCATTTTGATGTATTTGCCTTTAGTTTGAGTCACGTCCCTAGGTCATCATGTTATTTACCTATGTTTTATCTACATGTTAGGCTAGAGTGTCGTATGGGCCCAATTAGATGGGCCTGGCCCAGGGACGCCCTCTTCCTTCCCCACCCCCTTGCTTATTTGCTTTTAGCACTTATCTCAGGGACTTCTATGTAATTGTTGGGATCCCTATAAATAGGACCCCAACTCCACTTGAGATGGTTAATGAAAATTTGAAGAATTTGAGCATTAGTGCATCTCTCCCTCTCTCTCTAGCTTTCTCTCTCTCTTCTTCTCTCTCTCACTTAAGGGGGCGAACCCCTCTCTCTCTCTTCCCCCTTCTCTCTCTCTCCCATGGGCGAACCTGCCCCTTCCCCTTCCCCCCCCCCTTGCCACATCATCAGCCAACTCACCCTTCCACCCTTTCATCTCCCCAAGAGCAATAACTCCCATCAATACCTCCACTTCCCCAAGCAACCCTTCCCATTCCCCATACACCTTCCCCACCTCCAAGGCACCCTTCCCTCTTCCCCAAGCAACCATTCCACTCCCCCACACCCCCATTCATACCCCTAGGGGAATCAAACCCCACTCCCACCACAAGTTGCGCACCACCCCTCCCCATCTACCCATCCCCTTGCCTAGGCCGACCCCCTCCATCACCCCTCTCCTAGTTGCGGCCCTCTCACCCCTCCACCCTCTTGGACCTCCTCATTCCCTGCTCCACCCCTCTCACCATTCCTAAACATCCCTCCCCCATCAACCATCACCCCACCACTCCTTCTATTGCTAACTACCACTTCCATTAGCCTAGTTCCACCACCACCTCTTTCACTTTGCCCAAGTCTGCAGGTGGCAGAGAAAGGGTCGACTTGCAAGAGCATCCACGGATTCATACGGCATTGTCTGAAGGCATCTTATACCATTCTGGAAAGGTCGTCCAGTTAGCTTTGCAGGCGAGGTGATCCCGTCCCATTCTGAGTTCAGGGCTGTCCGGGAGAACCATTCTCCCCCGACTGCGCTGGGTTCCCTCTGCAGAGTGCCTGAACCCAGTTAGAAGCTGCACCACGACCAACGGCGGAAGATTCAAGCCAAGATCCCTTCTACAATGATCTTCCTCCTCCAGTCCTCTGTCAGAATCAAGAAGCAGAACCGCGTTCGGCATCTGGAGGCCAAAGTTACCATTTTTCTCCATCGACTGCGCGAGTCTGCTTCCCACAGTCCACAGCGACCTGCCTCCACTCTTCTGAACCCCCTGGTTTTCTCCGACATCAGAAGGCTTCCCCGCCTGTTTTGCTGCAAAGAGGGCTCGTCCACGGTTCCATAAGTTCTGGCGGTTCATGATTCGGAGTCCAGAAGCGGCCGGAGCACCCTCTGCAACCTGCTGCATCAGATTAGTATTTGCCAGTCCCAGATCCTGTTGTCCTGTTCGAACCTCCCCCACGGCTAGTGACGACATTAGAAGAAATCAACATAATTCTGGGGCGTTCAGGTTCATTGTATGAAGAGATTTCCCCTAGTTTCTTCATCGGCAAAATTCTTGATCGGGATCTACAGCCGCTACACCAACTGACTGTCACCTTTCACAGCAAGCAAGGTTATTCGGCAACGGCTCCTTCTCTCGGGTTTCTCAGCAAATCTCCCCTCCCCGCCTGGCTGGCTTAACGCCCCTCCCTGTGTGGAGGTAGTGTTTGATTGTAGCAGCAAAATCCCCACCCCAAGTCCACCCTCCTGTGTGAAGCGTAGTGATTGTAACCGTTTTAAAACAGTTCAAGCTTCATCGGCGCAGTGTGCGGGGGAATCCACACTTCCCCGCTCGCCCTCGTCTCCGAACGGGGTTGGTTTCTTCAAACCAACCAGGTGAGCTCTGACCTTTGCTCCATTCCTTTCTGGTGCTTATTCATTTAATATCCGTAGAAATCGCTCCGTTGAGCAAGAGAGAGAGCGCCCGACCCCACGTGCTCCACTTACGAGCGGTCACCGTGGGCAGTGAGAGAGTGGGACCTAGTGCCCCAATTGGCACCGGCCAGCCCCTTAAGTGTGGGCTACGTACCCTTGGGAGGGCAACCCTAGCCTTGCTGGCACTCTACCAGCAAGGGTCTTGATCCATCACCTCCCCTTAGCATCATTTGGTCACCCCGGGCTCGTGTGTGTGCGGCGGCGAATTGGCCCCAATCTAGGACTTGATTGCTATGTGATTGTGATTATGGAAAAGGTCCTAGGTCTCCCGTTTGTTTGATGCATACCCCTTTGGTTGTTTCACATCAGTTGGTATCAGAGCAAGTTTTAGACTTGTCTCTACAAGCCTAGGTCCTAGGGTCTTTGCATTTCCATCATCCGTGTGCATGTCCACCCGTAGTGGTACCTTGTATCGAGCCGACCCCTCTACCTCGGTTCCCCCCATGAATCCCATTCCCCAAGGTGACCCAAACATCCCTAGGGAGGCTCCCCAAGCTCCAATGGATCGACTTGAGGCTGCCATTCAAGCCCTCTCGGAGCAAATGAATGGAATTTCCACCTGCCTAGAGAGGCTCGAGGAAGCTAGAGCCCCACCTAGGAACCATGCCCAAAGGGCACCCCCTCCACGTGTTGAACTTGATAGGGAGGACCTTGAGGATGACTTCCACCGTGAGTATGAGAGGCCCCGTCAACCTAGACATTTTGAAAGGCGACCACGGGAGGACCCGGATGACTACCTCTTGAGGATGATTAAGGTTGAGGCTCCTAACTTTGATGGGTCACATAACCCACATGTCTACCTGGAATGGGAGAGTGCTATGGACCAATACTTTGATTGGTACCCTATGACGAAAGATAGGAGAGTTAGGCTTGCGAAAATGCACCTTACCAAACTTGCCAAGACCTATTGGATGAGTGTAGAAACTAGGAAGAGGATTAGGAGGGAAGAACCAATCCATACCTGGGAAGACATGAAGACCCAACTTAGGTTCAAATACCTCCCCAACTCCTACACCCAAACACTCTTAGATGAATGGCAATGCCTCACCCAAGAGGGAAAGACCGTGGTAGAATACATTGAGTTGTTTGACTCCTACCTTTTAAAGTGTGGAGTACATGAAGACTTGGCTGTCACTCTATCATGTTTTAGGAATGGTCTCCACCCACACATCAAGAGAGAACTAATTACGAGGGAAGTGGATTCCCTTCAGATGGCTTATCAAATAGCCCGTGATACGGAGAGATTTTCTAGGAATCCTAGATTTGCCTCCCCCCGCCCAGCTGAGTCCAAAAATATGGGTCCCCGACCCAACCTTCCTCCCCTACTGAAGACCCCTATCCCCAGTGGGGGAACTCCTTCTCGGCCTTATCAACAACCAGCCAACCCCACTCCTCTAAGGGCTACTCCACCCAACCCTCCTCCCCAAAGAGAGGAAACCCCCAAAAGAACAACCCCAGGGAGTAGCACAGTAAAATGCTTTCAGTGTCATGGTTATGGCCACATCGCTTCCCAATGTCCATCCAAAGGACTGTCCAGTCTCATCATTGAAGGAGGGTCTACCCAAGAAGAGCATGAGAGTACGGTAGAAGAGTATGAGGCTGCCCTAGGATGGGAAGAGGAGTATGAGGAACACCTCTATGAAACAAGCTTGGACCATGACCTTCCTCCCACCAACTCCCACCTAGGTGTAATTAGGTGCACCCTCACAAAACCACAAGAAGAAGACTGGCAAAGGACCTCCATTTTTCACACCTACCTCAAGATGGGGAGCCATGTTAGGAAAGTAATCCTAGACAATGGGAGTTGCGTCAACGCCGTGTCTCCGGACACTGTCAAGCTTCTTGGGCTCACTACCACACCCCACCCCAAATCATATCGGGTCTCTTGGATTAACAATCACTCCATCCCGGTCAACAGTTATTGCCTTGTACCCATCACCTTCTCATCCTATCAAGGCCAAGTTTGGTGTGACATTATCCCCATGGAGGTAGGGAGCATCCTGCTAGGGAGGCCTTGGATTTATGATGTCAATGCAACCATCTTTGGGAAGACGAACACATGCACCTTTGAACATGAGGGGAAAACCATCCGCCTCCACCCATCACCACCACGGAAGGAAACCCCCTCCAAAGGGATTCTCCCTTCACCGCAACCTAAACCACCTTAAAATCCAGGGGTCCCAGCCCCACCAAACCAACCGGCACTCCAAGAACCTACCCATAAAGAGCCAGCTGGAAAAGCCATAAGCTTGCATATCATCACCAGGAAAGAGCTGGAAGAAGAGGTAGCTCAAGGGACACCCCTATGTGCGGTAGTCTTATGCCTTGGAGAGCCAACCCCCTCCAACCCCCACCCCGTGGAAATACACCCACTCTTGGAGGAATTTAAGGATGTGTTCCCCGATGAGCTCCCTGATCAACTACCACCCATGAGGGATGTTCAACATGCAATAGATCTTGTCCCAGGAGCCACCCTCCCAAACCTTCCCCACTATCGCCTCAACCCCACAGAGCATGCTGAATTAAGGAGGCAAGTGGAGGAACTCATTAGGAAGGGCTTTCTCCGTCTTAGCAAAAGCCTGTGTGCTGTCCCGGCCCTTCTCACACCCAAGAAGGATGGGACATGGCGAATGTGTGTCGATAGCAGGGCCATCAACAAGATTACCGTCAAATACAGGTTCCCCATACCTAGGCTTGACGATATGCTCGACATGCTAGCTGGAGCCACCATTTTTTCCAAAATAGACCTTAAAAGTGGCTACCACCAGGTCAGGATAAGACCGGGAGATGAATGGAAAATAGCCTTTAAAACCAAGGATGGACTTTATGAGTGGCTAGTGATGCCTTTTGGGCTATCAAATGCCACGAGCACCTTTATGCGTCTTATGACAGAGGTCCTTAGACCCTACATTGGAGTCTTCCTAGTGGTCTACTTTGACGATATCCTTATCTACAGTCAGTCCAGGGAAGCCCACCTCAACCATCTTAGGCAAGTCTGCACTACCCTAAGGAAAGAAAGTCTCTTTGCCAACTTAGGGAAATGCCATTTCATGACTAAATCCATTACTTTCCTTGGATATGTGGTTTCCACTGAGGGAGTGTCCATGGACCCCGAAAAGGTCCAAGCTATCCTTGACTGGCCAGAGCCCCGAACTCTCCATGAGGTCCGGAGCTTCCATGGGTTGGCCACCTTCTATCGGAGATTTATCCGTGGGTTCAGCATGGTCACAGCCCCCATCACTGATTGCCTTAAAAAGGGGACCTTGGTATGGATCAAATCTGCCTCTAGGGCCTTCCAAGAGCTCAAGGAAAGGATGACCCAAGCCCCGATGTTATGCCTCTCCGACTTCTCCAAAGTCTTTGAGGTGACTTGTGATGCCTCCGGGGTAGGAATTGGCGGGATCCTCAGCCAAGAGGGACACCCCGTGGCCTACTTTAGTGAGAAATTATGTGATGCCAGGATGAAATGCTCCACCTATGACAAAGAATTTTATGCCGTGGTTCAGTCCCTCCGGCATTGGAGACATTATCTCTTGCCCAAAGAGTTTGTCATCTTTTCTGACCACGAGGCCCTGAAATATCTCAACTCCCAATAGAAGCTAAACGCCCGACATGCCCGCTGGGTTGAATACATCCAGTCCTACACTTTTGTAATCAAGCATAAGGCTGGGAGTGAGAATCGTGCCGCAGATGCACTCAGCAGAAGGGTCTCTTTGTTGACCACCATTCATATAGAAGTCATAGGGTTTGAAAGACTCAGGGAAGAGTACTCTGATTGCCCGGACTTTGGGCCTATCCATACCACCCTGTCCACCCACTCACCTAGGGAACACCAAGGTTTCATCTTAGAGGACGGGTTCATCTTCAAAGGCCATAGACTTTGCATACCTAGAACCTCCCTACGGGATTTCCTAGTTTGGGAGTTGCATGTAGGAGGCCTGGCTGGACATTTTGGGGTACACAAGACCATTGCTATGGTTGAGGGTCAATTCTACTGGCCAAGTCTCAAAAAGGATGTAGCCAAAATTGTGGGACAGTGTCGCATTTGTGCCTCAGCCAAACAGACGAGACAGAACACTGGCCTATACACCCCACTCCCTATCCCTGATCGTCCATGGCAGGACCTAAGCATGGACTTTGTCTTAGGCCTACCTAGAACTCAGAAGAAGCATGATTCAATCTTTATCGTAGTGGATAGGTTCTCAAAGATGGCCCATTTCATCCCCTGTTCTAAAACCTCCGATGCCTCCCATGTGGCCCGCCTATTCTTCGATGAGGTAGTTCGCCTCCATGGCCTACCCAAGACCATCATTTCTGATAGGGATGTCAAATTCACCAGCTATTTCTGGAAAACCCTCTGGCACCTAATGGGGACCCTTCTCAAATTTTCCACGGCCTATCACCCTCAAACCGATGGCCAGTCCGAAGTCGTTAATAGGAGTCTTGGGAACCTCCTTCGGTGTCTTGTTGAGGATCACCCAGGGAATTGGGATCTCATTCTACCTCAGACAGAGTTTGCATACAACAACTCAGTGAATAGGTCCATAGGGATGAGCCCATTTGAAGCTATGCATGGGTACAAGCCTAGAAAGCCTACAGATCTCATTCCTTTGCCTCCACATGCTAGAGTGTCTATTAGTGCTGAGTCTTTTGCCTAGCACATGAAAGAATTGCATGAGGAAATCTGCAAACACATTAACAAAAGCAATGAGGTGTATAAGAAATCGGCCGATTCCCACCGACGCCACTAGGAGTTTCGCGTGGGTGACTATGTGATGGTGAGAACCGAGAGACTATTCCCTGGGAATGTCTCCAAACTGAGGTCGCGTGGATCAGGCCCCTTCCAGGTTCTGAGGAGGATTGGCACAAATGCTTACGTGTTGGACCTCCCCGAGGAGTACGGATTAAGTCCCACATTCAATGTGGCTGACTTGGTGCCATACAGGGGTCCCACGGTGACACCTAGTGAGGAAATTGAGCCTGTTCCACCTCTTGAGAGAGCCACCACCCATGAGAGAGCTCCACCAGTCCAGAGGGGCCAACGGGAGCAAATAGAGCGGATATTGGATGAACAGGTCACTATCACCCGGAGCAAAGCATACGAGCGATACTTGGTCAGGTGGAAGGGCCGGCCCCCTTCAGATGATTCATGGGTGAGCAGGGAGGATCTTCAGCAGCTAGACCCCGACCTCCTGGAGCATTATCGCAGTCGAGTGGACCCTTTCTTGACAGAGTCGAGCTCTTCACAGCCCGGGGGAGTTGATGGGGACATCACCCAGGGTTCCCTCTGGCTCGACACCTCTCTCCCTTCCGGAGACAGGGTAGGATGCGGCTTCACGACTTGATGGGTCCACGGCGACACTGGGGCTTACTACTTGGATCATATTGATGTATTTTCCCCTTTTCTTGAGTCATTTTGATGTATTTGCCTTTAGTTTGAGTCACGTCCCTAGGTCATCATGTTATTTACCTATGTTTTATCTACATGTTAGGCTAGAGTGTCGTATGGGCCCAATTAGATGGGCCTGGCCCAGGGGCGCCCTCTTCCTTCCCCACCCCCTTGCTTATTTACTTTTAGCACTTATCTCAGGGACTTCTATGTAATTGTTGGGATCCCTATAAATAGGACCCCAACTCCACTTGAGATGGTTAATGAAAATTTGAAGAATTTGAGCATTAGTGCATCTCTCCCTCTCTCTCTAGCTTTCTCTCTCTCTTCTTCTCTCTCTCACTTAAGGGGGCGAACCCCTCTCTCTCTCTTCCCCCTTCTCTCTCTCTCCCATGGGCGAACCTGCCCCTTCCCCTTCCCCCCCCTTGCCACATCATCAGCCAACTCACCCTTCCACCCTTTCACCTCCCCAAGAGCAATAACTCCCATCAATACCTCCACTTCCCCAAGCAACCCTTCCCATTCCCCATACACCTTCCCCACCTCCAAGGCACCCTTCCCTCTTCCCCAAGCAACCATTCCACTCCCCCACACCCCCATTCATACCCCTAGGGGAATCAAACCCCACTCCCACCACAAGTTGCACACCACCCCTCCCCATCTACCCATCCCCTTGCCTAGGCCGACCCCCTCCATCACCCCTCTCCTAGTTGCGGCCCTCTCACCCCTCCACCCTCTTGGACCTCCTCATTCCCTGCTCCACCCCTCTCACCATTCCTAAACATCCCTCCCCCATCAACCATCACCCCACCACTCCTTCTATTGCTAACTACCACTTCCATTAGCCTAGTTCCACCACCACCTCTTTCACTTTGCCCAAGTCTGCAGGTGGCAGAGAAAGGGTCAACTTGCAGGAGCATCCACGGATTCAAACGGCGTCTTCAGAAGGCGTATCATACCATTCTGGAAAGGTCGTCTAGTTAGCTTTGCAGGAGAGGCGATCCCATCCCATTCTGAGTTCAGGGCTGTCCGGAAGAACCATTCTCCCCCGACTGCGCTGGGTTCCCTCTGCAGAGTGCCTGAACCCAGTTAGAAGCTGCACCACGACCAACGGCGGAAGATTCAGGCCAAGATCCCTTCTACAATGATCTTCCTCCTCCAGTCCTCTGTCAGAATCAAGAAGCAGAACCGCGTTCGGCATCTGGAGGCCAAAGTTACCATTTTTCTCCATCGGCTGCGCGAGTCTGCTTCCCACAGTCCACAGTGACCTGCCTCCACTCTTCTAGAACCCCCTGGTCTTCTCCGACATCAGACGGCTTCCCCGCCTATTTTGCTGCAAAGAGGGATCGTCCACGGTTCCATAAGTTCTGGCCGTTCATGATTCGGAGTCCAGAAGCGGCCGGAGCACCCTCTGCAACCTGCTGCATCAGATTAGTATTTGCCAGTCCCAGATCCTGTTGTCTTGTTCGAACCTCCCCCACGGCTAGTGACGACATTAGAAGAAATCAACATAATTCTGGGGCGTTCAGGTTCATTGTATGAAGAGATTTCCCCTAGTTTCGTCATCGACAAAATTCTTGATCGGGATCTACAGCCGCTACACCTACTGACTGTCACCTTTCACAGCAAGCAAGGCTATTCGGCAGCGGCTCCTTCTCTCGGGTTTCTCAGCAAATCTCCCCTCCCCGCCTGGCTGGCTTAACGCCCATCCCTGTGTGGAGGTAGTGTTTGATTGTAGCAGCAAAATCCCCACCCCAAGTCCACCCTCCTGTGTGAAGCGTAGTGATTGTAACCGTTTTAAAACAGTTCAAGCTTCATCGGCGCAGTGTGCGGGGGAATCCACACTTCCCCGCTCGCCCTCGTCTCCGAACGGGGTTGGTTTCTTCAAACCAACCAGGTGAGCTCTGACCTTTGCTCCATTCCTTTCTGGTGCTTATTCATTTAATATCCGTAGAAATCGCTCCGTTGAGCAAGAGAGAGAGCGCCCGACCCCACGTGCTCCACTTACGAGCGGTCACCGTGGGCAGTGAGAGAGTGGGACCTAGTGCCCCAATTGGCACCGGCCAGCCCCTTAAGTGTGGGCTACGTACCCTTGGGAGGGCAACCCTAGCCTTGCTGGCACTCTACCAGCAAGGGTCTTGATCCATCACCTCCCCTTAGCATCATTTGGTCACCCCGGGCTCGTGTGTGTGCGGCGGCGAATTGGCCCCAATCTAGGACTTGATTGCTATGTGATTGTGATTGCGGAATAGGTCCTAGGTCTCCCGTTTGTTTGCTGCATACCCCTTTGGTTGTTTCACATCATACGTCCACCCCACACTCAAACCAGAGTGTGGATTCCCACTGATACACAGCTTAACGGTTGGGCCTCACAGCTTGCCAACAACTGCTGACTGACAGCTTGATCGCTGGGCAATACAGCTTAGCCGACCAGAGGAACCGATCCTCTGCAACTGTTGAGTGACACAGCTTGCGCTGCTGACTTACAGCTTGAAACAACGGTATAAAAGAAAACAAAAGATGAAGAATCAGAGTGACTGAAAGTTGGATGGAATCGAAAAATAACTGTGGCTCTCGTAGGAGCTGACTGGATTGGATATGATCCAAATTCCAGTTGAGCAGGTCTTCAAGCAGCTTCACTTTCTTTTCCTCGAACTCCCTCACCCTTTCTCTTCCTTCTTCTTCTCACTGCACTCGTGCTTCTCTTTTTACTGATACTATCTCTCCAACTCTTCTCACAAGCTCTCTGGCTCTCAGAGTCTTCTGCTCTCTTTTTCTTCTTCTTCAGCTCTACTCTCGTTCTACTCTACTTCTCTCCTCAGATCTCGACTCATATATCTTCAATTCCAGCATTGTCTTTTCTGTTCGCAGAAGAAGGGTCTTATATATCTTCAGTCAGGGACCCACGAGCTCACGCACTTGGCGTGTGGAGGGAACACTCCCACCAAAAGGCTTCTAGAAAGCCGTAGCCACGTGTTAGAATCTGAACACTATAGCTTTCCACATCGCAGCTCTTTTCAGGGATGATCCGCCTTGGATCACGTGCCCTCCTTAAGGTCACGAACAGTTGTCCTGGTAATATGTCAAAACATATAACTGTTAGATAGGTATGAATGTTGCACCAGCTTGATAAGGTATAAAAGCAGGCATGCATAGACTCAATATAGCATAAGATCACATATGCACAGACTTAATTTGTTCACACAGCAAGCCCATGCACATACTAAATCTGAGTGCAGAGTACAAAGATGCACAGACTTCGTGTGTTCATAAGCAGGAAGTGCACTGACTTGGGAAGTGAAGACAATACCTCCACCAACTCAGCCTGCCCGATGCAAAGAATGCTCAGACCTACATGACATGAACTTAACACATATGCACCGACGAAGGCCATCACATTAAAATATGCACCGAATCAATGAGCCTAAAGATAGTATGCACAGACTTGCTTGTGTGCATGCAAGACAGATTGCACTGACTTTAAAACTACTAGCATGAAGTGATGCACTGACTTATATGCTCGCAGCAACAAGAGTTGCACTGAGTTGGTTAGCACAAGGTAGACTTGCACGGACCATGTGAATGCATGAAATGCAACTTGCACCGAGTTTGGTCTCTCACACGCAAAGTGTGCACCGACTTTAACATGCACGCTGTAGTCATGTGCACAGACTACGTGCGCTATAGTGCATTGCACCGACTTGAAACATGAGCTAAGCTAAACATTTGAGGAGTGCAACGACTCCGACTTGATTGCGTGCAATGGTGCGAGAGGTGCACCGACACGGCTACAGGGAGATGCACATGCATAGAGCAGATGTGCACCGACTCAGCTAAGTGTAGACTGAATCATGCACAGACTTGGTGAGCATATATGCCTAGGCCTATATGCATATGGTAGAAGATGCACTGATGAATGAGCATGGCAGAGGTGCACACTATAGTGAATGCATCGACCTTGAAATGCAAGGCAGAGGTACCTAAGTCCAGCTGTATGGACACTTGCACAGAGTTGTGCAACGTGTGTAGTCCAACCATATGCATATGAACTGAGACATGCTCGGACCTTATGATGAAATATAAAGTGAGCAGCGTTCATGCAAAGACTTGCTACAGTGAGGTGCACAGACTTCACAGACCACCAGACTACTAAGAGATGCACCCTTGGACATATGCACTGGCCTCATGTGCATACAAAGTTATGACAAATGCATGCTTTAACATCAACACATGACCTTATAAAATCAACATATAGCAAACAAAATTCTCATCAATTCTCATTTAAGAAGTATCAATCAATCATCTCAAGTATATGTATGGTGATTCATAGTGCTTGCTATCATCAAAACCACAGGGGCACAACATAGACCGGGCCCTTATGATGCATTGGCATTGATTTAGTGGATCCAAGATCCCAAGTAACCATCTTAGACATTCATTGGAATAGGCCAGGAATTTTCAAGGTCAAGCTATGCAGTTTATCTTCTAGGATCAAGGGGATTTCAATAGTTGAATCGGAAGCCAAAAGATCATGGCTTGCAAAAGACAGGAATACAATCAGGATTGATTGTAGCACAAGCCATCCAAGGCATGGTTATTGAGGCACAAAAGAAACACACAGGAAACACGCTTCTATATGAGTCGCGGTCATACATGGGCCGCAACAAGGCAAAACAATCTATATATGGACCGCGACGGTTGATACTGGGCCAGAGGGGCAAAGCCCAGCGCCAAGGATGAAAACGGTCCAGTGACAACCTCAACTAGTTTGGGCCTAGCAAGACTAAAACAATCGACTTAATGGGCTCCCAGCCCGCCCAAGACATGGTGGAAGCGAACCAAGGTCCAGCCCACACCTCTCAGGTCGAGTTAGAGGCTATAGGTCGGCTCAAACATGGCTAGGTCGATGGAATTCAAGGAAAAATTGACCAGTAGAACCTGGCACTTAGCCAGTTAGATGCGGTCACAATAGAGCTACTTCAAAGGTCAGGCGGTCACACCTGGGCCGCAACTTGATGGTAGCAGTCCCAAAAGGGCCGCACTCAACAGGAAAGTCCCGATTATGGGCTGTGAAAACACGTGATTCGATCTAGTCGATAAGTTCAGGTTTTGGGGGTACAAACTGCCCGGTGTCCTAGTGGGAATCCCAAGCTCGCAGGGGCTTATGGAGGTCTCGTAATAGAGGTCTTAGTCTGACGGAAGAAATATCCGGCAGAGAGTCCCAACTATTACAAGATTGAGGGCTACGAAAACTCGAAAAACAACATTATCGCGGTCAACCAGCACCGTCGGAGTGGTGTGACTGTCAAACAAACCTAATAATTTTTCCTCAATTGCAATCAATGGATAATAACATTGAATTAACCAATTCACCATTTTGTCTTTTATTATGCATTTTAAGGGAAACAAATATGATGATACAATTGTGGGTAAAAGTAAGATCTTGGCAGCCATGATCACAGTTTTAACAGTTATTGACATTGCTCCATATGATCCATTTATTTAGTGGGTTTCTACCCTACTCATGCTGTCTAAATAGGATGAAACATAATTAATGAAAATAGATCTGTGCGTTAAAGGCGGTCTTGACAGGGCCGCTAGGATCAGAAGCGGTCAGGAACTGGCCGCAAGCCAAGACCTTACAGTCTATCGCGGGGCCGCTAACATCTAATGAGTTTCAAAAAAATTCGAAAGGGTGAAAATGGCATGTCGCGAGGCCGCCAAGATCAGAGGCAGTTCCTGGTGCGATCGCCGCCAGGACGTTACGTCTGGCTTCCGGCGAACTCTGATAGTCCTCGATTTCAACATGAAATTCTCGTGATACAGTGCATAAAAATTGGGCAAAATGCTATGAATACAAAGAGGACAAGAAGGCGCACATAGCATGATTAATTTGGATTTGAGCCTGCTATAGCCAAGCATTAATCAAGATAAATGGAAGTAACGAGTTCGGTGCCCTAATCGACATGCTCCGACTAAAACATGAACTACGATCTCAATACTCAATATAAATTAGGGCTTTTGATACATAAGGGAAGAGGACTCGAAGATGCTTCCAATGATATATCTTTACTAGGGTTTAGTCCATTATCACCTACCTAAATCGAAGATCAAAGAGGACATCAAACAGTCGACACCGCACGAACTCCGCACTCCCCAACCTTGACGATTCCTCCCTCGAACGTGCTCCTCGCCTGCCACCTCAGCAAATGGGGGTTCTACGTCGGGCTATGGTTAGTTTTATAGCAGGAAATTCAATCTTGGGGGTGAGATAAGGCTGAGAAAAGTCCTCAAAGTTGATCGTGCGTGAAACTCGCGCTTGACCGGGTCGCGTCGCCATCTTGCTCCAAATTGAGCTCCTAGGGTTAGGGTTTTCACACACAATGAGAGGGGAAAAGGCTACCCATCAAGGCCGTTCGAAAGGGCCTAGATTGGGCTCAAATTATCGAGATTTGGGCTCGAATTAAGCGATCTAAGGTCTGATTAGATTAAACTCGATTTTAGCCCTAATTCTATTAATTCAGCTTGTTAAAAAATTTATTTAGGATTCGACCAAGAAGTCAAATTGCCTAAACTTTTAGTCCTCTACACGATTATGAATTTTTTAGATTTTTATAAATTAGTTAAAACTTCACCTAAAGGAATTTCCAATTTAATAATAAATAATTTTCTTAATTATTACCTTTTATATTATTTAATGAATTCTCGGGGTGCTACACCCTCCCCCACTTTAAGGAATTTGGTCCTCCAAATTTACTGCACTTATCAAAATGGAGAAAAACTAAGGTTACTGACCTTAAAATAAATCAGGGTATTGCTTCCGGATAGCTTCCTCAGACTCCCAAGTAACTTCCTCGATCCCACGTCGGCTCCACTGAATTTTGACCATCGGTATGGACCGATTCCTGAGTTGTTATTGCTTCCTGTCCAAAATCTTGATGGGTCTCTCCTCATAAGATAAATCTTCCTTCAACTCTAGGTCCGCAAGTTGAATGATGTGTGTGGGGTCGTAAACATACTTTTGCAGCATAGATACATGGAAAACATTATGTACTCCAGATAACTGGGGTGGCAAAGCCAACCTATAGGTAACTTCTCCAACTCTCTCCAGAATCTCAAATAGGCCAATGTATCTCAGACTTAGCTTGCCACGAATGCCAAACCTCCGAACTTCTCTCATAGGCGAAACCTTCAAAAATACATGCTTGCCTACTAGAAACTCCAAGTTTCTCCTTCTATTATCTGCATAGCTTTCCTCTCTTGACTGTGCAACTTGCAGACGATCCCAGATAACCCGGATATTCTTGGATGATTCTGAAATGAGATCCGGTCCTAACCATTGGTTCTCACCTACCTCATCCCAGCACAAAGGTGATTGGCAACTCCTTCCATAAAGAGCCTCAAATGGTGCCATCTGGATACTAGACTGATAACTGTTATTGTAGGTAAATTTTATTAGGGCCAAATGTTCGTGCCAACTGCCACCAAAGTCGATCATGCAAGCCCTTAGCATATCTTCGACAATCTGATTAGTTCTCTCGGTTTGCCCGTCCGTCTAATGATGAAAAGCAGTACTAAAGTTTAGACGGGTTCCCAAGGACTCCTGTAAACCTCTCCAAAAATGTGAAGTGAATCTGGGATCTCTGTCTGACACAATATTCATAGGTACACCATGAAGTCTTACCACTTCCTTCATGTACAAAGCAGCCAAAACATCTACTGTCTACTTCGACTTAATGGACAAGAAATGCACAGATTTAGTCAACCTATCCACAATTACCCATATTGCATCGAAGCCTCCACGAGTTCTCGATAAGCCCATTATAAAATCCATGCCGATGCTCTCCCACTTCCACTGTGGTATATCGAGTGGTTTTAACTTCCTGGTAGGTCTAAAATACTCGGCCTTCACTTGTTGGCATACCAGACATCTACTTACGAACTCTGCCACTTTCCATTTCATATTTGGCCACCAAAAGGTCCTCTTTAAATCTCGGTACATCTTAGTGGCTCTAGGATAAATAGTATACTTGGATCTATGGGCTTCCTCAAGAATCTTGCTCTTCACTTCGGCTAAATCAGGGACACATGTCCTTCCTCAGAATAACAACCTGTCATCATTGGCCAAAATAAAACTGTTCTATTACTTAGACTTCCCATGATCTCTACTAGCACTGGATCATTATCTTGCAGGGTCTTAATTTCCATCAACAGCTCGGGACGAAGCTGAAACTGAGCGATCATAACCTGATCCTTACTAACATTAAGGTCTAGACTAGTCAACTACTCCGGCAGTCTCCATTCTTGCAACATGAGACTAGACAACTTTACTATCGGCTTACGGCTCAAAGCATCAGCCACTACATTACCTTTCCCAGGGTGATATTCTATGGAGAAATCAAAATCTTCTAAATATTCAAGCCATCTTCTGTGCCTCATGTTAAGCTCTTTCTAAGAGAACAAATTCTTCCAGCTCTTATGATCAGAAAATACAGTAAAAGTCTCTCCATACAAGTAATGCCTCCAAATCTTCAAGGTGAAAACCACTGCAGCGAGCTCTAAGTCATGGACAGGATAGTTCTCTTCATGCTTCCTCAGCTGTCTAGAAGAATAGGCTATCACCCGACCATGTTGAATAAGCACACAACCTAGACCAATGCACGAGGCATTAGTATAGACTTCAAATCCTCCTCCTCCAGAAGGCAAGGCCAAAACAGGGGCAGTGGTCAAACATTCCTTCAAGGTCTGGAAACTTCATTCACATTCTTTCGACCACTCAAATCGATTCTCCTTGCGGGTCAATCTGGTCAGAGGTACTGCAATCTTGGAGAAATCCTTAATGAATCTCCGATAGTAACCTGCTAGGCCTAGAAAACTTCTCACTTCGGTTACATTTGCAAGCCTATCCCAGTTTCTCATTGCCTCTACATTAGAGGGATCTATAGAAATTCCATCTTTAGAAATAATGTGTCCCAGAAAAGACACTTCTTGCAGCCAGAATTCACACTTGCAAAACTTGGCGTACAACTGTTGGTCCCTCAATATCTGCAATGCCATCCTCAAGTGCTCTGCATGCTCCTCCTTGCTCTTGGAGTATATCAAAATATCATCGATGAAAACCACGACCCACTGATCTAAGTAGGGCCGGAACACACTATTCATTAGCTGCATAAAGGTTACAGGAGCATTCGTTAGACCAAAAGGTATTACAACAAACTTGAAATGCCCATACTTTTAAAGATATCTTCATCCTTGATCTGCAACTGATGATACCCCGATCACAGATCAATCTTGGAAAAATACTGTACTCTCGCTATCTGATCGAACAACTCATCTATTCTCGGCAACATGTACTTATTCTTGACAGTAAGCTGGTTAAGCTAGCGGTAATCAATACACAGCCTCAAAGAGTCATCCTTCTTCCTTACAAACAATACTGGGGCTCCCCACGGGGATGTACTCGGACGAATAAACCCCTTCTCAAGTAACTCCATTAATTGCTCTTTCAATTCTCTTTACTCCGCAGGAGACATACGATACGGAGCTTTAGAAACTGGAGACGCGCCAAAAACTAGATCAATTGAAAGACTACCTCTCTCTCTGGTGGAAGACCTGGCAAATCTTCAGGAGACACATCCGGGAATTCTCGAACAATAGCAATGTCCTCAATCTCCAACTCCTTCTTGTCGGTCAAAGAAATCAATGCCAAAAATACCTGACATCATTTCCTCAACAACTTCTTGGCCTGAAGTGTCGATATAAGTGGCACAGACTTAGAATGCCTAACCCCGACAAAAGAAAGCTTGGGGTGCCCAGAGAAAGACACGGTGCCTGATTTACAATGAACGCTAGCCTCATACCTAGCTAACTAATATGCTCCTAGGATTACATCATAATCCTTCATCTTCATACAGACCAAATCAGCTGGCATATTCAGTCCATTAACCAAAATCTTACTAGAAGGATAATAGTACTTAATTACTGAACCCGAACCAATAGAGGTTGATATTTCTAGTTGAAAGTTCATCAATACAGGTTTCGTAGATATAGACTTAGCAAAACTTTGAGAAATAAAAGAATATGTTGCTACGATATCAAAGAGAACAAATGTGGGCTTATCAAAAACAACAAGTGTACCTTCAACCAATCCACCCTCCTCGGTGGCTTCTACCTTGGTTTCCTGTAAGGCTTGGAGCTTGCCCTGCCGCTTCTGGCCTCCTTGCTACTTGTTCGGTGTAACTTGATCAGACAGGAGAGGACACTCAGGGATACGATGGTCCCTGCTCCCACAACACAAACAGGCGCCTAGCTTGCGCCAGCATTCTTCCATCTGGTGACCCGGACGGTCACAGTACTTGCAAAGGGCTTTGGATGATGCAACCGGACCTAACTTATTGTCATCACTTCTCAGCTTCTTATCCTTCCACGAACTAGACCTGCCAGTGGGCCCCTTCTTGGCATTGTTGGGTTTGAAACTCCAAGAACTAGTGGTCTGCTCTTTCTTGGTGTTCCTTCCTTGGATCCTCTCAGTCATCTCCATGGTATCTTCGAGAACTTGGGCCTTTCTCACAATTTCAGCATAAGTGTGGATCTCCAAAGGTGCCAATTGGTTAATACTGAAGCTTCAATCCATTGAGAAACCTCTTGGCCTTCATCTTTTCCGTAGATACCAAATGCGACTCATAGCGGGATAATCTGGCGAACTGAGCTTCATATTCAGCAACCGATAAGTTCCTTTTCTTCAAAGCAGCGAACTCCGCTGCCTTCTTCTCTTGTACTCTATCCGAGAAATATTTACTGTTGAAAAGCTCCTCAAACTTTTTCCATGATACCTGCCTATCTCCTAGTGTGGCTTTTACTGCATCCCACCACGTTCGAGCATCACGTTCCAATTGGAAGGTAGTCAAGAGAACACACTCCTGGTCACTGCATTGCATAACTTCAAAAATCTGATCCATCTCTTTTAGCCAATGCTCAGCTTCATCCGGATCCGCCGAACCACTAAATCGTGGGGGATTCAATCCTCAAAAATTTCGGTGGAGATCACCGGCTCCATGGTGTGCTCCGCCTCCTTGGGCCACCTACTGGAGGGCCCGAGTCAAACCATGCACTATACGCTGCATGTCCCTCCACTGTGCACGCTCAGCTGCCATCGGAACTGACTCCTATACGTAGAAAAATTAATTAGATCGACCTATCGAGATTTCCTTTAAAGATTATTAGTTAACTTTACCCGAGTCTCTATCCCATCTCACCAGGTTGGATCCTTATACTTTAACAAGGTCACGGGTTCTACGACACTACTTAGAAACCTAGGCTCTGATACCACAAAACTATCATGCCCTGACGCGGAATATCGGAATATAGCAGTTATATACATTCATGATAAAGAGAGTAATAATGAAAATAAAAGAACATAATTACAAAGAGAAAGAATTACTCCAAAGATACCAATTTACTCATAAATGTGAGAATAAAATGTTTCCAACAACCTCATAACACCTTACATCATGACTCGAAGAAAAGGAAATAAAGAAAAGATTACAACTCTTAACGACAACTCTTAATGACATTACTAAACAACGACTCATCAAAACCACTATGTGACCATTCCACAAATCTACTAAGACAACGGTCTAGTACACATCTAACGGGTCCACTCCGGTCTTCACTCTTGCCCATCCCCGTCCGTTTGCGTTTCATCATCAGAGCTACCTAAAATGGGGGGAAAATCTGGGTGAGCGAACGCTCAGTAGGTAATAGCAGGCAAATTTAAGTAGTTAACCAATTTAATCGTATGTCATGCGAGTAAATAAGACTGAGTTAATAACGTTCACTAGTCACGATGGGAAAAAAAGAACAACTCGGAATAAGTAGAACAAAGATATAACATAACCAGGAATTGGCCGATCAAGCACGCCACAAGCAAGTCATGTAGAGATGAATTCCATGTAGGAATCCAATAACTTGTAGAAATGTATAGAGAAATGAATATAATAGACAACACGCTAGTCATGCACTCGGTGCAATACCTCACCATGTCATTACAACTCCCCGGGGCACTAGTACTTTTCGAGCGCTCCTCCTAGGACCAGACCGGGCCCTTATGATGCGCTGGCATTGATTTAGTGGATCCAAGATCCCAAGTAACCATCTTAGATATTTATTGGAATCGGCTAGGAATTTTCAAAGTCAAGCTATGTAGTTTATCTTCTAGGATCAAGTGGATTTCAATAGTTGAATGGGAAGCCATAGAATCATGGCTTGCAAAAGACAGGAATACAATCAGGATTGATTGTAACACAAGCCATCCAAGGCACGGTTATTGAGGCACAAAAGAAACATGCGGGAAACATGCTACTAGATGAGTAGCGGTCATACATGGGCTGCAACAAGGCAAAATAGTCTATATATGGACTGCAATAGTTGATATTGGGCCAGAGGGGCAATGCCTAGCACCAAAGATGAAAATAGTCCAGTGACAACCACAACTAGTTTGGGCCCAACAAGACTAAAATAGTCGACTTAATGGGCTCCCAACCCGCCCGAGACATGGTGGAACCAAACCAAGGTCCAACCCACACCTCTCAGGTCGAGTTACAGGCTATAGGTCGACTCAAACGTGGCTAGGTCCATGGAATTCAAGGAAAAATCGACTAGCAGAACCTGGCACTTAGATAGTTAGATGTGGTCACAAAAGAGTTGCTTCAAAGGTCAGGCGGACACACCTGGGCCGCAACCTGATGGTAGCGGCCCCAGAAGGGCCGCAATGAAAAGGACAGTCTCGATTCTAGGCTGTGAAAACACGCGATTCGATCAAGTCGATAAGTCAAGTTTTGGGGGTACAACCCGCCTGGTGTCCTAATGTGAATCCTAGGCTCGCGGGGGCTTATGGAGGTCTCGTAATAGAGGTCCTAGTCTGACGGAAGGAATATCCGGCGGAGAGTCCCAACTATTACAAGATTGAGGACTACGAAAACTCAAAAAATGAGATTATCGCGGTCAGCTAGCACTGTCGGAGTGGTGTGACTGTCAAACAAACCTAATAATTTTTCCTCAATTGCAATCAATGGATAATAACATTGAATTATCCAATTCACCATTTTGTCTTTTATTATGCATTTCAAGGGAAACAAATATGATGATACAATTGTGGGTGAAAGATAGATCTTGGCAGCCATGATCATAGTTTTAACAGTTATTGACATTGCTCCACATGATCCATTTATTTAGTGGGTTTCTACCCTACTCATGCTGTCTAAACAGGATGAAACATAATTAATGAAAACATATCTGTGCGTTAAAGGCGGTCTTGACAGGGCCGCTAGGATCAGAAGCAGTCAGGAACTGGTCGCAAGCCAAGACCTTGCGGTCTATCGTGGGGCCGCTAACATCTAATGAGTTTCAAAAAAATTTGAAAGGGTGAAAATGGCCTGTCGCAAGGCCACCAAGATCAGAGGCGGTTCCTGGTGCGACCGCCGCCAGGACACCACGTCTGGCTTCCGATGAACTCCGATAGTCCTCGATTTCAACATGAAATTCGTGTGATACAATGCATAAAAATTGGGCAAAATGCTATGAATACAAAGAGGACAAGAAGGTGCACAACATAGAATGATTAATTTGGATTTGAGCCTGCTATAGCCAAGCATTAATCAAGGTAAATGGAACTAACGAGTTCGGTGCCCTAATGGACATGCTCCGACTAAAACATGAACTACGATCTCAATACTCAATATAAAATGGGGCTTTTGATACAAAAGGGAAGAGGACTTGAGGACGCTTCCAATGATATATATTTACTAGGGTTTAGTCCACTATCACCTACCTAAATCGAAGATCAAAGAGGACGTCGAACGCTCGGAACCGCACGAACTCCGCGCTCCACAACCTCGACGATTCATCCCTCGAACGTGCTCCTCGCCGGCCGCCTCAGCAAATGGGGGTTCTAGGTCGTGCTAGGGTTAGTTTTATAGGAGGCAATTCGATCTAGGGGGCGAGATAAGGCTAAGAAGAGTCCTCAAAGTTGATCGTGCGCGAAACTCGCGGTTGACCGGGTCGCGCCGCCATCTCGCTCCAAATTGAGCTCCTTGGGTTAGGGTTTTCGCTCACAACGAGAGGGGAAAAGGCTACCCATCAAGGCCGTTCGAAAGGGCCTAGTTTGTGCTCAAATGATCGAGATTTGAGCTCGAATTAAGTGATCTAAGGTCTGATTAGATTAAACTCAATTTTAGCCCTAATTCTATTAATTCGGCTTGATAAAAAATTTATTTAGGGTTCGACCAAGAAGACAAATTATCTACACTTTTAGTCCTCTACATGATTATGATATTTCTATATTTTTATAAATTAGTTAAAACTTCACCTAAAGGAATTTCCAATTTAATAGTAAATAATTTTCTCAATTATTACCCTTTATATTATTTAATGAATTCTCGGGGTGCTACAGGAGGGCACCGATATTATCACGCCCCGACGTGGAATATCGGGACTGGCAGTAGAAACACGTAATAATAATATGTTGATTTACAGACATGATGTGCTAAAGCTATGAGATCAACATCACACAACTCCATTCATTAGATGACAATTAAATAATCCGGATTCCAATCACATAAACTCCCTAAAACAATCTTTCGACAACATCCACTTAACACTATTACATTGCTGAATTCAAATTACAATCCTCTCACAACATAAATAGACACAAATACTATGACTAGATCCACAGGCTTCAAACTGGCTCGCTCCAAGGCCATCACTCTTGCCCATCCCCATCAATCTGTGAATCCTCTCTTGAGCTACCTGAAAAGGGGAACAACTGGGTGAGCGAACGCTCAGTAGGTAATAATAGGCAAATTTAAGTGATTAACCAATTAAATTGTTTTTTAAGCGTGAAAATAAAGAACGAAATGAAATGATAATATGACAACAAGATAATCGAATGAAGGCAAGATCATGATATAACTAGAAATTGGCCAATCAAGCAAGAACTAACCAAGTCAAGAAAAATTCAAGTACTAGATTACTGTCGTAGACATCACTCTAATCATGCACTCAGTGCAATGCCTCACCATGTCATTCAAACTCCCCGGGGCACAAGTACTTTTTGGGCACTCCTCCAAGGACCAGATCGGGCCCTTATGATGCGTTGGCATTGATTTGTTGGATCCAAGATCCCAAGTTATGTCTAGACATTAATCAAGTTAAATGGCCAATAATGTCAAGGTATAACTTACCTCGGAGGATCCCAAGGATAAGTTGAAGAGATATTTTGACCAGAAAATTTAAGTTATCAAGAACCAATCAGGTCCTTGGATTCAAACACGAATGATCACGAAAAATAACTTCTGGTTGATAAGTGGTCTAAACTGGGCCGCTCAACAAATACACGGTCGATACTGGACCGTTCAGGACAGAAATGGGCTGAGGATCTGGTGCGGACACCCGAGCAGTTGAGCGGCGTGACACACCGAGCCACCGGTACCGCACACGGAGCACGACTCGAGCCACCTCAGCGTCCATCTGGTTCGGAGATAGTCTGGAGACTCCGCCTTGAGCCTCCCCATTTATCATATTTAGTTAGACTTTATGTGTGTGTAATTTGTGTTTATTTCATTGTATTCGGTATGTAATTATGAGTGTACGATTGGCTTATTTGCAAAATGGGACCCTTAGGCCCCACGGGCCCCCCAGGCCCCATCCCATTGATCCACCTCAGCCCATGGGCCCCATGTGGGGTCAGTCAACATGTCAAATGGAGGCATCTAGAAGTTTGAATGGTAAAAGGCACATGGGAGACAAGTGGACTTCAAAGTCCAAGGTGGCTACCAAACTTGTCCCCCCTTGCCACCATAGTCAATAGGCCGCCCCCCTCCCCTTATTTTTTATTTATTTTTGTGTGTGTGTGTCACATGCCATCCCAGCCCTTCATCCCTCACCCCAAGATCCTACGGTTGTGGATGGATGTGAGATGTAACCTATTTAAGCTTGCATTTTTCATTTTGGAAGAATTAATGCCATTTGAACTTGGAAAATTGCTTGAGCAAAGGCCTAGGCCGCCCCTCTCTCCCCCTTGCAGCTGTGAAGGTTGCTTCTTGGTGGTGTGACTCCACCCTATCAGTTCTGGTCGCCGCCGCCGCCGCCACGAGCCGCCACCGCACCGCCATCGCCATCAATGGAGTTCTGCCTACGCAGTACCACAGCAGCTTGCTCGAAATTCACAGGTCTTCCCCGAGCTCATTTGGCTACCAAATTTGGAGGAGTGGTTCCTGGGATGTTCCTCTCCACCCACTAAAATCAGGCCAGCATTCAGATCACGTTTCTTAATTTTTGATTTTCGTCCACTCTTCCATTTCGGTTCTGCCAGAGTTCTGTCTAGGTTCATCTCTGCCCTGAGTTTCATGTCTTAGATCCACTTTTTGATTTTTTTTAGTTCGCCCATTTTTATTGGGGCTTCCATCCATCCACCCCTTCATCCATAATTTTTCTCAATTTTTGATTCTCCCATCTCATATTTTCTAAAAATCATTCTCAGACCCATCTACAGTTCTATCTACCTATTCCCAGATCCGACCACCAATCACCCCAAAAATCATAACAAGTCTCCATCACCTCCAAATAAAATTCCCAAAATAGTCCCAGTTCTGTGGTTTGATTCCCTACAACTTCAAAGAAGAGCTTGAAGTCTGAATCCAACTGTACATAGGTGGTCAATGGCCATTTACAGGAAACTGATATGCTAATCTGATATTTCGGGAGCAGTGGAGCAGAGAATTGCAAAATAGTTAAAGCCTAGGTCCGCATAGGTTCAGAAGAGTCCACTGGCCCTAGATTGAAGGATTTTGAATCCTCTTTCCAACGGCGCTGGTTTCGTTGCATTCCGACGACGGAGCTGATTGCAGCCGCCGTTTTCTCCGGAGCGCGCGCCTGAAAATAGTAACTAAAAATCCGTGGGCAGCAACTTCACAACGTGGGAATCGGAGCCGATCGGCCACCGATCGGTGTTTCCGGCCGACCGCCATCCGTGGAGGCGCGCCACCAGGGGTCCCCATCACAGTGGGTCCCACTCCTGCAGATCCGGAGGCCAGCGCCACCCGTGGGCCCCACGGGCCCGCAGAACCCGCCGTTCGGAAAGCACGACAACGGGGAGTTCAGCACCGCCGGGCGACATCAAGATGCTGCCCGTCAACCCGATTTGCGTGATTCCCGGACCCCACATGTGACCTTTTACCTATCTGCATGGAGTGGGTCAAATCATTGTACTATTGTAAAATTGTTTAACCGGGGATCCGTAATTCGGCCGGGGTTGTCTTCGCCACGCCGGGTGAGTGGAGGTAAAGGTCTTAACCTCTTGGCGTTTATTGCTTAGCTAGTATATGGTCTTTTGCCGCTGCCGAGAGTGTAGGTACTAGCCCGTGTGTCCATGTCACCGCTGTGAGAGTGAGAGTGACCCGTCCCGCGACTCGATCCGAGTCCGGAAGTTGAGTCGGACTACCCTTGACCTCCGCCGGTTCCTTAACCGCGCACGGTCCGCGCTTTCCCTCGCTTGGGACGACGAGTGAGCTTCCACTTCTGTAGGCGACGTTTCGCCACTAGGAGCTCGTAGTGTCGGGCCTAGTGTCTCCCTGGAGTATGTTGATGGTCGTGTCTTCATCTAGAGTCCAAGGGTGGCACCATATAGTGTCGTCTCCCGTGTCCGTCCCGCATCAGGATCAGCCTCACCGATGTCAAGGGTACACGGTCCATGTCAGGCCGTTCAAAGAATTGGACGATCAATAATGGACCGCTCAAGGCTAGCAGAGCTGGGAGCCCAAGAATAAAATAAACGGGCCTTATGGGGCCGCTCAATAGATGGACGGTCCAATAAGATCCACTCTATGACGTGGGCGGTTCAAATTAGTCCGTTCAACAGAACTTAGCACAAGGAATTAGAAATCTACCCAAATGGGCTCCGGGCTGTCATAAGTGGGGAAGAACTGAACCAGGTCCAGCCCACTGTTCACTGGTCAGCCTAGGGCTTATCGGGTCGATCCAAACATGATTTGGTCAAAGATAGAACAAGGTTAATCGACCAAGGTAAGTGGAACTTGGCCAGAGTTGCACAGTTCTTAATGGGCCGCCAACTGAGTCAGACAGTCCCTTCTGGGCCGCGCAAACCTCAGGGGGTCCAAGTTGAGCCGTGACTCACAACATGATAATCCAAGCAATTCGGTCACGTACACAGGTTCAGGCCTTGGTGGTACAACCTGCCCGGCGTCCTAGTGGGAATCCTAAGCTCGCGGGGGCTTACGGAGGTCCCGTAATGAAGGTCCTAGTCCGACGGAAGGAATATCTAGCGTAGCGTCCCAATCATTACAAGAAAATGAGGCTATCAAATCATCGAAAATCAGTATGGCGGTCTGTCAATCCTACCAGAGTAGAACGACTGCCAAACAATCCTAATAGCATGAAATCATGGTTGAATTAACATATTGAAATAAATTAAGGCTATGATGAAAGAATAGTCAAACATTATGAAATCTGTTCTCACATATGTTCATTTTTCTTATGGGTTATTAACCTATCATTAGCTATAATTCTACTAAGTTAAATCTTGCTAAAAAAGTAAATGAGCAGTTCTGTACAATTGGGCGGTTCTGTCTGAGCCGCTCACGGCCTCGGCGGTCGCACGACAGTCGGTTCAGCCCTTTCAGGTCCGAAGGCCAGCTAGGGTTGAGCGGTCTGTAATGTGCCGCTGGGAAACATGCACGGTCTGGAATAGGCCCCCAAATGACATGGCGATTAGGGTTATGCCGCGCAAACTACGAAACTGATCAAAAGTACAATACATCAATGGTCAGGAACTAGCCGCCTGACATGGATGGGCGGTCTATCGTGAGGCCGTGCAAATCAACCCAGCCCGCCACCCCTTCATCTTATCCATTGCCGGCGGGGTTGGCTAGGGTTAGCAAGAATGTCTAAATACGAACAATATAAAGCATAAAAATTAGGGCTTTTATAGTCAAAAGAATGAGCATGAAAAGTTTTACAAGATAGCATGATCAATTTCGTGTTTAGTGCCTGAAATCCGTACGTAAATCAAGATGGAACAATGTTAACCCTAGTTCTAGCATGCTTCCACTAAACCTCGAAATACTAACAGGACACTAGATTAAAATTGGGGCTTTCTAGACCAATCGAAAGAGGATAGAACAACGCTTCTTTTGATACATCACAGTTAGGGTTTGGCTTGCTATCACCTACCTTATTCAAAGGATGAAGGAAGAAGAGGGATGTCGACGTGCTAGGTACACACCTCCAAAGATCACCGAAATTCTCCCTCGATCGAGCTCCTCTCCGGCCGCCACAGTAACTAAAAAATTCTAGGGTTGCTAAGGGTCATTTTTATAGGTTCAATTGAGTCTAGGGAGTCCTAATCACGAAGATAGAGTCCTATCATCGTGGACGTGCGAGATTCGTGCAAGACCGAGTCTATCCACTACTTCGCCGCCAAATACTCCTCCTAGGGTTAGGGTTTTGAAGACTAATCAGAGGGGAAACAAAGAGTTAATTTTAGCCTTTCATTTGCATCCAGTTTCAGCTTAAATGGTCGGGTATTGGGCTCGAATTTCGTGTTTTAAGGTCCGATTAGGCTAAGTGTAGTTTTGGGCCTTAATCTGTTAATTCAACTTAGTTAAATATTTTATTTAGGCTGGTCATAGAAGATAATTTTACTAAGCGTTTTATCCACTATGAGATTCTAATTTTTCCAGATTTTTATAAAATGGTCGAATTTTGACTTATCTTATTTCTTAAGGAATCTCTTATTAATTTTCTCAAAATTTTTATTCTTTAATAAATCGGGGTGCTACACCCTCCCCCACTTAAAGGAATTTGGTCCTCCAAATTCACTACACTTAATAGAATGGGGAACGAGATAACTCACCTAGAATAAGTCGGGATATTGCTTCCGCATGGTTTCTTCGGATTCCCAAGTAGCTTCTTCGGTTCCACGCCGACTCCACTGAACTTTAACCATGGGTATAGAACGACTTCTAAGATGCTACTGCTTATGATCCAGAATCTTGAGAGGTCTTTCTTCATAAGTCAAATCTTCCTTCAGTTCCAAATCCGCATGCTAAATGACATGAGTGGGGTCGTACACATATTTTCGCAACATAGACACATGGAAGACATTGTGTACTCCTGATAACTGAGGTGGTAGTGCTAAACGATAAGCCACCTCCCCCACTATTTCCAGAACATCGAATGGACCCACATATCTTAGACTCAACTTGCCTTGAATACCAACCTGCAAATCCCTCTCATGGGAGAAACCTTCAAAAACACATCTTCACCAACCTGAAACTCCAAGGCTCTCCTTCTGTTGTCGGCATAACTCTTCTGTCTTGATTGTGCTACTAGCAATCGATCTCTAATAATACGGATATTCTTGGATGATTCAGAAATGAGATCTGGTCCCAGCCATTGCTTCTCACTTACCTCATCCCAACATAATGGAGATCGACAGCTTCTTCCATACAAAGCTTCAAATGGAGCCATCAGAATGCTAGACTGATAACTGTTATTGTAGGTGAATTCAATCAAAGCCAAGTGATCACTCCAACCACCTCTAAAATCAATCATGCAGACTCTAAACATATCTTCCACTATCTGGTTGGTTCTTTCAGTCTGTCCGTCTGTTTGTGGATGAAAAGTAGTACTGAAATTAAGATAGGTTCCCAGAGATTCTTGCAGTCCTTTCCAAAAATATGAGGTGAATCTGGGATCTCTATCAGACACAATGCTGACCGGAATACCATGGAGTCTTACAACTTCCTTCATATATAGAGCCGCCAAGACGTCTACCGTCCACTTAGACTTAATGGACAAGAAATGAGCAGACTTCGTCAATCTGTCAACAATAACCCATATTGCATCGAATCCACTGCTAGTCCTAAGTAGACCCATAATAAAGTCCATACCAATACTTTTGCACTTCCATTGAGGTATATCAAGTGGTTTCAATTTTCCTGCAAGTCTGAAATGCTCAGCCTTGACTTGCTGACACACTAAGCATCTACTCACGAATTCTGCAATTTCCTTCTTCATATTCGGCCACCAAAAGGATCTTTTCAAATCCTTAAACATCTTAGTACCTCCAAGATGAATAGTGTATCTGGATCTATGAGCTTCTTCAAGAATCTTATTTTTTGTTTCAGCTACTTCAGGTACACAGGTTCTTCCATGAAACAACAATCGGCCATCGTCAGCCACCATGAAATCAGGTCTGCTACTCAAATTCTCCTTAATCTCTACCAACTCTAGGTCGTTGTCTTGCAAGGTCTTGATTTCCATTAACAATTCTGGTCTGAGTTGAATCTGAGAGATCGTAACCCGATCCTTGTCAACATTGAGATCCAAACTAGCTAACTGCTCCAACAACCTCCATTCTTGTAACATAATATGCGACAATTTAGCTATTGGCTTGCGACTCAAGGCATCTGCTACTACATTCCCTTTTCTAGGATGATATTCTATAGAGAAGTCAGAGTCCTTCAAATACTCGAGCCATCTCCTCTGCCTCATATTGAGTTCCTTTTGAGAAAATAAATACTTCAGACTCTTATGTTCTGAGAACACCATAAATGTCTCTTCATACAAGTAGTGCCTCCATATCTTCAAGGCAAATACTACAGCTGCAAGTTCTAAATCATGAACAGGATAGTTCTCTTCGTGCTTCCTCAATTGCCTGGAAGAATAGGCTATCACTTTCCCATGCTACATCAGCACACAACCTAGACCAATGCCTGAAGCATCCGTATACACCACGAAACCTCCTCCTGATGGTAAAGCCAACACAGGGGCAGTAGTTAGACATTCCTTCAAGGTCTGAAAACTTCTCTCGCAATCCTCGGACCAATCAAATTTGTTCTCCTTGCAGGTTAATCTTGTTAAAGGTACCGCAATCTTGGAGAAATCCTTAATAAACCTCCAGTAATAACCTGCTAGGCCTAAGAAACTTCGAACTTCAGTCACACTAGCAGGCCTATCCCAATTCTTCACTGCCTCAACCTTGGACGGGTCAACGGAAATACCTTCCTTGGTAATAATATGCCCTAGAAAGGACACCTCTTGCAGCCAAAATTCACACTTACTAAACTTGGGATATAGCTGATGGTCTTTCAATATTTGCAACGCCATTCCCAAATGTTTAGCATGCTCCTCCTCACTCTTAGAATAAATCAAGATGTCATCAATAAACACTACGACCCATTGATGAAGATAGGGCCGAAACATATTATTCATCAACTGCATGAAAGCTGCAGGTGCATTCGTTAGTCCAAAAGGCATAACCATAAATTCAAAATGCCCATACCTGCTACAAAATGCCGTTTTATAGATATCCTCATCCTTGATTCGCAACTGATGGTATCCTGATCGGAGATCAATCTTAGAAAAATAATGAGCTCCTGCTATTTGATCAAATAGTTCATCAATTATCGGCAATGGGTACTTGTTCTTGATAGTTAGCTGATTCAATTGTCGATAATCAATACACAATCTCATCGAGCCATCCTTCTTCCAGACAAATAATACTAGAGCTCCCCACGGGGATGTACTTGGACGAATGAACCCCTTCTCAAGTAATTTCATTAACTACTACTTTAATTCCCTAAGCTCCGCAGGAGACATACGATAAGGAGCCTTAGAAACAGGGGTCGTGCCAGGAATTAAATCAATAGAAAAGATAACTTCCATCTCCGGTGGAAGTCCTGGCAATTCCTCAGGAAAAACATCCGAAAAATCTCGGACAATAGGAATGTCCTGAATCTCAATCTTCTTCTCAGGGGACACATAAACAAAGGTTAGGAAAGCCTGACATCCTCTCCTCATAAACTTATCAGCTCGGAGGGCCGAAATAAGTGGCACAGACTTATGGTGCCTAACCCCTATAAAAGAAAGTCCCGGGTGTCTAGAAAAAGACACGGAATTGGAACTACAATGAACATTGGCCTCATGCTTAGCCAACCAATCTGCTCCTAGAATTACATCATAATCTTTCATATCCATACAAACTAAATCAGCTGGCAAGTTCTGTTCATTAATCATAACCTTACTAGAAGGATAGAAATACTTAATTACTGAACTGGAACAAATATGAGTTGATATCTGTAATGGGGAATTCATCAAAACCGGCTTCACAGCAAAAGACTTAGCAAACTTCCGAGAAACAAAAGAATGAGTGGCACTAGTATCAAAGAGAACGAATGCTGGCTTATCATGAATAATAAGAGTACCTTCAACGAGTCCACCCTCCTCGGTGGTGCCTTCATCATCTTCATATAGGGCCTGGAGCTTGCCCTGCTGTTTCTTGCTGCCTTGAGGTTTGGTCGGGGTAGCTTGCTCAGATAAAAGAGGACACTCCGGGATGCGGTGGTACCTACTTCCACAACGCAAACAGGCGCCCAGCTTGCGCCAACACTCTTCCATCTTGTGACCGGGATGGTCACAATACTTGCATACGCCCTTGAATGGAACAATTGGGCCTGGCTTCTTGTCTTCATTCTTTGGCAATTTCCCCTTCCACGAACCAGACCCGCCATTGGGCCTCTTCTTGCTATAACCGGGCTTAGCACTCCCGGAACCAGTAGGTTGTTCTTTCTTGACATTCTTCCCACGGATTTTCTCCGTCATTTCCAAAGTATCTTCTAAAACTTGGGCTTTCCTCACCATCTCTGCATAGGTCTGAATCTCCATCGGCACCAACTAGTTGATGTAATGCAATTTTAGCCCATTGAGAAAACGCTTCGCCTTCATCTTTGCTATGGAAATCAAGTGAGTGGCGTAACGAGAAAGTCTAGAGAATTGAGCTTCATACTCCGCCACAGATAAACTCCACTGCTTCAGAGCAGCAAACTCAGCGGCTTTCTTTTGTTGGACTATGTCGAATAAGTATTTACTGTTAATAAATTCCTCAAACTCCTTCCACGAGATTTGCCTATCACTAAGGGTCGCCTTTACTGCATCCCACCATGTTCTCGCATCACGTTCTAGCTGGAAAGTGTTAGAAGAACACGCTCCTGGTCACTGCACTGCATCACTTCGAAGATCCTCTCCATCTCCTTCAACCAGTGCTCGGCTTCATCGGGGTCGGTCGAGCCTCCAAAACGCGGGGGATGCATCCCACGAAAATTCCGGTGAAGATAGCCAGCTCTATGATTTGCCGCTCCACCTTGGGCCACTTGCTGCAAGGCCCGAGTGAGTCCTTGAACTGTTCGCTACATATCTCGCCATTGCGCACGTTCAGCCACCATTAGAATGTCCTACACGTAGAATAAAATATTTTAGGATAAATTAGAAAGAATAGTTTAGAATTTGTTTATTAACTCAACCCAAGTCTCTACCCAATTCTCACGAGGTTGGATTCTTAGACTTATAACAAGGTTGTAGGTTCTACGACATCACTTAGAATCCTAGAACTTAGAAAACCTAGGAATATTAGAAACCTAGGCTCGGATACCACCTAACTGTCACGTCCCGACGCGGAATATTGGGACTGGCAGTAGAAACAAGTAATAATAATATGTTGATTTATAGAAATGATGTGCTAAAGCTAAGAGATCAACATCACACAACTCCATTCATTAGCTGACAATTAACTAATTCGGATTCCAATCACATAAACTCCCTAAAACAATCTTTCGACAACATCCACTTAACACTATTACATTGCTGAATTCAAATTACAATCCTCTCACAACATAAATAGACACAAATACTATGACTAGATCCACAGGCTTCAAACTGGCTCGCTCCATGGCCATCACTCTTGCCCATCCCCATCAATCTGTGAATCCTCTCTTGAGCTACCTGAAAAGGGGAACAACTGGGTGAGTGAACGCTCAGTAGGTAATAATAGGCAAATTTAAGTGATTAACCAATTAAATTGTATTTTTAAGCGTGAAAATAAAGAACGAAAGGAAATGATAATATGACAACAAGATAATCGAACGAAGGCAAGATCATGATATAACTGGAAATTGGCCAATCAAGCAAGAACTAACCAAGTCAAGAAAAATTCAAGTACTAGATTACTGTCGTAGACATCACACTAATCATGCACTCAGTGCAATGCCTCACCATGTCATTCAAACTCCCCGGGGCACAAGTACTTTTTGGGCGCTCCGCCCAGGACCAGACCGGGCCCTTATGATGCGTTGAAATTGATTTGTTGGATCCAAGATCCCAAGTTATGTCTAGACATTAATCAAGTTAAATGGCCAATAATGTCAAGGTATAACTTACCTTGGAGGATCCCAAGGATAAGTTGAAGATATATTTTGACCATAAAATTCAAGTTATCAAGAACCAATCAGGTCCTTGGATTCAAACACGAATGATCAAGAAAATCACTTCTAGGTGATAAGCGGTCTAAACTGGGCCACTCAACAAATACACGGTCGATACTGGACCGTTCAGGACAGAAATGGGTTGAGGATCAGCCTCACCGAAGTCAAGGGTACACGGTCCATGTCGGGCCGTTCAAAGAATTGGACGGTCAATAATGGACCGCTCAAGGCTAGTAGAGCTGGGAGCCCAAGAATAAAATAAACGGGCCTTATGGGGCGCTCAATAGATGGACGGTCCAATAAGATTCGCTCTATGACGTGGGCGGTTCAAATTAGTTCGTTCAACAGAACTTAACACAAGGAATTAGAAATCTACCCAAATGGGCTCTGGGCTATCATAAGTGAGGCAGAACTGAACCAGGTCCAGCGCACTGTCCACTGGTCAGCCTAGGGCTTATCGGGTCGATCCAAACATGATTTGGTCGAAGATAGAACAAGGTTAATTGACCAAGGTGAGTTGAACTTGGCCAGAGTTGCACGGTTCTTAATGGGCCGCCCACTAAGTCAGACCATCCCTTCCAGGCCGCGCAAACCTCAGGGGGTCCAAGTTGAGCCGTGACTCACAACACGATAATCCAAGCAATTCGGTCACGTACACAGGTTCAGGCCTTGGTGGTACAACCTGCCCGGCGTCCTAGTGTGAATCCTAAGCTCGCGGGGGCTTACGGAGGTCCCGTAATGAAGGTCCTAGTCCGACGGAAGGAATATCCGGCGGAGCGTCCCAATCATTACAAGAAAATGAGGCTACCAAATCATTGAAAATCAGTTTGGTGGTCTGTCAATCCTACCAGAGTAGAACGACTGCCAAACAATCCTAATAGCATGAAATCATGGTTGAATTAACATATTGAAATAAATTAAGGCTATGATGAAAGAATAGTCAAACATTATGAAATCTGTTCTCACATATGTTCCTTTTTCTTATGGGTTATTAACCTATCATTAGCCATAATTCTACTAAGTTAAATCATGCTAAAAAGGTAAACGAGCAGTTCTGTACAATTGGGCGGTTCTGTCTGAGCCGCTCACGGCCTCGGTGATCGCACGACAGGCCGTTCAGCCCTTTCAGGTCCGAAGGCCAGCTAGGGTTGAGCAGTCTGTAATGTGCCGCTGGGAAACATGCACGGTCTGGAACAGGCCCCCAAATGACATGGCGGTTAGGGTTATGCCGCACAAACTACAAAACTGATCAAAAGTACAATACATGAACGGTCAGGAACTAGCCGCCTGACATGGATGGGCGGTCTATCGTGAGGCCGCGCAAATCAACCCAGCCCGCCACCCCTTCATCTTATCCATTGCTGGCAGGGTTGGCTAGGGTTAGCAAGAATGTCTAAATACGAACAGTATAAAGCATAAAAATTAGGGCTTTTATAGTCAAAAGGAGGAGCATGAAAAGTTTTACAAGATAGCATGATCAATTTCGTGTTTAGTGCCTGAAATCCCTACATAAATCAAGATGGAACAATGTTAACCCTAGTTCTAGCATGCTTCCACTAAACCTCGAAATACTAACAGGATACTAGATTAAAATTGGGGCTTTCTAGACCAATCGAAAGAGGACAGAACAACGCTTCTTTTGTTACATCACAGTTAGGGTTTGACTTGCTATCACCTACCTTATTCAAAGGATGAAGGAAGAAGAGGGATGTCGACGCGCTAGGTACACACCTCTAAAGATCACCGGAATTCTCCCTCGATCGAGCTCCTCTCCGGCCGCCACAGCAACTAAACGATTCTAGGGTTGCTAAGGGTCATTTTTATAGGTTCAATTGAGTCTAGGGAGTCCTAATCACGAAGATAGAGTCCTATCATCGTGGACGTGCGAGATTCGTGCGAGACCGAGTCTGTCCACTACTCCGCCGCCAAATACTCCTCCTAGGGTTAGGGTTTTAAAGATTAATCAAAGGGGAAACGAAGTGTTAATTTTAGCCTTTCATTTGCATCCAGTTTTAGCTTAAATGGTCGGGGATTGGGCACAAATTTCGTGTTTTAAAGTCCGATTAGGCTAAGTGTGGTTTTGGGCCTTAATCTGTTAATTCGACTTAGTTAAAGATTTTATTTGGGCTGGTCATAGGAGACAATTTTACTAAGCGTTTTATCCACTACGAGATTCTAATTTTTCCATATTTTTATAAAATGGTAGAATTTTGACTTATCTTATTTCTTAAGGAATCTCTTATTAATTTTCTCAAAATTTTTATTCTTTAATAAATCGGGGTGCTACACCCTCCCCCACTTAAAGGAATTTGGTCCTCCAAATTCACTACACTTAATAGAATGGGGAACGAGATAACTCACCTAGAATAAGTCAGGATATTACTTCCGCATGGTTTCTTCGGATTCCCAAGTAGCTTCTTCGGTTCCACGCCGACTCCACTGAACTTTAACCATGGGTATAGAACGACTTCTGAGATGCTGCTGCTTACGATCCAGAATCTTGATAGGTCTTTCTTCATAAGTCAAATCTTCCTTCAGTTCCAAATCCGCATGCTAAATGACATGAGTGAGGTCATACACATATTTTCGCAGCATAGACACATGGAAGACATTATGTACTCCTGATAACTGAGGTGGTAGGGCTAAACGGTAAGCCACCTCCCCCACTCTTTCCAGAACATCGAATGGACCCACATATCTTAGACTCAACTTGCCTTGAATACCAACCTGCAAATCCCTCTCATGGGAGAAACCTTCAAAAACACATCTTCACCAACATGAAACTCCAAGGCTCTCCTTCTGTTGTCGGCATAACTCTTCTGTCTTGATTGTGCTACTAGCAACCGATCTCTAATAATACAGATATTCTTGGATGATTCAGAAATGAGATATGGTCCCAGCCATTGCTTCTCACCTACATCATCCCAACATAATGGAGATCGACAGCTTCTTCCATACAAAGCTTCAAATGGAGCCATCAGAATGCTAGACTGATAACTGTTATTGTAGGCGAATTCAATCAAAGCCAAGTGATCACTCTAACCACCTCCAAAATCAATCATGCAGGCTCTAAGCATATCTTCCACTATCTGGTTGGTTCTTTCAGTCTGTCCGTTTGTTTGTGGATGAAAAGTAGTACTGAAATTCAGACGGGTTCCCAGAGATTCTTGCAGTCCTTTCCAAAAATGTGAGGTGAATCTGGGATCTCTATCAGACACAATGCTGACCGGAATACCATGAAGTCTTACAACTTCCTTCATATATAGAGCCACCAAGACGTCTACCGTCCACTTAGACTTAATGGACAAGAAATGAGCAGACTTCGTCAATCTGTCAACAATAACCCATATTGCATCGAATCCACTGCGAGTCCTAGGTAGACCCATAATAAAGTCCATACCAATACTTTTCCACTTTCATTGAGGTATATCAAGTGGTTTCAATTTTCCTGCAAGTCTGAAATGCTCAGCCTTGACTTGCTGACACACTAAGCATCTACTCACGAATTCTGCAATTTCCTTCTTCATATTCGGCCACCAAAAGGATCTTTTCAAATCCTTAAACATCTTAGTACCTCCAGGATGAATAGTGTATCTGGATCTATGAGCTTCTTCAAGAATCTTATTCTTTGTTTCAGCTACTTCAGGTACACAGGTTCTTCCATGAAACAATAATCTGCCATCGTCAGCCCCCATGAAATCAGGTCTGCTACTCAAATTCTCCTTGATCTATACCAACTTTGGGTCGTTGTCTTGCAAGGTCTTGATTTCCATTAACAATTCTGGTCTGAGTTGAATCTGAGCGATCGCAACCCGATCCTTGTCAACATTGAGATCCAAACTAGCTAACTGCTCCAACAACCTCCATTCTTGTAACATAAGATGCGACATTTTAGCTATTGGCTTGCGACTCAAGGCATCTGCTACTACATTCCCTTTTCTAGGATGGTATTCTATAGAGAAGTCAAAGTCCTTTAAATACTCGAGCCATCTCCTCTGCCTCATATTGAGTTCCTTTTGAGAAAACAAATACTTCAGACTCTTATGATCTGAGAACACCGTAAATGTCTCTTCATACAAGTAGTGCCTCCATATCTTCAAGGAAACTACTTCAGCTGCAAGTTCTAAATCATGAACAGGATAGTTCTCCTCATGCTTCCTCATTTGCTTGGAAGAATAGGCTATCACTTTCTCATGTTGCATCAGCACACAACCTAGACCAATGCCTGAAGCATCCGTATACACCACGAAACCTCCTCCTGATGGTAAAGCCAACATAGGGGCAATAGTTAGACATTCCTTCAAGGTCTGAAAACTTCTCTCGTAATCCTCAGACCAATCAATTTTTTTCTCCTTGCAGGTTAATCTTGTTAAAGGTACCGCAATCTTGGAGAAATCCTTAATAAATCTCCAGTAATAACCTGCTAGGCCTAAGAAACTTCTAACTTCAGTCACACTAGCAGGCCTATCCCAATTCTTCTCTACCTCTACCTTCGACGGGTCAACGAAAATACCTTCCTTTGTAATAATATGCCCTAGAAAGGACACCTCTTGCAGCCAAAATTCACACTTACTAAACTTGGCATATAGCTGATGGTCTTTCAATATTTGCAACGCCATTCTCAAACGTTCAGCATGCTCCTGCTCACTCTTAGAATAAATCAAGATGTCATCAATAAAGACTATGACCCATTGATCAAGATAAGGCCGAAACACATTATTCATCAACTGCATGAAAGCTGCAGGTGCATTCGTTAGTCCAAAAGGCATAACCATAAATTCAAAATGCCCATACCTGCTACGAAATGCCGTTTTATAGATATCCTCATCCTTGATTCGCAACTGATGGTATCCTGATCGGAGATCAATCTTAGAGAAATAATGAGCTCCTGCTATTTGATCAAATAATTCATCAATTCTCGGCAATGGGTACTTGTTCTTGATAGTTAGCTGATTCAATTGTCGATAATCAATACACAATCTCATCGAGCCATCCTTCTTCCGGACAAATAATACTGGAGCTCCCCACGGGGATGTACTTGGACGAATGAACCCCTTCTCAAGTAATTTCATTAACTGCTACTTTAATTCCCTCAGCTTCGCAGGTGACATACGATAAGGAGCCTTAAAAATAGGGGTCGCGCCAGGAATTAAATCAATAGAAAAGATAACTTCCATCTCCGGTGGAAGTCCTGGCAATTCCTCAAGAAAAACATCCGAAAAATCTCGGACAATAGGAATGTCCTGAATCTCAATCTTCTTCTCAGGGGTCACATAAACAAAGGCTAGGAAAGCCTGACATCCTCTCCTCATCAACTTATCAGCTCGGAGGGCTGAAATAAGTGGCACAGACTTATGGTGCCTAACCCCTATAAAAGAATGTTCCGGGTGTCTAGAAAAAGACACGGAATTGGAACTACAATGAACATTGGCCTCATGCTTAGCCAACCAATCTGCTCCTAGAATTACATCATAATCTTTCATATCCATACAAACTAAATCAGCTGGGAAGTTCTGTTCATTAATCATAACCTTACTAGAAGGATAGAAATACTTAATTACTGAACTGGAACCAATAGGAGTTGATATCTCTAATGGGGAATTCATCAAAACCGGCTTCACAGCAAAAGACTTAGAAAACTTCCGAGAAACAAAAGAATGAGTGGCACTAGTATCAAAGAGAACGAATGCTGGCTTACCATGAATAATAAGAGTACCTTCAACGAGTCCACCCTCCTCGGTGGTGCCTGCATCATCTTCCTGTAGGGCCTGGAGCTTGCCCTGCTGTTTCTTGCTGCCTTGAGGTTTGGTCGGGGTAGCTTGCTCAGATAAAAGAGGATACTCCGGGATGCGGTGGTCCCTACTTCCACAACGCAAACAGGCGCCCAGCTTGCGCCAACACTCTTCCATCTTGTGACCGGGATGGTCACAATACTTGTATACGCCCTTGAATAGAACAATTGGGCTAGGCTTCTTGTCTTCATTCTTTGGCAATTTCCCCTTCCACGAACCAGACCCACCATTGGGCCTCTTCTTGCTATAACCGGGCTTAGCACTCCCGGAACCAGTAGGTTGTTCTTTCTTGACATTCTTCCCACGGATTTTCTCCGTCATTTCCAAAGTATCTTCTAAAACTTGGGCTTTCCTCACCATCTCTGCATAGGTCTGAATCTCCATCGGTGCCAACTTGTTGATGTAATGCAATTTCAGCCCATTGAGAAAACGCTTCACCTTCATCTTTGCTATGTAAATCAAGTGAGTGGCGTAACGAGAAAGTCTATAGAATTGAGCTTCATACTCCGCCACAGATAAACTCCACTACTTCAGAGCAGCAAACTCAGCGGCTTTCTTTTTTTGGACTATGTCGGAAAAGTATTTACTGTTAAAGAATTCCTAAAACTCCTTCCACGAGATTTGCCTATCACCGAGGGTCACCTTTACTGCATCCCACCATGTTCTCGCATCACGTTCTAGCTGGAAAGTCGTTAGAAGAACACGCTCCTGGTCACTATACTGCATCACTTCGAAGATCCTCTCCATCTCCTTCAACCAGTGCTCGGCTTCATCGGGGTCGGTCGAGCCTCCAAAACGCGGGGGATTCATCCCACGAAAATTTCGGTGAAGATCGCCAGCTCCATGATTTGCCGCTCCACCTTGGGCCACTTGCTGCAAGGCCCGAGTGAGTCCTTGAACTGTTCACTGCATATCTCGCAATTGCGCACGTTCAGCCACCATTAGAATGTCCTACACGTAGAATAAAATATTTTAGGATAATTTAGAAGGAATAGTTTAGAATTTGTTTATTAACTCAACCCAAGTCTCTACCCAATTCTCACTAGTTTGGATTCTTAGACTTATAACAAGGTTGTAGGTTCTACGACATCACTTAGAATCCTAGAACTTAGAAAATCTAGGAATATTAGAAACCTAGGCTCGGATACCACCTAACTGTCACGTCCCGACGCGGAATATTGGGACTGGCAGTAGAAACAAGTAATAATAATATGTTGATTTACACACATGATGTGCTAAAGCTAAGAGATCAACATCACACAACTCCATTCATTAGCTGACAATTAAATAATCCGGATTCCAATCACATAAACTCCCTAAAACAATCTTTCGACAACATCCACTTAACACTATTACATTGCTGAATTCAAATTACAATCCTCTCACAACATAAATAGACACAAATACTATGACTAGATCCACAGGCTTCAAACTGGCTCGCTCCAAGGCCATCACTCTTGCCCATCCCCATCAATCTGTGAATCCTCTCTTGAGCTACCTGAAAAGGGGAACAACTGGGTGAGCGAACGCTCAGTAGGTAATAATAGGCAAATTTAAGTGATTAACCAATTAAATTGTTTTTTAAGCGTGAAAATAAAGAACGAAATGAAATGATAATATGACAACAAGATAATCGAACGAAGGCAAGATCATGATATAACTGGAAATTGGCCAATCAAGCAAGAACTAACCAAGTCAAGAAAAATTCAAGTACTAGATTACTGTCGTAGACATCACTCTAATCATGCACTCAGTGCAATGCCTCACCATGTCATTCAAACTCCCCGGGGCACAAGTACTTTTTGGGCACTCTTCCCAGGACCAGATCGGGCCCTTATGATGCGTTGGCATTGATTTGTTGGATCCAAGATCCCAAGTTATGTCTAGACATTAATCAAGTTAAATGGCCAATAATGTCAAGGTATAACTTACCTCGGAGGATCCCAAGGATAAGTTGAAGATATATTTTGACCATAAAATTCAAGTTATCAAGAACCAATCAGGTCCTTGGATTCAAACACGAATGATCAGGAAAAATCACTTCTAGGTGATAAGCGGTCTAAACTAGGCCACTCAACAAATACACGGTCGATAGTGGACCGTTCAGGACAGAAATGGGTTGAGGATCAGCCTCACCAAAGTCAAGGGTACATGGTCCATGTCGGGCCGTTCAAAGAATTGGACGGTCAATAATGGACCGCTCAAGGCTAGTAGAGCTGGGAGCCGAAGAATAAAATAAACGGGCCTTATGGGGCGCTTAATAGATGGACGGTCCAATAAGATCCGCTCTATGACGTGGGTGGTTCAAATTAGTCCGTTCAACAGAACTTAACACAAGGAATTAGAAATCTACCCAAATGGGCTCCGTGCTGTCATAAGTGGGGCAGAACTGAACCAGGTCCAGCCCACTGTCCACTGGTCAGCCTAGGGCTTATCGGGTCGATCCAAACATTATTTGGTCGAGGAAGAACAAGGTTAATCGACCAAGGTAAGTGGCACTTGGCCAGAGTTGCACGGTTCTTAATGGGCCGCCCACTGAGTTAGACGGTCCCTTCCGGGCCGCGTAAACCTCAGGGGGTCCAAGTTGAGCCGTGACTCACAGTAGGATAATCCAAGCGATTCGATCACGTACATAGGTTCAGGCCTTGGTGGTACAACCTGCCCGGCGTCCTAGTGGGAATCCCAGACTCGCGGGGACCTACGGAGGTCCCGTAATGAAGGTCTTAGTCCGACGGAAGGAATATCCGGCGGAGAGTCCCAATCATTACAAGGAAATGAGGCTATCAAATCATCAGAAATCAGTATGGCAGTCAGTCAATCCTACCGGAGTAGAACGACTGTCAAACAATCCTAATAGCATTAAATCATGGTTGAATTAACATATTGAAATAAATTAAGGCTATGATGAAAGAATAGTCAAACATTATGAAATCTGTTCTAACATATGTTCCTTTTTCTTATGGGTTATTAACCTATCATTAGCCATAATTCTACTAAGTTAAATCATGCTAAAAAGGTAAACGAGCAGTTCTGTACAATTGGGCGGTTCTGTCTGAGCCGCTCACGGCCTCGGCGGTCGCACGACAGGCCGTTCAGCCCTTTCAGGTCCGAAGGCCAGCTAGGGTTGAGCAGTCTGTAATGTGCCGCTGGGAAACATGCATGGTCTGGAACAGGACGCCAAATGATAGGGCGGTTAGGGTTATGCCGCGCAAACTACGAAACCGATCAAAAGTACAATACATGAACGGTCAGGAACTAGCCACCTGACATGGATGGGCGGTCTATCGTGAGTTCGCGCAAATCACCCCAGCCCGCCACCCCTTCATCTTATCCGTTGCCGGCAGGGTTGGCTAGGGTTAGCAAGAATGTCTAAATACGAACAGTATAAAGCATAAAAATTAGGGCCTTTATAGTCAAAAGAACGTGCATGAAAAGTTTTACAAGATAGCATGATCAATTTCATGTTTAGTGCCTGAAATCCTTACATAAATCAAGATGGAACAATGTTAACCCTAGTTCTAGCATGCTTCAACTAAACCTTGAAATACTAACAGGATACTAGATTAAAATTGGGGCTTTCTAGACCAATTGAAAGAGGACAGAACAATGCTTCTTTTGATACATCACAGTTAGGGTTTGGCTTGCTATCACCTACCTTATTTAATGGATGAAGGAAGAAGAGGGATGTCGACGCGCTAGGTACACACCACCAAAGATCGCCGAAATTCTCCATCGATTGAGCTCCTCTCCGGCCGCCACAGCAACTAAATGATTCTAGGGTTGCTAAGGGTCATTTTTATAGGTTCAATTGAGTCTAGGGAGTCCTAATCGCGAAGATAGAGTCCTGTCATCGAGGACGTGCGAGATTCATGTGAGACCGAGTCTATCTACTACTCTGCCGCCAAATACTCCTCCTAGGGTTAGGGTTTCGAAGATTAATCAAGGGGGAAACGAAGAGTTAATCTTAGCCTTTCATTTGCATCTGGTTTTAGCTTAAATGGTCGGGTATTGGGCTCGAATTTAACGTTTTAAGGTCCGATTAGGCTAAGTGTGGTTTTGGGCCTTAATATTTTAATTCGACTTGGTTAACGATTTTATTTGGGCTGGTCATAGAAGATAATTTTACTAAGCGTTTTATCCACTATGAGATTCTAATTTTTGTAGATTTTTATAAAATGGTCGAATTTTGACTTATCTTATTTCTTAAGGAATCTCTTATTAATTTTCTCAAAATTTTTATTCTTTAATAAATCGGGGTGCTACACCCTCCCCCACTTAAAGGAATTTGGTCCTCCAAATTCACTACACTTAATAGAATGGGGAACGAGATAACTCACCTAGAATAAGTCAGGATATTACTTCCGCATGGTTTCTTCGGATTCCCAAGTAGCTTCTTCGGTTCCACGCCGACTCCACTGAACTTTAACCATGGGTATAGAACGACTTCTGAGATGCTGCTGCTTACGATCCAGAATCTTGATAGGTCTTTCTTCATAAGTCAAATCTTCCTTCAGTTCCAAATCCGCATGCTAAATGACATGAGTGAGGTCATACACATATTTTCGCAGCATAGACACATGGAAGACATTATGTACTCCTGATAACTGAGGTGGTAGGGCTAAACGGTAAGCCACCTCCCCCACTCTTTCCAGAACATCGAATGGACCCACATATCTTAGACTCAACTTGCCTTGAATACCAACCTGCAAATCCCTCTCATGGGAGAAACCTTCAAAAACACATCTTCACCAACATGAAACTCCAAGGCTCTCCTTCTGTTGTCGGCATAACTCTTCTGTCTTGATTGTGCTACTAGCAACCGATCTCTAATAATACAGATATTCTTGGATGATTCAGAAATGAGATATGGTCCCAGCCATTGCTTCTCACCTACATCATCCCAACATAATGGAGATCGACAGCTTCTTCCATACAAAGCTTCAAATGGAGCCATCAGAATGCTAGACTGATAACTGTTATTGTAGGCGAATTCAATCAAAGCCAAGTGATCACTCTAACCACCTCCAAAATCAATCATGCAGGCTCTAAGCATATCTTCCACTATCTGGTTGGTTCTTTCAGTCTGTCCGTCTGTTTGTGGATGAAAAGTAGTACTGAAATTCAGACGGGTTCCCAGAGATTCTTGCAGTCCTTTCCAAAAATGTGAGGTGAATCTGGGATCTCTATCAGACACAATGCTGACTGGAATACCATGAAGTCTTACAACTTCCTTCATATATAGAGCCACCAAGACGTCTACCGTCCACTTAGACTTAATGGACAAGAAATGAGCAGACTTCGTCAATCTGTCAACAATAACCCATATTGCATCGAATCCACTGCGAGTCCTAGGTAGACCCATAATAAAGTCCATACCAATACTTTTCCACTTTCATTGAGGTATATCAAGTGGTTTCAATTTTCCTGCAAGTCTGAAATGCTCAGCCTTGACTTGCTGACACACTAAGCATCTACTCACGAATTCTGTAATTTCCTTCTTCATATTCGGCCACCAAAAGGATCTTTTCAAATCCTTAAACATCTTAGTACCTCCAGGATGAATAGTGTATCTGGATCTATGAGCTTCTTCAAGAATCTTAGTCTTTTTTTCAGCTACTTCAGGTACACAGGTTCTTTCATGAAACAATAATCTGCCATCGTCAGCCACCATGAAATCAGGTCTGCTACTCAAATTCTCCTTGATCTATACCAACTTTGGGTCGTTGTCTTGCAAGGTCTTGATTTCCATTAACAATTCTGGTCTGAGTTGAATCTGAGCGATCGCAACCCGATCCTTGTCAACATTGAGATCCAAACTAGCTAACTGCTCCAACAACCTCCATTCTTGTAACATAAGATGCGACATTTTAGCTATTGGCTTGCGACTCAAGGCATCTGCTACTACATTCCCTTTTCTAGGATGGTATTCTATAGAGAAGTCAAAGTCCTTTAAATACTCGAGCCATCTCCTCTGCCTCATATTGAGTTCCTTTTGAGAAAACAAATACTTCAGACTCTTATGATCTGAGAACACCGTAAATGTCTCTTCATACAAGTAGTGCCTCCATATCTTCAAGGAAACTACTACAGCTGCAAGTTCTAAATCATGAACAGGATAGTTCTCCTCATGCTTCCTCATTTGCTTGGAAGAATAGGCTATCACTTTCTCATGCTGCATCAGCACACAACCTAGACCAATGCCTGAAGCATCCGTATACACCACGAAACCTCCTCCTGATGGTAAAGCCAACACAGGGGCAATAGTTAGACATTCCTTCAAGGTCTGAAAACTTCTCTCGTAATCCTCAGACCAATCAAATTTTTTCTCCTTGCAGGTTAATCTTGTTAAAGGTACCGCAATCTTGGAGAAATCCTTAATAAATCTCCAGTAATAACCTGCTAGGCCTAAGAAACTTCTAACTTCAGTCACACTAGCAGGCCTATCCCAATTCTTCTCTACCTCTACCTTCGACGGGTCAACGAAAATACCTTCCTTTGTAATAATATGCCCTAGAAAGGACACCTCTTGCAGCCAAAATTCACACTTACTAAACTTGGCATATACCTGATGGTCTTTCAATATTTGCAACGCCATTCTCAAATGTTCAGCATGCTCCTGCTCACTCTTAGAATAAATCAAGATGTCATCAATAAAGACTATGACCCATTGATCAAGATAAGGCCGAAACACATTATTCATCAACTGCATGAAAGCTGCAGGTGCATTCGTTAGTCCAAAAGGCATAACCATAAATTCAAAATGCCCATACCTGCTACGAAATGCCGTTTTATAGATATCCTCATCCTTGATTCGCAACTGATGGTATCCTGATCGGAGATCAATCTTAGAGAAATAATGAGCTCCTGCTATTTGATCAAATAATTCATCAATTCTCGGCAATGGGTACTTGTTCTTGATAGTTAGCTGATTCAATTGTCGATAATCAATACACAATCTCATCGAGCCATCCTTCTTCCGGACAAATAATACTGGAGCTCCCCACGGGGATGTACTTGGACGAATGAACCCCTTCTCAAGTAATTTCATTAACTGCTACTTTAATTCCCTCAGCTTCGCAGGTGACATACGATAAGGAGCCTTAGAAATAGGGGTCGCGCCAGGAATTAAATCAATAGAAAAGATAACTTCCATCTCCGGTGGAAGTCCTGGCAATTCCTCAAGAAAAACATCCGAAAAATCTCGGACAATAGGAATGTCCTGAATCTCAATCTTCTTCTCAGGGGTCACATAAACAAAGGCTAGGAAAGCCTGACATCCTCTCCTCATCAACTTATCAGCTCGGAGGGCTGAAATAAGTGGCACAGACTTATGGTGCCTAACCCCTATAAAAGAATGTTCCGGGTGTCTAGAAAAAGATACGGAATTGGAACTACAATGAACATTGGCCTCATGCTTAGCCAACCAATCTGCTCCTAGAATTACATCATAATCTTTCATATCCATACAAACTAAATCAGCTGAGAAGTTCTGTTCATTAATCATAACCTTACTAGAAGGATAGAAATACTTAATTACTGAACTGGAACCAATAGGAGTTGATATCTCTAATGGGGAATTCATCAAAACCGGCTTCACAGCAAAAGACTTAGAAAACTTCCGAGAAACAAAAGAATGAGTGGCACTAGTATCAAAGAGAACGAATGCTGGCTTACCATGAATAATAAGAGTACCTTCAACGAGTCCACCCTCCTCGGTGGTGCCTGCATCATCTTCCTGTAGGGCCTGGAGCTTGCCCTGCTGTTTCTTGCTGCCTTGAGGTTTGGTCGGGGTAGCTTGCTCAGATAAAAGAGGACACTCCGGGATGCGGTGGTCCCTACTTCCACAACGCAAACAGGCGCCCAGCTTGCGCCAACACTCTTCCATCTTGTGACCGGGATGGTCACAATACTTGTATACGCCCTTGAATGGAACAATTGGGCTAGGCTTCTTGTCTTCATTCTTTGGCAATTTCCCCTTCCACGAACCAGACCCACCATTGGGCCTCTTCTTGCTATAACCGGGCTTAGCACTCCCGGAACCAGTAGGTTGTTCTTTCTTGACATTCTTCCCACGGATTTTCTCCGTCATTTCCAAAGTATCTTCTAAAACTTGGGCTTTCCTCACCATCTCTGCATAGGTCTGAATCTCCATCGGTGCCAACTTGTTGATGTAATGCAATTTCAGCCCATTGAGAAAACGCTTCACCTTCATCTTTGCTATGTAAATCAAGTGAGTGGCGTAACGAGAAAGTCTATAGAATTGAGCTTCATACTCCGCCACAGATAAACTCCACTACTTCAGAGCAGCAAACTCAGCAGCTTTCTTTTTTTGGACTATGTCGGAAAAGTATTTACTGTTAAAGAATTCCTCAAACTCCTTCCACGAGATTTGCCTATCACCGAGGGTCGCCTTTACTGCATCCCACCATGTTCTCGCATCACGTTCTAGCTGGAAAGTCGTTAGAAGAACACGCTCCTGGTCACTATACTGCATCACTTCGAAGATCCTCTCCATCTCCTTCAACCAGTGCTCGGCTTCATCGGGGTCGGTCGAGCCTCCAAAACGCGGGGGATTCATCCCACGAAAATTTCGGTGAAGATCGCCAGCTCCATGATTTGCCGCTCCACCTTGGGCCACTTGCTGCAAGGCCCGAGTGAGTCCTTGAACTGTTCGCTGCATATCTCGCCATTGCGCACGTTCAGCCACCATTAGAATGTCCTACACGTAGAATAAAATATTTTAGGATAATTTAGAAGGAATAGTTTAGAATTTGTTTATTAACTCAACCCAAGTCTCTACCCAATTCTCACTAGTTTGGATTCTTAGACTTATAACAAGGTTGTAGGTTCTACGACATCACTTAGAATCCTAGAACTTAGAAAATCTAGGAATATTAGAAACCTAGGCTCGGATACCACCTAACTGTCACGTCCCGACGCGGAATATTGGGACTGGCAGTAGAAATAAGTAATAATAATATGTTGATTTACATACATGATGTGCTAAAGCTAAGAGATCAACATCACACAACTCCATTCATTAGCTGACAATTAAATAATCCGGATTCCAATCACATAAACTCCCTAAAACAATCTTTCGACAACATCCACTTAACACTATTACATTGCTGAATTCAAATTACAATCCTCTCACAACATAAATAGACACAAATACTATGACTAGATCCACAGGCTTCAAACTGGCTCGCTCCAAGGCCATCACTCTTGCCCATCCCCATCAATCTGTGAATCCTCTCTTGAGCTACCTGAAAAGGGGAACAACTGGGTGAGCGAACGCTCAGTAGGTAATAATAGGCAAATTTAAGTGATTAACCAATTAAATTGTTTTTTAAGCGTGAAAATAAAGAACGAAATGAAATGATAATATGACAACAAGATAATCGAACGAAGGCAAGATCATGATATAACTGGAAATTGGCCAATCAAGCAAGAACTAACCAAGTCAAGAAAAATTCAAGTACTAGATTACTGTCGTAGACATCACTCTAATCATGCACTCAGTGCAATGCCTCACCATGTCATTCAAACTCCCCGGGGCACAAGTACTTTTTGGGCACTCTTCCCAGGACCAGATCGGGCCCTTATGATGCGTTGGCATTGATTTGTTGGATCCAAGATCCCAAGTTATGTCTAGACATTAATCAAGTTAAATGGCCAATAATGTCAAGGTATAACTTACCTCGGAGGATCCCAAGGATAAGTTGAAGATATATTTTGACCATAAAATTCAAGTTATCAAGAACCAATCAGGTCCTTGGATTCAAACACGAATGATCAGGAAAAATCACTTCTAGGTGATAAGCGGTCTAAACTGGGCCACTCAACAAATACACGGTCGATAGTGGACCGTTCAGGACAGAAATGGGTTGAGGATCAGCCTCACCAAAGTCAAGGGTACATGGTCCATGTCGGGCCGTTCAAAGAATTGAACGGTCAATAATGGACCGCTCAAGGCTAGTAGAGCTGGGAGCCGAAGAATAAAATAAACGGGCCTTATGGGGCGCTCAATAGATGGACGGTCCAATAAGATCCGCTCTATGACGTGGGCGGTTCAAATTAGTCCGTTCAACAGAACTTAACACAAGGAATTAGAAATCTACCCAAATGGGCTCCGTGCTGTCATAAGTGGGGCAGAACTGAACCAGGTCCAGCCCACTGTCCACTGGTCAGCCTAGGGCTTATCGGGTCGATCCAAACATTATTTGGTCGAAGATAGAACAAGGTTAATCGACCAAGGTAAGTGGCACTTGGCCAGAGTTGCACGGTTCTTAATGGGCCGCCCACTGAGTCAGACGGTCCCTTCCGGGCCGCGTAAACCTCAAGGGGTCCAAGTTGAGCCGTGACTCACAGTAGGATAATCCAAGCGATTCGATCACGTACATAGGTTAGGCCTTGGTGGTACAACCTGCCCGGCGTCCTAGTGGGAATCCCAGACTCGCGGGGACCTACGGAGGTCCCGTAATGAAGGTCTTAGTCCGACGGAAGTAATATCCGGCGGAGAGTCCCAATCATTACAAGGAAATGAGGCTATCAAATCATCAGAAATCAGTATGGCAGTCAGTCAATCCTACCGGAGTAGAACGACTGTCAAACAATCCTAATAGCATTAAATCATGGTTGAATTAACATATTGAAATAAATTAAGGCTATGATGAAGGAATAGTCAAACATTATGAAATCTGTTCTAACATATGTTCCTTTTTCTTATGGGTTATTAACCTATCATTAGCCATAATTCTACTAAGTTAAATCATGCTAAAAAGGTAAACGAGCAGTTCTGTACAATTGGGCGGTTCTGTCTGAGCCGCTCACGGCCTCGGCGGTCGCACGACAGGCCGTTTAGCCCTTTCAGGTCCGAAGGCCAGCTAGGGTTGAGCAGTCTGTAATGTGCCGCTGGGAAACATGCATGGTCTGGAACAGGACGCCAAATGATAGGGCGGTTAGGGTTATGCCGCGCAAACTACGAAACCGATCAAAAGTACAATACATGAACGGTCAGGAACTAGCCACCTGACATGGATGGGCGGTCTATCGTGAGTCCGCGCAAATCACCCCAGCCCGCCACCGCTTCATCTTATCCGTTGCCGGCAGGGTTGGCTAGGGTTAGCAAGAATGTCTAAATACGAACAGTATAAAGCATAAAAATTAGGGCCTTTATAGTCAAAAGAACGTGCATGAAAAGTTTTACAAGATAGCATGATCAATTTCATGTTTAGTGCCTGAAATCCTTACATAAATCAAGATGGAACAATGTTAACCCTAGTTCTAGCATGCTTCCACTAAACCTTGAAATACTAACAGGATACTAGATTAAAATTGGGGCTTTCTAGACCAATTGAAAGAGGACAGAACAACGCTTCTTTTGATACATCACAGTTAGGGTTTGGCTTGCTATCACCTACCTTATTTAATGGATGAAGGAAGAAGAGGGATGTCGACGCGCTAGGTACACACCACCAAAGATCGCCGAAATTCTCCATCGATTGAGCTCCTCTCCGGCCGCCACAGCAACTAAACGATTCTAGGGTGGCTAAGGGTCATTTTTATAGGTTCAATTGAGTCTAGGGAGTCCTAATCGCGAAGATAGAGTCCTGTCATCGTGGACGTGCGAGATTCATGTGAGACCGAGTCTATCTACTACTCTGCCGCCAAATACTCCTCTTAGGGTTAGGGTTTCGAAGATTAATCAAGGGGGAAACGAAGAGTTAATCTTAGCCTTTCATTTGCATCCAGTTTTAGCTTAAATGGTCGGGTATTGGGCTCGAATTTAACGTTTTAAGGTCCGATTAGGCTAAGTGTGGTTTTGGGCCTTAATATTTTAATTCGACTTGGTTAACGATTTTATTTGGGCTGGTCATAGAAGATAATTTTACTAAGCCTTTTATCCACTATGAGATTCTAATTTTTGTAGATTTTTATAAAATGGTCGAATTTTGACTTATCTTATTTCTTAAGGAATCTCTTATTAATTTTCTCAAAATTTTTATTCTTTAATAAATCGGGGTGCTACAGATACCCCTACAACCCATTGGAATGGATGAATGGGTACACGGAGGTTGTTAGAATATATGGGTGCGAGACATGGATTCAGAGGGGGGGGATGAATGAATCTTTCAACAAATATATCCAATTAAAACAAATTACAGAATGAAACTTTTAATAATACTCAGTAATCAAATGAGACAGCACAACTACTCTCTTCTCACAACCGTGAGCAGAGACCCTCAGGCTCGCATATATAATTCTACTAAGCATAGGAATATACACTCCACATACATATATAAAACTGTCAACGTAACACAGGGGTGAACCCAAGTAATCAAGCACACACAACCTGTGAAGGGGAGAAAGATGATATGGAGGAGCGCAAAGAGTAAACCACGATGGACATGATATTTTTAGGTGGTTTGGCCAGACCCAGAGTCTGGCTACGTCCACCCCTCACTCCAAACCAGAGTGAGGCTTCCCTTGCAATAGCAAGAACCGCAGACAAGGTCTGCAAACAGATGCTGCCTAATAGCTTGACCCAGAGGAACACACTCCTCTCTTCGTCCAACCCGGAGGGGAACCACTAGTGACACCCAGTCACTAGCAAACCGGAGAACAAATCTCCCTTTCTCTGAAACCCAGAGGGAAACCACAAGTGACACCTGTTGATATGTTATTCCTCCTCGAGTTAAATAATATTGAAGAGATAAAAAAACAGGAGGAAAGATGAAGCTGTTGACCGTGATCGCCACCCGGTGAAAGCGCCGGGACTCGGAAGCTACGGGAGAATGCGGGTCCGTTCCTCCACTCCTCCTGGCCGGCCAGAAGGTGCGGGCCTCGTGCTTTTGGTTGCTGACCTGAAAGCAAACGGTGAAACACACAGATAAACGGAGATTGGCTAAATGATAGTGTAGTAGGTGTACTAATTGAAATAAAGCGAAGGAAGAACATGGCCCGGCGATACCTGGAGGTTTTGAAACCCCGTTTAGGGCGCCGGAAACAGTAGGAAAGACAATAAATGCCAACGAAATGGTGTATGTGATGTGTGATGCAGTGGAGAAAAGACGTGTGTGTGGTGAGCAAACAGAGAAGGACTAGAAACACAGAAACATGAAGCGTGAAGTTCCCTGCACCGGGGGCCTGCGAGGGATGTAGAAGGCCCCCACTCCCTGACGAACGGGCGGATGCTGTATGAGATTTGGCGATGGAATTCGACAGCACTTCGTGATGGTCCCCCCCTTTCCTCTGTCAGAACGGACGGACGCTGTATGAGATTTGGCGATGGAGTTCGACAGCACTTCGTGATGGTCCCCCCCCCCTTTTTTCTCTGTCAGAACGGACGGACGCTGTATGAGATTTGGCGATGGAGTTCGACAGCACTTCGTGATGGTCCCCCCCCCTTTCCTCTGTCAGAACGGACGGACGCTGTATGAGATTTGGCGATGGAGTTCGACAGCACTTCGTGATGGTCCCCCCCCTTTCCTCTGTCAGAACGGACGGACGCTGTATGAGATTTGGCGATGGAGTTCGACAGCACTTCGTGATGGTCCCCCCCCTTTTTTCTGTCAGAACGGACGGACGCTGTATATATAGAGCCCAGGGCTTCGAGCTTAATCAGGGGTTAAGGGGAATGACGGTCGGTCAAAGGCCGGTAAATGAGAGCATCGTGTCAATATTGCCAACGACATTCTCCTCTTAATTCGCCTGGAATCACGGGGGTCTAATCTGGGTGGCCTTAACAATGACGGTCTTAGGAAGGCCGCCAAACATGTATGACGGTCTGGTAGGGGCCGTTCAATACACATGACGGTCCTGGAAAAACCGTTATACTTAAAGAGGAGTCAACGCCCAGACAAACAACTTTTCGTGAAGCACGTGGCTATGACCGACTATCGGGCCTTTGAACCCTTTTCTTGTCGGTAAATAATGACGGCCCCGGGACGACCGCTATATTGACTATAACGGTTGGCATTGAGCCGCTATACAAAGCGTATCACGAGATACAAATAACCCGGGGCAGCGGAACACAACGGCCCAGTGGGGACCGTTCTATTGAGAAAAATGGTTTATAACAGACCGTTAAATACAATGAGAGGGAGGGAGGCCTTCTTTGCTGGGAAGAGCCCAAAATATTGCCAGAGGAATAATCTTTCATGTGATTGACTGTTCGGGACATCAATAATTGAGACGCAGGAACTGATTCGATTCATCGGTAAAAAAACGGGTGTCAACAGATGCCCCTCCTTAACGTCCGCCTTGCAAGGGAACGAGCGGAGGTGTAGTGGAGGCGTCATGGAACATGGAGTTGTAGCGGAGATGAAGCGGAGTGGACTGCAAAAGCGGGCGTTAAGGCAATACGACACCCGTTTCATACCAATAAGCCATAGAAATCTTCTGGCAACCTTCGAACCAATTTGCAAGGTACTGTGGGACTGAGTGTTAAACCTGAATCTGGAGGAACTAAGGTAAAAGAGCAAGGAGCGGCCTCGTCGGCGGACAAGCTGTGGTCCTAAATGAGGCGATATAGAAGCTGGCAATAGCGAAATTAAAAGGATTTTAAAACTCCAGACGAGGGAAACACTTAATTCATCAGAACCGAACAATTAGGTCCAAAGAAATATCTTCTAATTTTGAAGTGGAATTATTCCTTCGGTGGGACATGGAACACAGAAAACAGTCAATCATACGCAAGATCATTTCTCAGGCAGACCGTAGGTCGTGAATGCTCAAAAGGTGCTTGTGATGCATGCTGGGCTAAAAGAAAGAAACATGTAAAATCGAATGCAAACAAAGGATAAAAATATAAAATACTCGAGAATATTATTGCAGAACTGAATGAGTCAGGGTCAGGACACTTCTTGCAACCACGGCGTGCAAGAGAGAACCGTCGTCCCCTGACTTCTTCCAACTTAGCGGCCTTTCCGAAGATTAGACACGCATACCTAGATCATCATGTGTTTTTGTTGACGGGGAACGTCAGATCCTGGAATGCGTGAAGAATCGACTGGTTCTCGAGATAGATGTTTATTACCATATAGTAATGCAATAAGAGTTTTGAGGGATTGAGGGCCATACTTGACTTACCTGTGCAGGCGTAACGGCGGGACATTGATGTTGTTTAGCTTTAACTGCAATCAAAACTCATTGGCACATGAATTTCACAACAATGATACATTCAACAGTTCAACGGCTCAGATGGGACCGTTCTTAAATTGGACGGCTCATGGTAAACCGCCATATGGATCTTTAACGGTCATAGGAAGGCCGTTCAATGCTAAGTAACCGTTTGCAGAATAACGGCCCTCAGGTAGCCGTTCTTATGGTATGGCGGTCTATCGCTAGACCGCCATTCTCAACGTCGGTTCAAAAATATAAACCTCTTCCCCTTCCCTCCTCCTACCGTAACGGCAGGAAAAGAGGAGGAGAAGAGGAAGGATAGCAGCAGCGGCGCCCCTTCTCCCATACTCTCATTCTCTCTCTCTTTCTCTCTCTCTCTCGCTCACGATGGCCTCCCCGGCTCTCTCTCTCTCATTCTCTATCATCCTCCTCTTCATTCTCTCTCGGGCGATGGTGACCGGCGGTGGTAACGGCGGCGAGCGGCCGGTAGACGTGACGGATTCCTCGCCAGAGACGACCCCTTCGGCGGCCGAGGAGACGGCGGGAGCGGCGGCAGAGGCAACCTCGGCCGGAGAGGACTTCTCCGTCGACGACCTCGCCCTCATGCTCGTGGAGGAGGGCGCGACCGGCACCGACGGTGATCGTGCGGGAGGCGGCGAGGCGGCGGCGGAAGCACCACGCCCGGCCAAGAGGCGTCGGGGCTCGGAGGTAGGTCCCTCTCGCCTTCTTTTTGCATAGCATGGGGGAATGGGGGGCTGTCCACGGCGTGCGGGGCGGAACTCGCTGTCGTCGGAAGAGATGACGGAATGACGGTCCCCATCGGACCGCCAAACAGACCAAAACGGCCCAGGAGAGGCCGTTAAACACACCCGGTCTTCGAGGTCACCTCAGAACAAAACGGCCCCCAACGGACCGTCAAACAGAACAGCGGTCCAGGAGTGGCCGTTGACCCTAACGTAGCAACCCTTATTCAGAACAATACGGTCCCCATTGGACCGTTCAAAATAGCACCGCGGCCCTAGGAGGGCCGTTGAATGATTCACAAACCTCAGAACAACGGTTCACGGACAACCGTTGTGAATGGAACAGCGGCCCAGGAATGGCCGTTTTATTCAAAACATCACAGGATAGGACGGTCCATGGAGGGCCGTCATAGGCAACAAAACGGCCAGGGGAAGGCCGTTGAACACTCAACAATTAAAATGATGAACATCACAGGGTAACCCCCCCTTCTTTTTGTTATTAAGAAATATGAAACTAATGAGATGAATGAGTGAATGCAGGGAAAGCGTCGGACCCGTATCTCTTGGCTGCAGGTTCGGTCAGTGTATCTTGCACTGTCGGACTTTCAGCGGGAGAGGCTGGCTGCCATGGGGTTCGCCCCATTCCTCAGTGTTGAGGTGTGTCGCTTTGACACACCTCTTCTCTATGCCCTGCACGACCGCTGGGATCCGGCGAGTCGCACGTTCCTCTTCCCGTGGGGTCACATGGTCCCCACGCTAGAGGACGTGGCCAGGCTCACTGGTTTGCAGGTGCACGGTCTACCGGTGACTGGGATCTCCTTCCCCGATTACCGCGGCATGGCCGAGAGGCTGTTGGGGCTTGCACTCCAGACGACACGTCGGCAGACCACGCTTCTTCCGCGGGCAGCTCTCCAGGACAGCCTAGGGCTGCGACGGGCCGGACTTGCAGTGGGCGAGCGTCCAGAGGAGCACTTGGACCGGCTGGTGACGCGCGTGCGGCCTCGAGTAGCAGCAGGACCGGGTGCAGAGGCGGACACGGTTCTTCGGCGGTTCCTGATGTTCTTGTTTGGGCGACTCCTCTTCTCTACGCGTGCGGACGTCATCCACTGCCGACTTCTTCCGTTCCTCGAGGACCTAGAGCACGTGGGAGACTACGCGTGGGGTGCTGGTGTACTCGCCTTCCTTTTTGAGAGCCTCAGCTCGACGTCCCGACGGACGATGTTGGGGGGCTTCTCTCCCCTTCTCCAGGTACGACTCTGACTCAGAACTCATGCAATTTCCTAGGACCTAGACTCTAGATGCTGACGACTTGTGCATGATGCAGGCATGGGCTTACGTGCGGCTGCCTTCTCTGTACAGGGGACTAGAGTCCCGCCCTGGGCTCTTCCCCATTCTGCGACGGTGGGAGCCGACTCGGGGGTCAGGGACCCTAACACGGCAGGTGCGCGACCTGCAGGACGATGTCGACATGCTTCCTCGCGCCTCGGTACGACTTCTAAACCTTAGCCTTTATTTGGAAAATGCTTGTTTTATATGATGTTGATGTGATTGCTGATGTATGCAGGTGCAGTGGACTCCTTATGCACATGAGGACGTGACAGAGCAGCCGTGGGTGGTGAGAGCTCTCACCTTCTCCGGGCGTGATGTGTGGTTACACTGCATGAATGTAGTGGAGCCCCTTTACTCCCGGCTGGTGATGAGGACGACCGACGTCTCTCAGCCCGAGGTAGACTTCCCGGCGCAGGAGAGCGCGAGGGAGAGGGTGACGCGGAGCACCCGAGGGCTGACTCAGCAGTGCGATTGGGCGGCGCGGAACGCCGAGCAGGTTGCCGACTGGCAGGCAGGTGGGCGTGTGGTGACCGCTCGTGCTGACAGTGATGCGGCGTACGTGACTGCGTACGTCAGGCATTATGGAGACCGCGTGTTCCGAGGATCACGCCGACCGGTACAATTCTAAACTCAGACTTAATCTACATGCTTTATGATTTCTATATGCTGTACTGACTTCCTTTCGACATGCAGATTGACCCTGAGGGACGCTTAGCGGAGCTGCAGGGGCTCCTTCATGCCACCATCCAGGAGAGGGATGAGGCTCGCCGAGCCCTCGAGTTACTGGTATGTTCCTAAACTCTGGACTCTTACATTTCTATATGATGTTTATGCATGTGACTGTCCTGGGATATTTGGGTGCAGCGAGCTGAGGCTGCTCAGAGGCGTGGAGCGGAGGCTCCTTCTTCTTCTTCTGTTGAGACACCGGCCGACCGAGCAGCCCGGGATGCCGAGTTCCAGCGGATGGTGGAGCGGGCCGAGGCAGCGGAGAGCGAGCTTGCCGTGCGGGTACACTTCTGACGCTTTCCTTTGTTTATTTGTGCATGATATGAATGGAATGTGCTAATGTTTGATGCATGCAGGTGGACGACGTGAGGGTTGCTATGGAGGAGGCTACCCGTGCCAGAGAGGAGGTGGCCCACCTACGGGCTGAGTTGGTGCAGGTTGAGGCTCGGGCCCAGGAGGCGACTGTGAGCGCCCAGAGGTCGGCATCTCGAGCCAGGGCGGAGTTAGCCGAGGCTCAGGAGGAGGTGAGGCGGCTCCAGTCGGCAGAGGCTGCCGAGTTCTGGGAGCAGGTGAGAGGACTTCATCCTATGCTGACTGCCGAGCTGGAGCAGTCACAGGCAGAGCTGGAGCGAGAGCGAGCAGCGTCTCAGGAGCGAGAGGTGCTGCGGCTCGTGGCTGAGAGGGAGGCGGCCCATTTGCGTGAGCAGCTTGCGCGAGCTCAGCCGGCCGACGCTCTTGAGACGGGACTTCTCCGGGCGGAGGTGGAGCGCTACCGAGCGGAGGTGGAGCGCTACCGAGAGGAGGTGGAGCGCCACCGAGTGACGATAGCGGAGCTGGAGCCTTTCAGGACCGAGGCCCTTGTGCTGCGGGGCCAGGTTCAGGGTATGACGATGAGCCGTTCGAGGAGCCGATCGGTCGTACCGAGTGGCAGCCAGGCTACTCACACCTCGGTGAGACGTTACATGGCGAGTTCCTCTCAGCGGGAGAGGAACGAGAGTGATGAGCGACGACGACGTCGCGATGATGCTGAGACTTCTTCGATGGCCCCGCCAGCGAAGAGACAGGAGGGAGGTGGAGACAGTGACAGGCCAGAGGGTGAGGCCTGATTTTGTACTTTTTCCTCTCTTTTTCTTTCTTTTTTTTTATGAGATTTTTATGTTTTTTGGGATGATGATATGTATATATGATGCACCCCTTTTTTAGTTTTTGTATGGATGTATGAATGTATGCAAATGGATGAGTGTATGTATGAATGACAATGGGTGAGGGAGGCGATGACAGACTCGGGTGAGCTACGTGAGAGGTAGCGAGGTACGCCGACTCAGGGTGAGCGACGCGAGCGGAGGTGAGGCACGCCGACTCAGGGTGAGCGACGCGAGCGGAGGTGAGGCACGCCGACTCGGGGAGAGTGACGCGAGCGGAGGTGAGGCATGCCGACTCAGGGCGAGCGACGCGAGTGGAGGCACGCCGACTCAGGGTGAGTGACGCGAGTGGAGGTGAGGCAGCTCATGAGTTTAGAGAACAACGGCCAGGCAAAAACCGTTTTGGCAAGAATGACGGCCAAGACAGGGCCGTGGGTTGCTTAAGAATGACGGCTACGCCATAGCCGTCATGGAATATAACGGTCAAGTGTAGACCGTTAATTGGCGCAGGCCGACTAAAAATGACGGTCCAGGGTAGACCGTGGACATGAGAATGACGGTCTCCCTTCGGCCGTTCAAAAAATGAATGACGGTCTATCGTACGACCGCCAATCAGCACGATCTTAGAAGCCAAATTGAATTCCCTTAAGCCCATTCAATCCTGGTGTGCTCTCGTGCATCATGCGTTCCAGTGGAGCGAAACACGGGATGAGACCTCCTATAAGTAAGGGGTGCTCTGCCTTCAGCCTGAACCCAACCTCTTCTTCTTCTTCTTAAGTTTCTTCCCTCTAAATCACCACCAAATCATCATGAAGAGGAGTTTTGGTGAGCATTCTTTGGGTGAGGGAGACCATTCAGGCCCTAAGGCTGCGAGGAAGGAGCGAGAGGAGATTGCGCGTTTGGGTTCTATCCCTCGACATTTCAGTTCAAATCCTTCTAGAGAGGTATGTTTAAATCACTTCAAACTTGGTTCATTTGATTCTGTTTCGTCTAATATCTCTTTCTTTCTGCATTACTTTCCTCGTTTTCTCCTTTTTAGCTTCTTCCTGGCTCTCGCCGATACTCTTCTCTTAAGTGGGTGGCTCCCATGGTTCGTGCCTTGCCCCTAGGGGTAACCCACATCCTTAGTTCTTGGCACTTACAATCCTTGCTGTTCTTAGGTCGTAACTTCCAAAAGATTTCCTTTGACTGGCACAGTATTTCAGCCCTTGTAGAAATGTGGCACCCACAGACCCACACTTTTATCTTTCCATCCTTTGAGGCCACCGTCCTTTTAGAGGAAGTAGAGGCTTATCTGTCTCTCCCTAAGTCTAGGGTTGGGGAGGAGGATCTAGTGTGTCACACAGTTGCCCCTATAGATCCAGTTGCCATCTTTAGCGAGTTCATAGAAGACCCGAGTGAGATCAAGACCTTTGTGGGAGCCCGTCATATTCACCTTCTTCCTCTCAGCCAGTGGGTGGTGGCACATTGTAAGAACAAATGCGGGTGGCATGAGGCTATTGCCAAGGCTGCATCCATTTGCTTGTGTGGTGCTATCCTCTTTCCGTCAGCCGACCACGTGCTAGATCTTCCCGTCCTTAGCACCATCAGTGGTTTATGGAGAGGGCTTTCTATTTCCCAGGCTATCTTAGCCTATTTTTATGAAGGGCTTAGCTCTGCTGCCCTGAGTGGTCCACTGTTTGGTTCTATGATTCTCTTAGAGTGTTGGGTGGGCGTGAGACTGAAGTTTATCCCTAGGGCAGGCATAGAGACTGAGAGTAGGATCTTCGGGAGCCATCCACTTTCCTTTATCGGTGGCGGGTTTGGTTTCTCTTCGCAGGTGGAGTGCCGTACGGGGGATATGCGGACCAGAGAAGAATGGCGCAGGTACCTGAGTCGGCTACCCGTGGAGAGGCTCGTGATGCGGCCTAACTTCTTGGTGACTACGGAGATCAGACTGCCCAGAGGACAGGGTCTGGATTTGAGGCTAGTGAGTGATACCGTACTGGCCGTGTATTATCCACACAGGTGCCATTTGCAGGTCGGGGTACCGCGGACCCTGCTTCCTCCGTTGTCGCACTTCCCTTCTCTTCAGGCTAGACAGATTGGCACTGAGCACGATGAGCAGAGTGTGAGGAGTGCACTAGCGATGTGGGGAATCAGCAAGGTGCGTGCCTTGCCAGCAGAGGTGGAAGAGGCGACCGAGACTCGCCAGGCGTATATCAGAGAACTGAGAGAGATGTGCCCCTGCGGGAATGCCCAGCGGAGGATTGAGTGATTGTACTTTCCCTTCCTTTTTATGATGCTTGATAAGTGAGAGTGCCTTGTTTGAGAGTGAGAATTGTTTGTATCAGAATAAAAGTTGGAGTGACTGATTTTGCCCCTTGCAGTTGTTCTGTTGTTACTTCGTCTTCTTGCTCCATCGTCCTGCACACTATTAGCAATGAAACAGGTTAAATCTGTTTTAGGCTTAGCCCCTTGCCTTGTGACAAGTGCGGAGGTAACCAGTGCTTGATTTTTGGTCAAGGGGCAAGCCTTATTAAATAAGCGAAGGAAAAGAGAAATGATAACAATGCAATGCATGCATGCCATGAATGCAAGTCATGAATATTTTTGGATTTTTTTTTTAATGTTTTCAATATTTTTGGATTTTGAAATATTCAATGTTTTTGGGTTTTAAGTTTTTTTTTTAAAATATTTGTTGTTTTTGGATTTTGAAATATTTGTTGTTTTTGGATTTTGAAATATTTGTTGTTTTTGGGTTTTGAAATATTTGATTTTTTTTGGATTTTGAAATATTCAATGTTTTTGGATTTTGAAATATTCATTGTTTTGGGTTTTGAAAACCGATGCTTCCGTAACAAGACATGCCTCCCTCGTAACCTGAGGATTCCTCCTGAGATTGGCGTGTGATTGAAGGGACCCTCCTGGCCCGAACTTTTATTTGCCTGACGGTGTTCTGCCAGGGCCACCCCCAGGGTACTCAGCTTTGTCCTGAAAAGAAAAAGAATATGGAGACAAGCTTACACCCGTCATGTGAGTTTTTAAGACTTGAATTCTTTCCTGGGTGCCCCTCAAAGCTTCGGTCTGTTGTGTCGGGGTTTTGGTGTTCGTCATCGAACCTTAAGCCACCACATTTGTCATTCTTGCTATGCCTAGTTGTTCCAATTTCCCAAATATTTTCATTTATTCATTTTTTTCTTTTTGTTCTTCTTCTCTCTTTTTCTTTCTTTTTCTTGTGGCTTCAGGTCATAACGAACTGCCCCTATTTGAGACTTATCTCGTATTAGGGTACCCAGGTCAGGCATCGCCTCCTTATTTACTCCTCATTCTTGGGTTCAGCCGAAGCAAGAAACGTACAGGGACTACAACTTTCCTCTAGAGTGTGGCCCCGGGAAACGGTGTTTGGCGGAACTGGGGACAGGACCAAAGGGTCGTGTTTGTGTGTTCAGCTTCTCTCAGTGATTCTTATGAACAGGGGAAGCTTGCATTGCTAGGGAAGCACGTGGTTAGACTCTTTTTTTAGGGATAGAAGCGTTTGAGATATAACCCGTTCCACGGATTTGCCAGTTCTTCTCCTTCTGAGTTCGTCAACCGATAGGCATTACCTGGATAGACTTCCTTGATGACGAACGGCCCTTCCCAGTTTGGCTGCAACTTAGCCCTTGGACCACCTGTTCGGATGAATTTCCTTTTCAAAACCATATTACCTATTTCAAACTTTCTTTCGATTACCTTCTTTTGAAAATGACGTGAGACCCGCTTTTGATAAACAGAAGCGTGATTGGCCGCATTTAACCTCTTCTCATCTAACAGTTCCAGCTGTGCTAGTAACGCCTCTCGACGCTCGTCGAGATTAAGTTCCTTATCTAGCTGCACTCTTAGGGAAGGGATGAGAATCTCATACGGGAGTACCGCCTCCATCCCATAGGTGAGGGCAAAGGGAGTCTGCCCTGTGGGAGTTCGGACAGAGGTGCGATAAGCCCATAGAGCGTCTATCAATTTATCAGCCCAATCAGCGTGCCGGTGGGATTCACACGTTTTCTTGATGATTTTAAGAAGGGTTTTATTGGTGGCTTCGGCTTGACCGTTGCCTTGTGGATAATATGGTGATGAATGATGCAATGCAATACCAAATTTCTTACAGAGGTCCTGGAGTTCTTGAGACACAAATTGTGGCCCATTGTCGGTGACAATGTCGCTTGGTACCCCGAACCGCGAGATGATGTTCTTTGTGATGAAGCGGCAAACTGTGGTAGCTTTGATCTCTGCATAGGCTTCAGCTTCCGCCCACTTCGTGAAATACTCTGTAGCGGTGAGGATGAAGGATTTCTGTTTTACTTGGGCGTTAGGGTCACCTAACGGACCGACAATATCAAAGGCCCACATGGAGAAAGGCCATGGGGCGGATAGTGGGCGAAGAGATGAAGCAGGGGCGTGGATTTTGTCAGCATGGAGCTGGCACTGAAGGCACCTACGGACGTAGGTAGAGCAATCTTCCTCTAGGGTTGGCCAGTAGTAGCCCTTCCTAAGGATCTTCTTAGCCAATGCCTGTCCATTCACGTGACCTCCACATTCACCGGAGTGAGCAGCTTCCACTACTTTCCAAGCTTCATCGTCATCTAAACACCGCATCAGAACTCCATTGAGAGCGCGCCTGTACAATTCTCCTGCAACGATTGTATACCTCGAGGCGACTCTTCTGATGGCTTTTCTTTGTGTCGCATTGGCTTCCTCCGGGAGAGAACCATCCCGACAATATTGCTCAATCTCATGGAACCATGGCAACTCATCTTCGTCCAAGATTTCTTCCAATTCTGCTAAGGATACTTCCTTAACCTCTTCTTTAGCCGCTTTCTCTTCCATAATCTTCCTAAGGTTAGCAAACCAAGGATCTTGCAGAGAGGGAGCGTCCATCCGTTGGACCACAATGGTCTCAGTGGAACGACTAAGGGAGAAGGATAAAGAGGAAGCGAGAGATGCTAATGAATCAGCAAGAATATTTTGAGATCGGGGAACATGAACGTAGATGAGTTTGCTAAATTGTCTAGCCAAGAGTGTGACCAAATCTTGATATGGCTTTAGTTTGGGGTCACGGGTGCGATAAGTTGACAGAACTTGACGCAGCACCAATTGAGAATCTCCCATGATGTTGAGGTATCGTGCGCCTAAGAGATAGGCGTGCTTTAGTCCAGCTAGGAGAGCCTCATACTCGGCTATGTTGTTGGTGGCAGAGAAAGAGAGCTGGTAGGCAAAAGGGACGGTGATACCTTCGGGAGTAAGGAGGACAGCGCCGATGCCACGGCCCTGGGAATTGAGCGCGCCATCGAAATGTAGAGACCAAAAGGGAGGCGGATGAGAGATAACTGCAAGGTGTTCATCAGGGAATTCGTCCTGGATTGAATCAGTGTAGGGGATAGGAGAATGAGCAAGATGCTCAGCAATAGCATACCCCTTGATGGCCTTCTGGACGACGAAGGTGATATCAAATTGAGAGAGAAAGCTCTGCCAGCGAGCTAATCGACTAGAGAGGACGGGTTTCTCGAGGAGGTAGCGGATTGGGTTCATTCTAGAGATCAACCTTACCTCATGGGCTAGGAAATAGTGTTTTAACTTCTGAACTACCCATACCAATGCTGCACTAGTCTTCTCCATGGCAGTGTACCGGGATTCGGCAGAATTGAACAATCGGGAGAGATAATATGCTGCCCTCTCTCTTCCTTCATCATCCACTTGTGCCAGGACAGCACCTAGGGAATCCTCAGCGACAGAAATGTATAGGATCAAAGGCTTTCCGGGGACAGGAGGTTGCAAGACAGGAGGGTTGGACAGATAAACCTTAAGCTCCTCATAGGCCTTCTGACATTGTTCGTTCCATTTAAACTCGGCCCCCGCCTTTAATAAGTCGTAGAATGGGCGGCATCTTTGAGAGTGTTGAGATATGAATCTTCTAACGAACTGCAAACGCCCAATCAGACCACGAAGCTCCTTAAGATTCTTAGGCGGTGGCATTTCCATTACGGCCTTTGCCTTATTAGGATCAATCTGAATCCCTCGTTTGCTAACCATGAACCCAAGTAATTTCCCGGATGCGACTCCAAAGACACATTTCTTAGGATTCATCTTCAATTGGTATTCCCTAGCCCTTTGCAACACTTTGGCTAAAATGGCGGGGTGTTCTTCTTTTGTCCTCGACTTCACCAGAATATCATCCACATAGGCCTCCATGTAGACGTGCATCATGTCGTGGAAGATGGCCACCATTGCCCGTTGATAGGTAGCACCTGCGTTCTTCAATCCAAATGGCATGACGACATAGCAGTAGGTGCCCCAAGGCGTGGTGAAGGAGGTTTTCTCTTGATCTTCTAGAGCAAGACGGATTTGGTTGTATCCTGAATACCCGTCCATGAACGAGAGAGCCTCAAACCCAGCGGTATTATCTACCAAAACATCGATGTGAGGAAGCGGGAAATCGTCTTTCGGACATGCTTTGTTTAAGTCCCTGAAATCAATACAAATTCTGACTTTGCCATCCTTTTTTATTACCGGGACTATATTGGCCACCCACTGTGGATAAAGCACAACCCTGATGAATCTGGCCTTATGTAATTTGTCCACCTCTTCTTTCATTCTCAAGGCCATATGTGGGTGGAATCTTCTGAGCTTTTGTTTAACAGGAATCGCCCCTGGCTTTAAGATTAACCTGTGTTCCACTAAAGCGGGGTCGAGACCCGGCATGTCCTCGTAGGACCAGGCAAAAGAATCGCTGTACTCTCTCAAAACCTTGATGAGCTCCTCTTCTACCTTAGGAGGGAGATCAGCTGCAATAGATATGGGCCTGGGATCCTCTTCGGTTCCTAAATTGATTTCTTTAGTGGGTTCATCCACTGCTGACGAGGGTTCGTCGAATCTTCTCAATCCTTGTGCGTATAGGTCAGCAATGTCCTCCACATCACTTTCCTCATCATCCGCTGGGTCTTTCTCGTCTACAATTTCATACACTCCTAGTCCGTCATTGCTCCACACCCGGCCTTCTGAATCCTCATCCTCTTTTAAGGAGACGGTGGTGGCTATGAATTCTGGGCATCTGAGGAGGGCCTGGCATCTCAAGGCCAGATCCTGTAGGAACCTATCGGGAATGGAACGGGAGTGACATGCCAGTGGTGGCGTTGCAGAGGTGGATGGGCTATCTAAGGGAGAACATGCTTCTACCCTGACTGACTCGACTAACCTAGGAGACTCAACTACCTGTACATCTACCCTAGGAGACAGAAAATCTAGTGGAAAAGGAGCAGGGGTTTGGTGCCCCTGGGGAGTGGATGAGCAGAAGACAGCATAGTCTTCGACTGAAATGTAAGTTTGAAAGTTGACGTTTTTTTTTGGGTATCTTCTACTACCAGAAGAGAGCAAGAAGAATCAGAAGGTGGAGGCAGAGGAAGGAGTTGTTTTGTGAAGAATTGAGGAAAGAGAGAGAAGAAGGTATCGGGGGAGAACCACATCCCGTGAACTCGGGGGTTAGGAGAAGGAGGTGAAGATAGATCGAGTAGATCAATGGGCGGACAGTGCCCGCAATTGGAGGGAATGAATAGAATTTTTGACGGTCTCCCCGTGAAACACGGTTTGACCAGTATTGGAGGGGATCGAATCACAAAGTTTGGGTAAACTGTTGAGGCCAAATGAGCAGGAGGAATAAAGAAGGAAATGTCGGAGCTTCCTGCCTCTTGTATCTTCTGTGGCCTTATCAGAGCATTCCTAACCATGGGCATCTCTGTCTCCTTCATTTGAGTGGCTGGATCAGTAAACAGACTTGACATTTCAGCAAAATAATCTTCAAGATCTCCCACCAACCCCTGCAGAGGCGGCGGTGGGTCAGCAACAATATTAACAATGGGAGCATCTTTCTTTTCTTCCTTGGGTTGTGGCTTATTTGCGGTGCCGGGCTGTAGTGGACCCTTTACAAAGTGTTGCCGGTAGTCCCAGGTTAGTGGCCCAGAACCTGCCTGAATGGTAGTGTTATGATAGCCTAAGCCCTGACGACCCATCTTCTTGCTTTCAGAGATGGGTTTGGTCTTTCCCTGTAACCGCGCGCCGAGACCAAGGCCTGGCTGATAGCCTAGCTTCATGATCATGTCCCAGCCTTTAGAATTTTTGGGTTCAGGCTTAGCTCCGGCATTCTTGCGTGTTGTAATGGGTTTGCCTGCCGCATAAGCCCATGGGTAATTTATGTCCATGACTGACAATACTGGCCTATTGCTCGGCCATAGAGTGGGGAGAACCTGGTCAGTGATGGCGTCCACTGCCTGGACGGTGGAAACACTCTTGACTTTGACCACCCGCCCCTGGAAGGAGAATTTCAGGCACTGATGGGCGGTGGAAGGTACCGCTTGCAGAGCATTTATCCATGGACGACCCAGAATAGCCTTGAACATCGGATCTATGTCTAGGACGTAGAATTCCACCTCTATTTGTAACGGCCCTAGCTCAGCCTGTAATGTGATGACCCCGTGACATGCCCTTCTGGAATTGTCATAGGCGGCAATGGTTGTCGGTGTCGGCTTCAGCATACTTTCAGAAATGTTGCAGGCACGCAGAGTACTTAATGGACAAACATTTATTGAAGCCCCAGTGTCCACTAGCACTGAGTCTACCACTACCTGGTTCAAGGTGATGGTGACGCATAGCGGCATTTGGCGTGCTTCAGGGGGCGCGAGTTCGGCCTCAGAGAATGTGATAGCGGGCCCCTTGGTAACAGTAGCCAACACTGACGGCAAGCTGTCTACCGCCACATCTTCGTTCACTATGACCTTTTGCAGAAACGTCCTTAATGCTTCTTGGTGTAGAGGTGAACGTCTGATCAACTCCAAGACAGAGATCTTTGCCGGCATCCGGTCAAGATGTTGCAACAGGTCGTATGTGGAACCGGGCGCGGGGTCAACTTCATTGTCTTGTGCTGCTGATGCTGAGATGGAGGGTATTTGGGGAGGTGCACTGGTAGAGGGGTAAGTCCTTTGAAATAACCGCCCGCTCCTGAGGGCAAGGTTTTGTGCTGGCATGGCTGTAGGTGGGCTCCCGCTTGACCCAGTGGGGTGAATGAGAATGGAAGGGATGGCAGTCTTGGTGATGGGGGATATGATAGGCATAGTAAGCGAAGGTTGTGGTGAAGGTAAAATGGGCGATGGGTGAGGTAAAGGGGCGGTTAGTGGACTGCAGTGATTGGTGGACAAGATAGTGGAAGGTATAGTAGGTGGGGAAGTATAATGTTGTGGGGGGATAGGCGAGAGAATATGGCTTCTCGGAGTGGTAAGTATGGTGGAAGGATGGATGACGGGGGAAGTTGTGGAAGGCATGGAAGGCCGAAGGATGGAAAAGACGGCGGGTGAGGTAGAGTGCGTAGGGATGTGGCGTAAGGTTAACAGGTGTGCGGGATCGTCAATGGTCCACCCTGCGTCAGGAGCCGGGTGGCGTAACATGTTGACTTGGGCCGGTGCCGGCGGCTGCTGTTGTTGTTGAGGAGCGGGTGCATGTACTGGCATGGGATTTTGGTGGATCCCTAAGTTTGGCTGCTGCTGCTGTTGCTGTGGCTGCTGTGGCTGGAATTGCTGAGGTTGTTGCTGAAACTGCTGTTGCTGTGGTGCTGCCTGTTGCGGCCTTGCTGGCCCTCTTCTCAGATCTTCAATCAGCTTCCTCATCTGAGCCCAATCGATCCTGTGACCTTCGTGCAGGTCGTATACCAGGTCCCTAAAATGATAACACCTCTCAATGGTGTGCCCCGGCTGCCGGTGATATACACAATATCGGGACAGATCGGCGGCCGGATTCATGTTCGGGCGCTCAGGTGGCAATTGTAAATCGCCAGTATGCATCAGCGCTGCAAAGACATTAGTGAGCGTCTCTGGGAGAGGAGGATAGTTGGCTCTTTTAGCAACCGGACGAGCAGGTGCGTAGGTAGCAGGCGGGGGAGTGTTATGGTATTGCAGTGGTTGCTGGGGCTGTTGTGGTGGTGGCAGAGATTGTTGTTGAGGGTGTTGCTGCGTGGGAAAGGAAGGGCGAGGTGATGCGGAGAAATGGGGGTTGCTTTGCTGGGGGAAGTGGGAGGTGGCAGTCTGGCTAACTACCTGCACCTGCTCGTTTGTTTGGACTCCCTCGGTAACAGGGCCCTGTGGTTTTCTGGAACTCTTGGGCTTCTGGGCTTCGAAGAGAGAATGAATGGGGGAGTCCTTAAACTGGGTCTGGATAAACCGGGCCCGACTGTACAGTTGATGCATACTGGTGATGTCGTTCAACATTAGGACATTCCGGAAGAGAGGGGTTGCATTAGAAATGAGCAGTTTGATCTTTTCTTCTTCCGGAATCTGCCCGGGCACACGGGAGGCTATCTGCCTCCACCTATCAGCATAGGTAGCGAAGTCTTCATCAGCTTTCATCTTCTCGGCCACTAAGTCCGTGAATGAGTATTCGGGTCCGACCCGATCTTGGAATCTTTGCACGAATTTCTCCTTGATCGTCTTGAAGCTCCCAACCTCCTCCAGTGGCAGAGCGTAAAACCATTCGAGTGCCACCCCGTCCAGGGATCGCCGGAATAGATATGCAAGGAGGTGATCGTCATGCTGGTATGGTCCCGACTCGTACAGGAATTCCTTGATGTGGATGAACGGGTTGCCGTTCCCGTTGTACTTTCGGTATGTCGGGAGCTCTGACTGAGAAGGGAATCGGATGTCCCGGAAATTAGGAGTGAGAGCATCTGCGAAGGATGGTGGGCCAACCCTCTTATTGAGGAGATCGATCTGCTGTTGGAGAACTGCCAAGCGATCGTCACTTCCTTGTTGAGGTAGAGGGACTTGAGGTGGAACTGAAGGGTAGTGAGAGGCAGCTGGATGGACAGTAGAAGCCGAGGGATAATGGGAGACAGCCGGATGGATAGTGGGGGCCATGAGCCCGTAAGATGGATGTTGAGTCCAAAAAGGACCCACATCAGCGTAAGCGAGTTGAGCTATTCCGGGCTGCAGCCGAGTAGAATCCACTTGGGCCAGAGGGGCCGGTGGTGCTGATGAGACGGCCGCGTGGGCACTAGCACGAGGAGATAAGGGAATTTGACTCTTCCCTTTGTCTGCAGGAGGGTGGGCTGAGGTAGAAGCCTGGCCAGATTGATATATTGGAAACTGGAGGACCTGTGGGCGAAGAGGGGTATGGTCCACTGGGGCAACAGACGGTGCTCCGGACCTCTCAGCAGGATGGGTGGAAGAGACAGGAAGGGTTACAGCGGGCGGGACCTCTGCCCCGAGGGCTTGCTTGAATATCTGGAGTTGATCCTGGTCAAGTTGGGACATGAGTTGGAGTAGTTGGCTCGCCGAAGGGGAGCCAAACTGAGGGAGCGTGGGTGGCGCAACCTCAGCGATGGAGGAAGGGGGAACAAAGACGAACCCCTCCCCATTCAGGGAGGAGGCGACCCCGGAGACGTCCTCGAGGAGCCCCTGAGGAAGAGAATCCTCGCGGGCGGGGATGGACCCGAAAGAAGACATGCTGGATGATGATGAGTTGAATAAAGGGTTGCAATAGAGGGAGAGTAGAGAACCGTCCCTAGGAGATGATCCCGAGGGAGGGGAACAATGCTGCATGCAATGGGATGCACAAACTAGAGAGACTTAAGACCAAAGTACACAAGTAGAAGCAAAACAATCACACAATGAAAGGTGGAGACGAGAAGGGAGTCAACCAAGTATGCACACACTTTGAATGATACCGCAAGTTTTCAGAATTCTTTTCTCTTAGGCTTAGTGTTTTGATTAAAATGTAGAGTTCGCTCGGACACTTGGGAGCCTAATAACGGTATGATGGGGGAACTGGCTGACTCTAAGGGGGATCACTCTCCACGTATGCGGAACCTAGACACGGTGTGGCGATGGTACAACCGGCCCGGCGTCCGTGTGGGAATCCACGGCTCACGGGGGCTTACGGAGGTCCTCGGCAAGATTCCCTAGTCGGCTCCAAGGAATATGGAGACGAGAGGAAATCCTACTTCGGTAGGAAATGCAACTACAGTATGAAGTGAATGATCCTAGGTGCACCGGAGTGCATGCAAAGCCTAACCTAGAAATCTAGCAATCACATATGAAATCAAATGATAAAATCATGAAGCAATCAATAATATGATAGAAAATAACAAGTGGACAGCAGGGGGACCAATGCTGGGAACAACAATTAGGGATAACAAGTGCCAGCCGCAGACTCTGCGCCACAATAACGGTCTACTGGAGACCGCGGAAATGACTATAACGGCTCTGGAAGAGCCGCTAAAGTACAGAGCTGCAGAACGGGAATGGCGGCCTGATGATGACCGCTACACAAGTATGACGGCACTATGAAGGCCGTTAAATGAGCAGAGCACGGCAGTGATAATTGCGGAGAATACCAGATAACGACGGCTGGAAGAGAACCGTTGTACACAGAATGACGGCTGATACAGAACCGCTGAACTTCACAGAGACAGAGATTGGTCAGCAAACCAGAAGCACGACGGGCATCAGATGTCCCACCGTGATCGCCAAAAAAGGAGAGGTGTTGATATGTTATTCCTCCTCGAGTTAAATAATATTGAAGAGATAAAAAAACAGGAGGAAAGATGAAGCTGTTGACCGTGATCGCCACCCGGTGAAAGCGCCGGGACTCGGAAGCTACGGGAGAATGCGGGTCCGTTCCTCCACTCCTCCTGGCCGGCCAGAAGGTGCGGGCCTCGTGCTTTTGGTTGCTGACCTGAAAGCAAACGGTGAAACACACAGATAAACGGAGATTAGCTAAATGATAGTGTAGTAGGTGTACTAATTGAAATAAAGCAAAGGAAGAACATGGCCCGGCGATACCTGGAGGTTTTGAAACCCCGTTTAGGGCGCCGGAAACAGTAGGAAAGACAATAAATGCCAACGAAATGGTGTATGTGATGTGTGATGCAGTGGAGAAAAGACGTGTGTGTGGTGAGCAAACAGAGAAGGACTAGAAACACAGAAACATGAAGCGTGAAGTTCCCTGCACCGGGGGCCTGCGAGGGATGTAGAAGGCCCCCACTCCCTGACGAACGGGCGGATGCTGTATGAGATTTGGCGATGGAATTCGACAGCACTTCGTGATGGTCCCCCCCTTTCCTCTGTCAGAACGGACGGACGCTGTATGAGATTTGGCGATGGAGTTCGACAGCACTTCGTGATGGTCCCCCCCCCTTTTCTCTGTCAGAACGGACGGACGCTGTATGAGATTTGGCGATGGAGTTCGACAGCACTTCGTGATGGTCCCCCCCCCTTTCCTCTGTCAGAACGGACGGACGCTGTATGAGATTTGGCGATGGAGTTCGACAGCACTTCGTGATGGTCCCCCCCCCTTTCTCTGTCAGAACGGACGGACGCTGTATGAGATTTGGCGATGGAGTTCGACAGCACTTCGTGATGGTCCCCCCCCCTTTTTTCTGTCAGAACGGACGGACGCTGTATATATAGAGCCCAGGGCTTCGAGCTTAATCAGGGGTTAAGGGGAATGACGGTCGGTCAAAGGCCGGTAAATGAGAGCATCGTGTCAATATTGCCAACGACATTCTCCTCTTAATTCGCCTGGAATCACGGGGGTCTAATCTGGGTGGCCTTAACAATGACGGTCTTACGAAGGCCGCCAAACATGTATGACGGTCTGGTAGGGGCCGTTCAATACACATGACGGTCCTGGAAAAACCGTTATACTTAAAGAGGAGTCAACGCCCAGACAAACAACTTTTCGTGAAGCACGTGGCTGTGACCGACTGTCGGGCCTTTGAACCCTTTTCTTGTCAGTAAACAATGACGGCCCCGGGACGACCGCTATATTGACTATAACGGTTGGCATTGAGCCGCTATACAAAGCGTATCACGAGATACAAATAACCCGGGGCAGCGGAACACAACGGCCCAGTGGGGACCGTTCTATTGAGAAAAACGGTTTATAACAGACCGTTAAATACAATGAGAGGGAGGGAGGCCTTCTTTGCTGGGAAGAGCCCAAAATACTGCCAGAGGAATAATCTTTCATGTGATTGACTGTTCGGGACATCAATAATTGAGACGCAGGAACTGATTCGATTCATCGGTAAAAAAACGGGTGTCAACAACACCAAGTCACTTCTAAGCAGAGACACCAAGTCTCCCTTCCTCTGAAACCTAGAGGGAAAGCACAAGTGACACCAAGTCACTTGCAACCGGAGACACCAAGTCTCCCTACTTCTGAGTCCACAAGTGGAACCCGAACTCAACCTGAGTATCGGAAGACCAAGAAACTGGAAGATGAAAGAAACAAAAAGGAAAAGTAAATTGGCGAATAAAGCTCAACAAAAAATTGTAGCTCACGCAGGAGGACAGCAGTTCAGGATCTAATCCTAGAACCGAACTTCTTCACTCTTCCTCTTCTGCTGTTGGCTCTCTTACTCTGTCTGGCTGCTACTCGCCTCTTTTCTTCTTTACTCTTTCTTCAGCTCTGCTCTCCTTCTACTCTCTCTTTCTGCGTTGATCTCTTTTTCTTCTGGGTGCTCTCTCTCTCTCTCTTTTTCTGCTTCGATCTCTTTTTCTTCTGGGTGCTCTCTCTCTCTCTCTCTCTCTCTTTCATTTTTTCTATTCTTCTTCTTCTTCTACCTTGATTGTAGAAGGGGCACCTTATATAACTTCAGCCTCGGACCCACTAACTCACGCACAGGGCATGTGGAGAAAGCATTCCCGCCAAGATGAATTAGGGATCCTTTAGCCACGTCTCAGAATCTTAGAGCTTAGCTAACCACGTGGCAGCTTCTTCCAATAATGATCTACCTTTGATCACGTGCCAATTAATTGCTCTGCTGTCCTCACGAACTCTTGTTCTTCTGCTCCTCATGAGTTAAGTGCTCAGGTGCACATAAGATGCTCGAACCTTGGCTGTCCTTGCTTGATCGTTCCGTGCATAAGTTCCTGCAATGAAGAACACTTAGTTAATGCTATATGGTCAGAGACATAGTTAATATGCTCAGAAAGTTGTATGCAGATAGCCAGGCCATCGCTGATCAAAGAACGTTGAATGCACAAGTCTTATTTGACCTGGTTGAATACATGCAAGGGCTTGGACTATGTGTAATGCATGTTATGCACCGACTCTGAGCATGCACCAACAGTTGTTGCACCGACTAGAAACGACTGCTATGTGGAGCATGCACCGACTCAGGAATGCACAGAACGGAAGATGCACCGACCTTGTGTAGACAAGCTACGAGGAGATGCACTGACCATATGCAAGTATAATCACAAAGAGGTGCACAAGCGTTACTAGCATTTTCACGATGTGCACCGACTCATTTTAGTATACATCAATTTATGCACCGACTTAGTGAACACATATGCAAACATTGCACGGACTCTATATGTGTGCGCGTGCCAAGAGTGTGCACCAACTTGACATTTGCACCGACCCTTGCATGTGCATGGCAAACTATGCACCGACCCATATATGCACGGACCTTCAGATGTAGCATACTAAGTATGCACCGAGCTGTATAGATAAAACTAGCACCGACTGTATGTTCAAGCTAAAAACGTGCTCTGACTTGCAGACCCAAATGCTTTAAGTATGTATCGACCTCACGAATGCTTATTGTATGAGACCTAGACATGCACTGACTAGATGCTCACTATATGCATTGACCTTAAAGTATGCACAGACACAAAATGTGCTCGGACCTGGGTATGTTGAGACAGAACATGAGACGCTAAGTGAGACGGACACAGAATGTGCACAGACTTGAACAATGAAGTGCACGGACCTTTATAATCCTTAGCACAGACGGCGTGTGCAAACATGCACTGACTTTTAGACAATTAAGCCAAAACACACACATACGTTGTGTGCTAAACAATGAAGAGAGCACAGACCTTATGAATGCATCGACCAAATGTTTGACAGAATGCAATGCATCGACCAAGTGTTTGTCAAAAAGGCAAACCCAAAGCAAATGACATGCATACAAGGAATTATTATGAAATCTCATTCAAAAGCACACATTCACAAATGCATACTTCATCATCATTTCACATGCACACATATGAATCATCTTAACATGCACACATATGAATCATCATGGTCTTTCATGTACACATGCACACATATGAATCATCTTGGTGTTTACTATCATCAAAATCACATAGACAACAATCTCCCTCTTTTTGATGATGGAAACACCATGATGAGTCATAATGATAATAAAGCATAAAGCAAGACAAGATGCTGACTCATGTCAACCTATTCTCCCCCTTTGACTTCATCAAAAAGAAAAAAAGAGATTAACACCAATTGTAAGATGATTGACATGAGCTAAAATGCAGGCATCAAACAATTCTCCCCCTGAGAGGATACCAAGGGTCATACATCAAAAGAATGATCAGAATGTATCAATCAAAAACACAGGAGCAATTAAACGAGCCAAGAGATATGGCAATGAGGAATGCAACCCGGAATATGGTCGTCAGGATGAGCTCAGGGTTTCCTTTGAGAAAAAAAATGAGAGCAAGCTAGCAAAGGCTTTCCAGCAGAGTAAAGGCACAATAGATCAAAATTTGACAAGATAACCTATTCTCCCCCTTTGAGCAAGTTGACCATTCAAGGAATCAATCTGGAATATTCAACCACAATAGTTTTGAAGTTCAGAAAGCTACAAGTGAATAAGGTAATAAAGATAGTGGATCCTCACATTTGTATGGTCTGCAGATGAAAGGTCTACAAAACCATCAGGATTTGCTAGCCAAAAGAAATATGGTAGTGGAATCTAGTGAAAGAGAGCCAGGCTGATGTGCAGAGATCAATCAGAGCACATATATTTTAGGAACAATTTTTGATATCTGTTGAAAAGATCAATGAAAGTAACAGAGATCAACAATTGAGTAAAAGCATTAATGAATTTTTAAAGACCCTGAGATACATAATTTTTCAATAAGTTGCCAACTTCATAAACCAGAATTTAGGTTTTAGAGTCTTTCACTATAAAAGCTTATGAATCCTTTGATTGACAAATATGGTTTAAGAATGAAAAGAAACCCATACTCATATCTGAAATAGTTTTTAATAAAAATAAACCAAGTGCTGATATATACTTCTAGTTCAACCTTCTTCCATCTTACTCAGTTTACTTTCCACGGCTTCTTTAAGATTTACATAATGTTGTATTGAGAGTAAACATTGTAATGCATCTGAATCTTATTGTTATTCCAGAATTTTTGATTCACACTATTTCATATTTTTCTTTTGATCAATATACTCTTTTAATGAGCAATTTTGGTTGATCAACACCTTTTGACGTGAGGAGATACCTTGGTTAGAGGCCAGAATCCCCAGTTACTTAGTGTGATAACCGTATTGCTTCTCTATTTTAGAGAACAGAGATAATATTAGAAGTATTTTTGGCATGAGGAGACACCTTGGTTAGAGGCCAGAATCCCCAGTTACTCAATACAACCATGCCATTGCTCTACCATATTTTCACATTATTTTAATGATTTTAATCAGAGTTAACTATGGTACTTCATGACACAGTCCTTTGGACAGATTTCTCAGTAACCACAGTCATTGCTCTATCCATAATTTTTGAACAAATTCAGACAGATTAAATGTTTAATAGCAATACTAACACTAAGTATTTCAATCAAAGAAAATCATGATTTCAACTTTTCAGATTTCAGGAAGTCTTACATGAATTTACATGAGACAAGTAGTTAAGGTTTATTAAAAAGCTGAATCAGATATTTTCAAGTTCTTTGGGCTCAAACTTAAGAGTACATTAGACTTAAACCAATTCCAAATCAACAAGTATTCTTAAACCTGTATAATAGAACATTCTACATTAAAGATGTTTTAACATTTATGAAGCAGTATTCAAACCGAAAGTTTACTTCAAATCTCAGTTCAGTTATTGAGTAATCAGTAGTAGCCAACAATGATTTTTTGATGATGTGAGTCACTGTAATGACAGATATGGTAGGATAAATCAATTAGGTGGATAGGAGGAGTTCAAGATTAAGATCATCAGAAGGTATGCAACATGTGCAATGTACACAGTGCTTTCTTGACATAGACTCCCCCTATCTATATGTAATGATGTTCAGACACAACATTCTGAAATGGGAGCTTCGGTTGACTGAAGAAGAGCACATTGGTCGATCGAACTAGATAGATTTGGAGTCACAAAGGAATTTTGCTCCCCCCAAGTGTATGCATGTACTGGGCATGAGTTCATAGATCAGTGTATGCATTTTACAATATGTATGCTGGTCTAACAAAGATATTATGCAACTTGACCCATGGTACTTGGCGGAGGACTTGGTCCAAGGACCACCTCACACATGGTAATAGCATCCAGACAGACTCCATCTGCCCTTCAGCATTGTTCCATTTAATATACCATCATGGTCATGCATGACAATGCAGTGCCAATGCAGTTCTATATGCAGTCAGTCACTTCTATTTATTTTTTTTGGAGTTTTCAAAATAAGTGATATGCAATGCAGTCCACTACGTGTATGCATATGCAATGGCTCTCCTCAGGATGAATTGCACTAACTAGTGAACAGACAGACACCCCCTGATTGTGTGCAGTATACAACTTGCCACTAATACTTTTACCAAAATACATATGATGATATGAATTTCCATATGTGGAAAGAACAGCAAGTCTATGCATGATTTTCAGATTGACAATTGATGTGCATCACAATGAATTGTTACACTCTTATTTAATTAGATTTATGCACTTCAGTTTTTCAAAAAAAACATCACAAGCAGCAGCTTAGTCACACAATCAGATCATTTATTCCTTGAAGAAAGACTCAATCATGCAATAGCAGAGATAGGAATTTCAATACTTTTTGAACAATCTGAGAACAGTCAGAGGTATCAACTTGGGCTAAACATATAGCTCATGAGGATGCACTATGTAATAAAAAAAATTATGCAGTAATCATAAAGTCAGAGAATTCAGTTGATTTACCTGAAACGTAAAAGAATGGGGTTTTACCATACTTGGGTGCCTTGGTTTATTAATCCCTTTATTCTTCAGCTTCCAAGGCACACCTACAAAGTAATTCCTTATTTTGCACTAGCAGGTACCCAAGACATCTTGGGTCCTGAAGTAACAGAGACACCTTTAGCAGAAGTTCAAAACACTTTTTGTGCATGAAAATTTCTGTTAACAGAATTAAGATTATGTTTACCGAACCCAGCCTGTTTATTATAACCTTCCAACCAACAGGTTGCAGCCTTGTGGCATGGCTTTCCACATTCAAAGTATGTAATGAATTTTTATTTAAAAATAGATTTATTCCTATCAAAAACCTTTTTGTTTACAGGGAATTTAGCAAATTTGGAGTTGAAATTTCTTCCCTGGGCATGCCAACATAGGGCACCACTGTGGCCCTTCTTGCCACAGTGAGAACATGAATTAGATTTTCTTCTACCAGCATTCAGCCAGCATTCAAATGCCTTATGACCCAATTTGCCACAGTTAAAGCATGCCATATGCTGGTTTATTGAAACAAACTTGTCCTTGTTAACATCATGAATGTTTGCATGAAATTTAGCATGATATGTATGTGATTTTTTCTTATCACTTGTAAACCAGTATTGTGTAATCGTGTGTCCTAATTTACCACAGTGAAAACATTCAATTTTCTTTTTCTAAAATGAAGAATTTTTAGCATGAAATTTCCTAGCATGCATTATGCTGGTGCTCAAATCATCCTTTTCCATCAATTTACACTCATGCATCAGATGACCAAATCTATGACAATAGTGGCATGCCATTTTTTTTTATGTGCATGTGTGTGTGTGTTTAGGTTATGTATCACATGCACAACATCAACATGATTGTTTCTTTGCTTATTCTTCACATGAACATACTTTTTCACCTTTTCATTTTGTTTCTGAATGTCAATTTGTTTTTGATTTTTCTGAACAATGGGCTATTTATCTTTTGAGGTGGTGGCTACATTTGATGCAGTGACAAATGATGTCATTAGCTTGTTATTAAGAGCTTTCTTATTAACATTATTGTAGCCTATCCCTTCCTTCCTGAAGTTAACCTTGACTCCTAGCAACTTATCCAGATTTTCTTGACCACTAACAAATTTAGACAGAGAAGCTTTCAAATCCTGAATCTCATTTTCTAGACATGCAATGTGTATTTCAAAACTTGTAATCTCTTGTTCACTACAATTAACAACTTCATTCAATACTTAGTTAGCAGTTTTGTATTTCTCAATTTCTTGTTCCAGATTACTCAATTTTTCAGAATCTTCAATACAAGCAATTTTTCCTATTTCTAAGGCTAGAAGTCCTTCAGACAAAGTAAAGTTCAGCTGTTTAACTTTTCATTTTCCTTAACCAGAGCATCATTCTGAATTAACTCATCAAGGAGAATCTGGTCATCACGAGATGCTTTTGGATTATTTGAAGTTTCAGAATCTCTTTGCAGATTTTCAATGTTTTTCTGAAGCTCCATGTTCACAGACTTTATTGCATCAGATTTTTCAACAAGCAGATTCTTCTCTTGTTTGAGTTTTTCAAATTTTTCTTCATTTTCTTTAACGTATTTTCTGAGAGATTCATTTTCTGATTTCAGTTTATTTAGATCTGTGTTAACATGTTCAAAATCCTTCAGTAATTTTTCATTTTGAACATTTGCTAATGAGAGTCTGATCATCCTTAGTTGATCTAAGTTTTTCTTCAGGTTTAGTAATCTCATTTGCAAGTTCTTGATTTTTATTTTTTAATAAACCAATTCGTTTCTTAAGCTTTTGAATATCAGACAAGCACACATCATGAGATTCTTTCAACTCTAAATATTTTTCATAAGAAGAATTTGAGCTATTCAACCCAGTACTCTTTTTCAATTTTTTATATTATTTTCTCAATCTCTTATGTGACTCTGATAAATCACCATATGCATGTTGGATATTGTGTTTTGATGATGACAAACACTATGACTCTCATATGTTTGATGTCATATGTGTTTACTTATGTTTTGATGATGACATAGTTTACGTGTGTTTTGATGATGACAAATTGATGTCATATGTGTTTACTACATTCAGAACTGCTCATTCAGAACTTGGTACATTGCTTAACTGTGAGCATGGCATAGACTGTACACTCGTCTGTCTGCATGAGTCACCAAGTCCACACATAGCATCGTGTGCTTTTCATGAAGTCTATACACTGGCATGCAGCGTCTCATGAAGTATGTACATCCTCTTCAAGCATTTCAAAGTCTATACATCGCTTGGAGTTCTTTGAAGTCTATACACTGGTCTGTCTCTCAAGTCTGCACAGCCTTCTGATTGGACTTAACGTCTATACATTGTGCATCGTCTCAATTTGCGTCTCATGCCAAGTCTATACAGCCTGCCTTCACGTTCAGAGTCTATACATCCACAGTGGATCTTCAAAGTCTGAAGATCCGTTCACTTCACTCAAGTCTATACATCCACAGTGGATCTTCAAAGTCTGTACATCCGACCGTCTTGTTCAGCGTCTCAATCTTGCAAGTCTATACATTGCCTTTGGGCAACGAAGTATGTACATCCGACCGTCTTGTTCAGCGTCTCAATCTTGCAAGTCTGAACATTGCCTTTGAGCACTGTAAAGACTATACAGTCATGATCGAACGTAAGTCTACACATTGTCTTCGACTTCAAAGTCTGTATAGTGGTTCAACCTGCCAAGTCTATACATTGGACTCTGTTTTGCAAAGTCTATACATTGGACCGTGGTTCGCCAAGTCTATACATTGCTGAGCCATTCGACAAGTCTGTACATTGGCTTCAATTCCTCAAGTCTATACATTGGGTTCGGCTCGGCAAGTCTGTACACTGGTCGAGCATTCAAGTCTGAACATTCACAAAGTCCATACATCGGCACTGTAGCTTGCATAGCTCAAGTCTGCACATTGGGCTTTCACGTGAAGTCTATACATTGGTCTTCACTTGAAGTCTATACATTGGCTAAGGGTCTTCAAGTCCATACAGAGTCGTCTGATGCATATTGATCGAAGTCTATACACTCGTTTCCATTGCTTCAACTTTATACACTCGTTATCACACTGCAAGTCTATACACTGAGCTTCGCATGAAGAACTTCAACACTATACACTCTCTCAGTGTACACACTTGCTCATATGCTGTTCTAATGTCTATACATTCATTTCTAAGTTCAAGTCTATACACTCGTTCTCAAGGCTTCAAGTCTATACACTTGTTATCACATCTTAAGTCTATACACTGCTGCTTTTATATGAAGTCTATACAGCCTGTGGCTTGTACACCGACTGAACTCTTCATTAAACCTACAGGTGTCTGGGCACGTGATACGAGGCTGGTATCTGGCACGTGATCCAAGATGCTGAGAAGCCACCATGTGGACTGAAGCTTGGGCGGGAATCGAAAAGAGCATTAGCCCTAGCTGCCTGCTGCTGGTATAAATATGGAGCTTCCTCCATCGGCTGAAGTGGATCAAAGAGCAGTGAGCCATCAAGAAAAATAGAAGAGCAGTTAGTGCCTCCACGATACAGAGAACAGAGAAGAAGAAGAAAAAGAGAAAGAAAGAGAGTGAGAGCAGTTGAAGAAGAAAGAAGAAGAGTGAGCCAGAGAGCAGAAGAGAGATCGAGAGATCCAGCAGAAGAAGAAAAAGAGAAAGAGAGAGGGCTCGTGTAGAAGAAGAAAGAAGCTTCAGTTGAAGATCTGCCTACTGGACTTTGGATCAGATCCAATCCAGTCAGCTCCTACGAGAGCCACATTCCTTGTATTTCATTTACAGCTTTTCAGTCGCTGTGACTCTATTTTCTGTTTACCTTTTCATTTGATATCTAGTCTTTCCGATACTCTGTAGAGAGGTCGGGGTCCCTCCTATTGGTTCAGGAGAAGGGAGATTGTTATCTCCGGTTGCAAGTAGTTGGGTGCTACTTGTGGGTTCCCTCCTGGTTTGGAGGAAGGGAGATTTGTCTCTGGTTCGGGGCTTGTAGGTTTCAAGTCCAGGGGTCCCTCCGGTTGGGAGGAAGAGAGGTCCGAGACCTCTAGTTTTGCAGGTGACTTGGTGTCACTTGTGCTTCCCTCTGGGTTTCAGAGGAAGAGAGACTTGGGTCTCTAGGTTCCCCTCCGGTTTGGAGGAAGGGAGGATTGGTCCTCCGGTTCTAGTCTTGTGGGTTGCAGGACTAGGTGTTCCCTCCGGTTTAGAGGAAGAGAGACTATGCGTCTCTGGTTTCCAAGTGGCTGGGAGTCACTTGGGGTGTCCCTTCGGTTGGGAGGAAGAGGTGAGGTTGTTCCCCTGGTCAAGTTGTTTGGCAGTATTTGTTGCAGACTGAGTCTGCTGTGCTAGTGTTACTAGTGGAAGCCTCACTCTGGTTGAGAGTGAGGGGTGGACGTAGGTCTTTGGACCGAACCACCTAAAAAGCCCGGTGTTCTTTTGTGGTTTGTTTGCCTTATGTGTTCACTTCTCTACTACGCTCACTAGATGTTTGTTTAGGATCGAGTGTGAGTTTATTCTATTGGACTGCTTTGCAATAGCTTCCTAAGTTTTCTCAGTTTATATCTGCATCCGCTTTTAATTCCGCACATCTAAGCGGTAGAACTTAAATTGGGTAAAATTCTTTGAAAGATCCAGTCACCCCCCCTCTGGATCTGTGTTTATCTATCGCACCTAGCTAACAATTGGTATCAGAGCGGTTCTCTGTCTGATTAGATCCAACGATCTGCAGAGGATCCTATCGTCCTTGGTGCATTTCTGAACTTCTCTCTACTGCATTAATCTGCTTGCCGATTTAATCCATGGGTTCTCCACCAGTTTACAATGGTTCTAATTTTAATTCATGGGTTAGCAGTCTACATAATTATGTGAAATTGATGGATCCGGATCTGTGAGAGTTAATTTCACAAGGTCCTCATATACTACCATGGAAAGAGTCCAAATGGACTGACAGTCACAAATCAAAACATGGAGAGAATCAGAAAGTTTTGAAACTAATGAAAGAAGCTACTGACAAAGCTCTACATTCTTGTTTTCATGACTACAGGTCCGCTAAGGACATTATGGATAAGCTGAAGCTAGCTCAGGGAAGAAATGACGATAGCTCCATGATGGCTGATCTACAGCAAGAAGAAAATGAAGAAGAAGTAGAGGATGATGATGAGGAAACTTCATCTCAGGTGAATTCTGACACTGGTAATTTCACTATGGAAGAATTATTTATGGTGAATGAGTATTTAGTGAATAAATATCATAAACTTAAATCTGAAAAGAAGAAACAAAAAAAGGAGTTGCGGTATCAGGTCAGAAGTCTGAAAGTTGAAAATGAAAATCTAAAAGATCAGAACAAGAAAATGATAAAAGATTTAGAGTGTGTTAACTCTGAATTTGAAAAAATGAAATCTGAAAATGCTTGCAATGCTTGTGCAGCTTTAAGAGACTTGATAAATGAATTTGATTCTGATGATAAACTTCAAAAGGATTTAATCAATCTCTGAAAGAAGAAAATAAATCATTACTAGAAAAGAAAACTGAAGCTGAAGATATGAAATCTGAAAATGAAAGACTCAAAAACCAGTCCAAGGAATTTGAACACAAATTGATGAGTCTTGAAAAAGAAAACAGATTGATTTCTGAAAAAATGGAGGCTGATAGAATAATGAATCTAGAGCTTCAGAAAAATCTCAACAAACCTCAATCTGAGAAACAATAGGAAAACTTTTATGAATGTCAGTCTTCCTTAGATGATTGGATGTTTGATGATGATCTCCTAGAGAAAAATAGAAAATTGAAAGAGGAAATCAACAAGCTGAATCATCTAAACACCCAACTGTCAGATAGGCTATTGACAATTGAAAAAGGCAAGGGTGTGAGCATGAATAATTCTGATAGGTTGGTGGATGCAAAACAAGAAATTGAGAGTCTAAAAACCATCAACTTAATGTTAAATGGAAATGTCAGTTGCAGTGAACAGAAAATAGCTGGATATGAGCTTACTATCACATCCCTTCAACAAGAAGTTGATGATCTTTACAAGTCCCTATCTGAAGCTGACAAGGAAATAGAATTAAAACAGGAAGTAGAAAAACTCAAAAGTCTAAATGATGCCTTGCATCAACAAGTAATTTCCTGTGAAACAGATTTGTCCAAATATGAAGCTAAAATTACTGATTTGAATTCTGAGATTAAAGATTTGAAAAATTCTCTATCAAAATTTGTCAAAGGAAAGGACAATCTGAATAAGCTTCTTGGAAAAAGTGTTAGTTTTCAGAGAGAGGGACTGGGTTACAGTTCGACAAACATAAGGAGTAATGGGAATAAAACATCAACTGTGTTTGTAAAAGCTTCTGATCAAAACAAAGCTTCTGCTTCTTCTGTTTTTCAATTCACTGCACAAAAATCCACTGTGAAACCCAAAACTATAAAACAAACTCAAGAATTGAAAAAGAATGAAAATCTACAGAAGAAGGACAAAGACACTCCTGTTGGTATAAAGAAGGTTGATGGAAACAAACAGAAAACTATTTTTGTTAAATGTTCTGAACAAGAAAAGCCTTCTACTTCATCTCCACCTCAGAACAAGGCTAAGAAAATAGAAAAATAGAACAAAAATCAGAAAAAGACTGAAAAACACTCACATGCATCTAGGAAGAAGATGATATGTCACTACTGTCACAAATTTGGACATCTGATGCATGAGTGTAAATTGATGGAGAAGGATGATATGAATGCTAGGAAATTTCATGATAAAAATCTTTCATCTCATAAAAAGAAAATTGAATGTTTTCACTGTGGCAAATTAGGACACACAATTACACAATGCTGGTTTACAAGTGGTAAGAAAACATCTCATCCATATCATAAATTCTCTGCAAGCCAACATGGTTTTAATAAGAACAAATTTGCTTCAATGAACCAGCACATCACTTGTTTTAACTGCAACAAGACTGGTCACAAGGCCACTGAATGCTGGTCAGGTTTTCATAGAGTAAATTATTTTGCTTGCTCTCACTATGGGAAAAATGGCCATACAGTCAAGAACTATTGGCATGTTCAGAAGAACACTATTAACCCCTATGTTGTCAAATTCCCTGCAAAACTATTTGCAAGATTTTCATGCTATAACTGTGGGAAGCCAGGCCATAGATCTGCTGAATGTTGGCTGGTTAGGAATACGAATCAAACTGTTCATGCATATAATAGAAAATCTTATGACCATGTTTATAAACCTCATGTTGCTGTTACTATGCATCATAAGAACCAAAAATCAGTCACATCATGTAGATATTGTGGAAAGTATGGTCACTCTATGGAAAATTACTACCTGATGGATCATGATGACCATGTTGCTATGAATTTGTTTAGAACACCTGTCAGGGCTAACGCAGGACCCAAAGCTACTTGGGTCCCTGTAGGATCAAGATGATCAAAACTTTGCAGGTGTGCCTTGGACTGAGGAATAAAGAGGGGTACAACAAACCAAGGCACCCAAGTTGATAAAGCCCCTATCAGGTAAATTCTCTGCACTTCTTGTTCTTAGATTTACTGCATAGCATGTTAAATCTATTTTTGCACATTCTTTAAGTTCAGCATTGTCAAATTTGAATTCTCTGAACTCTCCTTATCTGAAGTGTATGTTTTGCACTCAACTCTCTTGATGGAAACTGCCTGATTAAGAATTCTTTCACATAATTTGTGTTTGAATGATTGTCTGAACTTGCATATGTTGCCATTGAAAAATCTGATGCACTATCATGCATGACCACAATGGTATATTAAATAGTAAGCTACTAAAAGGTAGGAAAATCTGCCTGGAGGTTCTTACTATGTGTGAGATGGTCTTGTAGACCAAGTTCTCCGCCTAGTACCATGGGTCATATCTCTTTATAGGGCAGTCTGAATGAACATAAACTTTGAAATCATGTTTCAATGCTTTAATTGCATATCATGCACTTTGTAAGGGGGAGTCTGATTGATGTTTGCATAATTCTGATAATCTCATTTGCTGAATGCATACATGTAGTTAGTTGCATTGCATTTCCTTACATTGAAAAATCAAAAAAAAATGATTCCTTACATCTAGATAGGGGGAGCATTCCTGTTTCATCTCTTCACCTCTTGAACTCCTTCTGTCTAGCAATCTGATCCATTCTTGGCAAATGTGTGGTTCACTTGAATTCTCTGTTGTTTACACTGATGTAGCTGATCTGTCTGTATTCCAGACTCAGCCATTGATTCTGTCTACTATGAATTCAATTGATAGCTTGTTCCTATCATACACATTTCTTCATATCTTGTCAAGACTGGTCCAAGCTAATCTGACTGAATTTTAGTCTTTAATGCTGGCTTCTGAATTGCTCTATTCTCTCAACTATTGGTATCAGAATTGCTCTTTGCTAATCTCTCTTGATAATGCCATTGATTCAGCCGAATGAGGAAAGATTTAGTCAGTGCACCCTAGGCATAAATCAGACATTCTGAAAAGAAGAATCTTCTATTATACTGGCTTAAGAATGTTTTGATAAATCAAATTGATTTAAGCCTAATGTATTTTCTAAGTTTTGATGTAAAAGACTTGAAAATATCTGAATCATCATGCTTAATAAGTCTTAACCATTTGCCTCATGAATTTCATGCAAAACTTTCTGAAATCTGAAATTTTAAAAGACATGGCTTTCTTTGGTTAAGATACATGTAGAAAGTATTGTTCTTAATCATTTCAAGTGTACTGAGCTTTGTTTGAAGAATCTGAAAATAGTTAAAATTTAAAGCTAGAGCAATGACTGTGGTCACAGAGAAATTGAGTTTTCAATCAATGAAATAGAGTAAGCCCATGTCATGAAGTGCCATAGTTACCTCTTTTCAATATGGTTGAAAATCTGGCAGAGCAATGGCATGGTTGTGTTGAGTAACTGGGGATTCTGGCCTCTGATCAAGGTGTCTCCTCATGTAAAAAGATACTCCATTACTAACTCTGTTCTCTTTGAGAGGCAATACGGTTGTCACATTGAGTAACTGGGTCACTTCACCTAAGACGTGTTGTGCCTTATGTAAAAGGTGTTGACTGAACCAAAATTGCTCAGGAAAAATAAGTGCTGCTCAATTGGTATCAGAAAATTCTGAAAATCAAAAGACAAGCTCAGTCTCATTTATTTCTGTTTAATCTCAATATGATCTTGTGTATTTTCCATAGGAGTCATTGAATTTAAATGAGTAAGATGGAAGGAGGTTAAACATGAATATCAAATGAGTTGTTGGTTCACCTTTATTAAAAGGTGTTTCAGATATGAGTATTGAATTTTCTTGATAAACTTTGAATACATCTCTCTTAAATCATGATGGTCAGTTTAAACTCATTCATAATCTATTATAATTGAAGAATCTGAAATTCGTTTACAAAGATTTATGAATTTGGTGTGCTAATAAAAATCTGTCTTCCTCATTTATTCACTGTGATTACAGTCTGTGTTTTGCTGATAGATGCTCATCACTTCACTATATCAATTGGCTTCACTCCATCATTTAATCAGGGGGAGCTTTCCTGTCTTGCTGAGTGTCTTTCTTAAAGGGGGAAATCTAGTCAGCATTCTTGAGTGTCCCTGTGTTTTTGTTGATATTCTCCCTTCATCTCAATTGGTTTCAACCTTCAAAACGTTTCTGATCATATTGCCCTCTATCAATGTGTTTTGATTGACATTGGTTCTCTTTTATGTGACGCACAACTCTCAGAATTTTTTTTTGGATAACGAGAGTTCATCCTTGTAGATTTCTCTTGCAGCATGGATCATAAGGGCAGAATTCTCTGGTCTATTTGAGACACTATATGCATAAGGGGACAATGTGCTAGATTGTCTGATCAATTTGTTTGTCTGCAATAGCTCTATATCTTCTGCCATGTCAAAGGGGGAGGATTTGTTGCATATGCATGACTGCATAAGTTGTTTGACTAAGGGGGAGAATTGATTTAAATGATTCTGATAATCTGCTGAACTATTTTGAGTGTCTCATATGACATCACTAGATTATCAAAGTATTGTTTTTTTTATGAAGTCAAAGGGGGAGAATACTTTGATGAGTCTAGTCTGAATATTTCATTTATTTCATTCATAAGACTCATAGTATTGCCATCATCAAAAAGGGGGAGATTGTTGGATATTGTGTTTTGATGATGACAAACACTATGACTCTCATATGTTTGATGTCATATGTGTTTACTTATGTTTTGATGATGACATAGTTTACGTGTGTTTTGATGATGACAAATTGATGTCATATGTGTTTACTTCATTCAGAACTGCTCATTCAGAACTTGGTACATTGCTTAACTGTGAGCATGGCATAGACTGTACACTCGTCTGTCTGCATGAGTCACCAAGTCCACACATTGCATCGTGTGCTTTTCATGAAGTCTATACACTGGCATGCAGCGTCTCATGAAGTATGTACATCCTCTTCAAGCATTTCAAAGTCTATACATCGCTTGGAGTTCTTTGAAGTCTATACACTGGTCCATCTCTCAAGTTTGCACAGCCTTCTGATTGGACTTAACGTCTATACATTGTGCATCGTCTCAATTTACGTCTCATGCCAAGTCTATACAGCCTGCCTTCATGTTCAGAGTCTATACATCCACAGTGGATCTTCAAAGTCTGAACATCCGTTCACTTCACTCAAGTCTATACATCCACATTGGATCTTCAAAGTCTGTATATCTGACCGTCTTGTTCAGCGTCTCAATCTTGCAAGTCTATACATTGCCTTTGGGCAACGAAGTCTGTACATCCGACCGTCTTGTTCAGCGTCTCAATCTTGCAAGTCTAAACATTGCCTTTGAGCACTGTAAAGATTATACAGTCATGATCGAAGGTAAGTCTACACATTGTCTTCGACTTCAAAGTCTGTACAGTGGTTCAACCTGCCAAGTCTATACATTGGACTCTGTTTTGAAAAGTCTATACATTAGACCGTGGCTCGCCAAGTCTATACATTGTTGAGCCATTCAACAAGTCTGTACATTGGCTTCAATTCCTCAAGTCTATACATTGGGTTCGGCTCTGCAAGTCTGTACACTGGTCGAGCATTCAAGTCTGAACATTCACAAAGTCCATACATCGGCACTGTAGCTTGCATAGCTCAAGTCTGCACATTGGGATTTCACGTGAAGTCTATACATTAGTCTTCACTTGAAGTCTATACATTGGCTAAGGGTCTTCAAGTCCATACAGAGTCGTCTGATGCATATTGATCAAAGTCTATACACTCATTTCCATTGCTTCAACTTTATACACTCGTTATCACACTGCAAGTCTATACACTGAGCTTCGCATGAAGAACTTCAACACTATACACTCTCTCAGTGTACACACTTGCTCATATGCTGTTCTAATGTCTATACATTCATTTCTAAGTTCAAGTCTATACACTCGTTCTCAAGGCTTCAAGTCTATACACTTGTTATCACATCTTAAGTCTATACACTGCTGCTTTTATATGAAGTCTATACAGCCTATGGCTTGTACACCGACTGAACTCTTCATTAAACCTGCAGGTGTCTGGGCACGTGATACAAGGCTGGCATCTGGCACGTGATCCAAGATGCTGAGAAGCTGCCACGTGGACTGAAGCTTGGGCGGGAATCGAAAAGAGCATTAGCCCTAGTTGCCTGCTGCTGGTATAAATATGGAGCTTCCTCCATCGGCTGAAGTGGATCAAAGAGCAGTGAGCCATCAAGAAAAACAGAAGAGCAGTTAGTGCCTCCATGATACAGAGAACAGAGAAGAAGAAGAAAAAGAGAAAGAAAGAGAGTGAGAGCAGTTGAAGAAGAAAGAAGAAGAGTGAGCCAGAGAGCAGAAGAGAGATCGAGAGATCCAGCAGAAGAAGAAAAAGAGAAAGAGAGAGGGCTCGTGTAGAAGAAGAAAGAAGCTTCAGTTGAAGATCTGCCTACTGGACTTTGGATCAGATCCAATCCAGTCAGCTCCTACGAGAGCCACATTCCTTGTATTTCATTTACAGCTTTTCAGTCGCTGTGACTCTATTTTCTGTTTACCTTTCCATTTGATATCTAGTCTTTCCGATACTCTGTAGAGAGGTCGGGGTCTCTCCTGTTGGTTCAGGAGAAGGGAGATTGTTATCTCCGGTTGCAAGTAGCTGGGTGCTACTTGTGGGTTCCCTCCTGGTTTGGAGGAAGGGAGATTTGTCTCCGGTTCTGGGGTTGTAGGTTTCAAGTCCAGGGGTCCCTCTGGTTGGGAGGAAGAGAGGTCTGAGACCTCTAGTTTTGCAAGTGACTTGGTGTCACTTGTGCTTCCCTCTGGGTTTCAGAGGAAGAGAGACTTGGGTCTCTAGGTTCCCCTCCGGTTTGGAGGAAGGGAGGATTGGTCCTCCGGTTCTAGTCTTGTGGGTTGCAAGACTAGGTGTTCCCTCCGGTTTGGAGGAAGAGAGACTGTGCGTCTCTGGTTTCCAAGCGACTGGGAGTCACTTGGGGTGTCCCTCCGGTTGGGAGGAAGAGGGGAGGTTGTTCCCCTGGTCAAGCTATTTGGCAGCATTTGTTGCAGACTGAGTCTGCTGTGCTAGTGTTACTAGTGGAAGCCTCACTCCGGTTGGGAGTGAGGGGCGGACGTAGGTCTTTGGACCGAACCACCTAAAAAGCCTGGTGTTCTTTTGTGGTTTGTTTGCCTTATGTGTTCACTTCTCTGCTGCGCTCACTAGATGTTTGTTTAGGATCGAGTGTGAGTTTATTCTATTGGACTGCTTTGCAATAGCTTCCTAAGTTTTCTCAGTTTATATCTGCATCCGCTTTTAATTCCGCACATCTAAGCGGTAGAACTTAAATTGGGTAAAATTCATTGAAAGATCCATTCACCCCCCCTCTGGATCTGTGTTTATCTATCGCACCTAGCTAACAATGCATTCTCCCAATCATCTAAAGAAAAATTCTCGAAGGGATTTACCTCCTCATCATCATCCTCTTCATTCTAATTGCTGCCTTGATCGCTGCCATTAGCCATCATGCAGATGTCGTCCCTTCTTCTGTGTGCTAGCTTCAGCTTATCCATAATGTCCTTAGCAGACCTGCAGTCATGAAAGCAAGAGTGTAAGGCCTTGTCAGTAGCTGCTTTCATTAGATTCAAAACTCTCTGATTCTCTCCATGCCTTGATCTGTGACTGTTAGTCCATTTGGACTCTTTCTTTGGTAATCTGTGAGGACAGTGTGAAATTAACTTCCACATATCAGGATCAATCAGTTTCACATAGCTATGGAGACTGCTAGCCCACGAATTAAAATCAAAGCCATTGAAAACCGGTGGATGACCCATGAAATTAATCGACAAACAAATCAATGCACCAAATTAGGTATGCTCAGAAATGCACCAAAGAGGCTGCAGGATCTACTGCGGATCGTTGGATCCGATAAGACAACAACCTTGCTCTGATATCACTTGTTAGAATATATGGGTGCGAGACACGGATTCGGAGGGGGGGATGAGTGAATCTTTCAACAGATACACCCAATTAAAACCAATTATGGAATCAAAATTTTAATAATACTCAGTAATCAAATGAGACAGCACAACTACTCTCTTCACACAACCATGAGCAGAGACCCTCAGGCTTGCATATATAATTCTACTAAGCATAGGAACATACACTCCATAGACATATATAAAACTCTTAACGTAACACAGGGGCGAACCCAAGTAATCAAGCACACACAACCTGTGAAGGGGAGAAAGATGATATGGAGGAGCGCAAATAGTAAACCATGATAGATAGGATATTTTTAGGTGGTTCAGCCAGACCCACAGTCTGTCTACGTCCACACCTCACTCCAAACCAGAGTGAGGCTTCCCTTGCAATAGCAAGAACCGCAGACTCAGTCTGCAAACAGTCTCTGCCTAACAGCTTGACCCAGAGGAACACACTCCTCTCTTCCTCCAACCCGGAGGGGAACCACTAGTGACACCCAGTCACTAGCAAATCGGAGAACAAATCTCCCTTCCTCTGAAACCCAGAGGGAAACCACAAGTGACACCAAGTCACTTGCAACCGGAGACACCATGTCTCCCTTCCTCTAAAACCCAGAGGGAAAGCACAAGTGACACCAAGTCACTTGCAACCGGGGACACCAAGTCTCCCTACTCCTGAGTCCACAGGAGGAGCCCGAACTCAACCTGAGTATCGGAAGACCAATAAACTGGAAGATGAATGAAACAAAAAGGAAAAGCAAACTGGCGAATAAAGCTCAACAAAAAATTATAGCTCACGCAGGAGCACAACAGTTCAGGATCTGATCTTAGAACTGAACTTCTTTACTCTTCCTCTTCTGCTGCTGGCTCTCTTACTCTCTCTGGCTGCTGCTCGCCTCTTTTCTTCTTTACTCTTTCTTCAGCTCTACATCCCTTCTACTCTCTCTTTCTACTTCGATCTCTTTTTCTTCTGGGTGCTCTCTCTCTCTCTTTTTCTGCTTCGATCTCTTTTTCTTATGGGTGCTCTCTCTCTCTCTCTCTCTCACTTTCATTTTTTCTATTCTTCTTCTTCTTCTACCTTGATTGCAGAAGGAGCACCTTATATAACTTCAGCCTCTGACCCACTAACTCATGCACTGGGCATGTGGAGAAAGCATTCCCTCCAAGATGAATTAGGGATCCTTTAGCCACGTGTTAGAATCTTAGAGCTTAGCTAACCACGTGGCAGCTTCTTCCAATAATGATCTACCTTGGATCACGTGCCAATTATTTGCTCTGCTGTCCTCACGAACTCTTGTTCTTTTGCTCCTCATGAGTTAAGTGCTCAAGGGCACATAAGATGCTCGAACCTTGGCTGTCCTTGCTTGATCGTTCCGTGCATAAGTTCCTGCAATGAAGAACACTTAGTTAATGCTATATGGTCAGAGACATAGTTAATATGCTCAGAAAGTTGTATGCATATACCTAGGCCATCGCTGATCAAAAAATGTTGAATGCACAGGTCTTATTCGACCTGGTTGAATACATGTAAGTGCTTGGACTATGTGTAATGCATGTTATGCACCGACTCTGAGCATGCACCAACAGTTGTTGCACCGACTAGAAATGACTGCTATGTGGAGCATGCACCGACTCAGGAATGCACAGAACGTGAGATGCACCGACCTTGTGTAGACAAGCTACGGGGAGATGCACTGACCATATGCAAGTATAATCGCAAAGAGGTGCACAAGTGTTAATAGCATTTTCACTATGTGCACCGACTCATTTGAGTATACATCAATTTATGCACCGACTTAGTGAACACATATGCAAACATTGCACAGACTCTATATGTGTGCGCGTGACAAGAGTGTGCACTGACTTGACATTTGCATCGACCCTTGCATATGCATGGCAAACTATGCACCGACCCATATATGCACAGACCTTGAGATGCAGCATACTAAGTATGCACCAAGCTGTATAGACAAAACTAGCACCGACTGTATGTTCAAGCTAAAAACGTGCTCTGACTTGCAGACCCACATGCTTTAAGTATGTACCGACCTCATGAATGCTTATTGTATGAGACCTAGACATGCAATGACTAGATGCTCACTATATGCATCGACCTTAAAGTATGCACAGACACAAAATGTGCTCGGACCTGGGTATGTTGAGACACAACATGAGACGCTAAGTGAGACAGACACAGAATGTGCACCGACTTGAACAGTGAAGTGCACGGAGCTTTATAATCCTTAGCACAGACGACGTGTGCAAACATGCACTGACTTTTAGACAATTAAGCCAAAACACACACATACGTTGTGTGCTAAACAATGAAGAGAGCACAGACCTTATGAATGCATCGACCAAATGTTTGACAGAATGCAATGCATCGACCAAGTGTTTGTCAAAAAGTCAGACCCAAAGCAAATGACATGCACACAAGGAAATATTATGAAATCTCATTCAAAAGCACACATTCACAAATGCATACTTCATCATCATTTCACATGCACACATATGAATCATCTTAACATGCACACATATGAATCATCATGGTCTTTGATGCACGCATGCACACATATGAATCATCTTGGTGTTTGCTATCATTAAAACCATAGGGACACAACAGAGGTCTCCCAATAGCAGCATATTCATCCACACATTGTCAATCCAAACACATGCACTCACAGATGCACCCTTATCATTTGATCACATTGACAAACACTACACATGCGAGAGAAACAGACAGTGAAACCCATGGAATCTCGGGGAGGGGATTTCACTATCGCCCTTCGGGCATGGCCATTGACCATTCTAGCTGCGGGGTTTCAAGTAGAACACTACAAATTCCCGAGCGATCAAAGGATATCATCAATGGGTGTAGCCCTTACAGGGCCTCCTCACGATCGGGATGTAGGTTTCATTGCTCAGTAAAGAAATGGAGGCTATCAGAAAGCAATTAGAGAGGGCGGAGGATTAGAAGAACCGATACGAACATTCAGCGAAACAAACACCAGGATGTAAATATATGAACATAGAAGATGAGGGACGCAACAACATCTATTTCATTTCCTTACGAAAAGAAAGAGTACAGGCGAATTAGATTAAAGAAAAGAAAACGAAGGTAGAAGGTGAAGCTATTAATCTCCTTCGGGCTCTCCTGCAGCAGAGACCTACCTACTCTCTCTCTCTCTCATTCTTCTCTTCCTTCATCTTCACCTCTGCATCTTCTTCTCTCTTTTCCTTCTATTTTTCTATTGCTCTCTCTGTTCTTTAATTGCCTTCTGTATGTGCTTCCTCTCGTATTCTCTCTTCTGTTGTCTCCTCTTTTTCTCTCTTCTCTTTCTCTTCTTCTGTCTCTCTCTCTTTTCTTCGAAGGTAGGCTGTCCCTTTTATAGGCGAAACAGAGTATCGCCCATGGGATGGGATGGCTCCCCCAGCATCGGCTCACCGCCCGCCAGCGGCTAAGGGCGCCACCGACTCTTGTGGGGAATGCTCCACTGACTCAACCAAGCATGCTCTGCCGACTCACGATGAAGCAAGGGTGCCGCCGACTCAATGTCGTATGCAAAAGGGCGCCGCCGACTCAACTAGCATGGTGCCACCGACTCAACGGCATATGAAGAGTGCCGCCGACTCACCTAGTGGCATTTTCTATAATTTTGTCATTTCACCCCGGAACTGACTCCGATGGAAGCCTGACTTCTGGAGCAACCTTGGGTTTGATGCAGTGGCTTTGGAGTATGGATTTTATTATTTCCGAGTCCTGATTTGTAGTTTTCGGTGATTTCTGGCACGTGCCAAAGCCGTGCCGATTTTCTTGGGTTTTGTCCTGATTTGGCCTTCGGCACTGCGATTTGTGCCGCCAACTTTATTTCATAAGTATATGGAGTATATTCATCAGGAGGACTATCCCCCAAAGCATTCTCGCCTTGATTGGATGACTTTTCAGCCACGTACGGACCGTTCCGACATTCTGCGTGTGCTGATTACCTGGGCTTTCTACTGATATCGCCTTCAGCACTACAAATCATGCCTTTAGGCCTGCTTCACGCCCGTAGGAAGCACCTTCACCGAGTGGGCAATCACTCAGGGTGTCTTCACCCCCATGTGGTAACTCTTCGGCCACTTACGGACCACTTCCGGCATCCCACGCGTCTTGATCAGATCACTCGGGTTTTTCGCTGATTAGGCCTTCGGCACCTTATTCTGGGAGATCTCTTCATCTCGGGAAAGTTTCTTATCAAGTGGGGGAACCACCCGGTACATTATGTCCTAGTTAGACGAGGACTAAGGGTATGTTCGGCATGACCGAGTCGATGCCGGCTCATTGTGTGTGTTGATTTTGACAGACGTACGACATTGATGATTTGATGTTGACTTCTTCCATTATCTCGAGATGATGAGTTGTGAAGTCTCTGATGCTCTTGTCAGGTAACATGTGGCTTTAGTGATCTCAGAGGACCTGTCCTCGAATTTCTTCTTATCGCCGGGTTGGCGATCTACTGAAACATGATTACCATACGGTAATATTTTAAACGTCAACAAATGCCCCCCAGCCGCGAGTATCATGAGCGAGGGACAAGCCGAGCGGGGCCCGCGGATGTGCTTGTTTCGTTAGGGCTATTGAAAGTGGGGCCCACTTCATTCGGAGACTCATCTCATGGGATTGAGATGGTCATTAACTTTGACTTTCTTGACCCAGTTGAGTTGGTGCCGCGTCCTGACCGACTTGAGGCAGCGCCGCACCGTAGCCATCTTGAGTCGATGACGACTCGACTTGATTGAGTCGGTGACGGCTATTGAGTTATGGTTTTGATGAATGCGTGTTTGTTCAGTTCTGGTTTTGATGATAACTAAACTTAATGTGTGCCTTAATGATGATAACTAAACCTGTGGTGATTACACATGTTCTTGATTATTGTGCTCATTCATCCTGTTGTTTATGTTGGGTTTGCAAGAGGCAAGAGGTTTCATAATCTCTTTAATGTGAACAAGCATGGTATTAACCATGACTATCTTGGCTTACAGGATCATAACTACGGTTCAGTGGGATGCTTGTATTGGAATGGGGAAGATTTGGTTGGAAGGTGGAGAATGGTGTTGGAATGTGGAGATTCCTACCTAGGAACTAGGAGGTGGAGTAAAGGAGGCCATGGGGAAGTGGAGGGCATTAAAGGAGGTGGGTGGCTAGTGGAGGTGGTTGGGAGGGGAGGAGAGAGAAGGAAATTCGGAATTGGGGTTGGAGGAGAGAGAAAGAGGGGTGAAATAGAGAGATTAAGAAGGGAATGGGTGGGGAATCTCTCCCCTAGGGTCTCTCACCCAAAAAACTAGAGGAATCACTCCAATTTGAACTCAAATGGCAAGTTTAACTCAAAAGGATTCATTCATTCATTAACTTCAAATGAGGGGAGTGGGGTCCTATATATAGGCAACCCACTCTTTACAATAAGTCCCTGATAAAATAAACAACTACAAATAACCAAGGGGGGGTGGGAGTGCTAATGGGCCTAGCCCAACGAATTGGGGCCCAATAGCCACATTAGACAGCATGATGATATAGAAAAATAAGTGCTAGACCAAGGGAAATGACTCAAATAAAATGGAAATACATCAAAATGACTCAAAATAAAGCTACAAAATGGATAAGGGGCCTTTATAGAGTGAGGCCCAAACTCAACCAGCTCCCGAGTGTGAAGAAGTGGACCCGAGCCAAAGGGAGTCGTGGGTGATGCCTCCATCACTGCTTCTGCCCAGAACTTCCTTGGGAGTTCCCCTTCAATCAACATGGTTCTGGCCATCTCCACAAGAGTTCTGTTTCTTCTTTCCACAACTCCATTTTGTTCAGGAGTTCTTGGAGAAGAGAATTTGTGTGAAATACCTGTTGCTCTGCAGAAACCATCAAATTCAGAGTTATCAAATTCTCCTCCATGATCTGATATGATTGATGAAATGATAAACTTACCCTCTTGCTTTACTTTCTTAAAGAAGACCTGAAATTCTTCAAATGCATCATTCTTGTGAGTTAGAAAGAACACCCAAGTAAACCTAGAAAAATCATCCACTAAAACAAATCCATATTTGCTTCCATTTACACTTACTGTTCTAGTGGGTCCAAACAAGTCCATATGAATGAGTTCAAAAGGTTTAGAGGACTATTTTTCAAGTCTGGACTTAAATGACTTTCTAGTATGCTTACCTTGAGTGCATGCATTGCAAATTTTTTCATTTTGTTTAAGTGATACATCTGGCAGACCATTCACCATGCTGAACTTTACTAACTTATGCATGACACTATAGCTAGCATGCCCTAGCCTACGGTGCCAAAGCCAAGCAAGTTCATTTTTATTCACAGCAAGACAGAGATTATTATGCGCAGGATCATCTAAGTCCACCATGTACATGTTGTTTATTCTTTTTCCAATGAACTTAATTTTTTCAGACTTCATATCAAGAATAGTGCAAACATGGGATTCAAACACAACCTTATTTCCTTTATCACACAGTTGGCTGATACTTAGCAGATTATATTCTAGTCCTTCAACAAGTAAAACATCATCAATAGAGTTCGAAGGATTGTTGCCAACTTTACCTTTTCCAATGATTTTACCTTTATTGTTACCTCCAAATGTTACATGACCTCCATCTTTTTCAACCAAGAAACAAAATTTATCTTTATCGCCCGTCATATGTCTTGAACAGCCACTATCGAGATACCACCGGTTGTGCATGGCTGCAAGACATTCCTGCAATTCATTTCAAACAAGAGATTTTGGAACCCAAACACTCTTGGGTCCCATGAAACCACATGATTGTTCCAAATAGGATAACAAGCTCTTAGGAATCCATGCTTGTTTATATGAATGTTCTGGATTATGAACTTTCTGATTTCCTTGAAATCCTTTTTGATATGAGTTTATTGAACCTTTTCCATTATTATGGAAATGTATGTTATTGTTTGTATTCTTATTCCAATTACTGTGACTGGCCCATGAAGTATTAGACCATCTAGGCCAACTGATATGCATGGGATGCGTAGACGCACTACGATGATTGCGTTGACTCCTCCACCCAATATTCCCATAATACATGTTCTGATTTCTGGGATGCGTCGACTCTCCAAGCCAACTGCGTCGACTCTTCCATCCAACGTTCCTATTGTATAGACTTTGATTTATGGACAACGTCGACTCACCATAGGAGCTGCGTTGACTCTTCCGAGCATCTCTACCGGGATACCCTTTCTGTAATGCAGTATGCGTTGACTCAGTGTATACATTGCGTTGACGCAGTTGATTTACACTAGACTTTTGACTCTCAGATTTCCTATATGCATGCTGGTGTGATGATGATGATGAACTGAATGAAGATTTGTGCGTGTCAGCTGTTATTTTCTCCTTGCCTTTTCCCTTATTAATTTCACTAATCTTTATAGAGTTTTCTTGGCTTTTCTCAGATGTGTTCTGTTCTGAAACAAATGTGATAAGTTTGGTTCCTAGAGCCTTTTTCTTCATTGGATTAAACCCAAGACCCTCTTTTCCAACATTAACCTTTATCCCCATGACAGCTTCAAGATTGTCCTTTCCTTGGGTTAATTTCTCAAGTGAAGCTTGTTTGTCCTGATTTTCATTTTCCAACTTCTTTAAGCTTTCCTAGAGTTCCTGGTTTACTCCACAAATAGCTTCATACTTTTCTTCAGCAATTTTAACATCACTTTCCAATTTTTGCATGCTTAGTTTTAATTCATCATGCACTTTTAATAAAAATTCATTTTCCCTCTTCATCTCAATTAATTGAGCCTCGCTTTCTTCATTTTCTTCTAGAGTCTCTTTTAAATGAGTAATTTCAGCTTCAAGGTTTTTAACCTTCTCACTCAATGAGGTTTCCAGGTTAGTTTGACTTTTCTTTTTCTTGAGGGATTTGTTCTCTTTCTTCACATTTTCATATTTATCTAGAAGTTCATTAAAAGCATCTTCCCAATCACTACAAGTAAAATCTTCAAATGGAGATATTACCTCATCTTGGTCATCTCCTTTTGCCATGAAACATAGCTTTATGTCACCTTCATCTTCGGATGAACTGTTCTCTTCATCTTCATCATTTTCTTCATCGCTCCAAGTACTTATCATAGCCTTGGGCTTCTTGTTCCTCCATTTTGGTTGACTTTTCTTTAAGTTCTCAGGACATTCAGATTTGATGTGCCCCTGCTTCCTGCATTTGTAACACACTACCTTGTCAGATTTTTTAAAGTTTTCTGATTTAACTCTTGAATTATTTCTTACCTGGGTTCTGCTACCCCTTGTAAATTTACCTTCCTTTCTTAGGAATTTCTTGAATTTCCTAGTGAGCATGGCAATTTCACTTGAGTCATCTTCGGACGAGGAAGATTGACTGTCATCTGAGTTCTCCATGTTACTAGGACCTGCCTTGAGAGCAAGTGGCTTCTTCTTCTTGAGATCTTCATCAATTTTTCTAAAATTTAACTCATAGGCCATTAGTGACCCAATAAGCTCGTCATGAGTTGTTGTAGGAAGATTCCTGGATTCCTCTACAACAGTGGCCTTAGTATGCCAAATTGGTGTAAGGGATCTAAGAATTTTCCTCACCAATTCATAATCACTATAGACTTTTCCTAGACCTTTAAGGCCATTTACCAGCACAGTTAATCTAGCATACATTTCAGATATGTTCTCATCAGGTTTCATTCTAAAAGCCTCATATTCAGAAATTAACATGTTGGCTTTAGTTTCTCTTACCTCTGAGGTACCTTCGTAGATAACCTCAAGTCTGTCCCACATTTCTTTAGCACTGGCACATGATGATATTCGAGAAAATTCCTTTGGATGCAATGAGCACTGCATAATATTCATCACTTGCCAATTAATGTTGGATTTGTGAATCTGCTCTTTTACCCATAGCTCCTCATCTCCTTCGATCTGATAAGGTCCCTTGCTCATGACCCTCCAGATTTCGTGATCCTGCGCTCTTAAGAAAACTTACATTCGATTTTTCCAATAAGAATAGTTAGCTCCATCAAAAAATGGTGGTCTATTAATTGCATATCCCTCTAGTATGAGACCTCTGTTCTCCATTAAATCTCTCTAGGTGGTTAAACCAAAATAAGAGAGCCTGGCGCTCTGATACCACTTGTTGAGTGCAGATGATAGTCAAGCTAGAGGGGGAGGGGGTGAATAGATTGACCTTCACAAAATTTTATTATTAATCGGAGCAAAAGAAGATAACTAGATACAAATTCGATCAATTGAACTAATTCAATTTGATTGCGCCAATTTATAAACGTTCCTATTCATGCACCTAGCGTTGAGCTAATCACAAAATCAAATCACACCACAGAAGAACACTAAAGTTTTAAGGTGGTTCGGTCTCCTTGCAGAGGCCTACGTCCACCTCCTCACTAAATCAGTGAGAAATCCTGCTGAGCGTTACAGCTTGGCTAAACTGAGGATCAAACTCCTCAACACAGTTGAGTGATCCAGCTCAACTACACCAGGATCTAAATCTTGAGCCGCTGGCGAATAGCTTGAAGGCACAAAGGCCTATCCACTTCTGATCTCAGCGCAATACGCTGGATCAGAAAAACCAACCTCTCTCAACAGAACAATCTGAGAGAGATAATTGTCAAGAGACTGAGTTCGAATCAAAAACAAACAACCTGAAACAAAGGATTCACACAACGGTGAAAAGGAAAAACTGATCTTCAGATCTGAGGCACAATATACTCTTAGGACGTGCTTGGATCTCTGGAGGAAGTCTCTTCTCAGCAGATCGATCTTTGCTTCTCAGATTCACTGGATCAGCTTCAAGTTCTTCACAATCTTCCTCGCTCCTTTGCTGTGATGCTCTTCATCTTCAGACTCTTCTGCTCACTTCCCGCTCTATTTTTCACTTATTTAATTTTTCTCCTCTTTACTTTTTATACCTGTACGAAGCACGTTGACCATGATCTGTGTGTGTACCCAGTGGGCCCCTACCTGATCGTCTTAGTGACTTAACCATCGTACGCTTCATGTCATGCTGGGTGCGTTGACGCAGGATACTGCTGCGTCCACTCATCAGCTACTTGAAACATTATTATGAACTACAGCGTCGACCCATTGAGTTGCTGCGTCGACTCTGCCAAGGTTCTTCAGAAGCTTTACTTCAGATTGTTTGAACGGCTGCGTCCACGCTGCTTGTTCATAGCGTTGACGCATCAATGCATTACAGAAGCTGCCTTGTACTGATTATTGAACTGCTGCGTCCACGCTGCTTGATGATAGCGTTGACGCACTCGTTAGCACTTTGCTCTGTTTAAATCTTACCTCAAGAAATACAAACACATTTAGCATACATCTAATCATGTTTGTCATCATCAAAACCAGGAGGACAACAATCTCCCCCTTTTTGATGATGGCAACTCTAATATGATTTAAGGCAGACACATGACTATTTGACATCCAACATCATAGGTATTATCAACATTTCACTATAGAGACATCACAAAAAGAAATTACTTCATGTACTCAAAATTTCATGTATGCTTAAGTACATCCATCATACTGAATTACATTCAACTATCATTCAAATTTAAGTTTCTTCCATATTCCTCCCATATTCAAAATCTTATCTTCTCCCCCTTTGACATCAACAAGAAGGGGGCAAAGCAAAAGAGAACATCTACCAGAAGACCTCAGTTAAGGAACCGGTCTAGTCGAGAAGAGGACCCACGAGCCCTGGGTGTGTGACTTTGAGGTCGATCTCTGGACAACAAGGAGCGAAGTTCTTGTGATATCTCAGGAAGTTGGATGTTCAGTGAATTCCTCATATGAGCTATGGCAGAAGACATTTCATCTTGAACAAGTTTTGAATTTTCTAGTTGTTTGCCAATGGTGGAAAGTTCAGCAATTACTTTTTCAATCTTATCAAATACAACTTTGATGCTATGAGGCAGTGAATTAATTTGTCCTTTTAATGTTTCAACTGCAATCCTGAGATCATAGCATACATCAATGATCTTGGCAAACGACTGAAAGAACGAGGGTTGATTGCTATGCAAATCATTCACCAGGTTGGCCATTTTTTCTAGGAGGGTGGATATACCCTTCAGTACTTGCCTGGAAGCCTGGTCAGTTACCATCTTGGTAAGCAAAAATTTCTGCAACTCAGATAACACTGAAACTTCAAATTTCAGAATTCTAGAATGCAAGCGGTTGATATGAATGTTTGTGAACTCCATCAATTTGTCCATCTTAGCATCTTGCCATTGCATCATCATAGTTAGATTAATAAACATTTCTTCAACGGTTGCTGGAATTGGAATTTCGCTAGAAGCTAAAGAAGGTATGCTGCAAGATCCAAGGACTCTGCACATATTAGTTCCTCTGTGGGTGCAAAGCTACTGGGTTCTTGTGAAGTTTGCTCCGCAGAATGTACCTGAACTGGAGGTTCCCTCCTAGGAGAATGGATTCTTACACTACTACCTTCTGCTCCAGAAGAAAGTGGTGCCTCTGTCCTTGTTTCCTTACTTGTTTCCAAGGGGGCCATTTTCTGACTAGGAAGAATTCTGACAGGTTTTCCATCAATAATTTTAAATCCCATAAATTTTTGAACGTAATCCAAAGAATACAAGTTGCCTCTGGGGATTACACATTTTTTCTCAGTTGACAAATCCACTCCTACTGTTCTAAATATAGAAGTAAGGTGTGCTGCATAAGGTAAAGTTCTAGAATGGTTCAAGCACGTACCCATTGTCTGGATTACTACATCGATCAATGAAATCTTGATCTCCTTTATCATGCAATACAGCAGGAATCTTTGCATTTCTGTAACCCTTTCCCGTCCACTGCTTTGAGGCGTTATAATAGATGTGCAGATGTGATGCAACAATCTGATAGATGGCGTAAACCTATTTGCTTTCAGACTTGATAGATAGGTTTGCTTCACATCAGAAGTATCTTTGGGTTTCCCTGTCAAAACTTCAAATGCCTCATAGTCGTCTAACTCAAATGAATGTAGTTCTGCCCCTTCCTTGGGAATCTTCCACACTCGAGCAAATAGACTACTCGTTAGCTCAAAAGAAACATTTCTGACAGATGAAGACAATTTGGGGATCTGTGAATCGTACTTTAAATTCTGATAAAACTCTCTTACGAGAGTAGGATAATAACTTTTGTGCTTGGTCACAAAATCCCACCACCCTTGAAAGTCGAAAGTAGGACGGAGCTCTGGAAAAGCCTCAAAAAGCTTAGTATCTGTACTCAGAATATATCTGGGAATTAAAACCTTTAGGGGTTCTTCAATATTCATGACCGAGGTGGGTTCAGAAGACCTGGATGTCATTTTCTGATGAGCGTTTCTCGATTTGGCTGACCTTGATTTTGAGAGCTTTCTCCTTTTGGCCGATGGACTGGGGCTCCGATGGTGCCTCATTTTCTTCTTCTCTTTTTGCTTCCGAGAGATAGCTGGTGATGGCGACTCTTCCAACAGATTGGCCTCTTGTACATCATGTGCGGCTTCTTGAATATCATGCGTGCCTTTTGTGCGCGGCTCAACCGTGGACTGTGCCGCAATCGGAGCCTTCAAACTTTGATTCATCTTCTTCTTTCCTTTCAGAGAGCCCTTCGGTGGAGCTATCGTAGCGAAGATGAACGAAAGTAGAGAAGAGAGTGGAGACAAGGTTTTTGGAACAGGGAGACTGAAGGTACGAGGGTTTTTCAGAGAGCATGGTAAATATAAGGCTGATAGCGTTCACGCTAAGTCCTTTAAAGACTCTACGAGAACCCTTATTAGTGAGCGCTTCAACCGATTTAAGTCGGTGAACCGGTTTGAAGATTTAACACTTGTTATATTGCGTTGACGCCAAGGAATGTTGCGTCGACGCAGTGAAGCAATTGTGAACTAACAAGTGCAAGGTAAGAAGCTTAAGAGACATCCGAACAAAGGGTTTGCTTAAGATGCTGAGACAATGAATAGACATACTTATATTCAGGGATTTTTAAGTGTTGCAGAACAAGTTCTCATGAGGAAAGATATATTAAGATCGATACCAATCCATTTAATGATAAAGAGGTGAAGTGATCTTAAGATATTGAATTTTAAATTCATGAACCCTTATAATCCAAATCGGGAATAAATAATGAACTCTTTTCATACAGAGAGCACTTTTCATTTCAATCCCCTGTATTTTTAAATTTCAAGAACTCCTTACTGAGAGAGAGAAATTTAACAAGTATTGTGAAGAAACTATAGGGAACACATATCTTTTAGATCCATCACACCCACATATATTCATTTGATTCTTACTTTCAACATTCTCAGTCACAGTCAAGTACAGCTAGCCTTTTTACATAGGTACACATGTTTATCAGACACCAGAGTCCCTGGTTACTCAGCATAGCTGACCATTCTGCCTTAAAGCACCAGAGTTGGTGACCTACCTCATGACTCGCCTTTCAAGCACTTCATAGGTGCATGAAGGTGGTTTCTCAGTGGTCAAATACCATTGCTCTGTACTGAATTAATTTTGGTTTTATACCAGAGATAGCAGGCAACCTCATGACTTCCTTCTTTGCACTTCTTTGGTGCAAAGAGTTAGTTTCTCAGTATATCTGCCATTGCTCTGAGTTTTACAATATGTGTGGGGTGTATTTCTCTAGCATATAAGGCCCTTTGTAAGTTTAAAACCAATACAAATATGAAATTCCTTTACTCACAGTGGTTTCTTTACTTTTAACAAATAAGGTTCAAGACATGAAGAGATCTCTGTTATATTAAATTGTTCAGTATTTTTTCCGTACATAAGGCACTATTAGATTCAAGAACTCTAAATTTCAAGTATCATAAGAACAAAAGATCTCCAATCATTAGAATTTCATGGAATCATTTAGAGTATATCGTAAACTCATTAGGAACTATCACAATAACTCCCCCTGAATATATGATATTATCTTCATATCTCAGTTCCAAAGAAAATTATCCCTCATTCAAGAATGTCAATATAAGCTTCATAGAGGAGTATAAGTAGAATAAACGAGATTGAGAGACATAATAAGATGAATCAAGATAGAGAAATCTCCAAGGTAAGAAGACATTGGAGAAGGATTTCAATGAACCATAGCTGCGTTGACTTCACGTAAGGGCTGTGTTAATCTTTTGCATGAATTTCAATGAACCAAGACCAAAAAAAACTAAAGGATGTGAGTCACTGCGTTAACTCATATCACCCTCAACGTTAACTCATCCTCATCAAAGCGTCCACTCAACCTCATAGCATATTCAACTCATCCTAATAGTAGCATCAACTCATCTGAACAACAGCGTCAACTCATCTATGTATTCAGCTTTAGAATATGTTCTGTTTCCGAACAAGGTTGTTCACAGCGTCAACTCAGCTACTTCACAACGTCAACTCATCATAGTTGAAAAAAGGAACTCACAACACATTCTCAGACCAACAGTTTTTGATAAGTGTGATCAAACAATTTACTTCCCCTCAGACTATGTTCGAGAGAAGTTTAGTTGCTTTTATTTATGATGCAATCAACCAGACTAGACTCCCCCTGAATGTAAGATTCATTCAATCTTATGCACTACTCAATTTAGATTGGGCAAGGTCAGTCCATTCCAAGACTAAATTGATCAAGCAGATTTCTTGAGAAGCAAATTATCAGATCAGGCATTCGGATGATTATAACACAACCCAAGCTCTCTTCTAAGAAAAGAAAATCTTTCATTATTCAGAGGCTTGGTAAAAATATCAGCTAGTTGCTTTTGAGACTCAACAAATACCAATTTAAAGCTACCTTTATTCACTTCATCTCTCAAGAAATGATGTCTTATTTCAATGTGTTTAGTCCTAGAGTGCTGGATAGGGTTTTTGGCCAGGTTTATGGCACTTGTGTTATCACACAATATTGGGACACATCCAAGATTAATTTGAAAATCCTGGAGTTGGTGTTTGATCCACAACACTTGAGTTCCACAACTCCCTGCAGTGACATATTCTGCCTCTGCAGTGGATAGTGCTACTGAGTGTTGCTTCTTGGAAGCCCAAGAAAACAAACAACCTCCCAAAAATTGGCAATAACCACTTGTGCTTTTCTTGTCAAGTTTGCATCCAGCATAGTCTGCATCTAAATAAGATACAAGATCAAAAGAGCAAGATGCAGGATACCAAATCCCTAAATCTTGAGTTCCAGCAAGGTATCGAAAGATACGCTTGACAGAACTTAAGTGGGATTCTCTAGGATCAGATTGAAAACGAGCACACATGCACACACAAAATTGAATATCTGGTCTAGATGCTGTAAGATAGAGGAGTGATCCGATCATACCTCGATAAGTTTTTGCATCTACTTGGTTACCTTTTAGATCTGCATCCAAATTTGTGTTAATGCTCATTGGAGTGCTCATGGCCTTCAAGTTTTCCATCTTGTATTTCTTCAACAATTCGGAGATGTATTTTGCCTGACTGATAAAGCACCCCTCCTTGCTTTGAGTAATCTGTAGACCTAGAAAGAACTGAAGTTCACCCATTAGACTCATCTCAAATTCAGTAGTCATTAACCTAGCAAATTCCTCACACATACTAGATTCAGTGGCTCCAAAAATTATATCATCAACATAAATTTGAATCAGAATTATGTCTGAATTTCTTACCTTTGTGAATAAAGTTTGATCCACTTTACCTCTTGAATACCCATTTTCAGTGAGGTATAAGCTGAGTCTATCATACCATGCTCGAGGTGCTTGTTTGAGCCCGTAGAGGGCTTTATTCAACCTGTACACATGGTTAGAATTTTCTGTACATTCAAATCCAGGGGGCTGTTCTACATACACTTCTTCCTTTATTAGACCATTAAAAAAAGCACTTTTTACGTCCATTTGCTGCAACTTTATTCCATAACTACTAGCATAAGCAAGAAGCAATCTGATAGCTTCTAATCTAGCTACTGGAGCAAAGGATTCTTCGAAGTCGATTCCAAATTCCTGATTGTATCCCTGTGCTACCAGTCTAGCTTTATTCCTTATAACAACTCCTTTTTCATTTTGTTTATTTCTAAAGACCCACTTAGTCCCAATCACAGCATGATCCTTGGGTCTAGGTACAAGATGCCATACATTATTTCTTTCAAATTGATTTAGTTCTTCATGCATGGCATTTATCCAAGATTCATCTTTTAAGGCCTCACCTACATTTTTCGGTTCAACTTGTGAGACAAGAGCTAGATTGTCCATTTCTTCAATATTCTTAAAATATGATCGAGTTCTGGTAGGGTCATGCAGATTTCCAATAATACTTGATAAAGGATGATCCTTTAATGTTCTAACATTGATTAGAGGATTACCTTCATTTATACCTGCATTGCCTCGATTACTCGATTCCGCTTGGTCTTCATTTGCTCTTGACTCTTCCTCTTGATGAACTTGTTCTTCTTTCTCTTCAAGAAATTTTCCATCATCCTTGTCCCTGTAATGTTGCTCGATTTCGGATTTTTCATTCAATTCATCAAATACAACATGAGGTGATTCTTCAACAGCTTGTGTTTTTAGATTTAAAACTCTATAAGCCCTAGAGTGAATAGAATATCCTAGGAATATAGCAGGTTCACTTTTAGGTTCGAATTTGTCCAAGACTCTTTTATCATTATTTTGCACAAAACATTTTGATCCAAAGACTTTGAAATGTGCGACATACGGTTTCTTACCTTTCATTAGCTCATATGGAGTCTTTTTGGACTTAGATCTTACCATTGCTCGGTTCACTATATAACAAGCTGTATTTACTGCTTGATGTGACACGGCCTTGGACTTAGGCAAACAAGCACAATTAAGCATTCAAATGGGCCTTAATGGGCCACCGCTCTCCCGTCGCACTCTATACCCGGAGTGACTTGGCGATGCCAAGAGTGAATTATGGGAATGGGCCCTTGCTGGTAGAGGGCCAGCAAGGCCAAGGATCGACTCCCCAAGGGTGGATGCCCAATTCAATTGGGGCCGACAAAGTGCACAAGGGCACCGGTTCACACTATCCCACGGCGATCACTCTTAAGTCGTGGACTTGAGGATCGGGCGCTCCTCACAAATGCAGCGGCGCATGAATCAAGTATTGAAAGAGCAACACTAATTGAGCAAGGAAGAGGCACTTACTCGACCGGTTTGAAGAAACCGGTCCCGATCGGAGACGAGGGCGAGCGGGAAGGCGGTGGCTCCCCACACGCCGCGCCGGTGTCGCTTGACCTGCCCAAACCAATTACAAAACTACACCTCATGCAGGAGGGGGGGGATCTTGGGGTAGGGGTTAAGGTCTTACATTCAAACACTACCACCGCGCAGGGTGGGGCCTTCAGCCGGCCAAGCGGGGTGGGGATATCGGACCGAAGTGAAGAGAAATGGGAGATTAGGGAACTTGCAGCTGCAGTCTGAATTCTGGACAGGAAGTCACTGTGCCGGCTGCCTCGGACTCGTACGGACTCCAAATTGAGTGAAATCACCTTCTAAAGATTCCTGACTTGAGAGGGAAGACTCCAGAATTTTTGGGGATGCTCAGAGGGTCGGAGGTGGCCGCACCAGCAACAGGAAGGAGACTCCTCTGTCTGGCCGCCGGTTCGGTCTGGACTAGAAGAGCAAATTGCAGAGGTCACTGTGCGCCCTCCCGAGCTCCGACCAGCACGAAACTGGTGGCATTGTCTTCGTGGTTGGAGTAGCTTTCAGCAGGAGGTGACGAGGCTGCATTCATAGGTCGAGGGCGGTCGGTGTACCCTAAAGAGTGGGCACTGGTCGGAGTAGGCAGCAGGAGACAGAACTGGAGAGCTTGGGGGATAAAATTCGTAACTCCTTCCTCCGGCAGCCAAACGAGGTTCTGTTTCTTGATCTTGGAAGAGTACTGGCAGAGGGAGAACTTTGATGAAGGAACTTCAGCCTGAATCCGCTGGGGTTCATCGTGGCAGAATGAACTCTCAGGCTCTGGTCCAGGATGAAGACCTCTCTGCGCAGTCGTGGGAGAACGGCTTCTACGGTTGGCCCCGACCTCGGAACGAGTTGATTCCACCTTGCCTGCGAAGAAGACAGAGGGACCTTTCCAGAAATGTAGGCTACGCCTTCAGGATCTCCAGGATGAAGCCGTGGGCGATGCTGCAACAGGGGCTGACTTGCTGGTCTGCACAGCTCCAACCTGCAAGAAGAAATGAGAGGGAGGGGTGGCTTCTTTGGTGGAAGGAGAAGTGAAGAGGTGGCCTAAGGATGAATGGGGGTTCTTGTGGGGTGGAGTGGAGAGCTATAGGGGTTGGAGAATGAGGGGAGAATGGCTGAGAGCAGGGGCTAGCAGGTGGAGGAGGAGGGTGAGGATGTGAGAGAGGGAATGGGGAGTGGAGGGGGGCGAACTTGGCTTGGGGGAGGGTAAAGGAAGGGGGCGGCCAAGGCAAGTGGAGGGAAGGGATTTCAAATTTTGAAATGGCCTTGGAAGGTGGGGGATTATGTGGGAGAGTGGGATGCTTGTATTGGAATGGGGAAGATTTGGTTGGAAGGTGGAGAATGGTGTTGGAATGTGGAGATTCCTACCTAGGAACTAGGAGGTGGAGTAAAGGAGGCCATGGGGAAGTGGAGGGCATTAAAGGAGGTGGGTGGCTAGTGGAGGTGGTTGGGAGGGGAGGAGAGAGAAGGAAATTCGGAATTGGGGTTTGGAGGAGAGAGAAAGAGGGGTGAAATAGAGAGATTAAGAAGGGAATGGGTGGGGAATCTCTCCCCTAGGGTCTCTCACCCAAAAAACTAGAGGAATCACTCCAATTTGAACTCAAATGGCAAGTTTAACTCAAAAGGATTCATTCATTCATTAACTTCAAATGAGGGGAGTGGGGTCCTATATATAGGCAACCCACTCTTTACAATAAGTCCCTGATAAAATAAACAACTACAAATAACCAAGGGGGGGTGGGAGTGCTAATGGGCCTAGCCCAACGAATTGGGGCCCAATAGCCACATTAGACAGCATGATGATATAGAAAAATAAGTGCTAGACCAAGGGAAATGACTCAAATAAAATGAAAATACATCAAAATGACTCAAAATAAAGCTACAAAATGGATAAGGGGCCTTTATAGAGTGAGGCCCAAACTCAACCAGCTCCCGAGTGTGAAGAAGTGGACCCGAGCCAAAGGGAGTCGTGGGTGATGCCTCCATCAAATCCCCTGGGCCGCGAAGAGCTCGACTCCGTCGAGTAAGGGTCCATCCGGCTAAGGTACCGCTCGAGGAGGTCCGGATCCAATCGCTGGAGGTCCTCCCGACTCACCCATGAGTCATCCGACGGAGGCCGATCCTTCCACCTGACGAGATAGTGCTCATATACCTTGCTCTGGGTGGTAGTGATTTGCTCATCCAATATTCGTTCAATGCGATCGCGCTGAGCTCTCTTGGCTAGTGGACTCTTCTCACAGGTGGGTGCTCTCTCAAAGAAAGAAGTAGGCTCAATCTCCTCACTAGGTCTCACCGTGGGGCCCTTGTAAGACACTAAGTCGGCGACATTGAACGTAGGACTTACCCCATAATCCTCGAGGAGATCTAACTCATAAGCATTTGCACCAACGCGCCTCAAGACCTGGAAGGGCCCAATCCCACGTGGTCTCAACTTGGAGTGGGCTCCTGGGGAGAGCCTCTCCGTCCTTACCATCACAAAGTCACCCACTTGGAACTCTAAGTGACGCCGGTGAGAATCGGCCAACCTTTTATATGCCTCATTTTTCATGCCAATGTGCTTGCGAATTTCCTCATGCAATTCCCTAATATGTTGTGCAAAAGACTCAGCAGACATGGACACTCTAGCATGCTGGGGAAGGGGAATGAGGTCGGATGGCTTTCTTGGTTTGTACCCATGCACGGCTTCAAATGGACTCATCCCTATTGACTTATTGACGGAATTGTTGTATGCAAACTCAGCCTGTGGTAAGATGAGATCCCAATTTCCTGGCCGATCCTCAACAAGACTGATGAGGGCATCCCTTACCCCTCCACTCTTTTTCCAGACTCGGATTGTTCGACGGCAAGCACCATTATATTTGTCATGTATTTTTGAGACTAGTCATGTAATCTTCACATTTTCTTTGAGTCATTATCATGTAATTTTCCCTTTATTTTGAGTCATGTACCTAGGTAGTTGAGTCATTTTCCTAAGTATTGAGTCATTATGTTGGTTAGATAGGTTAATGGGCCCAATCCATTGGGCTAGGCCCAGGGGCGCCCCTCCCTTGGACTGTGTGGTCTTTAGTTAGTTTGTCAGGGTCAGTTTGGTCTTAGGAAAATTATGGAGTCTATAAATACCCCACCCCTCTCTCATTTGTAACAACTTTTGATGAATATTGAAAAGCATTTGCCATCTCCCTCTCAATATCTCCCTCTCTCTCTCTCTCTCTTACTATCACTCTCTCTAAGTGGGTTGTACCCCCTCTCTCTCTCTCCTCCCCACCCCAATTTCGAAATTCACTCTCTCTCCTCCCCATTCACCCCTCATTAAGGCCCCTTCCCCTTCCCCATGCACTCATTCAACTCCCCCTCCAACCCCTAGGTGGAAACCCCTTCTCCTAGGCACCTTTCCACTTTCCAAAGCACCCCACCACCTTCCCAAGGCTGAATTAACCCCTCCCAAAGCCCAAATTCGAATTTCCCTCTCCCTAGGGCTGTGCCCCTCCATCTCCCCCACCCCCAAGCTCCCAAATTCGTCCCCCACCTCCCCTTGGTCAAACCAAGTTCACCCCCCCTCTCCCTTGCTCTCCCCTTGCACATCTCCTCATTCTATCTCTGTTTCAGGCAGCAGAACTACAACGAGTTGCAGAAGCAGCCACGACCGTTACTTGAAGATTCAAGTAGCAAGGCCTACATCTCTGGAAAGGTCTTCCAGAGAGCTTTCCAGGCGAGGCGGTTTCGTCAGCATCCGAGCTCCGAGCAGTCCGCAGCATCCATTCTCCCTCGACTGCGCAGGAGACCCCAGGCAAGGAACTAGAACGTGATTGGAAGCTCAACCACGGCAAACCCTTTGGGATTCAGATCAAGTGTTCTTCAGAAGAAATCTTCCCTCTCAAGTCCTCTTTAATCCTCAAGAAGCAGAGCTGCATTTGGATATCGGCATCAGAAGTTACGAATTTTCTACTCCAAGGCATCAGGTCAGTTTTCAGGAGCCAGAACCGACATCCCTCTGCTCATCTGTTCGTCCCGGTATACTCCAACATCTGCCGACATCGCCGTCAAGTCCGAAAGAAAGAAGACGTGACCACGGTTCCAACGGTTCAAGTCTCGCCTCAATCAGAGCTCGGTAGCAATCGTGGCACCCCCTGCATCCAGTCACATGGTTCTGCACCAGACAGAGGCAGAACCAACCATCCCGGTTCCAGACTCTGCCACAGCCAGCTCGTGAAGGCTCTGAGCGCCATTTTTGGAGGGGAGAAACTACTTCCAGCTAGCTGCCACCTCCAAGAAGAAGGGACTCAATCGACCTCTGGAACCCTCTGTTCCAATTTTCTTCGTCGGAGAGGGCAGACTGCCCCTGTGGTCCCAGGTTAGATCAGTCTTCATTTCTCCGGTCACTCCTCTCTCCACTGACATCGGATTGCATCCCCGTCAACTCCTGCTCGAAGCTACTCCGACCAAGTTCGCGTCACCGCTAGTTTCATTCCAATCGGAGTCCGGGAGAGCCCACAGTGACTTCTGCAACCTACTGCTTCAGCCCGATACCAGCCAGAGACCAGACGGTGGTGTCCTGTTCCAGTCGCCGGTGCAGTCAGCCCCGAGACTCAAAGCTTCCCCAAAAATTCAAGCTTCATCCCCTGTCAGCTGAGGAACTTTTGGCAGTGGTTTCGTCAAGTTTGGAGCCCCGTGGAGCCCGTGGCAGTGTCAACAGCGACACCCTATCCTGCAGACCTGCAGATTGGCAGAACCGGCGGACTCGGAAGATCGGCTTTTCCTTTGCATAAAACCCCACCCCGCTTGGCCGGCTGAAGGCCCCTCCCTGCGTGGAGGTAGTTTTGAATGTAATAAGAATAATCCCCACCCCAAGTTCATCCCTCCTGCGTGAGGTGTAGTGGTGTAATTCTTTCAATTTCAGGTTCAAGCTACATCGCCGCGGCGATCGGGTGTATACCCTCGCCTCCCGGCTCGCCCTCGTCTCCGGCCGGAGTCGGCGTCTTCACGCCGGCTAGGTGAGCCTCAGTCCCTCTCTTGCTTGGTTTAATCACTTGCTTAGCTTAGTATTATTGCTAGTACTGCGTCGGACGGAGAGTGAGAGCTCGGCCCAACTTGCTAGTTCCGTGAGTGACCACCGCGGGCGAGTTGAGAGTGAACCCACTAAACCCACACCCTTGGTGTGCTGGCCGCCCATGGTTTGGGCATCCTAGGCCCATTTGGGGTTCTCCACAAGCTAGCCAACCATTGGAGCTTCATGGTCCCGTCTCGGACCCTCTCCCACATCGCTTAGTTGCCAACGGGCACAAGTGTGCACCAAACGGGTGAGTTCGCTAGTGTGAGTCCGCTGCTCAACTTGAATGCTTGAAAATAGGTCCAAGGTTCGGTGTCACATCAAGTGGTATCAGAGCAAGTTCACAACTTGTCTCTATCAAGTTGGTCCTAGGGCATGTCTAAGCATTTAGAGTCTTCAAATGCATCACTCTTGTCCCCTAATATGGCCACCTCATATCGACCTTACCAATCGGCCCACTCCATAAGTCCAAGTCACCAAAAGATGCCTACCACTAACACCCATAACTTCCCGGGCCATATCAACTACTTCATGAAAGCCTTGACCTATGCCAATGAGCGGCTTGATAACATATCGGGCCGACTCGACCAACTTGGAAAAAATAGGCCCGCCCCAAGGACGGACGATAGGATGGCCCCTTTCCCACTTCCCACCTTTGATGGGACCTCTCCTAGCAAATATTTAGATTGGGAAGCTACAATGGACCAATACTTCAATTGGTATCATATTTCCAAGGATGAAAAAGCATGGGTTGCCAAAATGCAACTAACCAAAAGGGCTCAAACTCATTGGTGTAAAATTGAGGGCTTAAGGATAATTAGACGGGAAGCTCCCCTCACCACATGGGAGGACATGAAGGATCAACTAAGGGCTAGATATGTGTCCCCTTCTCACTCGGATCACCAAAACCCAAGGAGCACTCCCACTCCTCCCACCCCACCCGTCCAAACCCTTATCACTAAAACCCAAGTACCTAAGACCTCCACCTCCCCACCTAACCCCATGAGGTCCCCCACACCCCAACCAAAACCCCCTTCCCTAACCTACACTAGTCAAGCCCCTTTAGCCCCCACTTCCACCCCAAATGATCCCAAGGGCAAGAGACCCCTAACCGACCCAATTCCCTCCATGGTGACCACCACTCATCCAACCCTCACCATTAAAAACCATGTGGACACCATGTCCACCCCTCCACCAAGGCCCATAATGGCCACCACCCCAAAACCCAAAACCCCTCACCCAACCCACCTCCCACTTCCTACACCAATCTTTCCCCAACCTAGGCCTCCTCTACTTCCCCTTCCTAGCCCAACCCAAGCCCATGCTTATTCACCACCCCGGGAGTGTCATACGCTAGCTATCACCAAACCACCCACCATAGATCCCCCTACTCCATTAGCAATAGAAGTTGCAACCCCCACACCCACCCAAGTGGAAAAAGATGCCCCTCCGGATCCACCTCCCAACATAGAGGAAATCCAAAGGCCAAACAACTCACACACCCCTAGCCTAGATCCTCTAGAGACACCCAACCTCACCATAGATAAGTCCATACTCCAATGGCTCAAGAAAAGTCTCACCATTCCTAGTTCACAACCATGCCACCTACCTATGGGATATCAATCTCAAATCATTCCCATTCAGCCACATGTCACTTATCAAACTTCCTATTGTGTGGAAGATTTGGGAGACTTAGTGAACTACCTACATGGGCAAATGCACTTGACCAATATGCTAGCCATGAGGCCGCCCGAAACTAACACCATTAGCCTAGCATATCCCACAATTGGCTCCATCACTTCCATCTATACTAATGGCCAAGTTACTAGTGAGATCATCCTCCTTCTTCCCATGGAGGAAGAACCTATCATAGTCTACTCCCCAACCATTGAGATCCCAAGTGCTTTGATTGGCCAACCCATTAGCAACCTTGGCCCAATTATCTTGGAGGAGGATGACTCACCATTTGAGGTCCTTAAGAACACGGAGTACCCCTACCTAGGTGACCCTTACCATGATCCCTTTGACCCTTTTCTATGGGAGCCTAAATCTCCATGTGACCCTCTCCCCCTATTCACCACTCACCTCACCCTACCCATACCACCCATGTTGACCCAAACTCCTCCCTTCCTGGAATCGGGTTACACCATGAGAGCATTGACCTTAGACAACAAACACCTCGGGATTGAGGAAATGACCCACCCTATATCCACCTACCTAGATCCCTTCGACCCTTTTGAGTGGAAGCTCAAAGACCACCCCACCATCCCACATAAGGAAGTCATCTTTGGGAAAGGAGTTCATATGTCTTGGCACATCACATCGCTTGGCATGATTAGTCCGTCGGGTACATTCATCCATATCACCCACATGTCAAGAAGAAAATATGAGTGGTCAATATTTGGTTGTCATGGTCCACCATCATTCATCATAAATCTCAAGCATGTTAGGAGCATTCATGGATGTTCGGATCCTCCAACATTCATCACACTCACTCACAAGAGGGACACCTATGGATGCCCTGGTCCTCCCAAATCCTTCAAAGTCTTCATACCATCAATGCATGATAGGTCTATATATGGTTGTCCTGGACCCCCTTTGCATACCATACATTGTCAACTCACACCGCGTCATAGTACATGGCATATGCATTCAAGCAAGTATCAAGCAACAAGCGGTGAGATTCACAACAAGCGAGCAAAAACTCGTGAGCGCCACTTGGAATTCCAAGTTGGTAACTTGACGATGATGACTTTGGAGTGGCTCTACCCTAGGGTCACCTCCAAATTGAGGGCACGAGGACTTGGACCTTGCCAAGTTCTGAGTGACTTTTTGGCAACCCGGCTTATGGGTTGAACTTTCAAAAGAGTTTTGGGATTCTCCCCATTTCTCATGTGGCGGATCTAGCACCCTATAAGGGCACCGCGGTGGATCCTAGTGAGTGCCTCCAGCTTACACCTACCCTTGTGAGAGACACCCTCGGAGTGCCACCACAAATAGCCTGAGAGCCCGACGTGAGCACACAGCGGCAATACTAGGCAAGCAAGATCCCATCACCAGCATGAGGGTATGACCGAGTCACTTTGTCGACTGAAGCACCGTTCCCCGACTAGAGTCGCGGGTTGAGTATGGAGATCGTGGATCGCCCCGAGCTGCAGTTCGATGCACTACTTCCCTGGTGGACCCATACTCGACGGAGTCGAGTTTTCCCCACCCCGGGGGTATGATGAGGGCATCCCTTGCCCCTCCACTCTTTTTCCAGACTCGGATTGTTCGACGGCAAGCACCATTATATTTGTCATGTATTTTTGAGACTAGTCATGTAATCTTCACATTTTCTTTGAGTCATTATCATGTAATTTTCCCTTTATTTTGAGTCATGTACCTAGGTAGTTGAGTCATTTTCCTAAGTATTGAGTCATTATGTTGGTTAGATAGGTTAATGGGCCCAATCCATTGGGCTAGGCCCAGGGGCGCCCCTCCCTTGGACTGTGTGGTCTTTAGTTAGTTTGTCAGGGTCAGTTTGGTCTTAGGAAAATTATGGAGTCTATAAATACCCCACCCCTCTCTCATTTGTAACAACTTTTGATGAATATTGAAAAGCATTTGCCATCTCCCTCTCAATATCTCCCTCTCTCTCTCTCTCTCTTACTATCACTCTCTCTAAGTGGGTTGTACCCCCTCTCTCTCTCTCCTCCCCACCCCAATTTCGAAATTCACTCTCTCTCCTCCCCATTCACCCCTCATTAAGGCCCCTTCCCCTTCCCCATGCACTCATTCAACTCCCCCTCCAACCCCTAGGTGGAAACCCCTTCTCCTAGGCACCTTTCCACTTTCCAAAGCACCCCACCACCTTCCCAAGGCTGAATTAACCCCTCCCAAAGCCCAAATTCGAATTTCCCTCTCCCTAGGGCTGTGCCCCTCCATCTCCCCCACCCCCAAGCTCCCAAATTCGTCCCCCACCTCCCCTTGGTCAAACCAAGTTCACCCCCCCTCTCCCTTGCTCTCCCCTTGCACATCTCCTCATTCTATCTCTGTTTCAGGCAGCAGAACTACAACGAGTTGCAGAAGCAGCCACGACCGTTACTTGAAGATTCAAGTAGCAAGGCCTACATCTCTGGAAAGGTCTTCCAGAGAGCTTTCCAGGCGAGGCGGTTTCGTCAGCATCCGAGCTCCGAGCAGTCCGCAGCATCCATTCTCCCTCGACTGCGCAGGAGACCCCAGGCAAGGAACTAGAACGTGATTGGAAGCTCAACCACGGCAAACCCTTTGGGATTCAGATCAAGTGTTCTTCAGAAGAAATCTTCCCTCTCAAGTCCTCTTTAATCCTCAAGAAGCAGAGCTGCATTTGGATATCGGCATCAGAAGTTACGAATTTTCTACTCCAAGGCATCAGGTCAGTTTTCAGGAGCCAGAACCGACATCCCTCTGCTCATCTGTTCGTCCCGGTATACTCCAACATCTGCCGACATCGCCGTCAAGTCCGAAAGAAAGAAGACGTGACCACGGTTCCAACGGTTCAAGTCTCGCCTCAATCAGAGCTCGGTAGCAATCGTGGCACCCCCTGCATCCAGTCACATGGTTCTGCACCAGACAGAGGCAGAACCAACCATCCCGGTTCCAGACTCTGCCACAGCCAGCTCGTGAAGGCTCTGAGCGCCATTTTTGGAGGGGAGAAACTACTTCCAGCTAGCTGCCACCTCCAAGAAGAAGGGACTCAATCGACCTCTGGAACCCTCTGTTCCAATTTTCTTCGTCGGAGAGGGCAGACTGCCCCTGTGGTCCCAGGTTAGATCAGTCTTCATTTCTCCGGTCACTCCTCTCTCCACTGACATCGGATTGCATCCCCGTCAACTCCTGCTCGAAGCTACTCCGACCAAGTTCGCGTCACCGCTAGTTTCATTCCAATCGGAGTCCGGGAGAGCCCACAGTGACTTCTGCAACCTACTGCTTCAGCCCGATACCAGCCAGAGACCAGACGGTGGTGTCCTGTTCCAGTCGCCGGTGCAGTCAGCCCCGAGACTCAAAGCTTCCCCAAAAATTCAAGCTTCATCCCCTGTCAGCTGAGGAACTTTTGGCAGTGGTTTCGTCAAGTTTGGAGCCCCGTGGAGCCCGTGGCAGTGTCAACAGCGACACCCTATCCTGCAGACCTGCAGATTGGCAGAACCGGCGGACTCGGAAGATCGGCTTTTCCTTTGCATAAAACCCCACCCCGCTTGGCCGGCTGAAGGCCCCTCCCTGCGTGGAGGTAGTTTTGAATGTAATAAGAATAATCCCCACCCCAAGTTCATCCCTCCTGCGTGAGGTGTAGTGGTGTAATTCTTTCAATTTCAGGTTCAAGCTACATCGCCGCGGCGATCGGGTGTATACCCTCGCCTCCCGGCTCGCCCTCGTCTCCGGCCGGAGTCGGCGTCTTCACGCCGGCTAGGTGAGCCTCAGTCCCTCTCTTGCTTGGTTTAATCACTTGCTTAGCTTAGTATTATTGCTAGTACTGCGTCGGACGGAGAGTGAGAGCTCGGCCCAACTTGCTAGTTCCGTGAGTGACCACCGCGGGCGAGTTGAGAGTGAACCCACTAAACCCACACCCTTGGTGTGCTGGCCGCCCATGGTTTGGGCATCCTAGGCCCATTTGGGGTTCTCCACAAGCTAGCCAACCATTGGAGCTTCATGGTCCCGTCTCGGACCCTCTCCCACATCGCTTAGTTGCTAACGGGCACAAGTGTGCACCAAACGGGTGAGTTCGCTAGTGTGAGTCCGCTGCTCAACTTGAATGCTTGAAAATAGGTCCAAGGTTCGGTGTCACATCAAAGACACCTAAGGAGGTTCCCTAGACTCCGGTTGACCACTTCAGTTTGATCATCCGTTTGGGGGTGGTAGGCAGTGGAGAATTTGAGGAGGGTACCCATCATGTGCCAAAGAGTCTTCCAAAAATAGCTAGTGAATTTGACATCCCTATCGGAGACTATGGTCTTGGGCAGCCCATGGAGGCGGACTACCTCATCAAAGAATAACCGGGCTATATGGGAGGCATCGGATGTTTTGTAGCATGGGATGAAGTGGGCCATTTTGGAAAATCTATCAACCACCACATAGATGGAGTCATGCTTCCTAGAGGTCTTGGGTAAGCCTAGGACAAAGTCCATGCTCAAATCTTGACATGGTCGGTCGGGAATGGGAAGTGGGGTGTATAGGCCGGTGTTTTGTTTCACTTGCTTGGCCGAAGCACATGTGCGACATTGCCCTACTATTTTGCCTACATCTCTTTTGAGACTTGGCTAATAAAATTGACCCTCAACTAAGGCAATGGTCTTGTGGACCCCAAAATGACCGGCTAACCCTCCGGCATGTAATTCCCAAACCAAGAAGTCTCGAAGAGAGGTCCGGGGAATGCAAAGCCTTGGCCCCTTGAAGAGGAACCCATCCTCTAACATGAATCCCTCATGCTCCTTGCTAGAATGAGTGGTCAAGTTGGCATAGATTTGCCCAAAGTTGGGGCAACTAAGGTACTCATCCTTGACCTTGTCAAAGCCAATCACTTCCACTTGGATAGTGGATAGCAAGGACATCTTCCTACTAAGAGCATCCGCGGCCTTATTCTCACTCCCGGCCTTGTGTTTGATGACAAATGTGTAGGATTGGATAAACTCAACCCATCGGGCATGTCGGGCATTCAACTTTTGTTGGGAGTTGAGGTATTTAAGGGCCTCATGATCGGAAAAGATGACAAACTCTTTGGGAAGCAAGTAATGTCTCCAATGTCGGAGGGATTGGACCACGGCATAGAACTCCTTGTCATAGGTGGAGTATCTAGTCCTAGCATCACATAGCTTCTCACTAAAGTAGGCGACCGGGTGTCCCTCTTGACTAAGAATCCCTCCTATCCCTATCCCGGATGCATCACAAGTGACCTCAAAGACTTTGGAGAAATCGGGAAGGCATAGGACCGGGGCTTGAGTCAACTTTTCCTTAAGCTCAAGGAAGGCTTTAGAGGCGGCTTTGGTCCAAACAAAGGTTCCTTTCTTGAGACAATCAGTTATTGGGCCGGTGATAGTGCTAAACCCTCGAATGAATCTCCTATAGAATGTGGCCAACCCATGGAAACTCCTAACCTCATGAAGGGTGTGGGGCTCCGGCCAATCTAGAATAGCTTGGACCCTGTCAGGGTCCATAGAGACTCCTTTGGTTGACACCACATATCCTAGGAAGGTGATGGTAGTGGTCATGAAATGACACTTCCCTAGGTTGGCAAATAAGCTTTCTTGCCGGAGAACGGTGCAAACTTTTCTAAGGTGGTCAAGGTGGGCCTCATGGGTTTGGCTATAGATGAGAATATCATCAAAGTATACCACTAGAAAGTTCCCAATGAAAGGCCTAAGCGCTTCCGTCATAAGACGCATGAAAGTACTTGGGGCATTAGAAAGCCCAAATGGCATGACTAACCACTCAAAGAGACCATCCTTGGTCTTGAAGGCCGTTTTCCACTCATCCCCGGGCCTTATCCTAACTTGGTGGTAACCACTCTTGAGATCTATCTTAGAGAAGATGGTGGCTCCGGCTAGCATATCCAACATGTCATCAAGCCTAGGGATGGGGAACCTATACTTGACGGTAATCTTGTTAATGGCCCGGCTATCCACACACATCCGCCATGATCCATCTTTCTTGGGGGTAAGAAGGGCCGGGACGGCACATGGACTCTTACTAATGCGGATGAAGCCCTTCCTAATGAGTTCCTCTATTTGCCTCCTAAGTTCGGCATGTTCCGTGGGATTGAGGCGATAATGAGGAAGGTTTGGAAGGGTGGCTCCCGGCACTAGATCGATTGCGTGTTGCACATCACGCATGGGAGGGAGTTGGTCCGGGAGCTCTTCCGGGAACACATCATGGAATTCTTCCAAAAGTTGTTGGATCTCTATGGGATGGGGGTTAGAAGGGGTAGGTTCCCCTAAGCATATGACAACCGCACACAAAGGCACCCCTTGAGCAATTTCCTCTTCAAGCTCTTTCCTAGTGATGAGATGAATTCCTTTGGTCAACCCCGTGGTTCTACTTTGTTTTGGGGTTTGGATAAGGGCTTGGGTTGGAGGGGTGGAGTTCCCCGAGACTTGTGGAGTGGTGGGGTGTGATCCTTGAGGGAGAGTGTCCCTCTTGGGCATGGGTCGAGGTGGGGAGGGGTTAAGACGGATAGTCTTACCCTCATGCTCAAAGGTGCATATGTTGCTTCTTCCTAGAATGGTGGCATCCACATCATAGAGCCAAGGTCTTCCTAAAAGAATGCTACCCACTTCCATGGGTATGACGTCACACCATATTTGGCCATGGTAGGAAGAGAAAGTGAGAGGCACTAGGCATTGGGTGTTGACCGGGATGGAATTGTTGTTGATCCATGAGACCCGGTATGGACTTGGGTGGGGAGTGAGAGTAAGCCCAAGGAGCTTGACGGTGTCGGGTGACACGGCATTAACACAACTACCACTATCCAAGATCACTTTCCTCACATGGTTCTCTATCTTGATAAAGGTGTGGAAGATTGAGGTCCGACGCCAATCCTCTTCTTGAGGTTGGGTGAGGATGCACCTAATGACTCCTAGATGGGAGTTGTTTGAAGGAGTGGAGTGATCTAAACCTGACTCTAGATATTGGGCTTCATACTCTTCTTCCCAATCTAGTGAGGCTTCATGTTCCTCAACGTCATTTTCTTGTTCCTTTTGGGGTTGAACTTCTTCCTCAATAAGCAAACTAGATAACCCTTTAGATGGACATTGCCCCGCAAAATGACCATACCCATGACACTTATAGCATTGTTGGCGCCCACTTCCCGAGGTGGTTCCTACACTTGGGCCTTTGGGTTGTCATCCTTCCGTGGGAGAGGGTGACTAGGAGCGGACTTGTTTGGAGTGATGGGTGGGGGAGGATTGTAGGACCTTAAAGGGGCATTCCCACTTGGGCTAGGAGCTCTCATGGGAGTGGGTGGAAGGGGACGTGTTCCCAAGTTTTTGGGGTCGGTGGGTCGGGGAGGGATAAATCGGGAATTCCTAGAAAACCTTTCCACATCTCTAGCTATTTGGTAAGCTAGCTCAAGGTTATCAACGTCCCTCATGAATAGTTCCCTCTTGATGTGGCTTTGAAGCCCATTCCTAAAACGGGATAAGGTGACATCCGGATCCTCATGGACTCCACACTTTAGAAGATAGGAGTCAAATTTTTCAATGTACTCTACCACGGTCTTCCCTTCTTGGGTGAGGCTTTGCCATTCATCTAGGAGCATTTGGTGGTAGGTTCGGGGGAGGTATTTGTTCCTAAGTTGGTTCTTCATGTCCGCCCAAGTGTCAATAGGCTCTTCCCGCCTAACCCGTCTTAGACCCTCTTGGTTTAGCCAATAAGTTTTGGCCAACTTAGTGAGATGCATCTTAGCCAATCTAACTCTCCTTTGGTCGGACATGGGGTACCATTCAAAGTATTGGTCCATGGCGGTCTCCCATTCTAGGTAAACACTAGGTTCATGTGAACCATCAAAATTTGGGGCCTCTACCTTGATCATCCTTAAAAGGGGGTCATCCGGATCATCCCGTGGACGCCGGTCATGGTTTTGATGGGGGCGAGGCCTCTCATAGTCATAATAATGGTCATGGTCCATATCTTCCCTATAAAATTCAGCATGTGGGTGATGGGCTCTTGGGCCGTTGTTCCTTGGGTGGAATTCATCCCTATGAGGCTCTACATGTGGAGGGTGGACTCTTGGGCCTTGGTTCCTTTGGGGAAAACCATTCCTATGGAACTCACCATGTGGTGGAGGGGCTCTTGGCTCATTGATCCTTGGGTGAGGATCTTCTCTATGAGGCTCATCATGCGGAGGGGGAATCCTAGGCTCATTGTTCCTTGGGCGGAACTCTTGGTCTTCTAACCGAGCAATTCGGTTGGTAATGGACTCTAGTTGGGCAAGGATGGTTGTGAGGGCAGCATCTACCCTATCCATGTGGCCTTGGGGTTCCTCCCTAGGAACATCTTGGTTGAGTTGGTGAGGATTGGGATCCATTGGTGGAGCCGAAGATGATGAACCGGGTTGATAGCTAGCACCACTACGGGTGGACATGCAAGACAAAGGGCCAAAGTGGTTGGACACACTATGCAAAGGTCCTAGGACTTAGACTTGATAGAGACATGTCAAGGACTTGCTCTGATACCACTTGATGTGACACGACCTTGGACTTAGGCAAACAAGCACAATTAAGCATTCAAATGGGTCTTAATGGGCCACCGCTCTCCCGTCGCACTCTATACCCGGAGTGACTTGGCGATGCCAAGAGTGAATTATGGGAATGGGCCCTTACTGGTAGAGGGCCAGCAAGGCCAAGGATCGACTCCCCAAGGGTGGATGCCCAATTCAATTGGGGCCGACAAAGTGCACAAGGGCACCGGTTCACACTATCCCACGGCGATCACTCTTAAGTCGTGGACTTGAGGATCGGGCGCTCCTCACAAATGCAGCGGCGCATGAATCAAGTATTGAAAGAGCAACACTAATTGAGCAAGGAAGAGGCACTTACTCGACCGGTTTGAAGAAACCGGTCCCGATCGGAGACGAGGGCGAGCGGGGAGGCGGTGGCTCCCCACACGCCACGGCGGTGTCGCTTGACCTGTCCAAACCAATTACAAAACTACACCTCACGCAGGAGGGGGGAGATCTTGGGGTAGAGGTTAAGGTCTTACATTCAAACACTACCACCGCGCAGGGTGGGGCCTTCAGCCGGCCAAGCGGGGTGGGGATATCGGACCGAAGTGAAGAGAAATGGGAGATTAGGGAACTTGCAGCTGCAGTCTGAATTCTGGACAGGAAGTCACTGTGCCGGCTGCCTCGGACTCGTACGGACTCCAAATTGAGTGCAATTACCTTCTAAAGCTTCCTGACTTGAGAGGGAAGACTCCAGAATTTTTAGGGATGCTCAGAGGGTCGGAGGTGGCCGCACCAGCAATAGGAAGGAGACTCCTCTGTCTGGCCGCAGGTTCAGTCTGGACTAGAAGAGCAAATTGCAGAGGTCACTGTGCGCCCTCCCGAGCTCCGATCAGCACAAAACCGGCGGCATTGCCTTCTTGGTTGGAGTAGCTTTCAGCAGGAGGTGACGGGGCTGCATTCATAGGTCGAGGGCGGTCGGTGTACCCTGAAGAGTGGGCACTGGTCGGAGTAGGCAGCAGGAGATAGAACTGGAGACCTTGGGGGAGAAAATTCGTAACTCCTTCCTCCGGCAGCCAAACGAGGTTCTGTTTCTTGATCTTGGAAGAGGACTGGCAGAGGGAGAACTTTGATGAAGGAACTTCAGCCTGAATCAGCTGGGGTTCATCGTGGCAGAATGAACTCTTAGGCTCTGATCCAGGATGAAGACCTCTCTGTGCAGTCGTGGGAGAACGGCTTCTACGGTTGGCCCCGACCTCGGAACGTGTTGATTCCACCTCACCTGCGAAGAAGACAGAGGGACCTTTCCAACAATGTAGGCTACGCCTTCAGGATCTCCAGGATGAAGCCGTGGGTGACGCTGCAACAGGGGCTGACTTGCTGGTCTGCACAGCTCCAACCTGCAAGAAGAAATGAGAGGGAGGGGTGGCTTCTTTGGTGGAAGGGGAAGTGAAGAGGTGGCCTAAGGATGAATGGGGGTTCTTGTGGGGTGGAGTGGAGAGCTATAGGGGTTGGAGAATGAGGGGAGAATGGCTGAGAGCAGGGGCTAGCAGGTGGAGGAGGAGGGTGAGGATGTGAGAGAGGGAATGGGGAGTGGAGGGGGGCGAACTTGGCTTGGGGGAGGGTAAAGGAAGGGGGCGGCCAAGGCAAGTGGAGGGAAGGGATTTCAAATTTTGAAATGGCCTTGGAAGGTGGGGGATTATGTGGGAGAGTGGGATGCTTGTATTGGAATGGGGAAGATTTGGTTGGAAGGTGGAGAATGGTGTTGGAATGTGGAGATTCCTACCTAGGAACTAGGAGGTGGAGTAAAGGAGGCCATGGGGAAGTGGAGGGCATTAAAGGAGGTGGGTGGCTAGTGGAGGTGGTTGGGAGGGGAGGAGAGAGAAGGAAATTCGGAATTGGGGTTGGAGGAGAGAGAAAGAGGGGTGAAATAGAGAGATTAAGAAGGGAATGGGTGGGGAATCTCTCCCCTAGGGTCTCTCACCCAAAAAACTAGAGGAATCACTCCAATTTGAACTCAAATGGCAAGTTTAACTCAAAAGGATTCATTCATTCATTAACTTCAAATGAGGGGAGTGGGGTCCTATATATAGGCAACCCACTCTTTACAATAAGTCCCTGATAAAATAAACAACTACAAATAACCAAGGGGGGGTGGGAGTGCTAATGGGCCTAGCCCAACGAATTGGGGCCCAATAGCCACATTAGACAGCATGATGATATAGAAAAATAAGTGCTAGACCAAGGGAAATGACTCAAATAAAATGGAAATACATCAAAATGACTCAAAATAAAGCTACAAAATGGATAAGGGGCCTTTATAGAGTGAGGCCCAAACTCAACCAGCTCCCGAGTGTGAAGAAGTGGACCCGAGCCAAAGGGAGTCGTGGGTGATGCCTCCATCACTGCTTCTGCCCAGAACTTCCTTGGGAGTTCCCCTTCAATCAACATGGTTCTGGCCATCTCCACAAGAGTTCTGTTTCTTCTTTCCACAACTCCATTTTGTTCAGGAGTTCTTGGAGAAGAGAATTTGTGTGAAATACCTGTTGCTCTGCAGAAACCATCAAATTCAGAGTTATCAAATTCTCCTCCATGATCTGATATGATTGATGAAATGATAAACTTACCCTCTTGCTTTACTTTCTTAAAGAAGACCTGAAATTCTTCAAATGCATCATTCTTGTGAGTTAGAAAGAACACCCAAGTAAACCTAGAAAAATCATCCACTAAAACAAATCCATATTTGCTTCCATTTACACTTACTGTTCTAGTGGGTCCAAACAAGTCCATATGAATGAGTTCAAAAGGTTTAGAGGACTATTTTTCAAGTCTGGACTTAAATGACTTTCTAGTATGCTTACCTTGAGTGCATGCATTGCAAATTTTTTCATTTTGTTTAAGTGATACATCTGGCAGACCATTCACCATGCTGAACTTTACTAACTTATGCATGACACTATAGCTAGCATGCCCTAGCCTACGGTGCCAAAGCCAAGCAAGTTCATTTTTATTCACAGCAAGACAGAGATTATTATGCGCAGGATCATCTAAGTCCACCATGTACATGTTGTTTATTCTTTTTCCAATGAACTTAATTTTTTCAGACTTCATATCAAGAATAGTGCAAACATGGGATTCAAACACAACCTTATTTCCTTTATCACACAGTTGGCTGATACTTAGCAGATTATATTCTAGTCCTTCAACAAGTAAAACATCATCAATAGAGTTCGAAGGATTGTTGCCAACTTTACCTTTTCCAATGATTTTACCTTTATTGTTACCTCCAAATGTTACATGACCTCCATCTTTTTCAACCAAGAAACAAAATTTATCTTTATCGCCCGTCATATGTCTTGAACAGCCACTATCGAGATACCACCGGTTGTGCATGGCTGCAAGACATTCCTGCAATTCATTTCAAACAAGAGATTTTGGAACCCAAACACTCTTGGGTCCCATGAAACCACATGATTGTTCCAAATAGGATAACAAGCTCTTAGGAATCCATGCTTGTTTATATGAATGTTCTGGATTATGAACTTTCTGATTTCCTTGAAATCCTTTTTGATATGAGTTTATTGAACCTTTTCCATTATTATGGAAATGTATGTTATTGTTTGTATTCTTATTCCAATTACTGTGACTGGCCCATGAAGTATTAGACCATCTAGGCCAACTGATATGCATGGGATGCGTAGACGCACTACGATGATTGCGTTGACTCCTCCACCCAGTATTCCCATAATACATGTTCTGATTTCTGGGATGCGTCGACTCTCCAAGCCAACTGCGTCGACTCTTCCATCCAACGTTCCTATTGTATAGACTTTGATTTATGGACAACGTCGACTCACCATAGGAGCTGCGTTGACTCTTCCGAGCATCTCTACCGGGATACCCTTTCTGTAATGCAGTATGCGTTGACTCAGTGTATACATTGCGTTGACGCAGTTGATTTACACCAGACTTTTGACTCTCAGATTTCCTATATGCATGCTGGTGTGATGATGATGATGAACTGAATGAAGATTTGTGCGTGTCAGCTGTTATTTTCTCCTTGCCTTTTCCCTTATTAATTTCACTAATCTTTATAGAGTTTTCTTGGCTTTTCTCAGATGTGTTCTGTTCTGAAACAAATGTGATAAGTTTGGTTCCTAGAGCCTTTTGCTTCATTGGATTAAACCCAAGACCCTCTTTTCCAACATTAACCTTTATCCCCATGACAGCTTCAAGATTGTCCTTTCCTTGGGTTAATTTCTCAAGTGAAGCTTGTTTGTCCTGATTTTCATTTTCCAACTTCTTTAAGCTTTCCTAGAGTTCCTGGTTTACTCCACAAATAGCTTCATACTTTTCTTCAGCAATTTTAACATCACTTTCCAATTTTTGCATGCTTAGTTTTAATTCATCATGCACTTTTAATAAAAATTCATTTTCCCTCTTCATCTCAATTAATTGAGCCTCGCTTTCTTCATTTTCTTCTAGAGTCTCTTTTAAATGAGTAATTTCAGCTTCAAGGTTTTTAACCTTCTCACTCAATGAGGTTTCCAGGTTAGTTTGACTTTTCTTTTTCTTGAGGGATTTGTTCTCTTTCTTCACATTTTCATATTTATCTAGAAGTTCATTAAAAGCATCTTCCTAATCACTACAAGTAAAATCTTCAAATGGAGATATTACCTCATCTTGGTCATCTCCTTTTGCCATGAAACATAGCTTTATGTCACCTTCATCTTCGGATGAACTGTTCTCTTCATCTTCATCCTTTTCTTCATCGCTCCAAGTACTTATCATAGCCTTGGGCTTCTTGTTCCTCCATTTTGGTTGACTTTTCTTTAAGTTCTCAGGACATTCAGATTTGATGTGCCCCTGCTTCCTGCATTTGTAACACACTACCTTGTCAGATTTTTTAAAGTTTTCTGATTTAACTCTTGAATTGTTTCTTACCTGGGTTCTGCTACCCCTTGTAAATTTACCTTCCTTTCTTAGGAATTTCTTGAATTTCCTAGTGAGCATGACAATTTCACTTGAGTCATCTTCGGATGAGGAAGATTGACTGTCATCTGAGTTCTCCATGTTACTAGGACCTGCCTTGAGAGAAAGTGGCTTCTTCTTCTTGAGATCTTCATCAATTTTTCTAAAATTTAACTCATAGGCCATTAGTGACCCAATAAGCTCATCATGAGTTGTTGTGGGAAGATTCCTGGATTCCTCTACAACAGTGGCCTTAGTATGCCAAATTGGTGTAAGGGATCTAAGAATTTTCCTCACCAATTCATAATCACTATAGACTTTTCCTAGACCTTTAAGGCCATTTACCAGCACAGTTAATCTAGCATACATTTCAGATATGTTCTCATCATGTTTCATTCTAAAAGCCTCATATTCAGAAATTAACATGTTGGCTTTAGTTTCTCTTACCTCTAAGGTACCTTCGTAGATAACCTCAAGTCTGTCCCACATTTCTTTAGAACTGGCACATGATGATATTCGAGAAAATTCCTTTGGATGCAATGAGCACTGCATAATATTCATCACTTGCCAATTAATGTTGGATTTGTGAATCTGCTCTTTTACCCATAGCTCCTCATCTCCTTCAATCTGATAAGGTCCCTTGCTCATGACCCTCCAGATTTCGTGATCCTGCGCTCTTAAGAAAACTTACATTCGATTTTTCCAATAAGAATAGTTAGCTCCATCAAAAAATGGTGGTCTATTAATTGCATATCCCTCTAGTATGAGACCTCTGTTCTCCATTAAATCTCTCTAGGTGGTTAAACCAAAATAAGAGAGCCTGGCGCTCTGATACCACTTGTTGAGTGCAGATGATAGTCAAGCTAGAGGGGGAGGGGGTGAATAGATTGACCTTCACAAAATTTTATTATTAATCGGAGCAAAAGAAGATAACTAGATACAAATTTGATCAATTGAACTAATTCAATTTGATTGCGCCAATTTATAAACGTTCCTATTCATGCACCTAGCGTTGAGCTAATCACAAAATCAAATCACACCACAGAAGAACACTAAAGTTTTAAGGTGGTTCGGTCTCCTTGCAGAGGCCTACATCCACCTCCTCACTAAATCAGTGAGAAATCCTGCTGAGCGTTACAGCTTGGCTAAACTGAGGATCAAACTCCTCAACACAGTTGAGTGATCCAGCTCAACTACACCAGGATCTAAATCCTGAGCCGCTGGCGAATAGCTTGAAGGCACAAAGGCCTATCCACTTCTGATCTCAGCGTAATACGCTGGATCAGAAAAACCAACCTCTCTCAACAGAACAATCTGAGAGAGATAATTGTCAAGAGACTGAGTTCGAATCAAAAACAAACAACCTGAAACAAAGGATTCACACAACGGTGAAAAGGAAAAACTGATCTTCAGATCTGAGGCACAATATACTCTTAGGACGTGCTTGGATCTCTAGAGGAAGTCTCTTCTCAGCAGATCGATCTTTGCTTCTCAGATTCACTGGATCAACTTCAAGTTCTTCACAATCTTCCTCGCTCCTTTGCTATGATGCTCTTCGTCTTCAGACTCTTCTGCTCACTTCTCGCTCTATTTTTCACTTATTTGATTTTTCTCCTCTTTACTTTTTATACCTGTACGAAGCACGTTGACCACGATCTGTGTGTGTACCCAGTGGGTCCCTGCCTGATCGTCTTAGTGACTTAACCATCGTACGCTTCATGTCATGCTGGGTGCGTTGACGCAGGATACTGCTGTGTCCACTCATCAGCTACTTGAAACATTATTATGAACTACAGCGTCGACCCATTGAGTTACTGCGTCGACTCTGCCAAGGTTCTTCAGAAGCTTTACTTCAGATTGTTTGAATGGCTGCGTCCACGCTGCTTGTTCATAGCGTTGACGCATCAATGCATTACAGAAGCTGCCTTGTACTGATTATTGAACTGCTGCGTCCACGCTGCTTGATGATAGCGTTGACGCACTCGTTAGCACTTTGCCCTGTTTCAATCTTACCTCAAGAAATACAAACACATTTAGCATACATCTAATCATGTTTGTCATCATCAAAACCAGGAGGACAACAGAGTTAACTCACTCATTGCATTATGTCGACTCCCACTGTGTTACATGTATTTTCAATATGCTAAGTTGTAAGGCTTAATGAGATAGCAAAGTGTTATTGAACCTCACATGCAAATCTTGGTATTTATGAGTGAATGATGTTTTCATAATCTAGGATATTTGGTTACTTAATGCTTATATCACTCTCGGTGTATTTGGTTTCATGATGCCCATTCACAACTTGCATTATATGTTCTCACATTGCATTAATACCAAGGAACATGTGGTTCTTGAATGCTCACATCAATCATGAAACCTTGGGTTACATGATGACCATCCATTCGTTTAAATTCATTATCATATGAACTTGATCTTTTGATGTGGATGGTTAATTTGAGAATGAGCCTTTCTATCCTTCTTGTTATTGAGATTCCATCAGTGTGTTTCATGGATATTTTACTTGGGGTGATTGAGCTCTTATCTCTTGATCTTTAGCTCAGAACACTTGTGATTCAAAGTGTTCACATATAACTAATTCATGAGATTTCAAACGTGTATTTCATACATTTATTATATGGATTATTGAGCAAAAGTTCTAATCCTTTTTATATGATTTTGCAGGTCAAAACACTCAGTATATATTCCCCAAGATCAAAGGAGTTTGATGGCACAGAGTTCGGAAGGGTTGCAATGGCATTTGGGGCTGAATTGTGTTAATCTGGAATTTACTGTAGCTTTAGGTCGACCGGCACTGTAGCTAGGTCGACCGAATTTCCCAGAACCAAAAGGTTCGGGGTCTGTGACATTCCGGTCGATCGCCCCATGAATTCCGGTCGACCGGTTTTGCCAGAGCCTAAAAGCTCCGGCTGCAGCAGGTTCCGGTCGACCGCCCCATGAATTTCGGTCGACCGCCAGCCCCGAGGCCCACTTTTGTTGACTTTTGTGTCAAGCTCGAGGAGAGGGGTTTCACCCCATTTCTTTAATCCTTTTGCCCCCAATTGCACCAGGATTCGTGGATCTGGTCTAGGACTTGTCCAAGGGCCATTCAAGAAATATAAAACCAATCTAAAGGGTCATAAACCCTAGCACTTCATGTGAGATCAAAAAGAGGCCATCAAAGGGGGAAAGTGAGGAGCTGCAAGAGCAAGAGGAGCTGCAAGAGCAAGAGGAGCTACGTGAACAGTACTCCATCCAGCAATCCCTTCATCTATTTGAAGCCATTCAAGCTCAATCTAAAGCTCACAAAGCTCCAATCAAGAGAAGAATCAAGCAAGCCATCAAAGAGGATTCAAAGAAGGTGATTCAAGGAGCTGAAGATTCAAGGTCCATTTGAAGCCATCAACTTCCAATGAATTGAAGGAGCAAGCAACCAACAAAGAGCGATCAAGGGGAGACCGTCCAAGGAGGAAGAAGGGAAGAAGCAAGTAAGCAAGCACCATTTGAGGCCAAGGAACTTGCAATCAAAAGAAGAATCAAGCAAGCCATCTAAGGGGATTCAAGTGGAGATCAAGAGGAGGTTCTTCAAGTCAAGATTGAAGAAATGCTCAAGATCTGCAACATGCATTCAAGGGGAATCCAAAACAAGAGTTTTCTAAACTAAGCCTCATCGTATTTATGTTTTGGGTATTGTATTTGTGTTCATCATAAACTGAAGAATCTGTGTGTGTGTGGATCGTGTTGGATCTGTGGTCGTGTGTGTGTGTTGTTTTGATTCGTGTGTGCGTAGGTCTTCTTAGATCTACGTGTGTTGTGTGGTTTTATTCAGATCTTAGTATTTGTGTGTGGAGTGCTGCATTTGTCGCAGCGTGTGTTGTGATCCGGTTGTCGGATCGTGTTGGAGACATTATCTCTGTGTGTGTGTGTGTGTATTGGGGCGCGTCCCCGTGTGTGTGGGTAGGCTTCATCCTGCGTGTGTGGTTGGAGCGTCGTCTCCATTTGGGGATTTATTCCCGAGTGAAGCCTCACTGGGTTTGGTGAGGGGTGGACGTAGGATTGCCGTTGTTACATCCGAACCACCTTAAAAACCCCTGTGCATTGTGTGTTATTTGTGTGGTTTGTTTGTTCTTGTTCTATGGTCGTGTGATATCGGTGAGTTTTAGAGAATTGGTAAGTTAGTCTTCTATTGTTAATTATTGTTTACCACATATTTTGTAAAAAGCTAAAAGTTTTTCTTAAAATTGGTAAACACCCAATTCACCCCCCTCTTGGGTGTCATTGATCGCGAGACTTCAATTGGTATCAGAGCCAAGGCTCTAATTTCATAGATCTAACGATCTAGAGTGATCCAGATCAATGACTACCATTATGTACACCTTGAATTCTCCACCGGTGTTTGATGGTTGCAATTTTGATTTATGGTTAGGAAGGATGTGCAGTCTAGTCAACTCATATGATCCTAAGTTATGGAAGCTTATCTCACATGGTCCTTATGAGTTGCCTAAAGACAAATCTATCTGGACCGCAGATTCCAAACTCAAACATGATCAAAATTGTTTGGTTCTAAAATTGCTTATGGCTGCAGTCAATACTGATCACTTTCCCTTTGTCTCTCATTGCAGATCCGCGAAGGACATTTTGGATGGATTAACCCAAGTCCGGGAAGAGCATGAAGGCGAATGTCTTATGGCAGGCACAAGTGATCAAGGGAGTGATCAGCAAACTGAATCAAACTCAAAGGTAAATTCTGATTCTGATAATGAAGATGAAGTTAGCTATGAAGATTTGTTGATTGCTTATGATAATCTTGCTTAAAAATACAAGAAGCTAAAATCTGAAAACAAAAAATTGAAAATGGATGCCGATCAAAATAAGTGTAATTCCTCTTGTAAAAAATGCTTGCATCTAGAGGAAATGATTGAGGCTCATATGTTTGACATTGAATTTCACAAAGATCAAATATGTTCCTTAAGAAATGAAAACAAGGAGATGACTGCAAAACTGAATTCTATGGCCGATGATCAAACCTTGATAAATGAAATGATTCATGATGAAAAGCTTGTTAAAGAAAATGAGAAACTGAAGGAATTGAACAATGCCATTTCTGAAAGATTGCTTGCTTTTGAAAAAGTAAAATTTGTGAATATTGATGAATCTAAAAAAGTTCATGCCTTGTTGCAAGAAATAGAAAGTCATAAAACCATCAATGTTACATTACATGAACAAATCAATTCGTGTGAAAATAAGATGGCGTCCTCTGAATTACACATTTCATCTCTTGAAAAAGAAATTTCTGACTTGAATGGTTCATTGTCTAAATTTGTGAATGGCTAAGAAAACTTGGATAAATTACTGGGCATGAAAGTGAACTTTCAAAAACAAGGGTTGGGTTTTGATCCAGTGAACAAAAAGAAATTTGAGAGTAAGCTACACACTTCTTTTGTTCATACCACTTGTGCACCCAGCACCTCTACATCTCGCTCCCATGAACACACCATGTCAAGAACTCAATCAAATCTGAAAAAGAGTGTGGATGTCCAGGATGTGCATGCTAGAAATATTCATGTAAACTTCCATGCATCTACGAAAAGAAATGTCTCATGTCTTTACTGTGGAAAACTTGGACACATGATGCATGATTGTTTCATTATAAAGAATGATGATTTGAGAGCATGTAGAAATAAGGCTGGTTTGAAAAATACAAAGAAAGCATTCACCACAAAACCTTCATGCATTGTAATCATTATGGTAAAAGAGGTCACATAATTTCACACTGCTGGCTACTAACAAAGAAAAAGAGTTTTCACTCAACACATCATGCTCACACACATAAATCAGTAGAACCCATGAGAAGGAAGAATATGATGCCACGTGCCTTCTACCATCACTTTGGTCAACCTGGGAATGTTAAGCATGATTGTTTTCTAAAGAAAAATGATGATTTGAATGTTGTCAAAAGTTGGAAACCACATTCCCATGTTGCTGCTAACCCACAAGGACCTAAAAGGATTTGGGTACCTAAGAATGTCAAATGAGAAATCTGGTTTGCAGGTGTGCCTTGGGAATGTAAAGCATAAAATCTGTTTTCATCAAAAAGGTAAGGCACACGGGCCAAGTGTCATAAGTAAGGTTGGAAGAAAAATCAAAAACTGAATTTGATTTCTCAGGTGATATCCCTCTCACTCTCTCCACTAAAAGTGTTATGTCGTGTTTTACCATGTGATGTATAATTATGTGATCATGCATGAGTCTGTACATGCATTCCATCCATAGATAGTTGTATACCCTTGTGCATATCATCCTCATATAGCATCTTGCTGAAGTGGAGTTTTGAAACTGTCAATAAATCTCGTGCATATACTGAGTTGCATAAGCCTTCACGTACTGTCATGCATAAATTGAATATTATGAATTCATGTCTTAATGCATAGCAATCCTCCTACTTTCACCACCCTTGACTACATAGTATATCAAATGGTGACATGTGGAAGGGCAGGTTACGCCTGTCTGAAAGCTATCACTACGCGTGAGGTGATCTTCGGATCTAAGTTCTCTGCTTGGTACTATGAATCATTTACTCAAAAGACTGCATATGACATTGGACTGTTACTGAACATCTTGCATTCATGCACACACTAAGGGGGAGCAACCACATTCATCATATGGGATCAATGTTCAGGTTCACACATGAGTCATGCATTGCATCTAGAGCTGTCTAGGGGTGTTGGTTGTTAAAATTATTTGTCATATCATTATTAATAAATTTGAATCGAAATTGACAAATCAAATATTTCTATCTTTGGATGCAGATTACACTTCCAAGATCTAAATGATGATGGGCTAGTCATGACCAAGCTTAAATCAACTAGGAGAATACCTTGCAAGGATGAAAATGATGAGAACACTCTCAAGTGGCTACAAGAAGATGGGATACTTTATGAAGAACAACCTCCAGGATCGACTCAAGCACAAGCTGGTGGAAGTCCTTGTATGTGTTAAAGCAAGTACCCAAGGTATGGTATGAAAAGCCCGCATCTTTTGATTAAGAATAGGTTCAATAAGTAAGGTTGATCAAACACCTCTCACAAGGCAAATCAGGTAAAAGATATTTTAGTGGTTCAAGCATACATGGGTGATATCATTTCTGAGCTACTAATAATGTCTTTTGTGAACATGTTGTAGGGATTGTGCAAGAAGATTTTAAGATACACTCAATGAGTAAATTGAATTTTATTCTTCTCTGGATTGCAAGTGAAAGGCTTGGAAGAAAATAGATTCTCAAGGCAAAGGTAAAAAGTAAAAATTGAAATATCAACCCTTATGAGGTTGGTGATTTTTAGTGAATGAAGGCTTCCAATCTTGTCTCCTGAACTAAGACAATTCAACCTTGTCAATTCATGCAATGGCTGTCTTTATCACTTGGTGACACACTCAAGTGACAAGGTATTGATTCTAAAAACTTGAATTGTCACTTACTAGCATGTTGTGATGAATTGGTTGAATCAAATTGAAGATCTTGAAAAATGTGTATGAAGTGTTTGGCGATTGAACATCCCTCAACTTGGATTACATGATCACACTTGAATTGAATTGCATATCTGGTATATCAAATGCCATTTGTGGAAGAGTGGATTATGTCCACTTGGAAGCATTCCCTATGCGTGAGCTGGGTCTTCAGACTAAAATCTCCGTCTCGTACCAGATCTTGACAATTGTGACTAGCTTGTGAAAGGTTGATTTGTAAGTGAATCCTTGACTTGAGCTAATTATATTCAAGATATGTTTTTGATCAATGATCTAAACATTTGGCTTGTGGATGATTTCTCATTTGAAAATTGTGAAATGCTATTGAAAATCTGATTTTGAAGAACTCTGTAACTAGGTTGCACTGCTTAAACTTTTGATCATGTATGCACCCTTATTCATAAAAGTCATGTCATGTAAGATGATTGTCTGATTCATGAATAAAATGTGTTTGCCATTCATCTCACTGGTTTGAAAAATAAGCACCTGTATCTTATTTTTGCACTGCATTCTTATATCCTCATAGGTTGCATTGCATTAGAACTCATGACATTACATATCTTTAGCTGCATTCAGTTCATTCAGTTGGTATCTATTCGATTGGTATCATATTGTCCATTCAATTGGTATCAAAATCACATCACATTGCTAGCATGTATGTCATAGTGCATTTGCATAAACTCCCACTGTGTGCTTGTGTGATACTATATGCTATTCACCCCATCCGTTGACTTTTCTATGGCCTTATGTCTTCTTGATAAATAATGTTGCATTTGAGTCATTATTGGAGTGTTTCATGTTGTACACTCTGGGGGAGTTTATATTTCATAAGTGCATCTATTTAGGGGGAGTTGCACTATTATGTGTTCATGATATTTTCGGTATACATGCTAAATCAAATTCGCACACTTCATGCACAAATGTGAAAATGAGTGTCAGATATAAGGATATATGAATTTCTTTTCAAGACTCTAGAGATATTAAACTTGCTGCATGTATAATGAAGAGACAGTTGAGGAAAAAGTTGCCTACCCATCCTTGTTGAAAAATATGAAATGAAAATGAAAGATAGAGCAATGCTCAGTCTCACTGAGTAAACTAGGCACATGTCACCTGAGACGTGATGTGGTTCATATCTGAAAAGTGCTGACTAGTATCTCTATTCAAAATGAGGTGAAATGGTTCAGTATTCTGAGTAATCGGGGATTCTGGCATGAGCTCCATGTGTCTACTCGCGTAAAAAGGAATCATTTGAACCTGATCACTCTTGAAAAATTCTTTTTAACATGAGTTGAAAAATGTTGCTGAAAACTCTTTGTGGTAGAGCGTAGCCTCCAATACGCTGTTCTCAAAATTGAAGTGCAGTTTGTAAAATGTCTCATTGTGTTTATCTAAAAATCTGAATATCCATATTGCGACTATCGTTTTTCATGTTACTCACTAACACATCTGAAAATTTGATTTAATATGTATTCAGAAAGTTGATTGACTGCATTAGTAATTACATGATTCTCCTATATGATTGCACAACCTCCCATGTGCTACACATATGCATTCCGATTGTCATGACTCTCTTGCATCCTTCTTATACCCACTCCCTTCTTCAACTAGTAAGGGGGAGATATGCTTGCATGTCTATATATACGTATCTGAATGGTTGCATTGTGTGCTCATCCTGTGTCATCAGTTGTATGTATATAGCCTCATGCATTTGCTGTGCTCATCATGCTTGCATTCATAATGCCATCACATGCATGCATTGAGTTCTTATGCATTTTCAAAAAATAAAAAAAAATTAAAAACGTGAAAATCAAAGAAAATCTTTTGTTGTGCCATCCTGCTCTTGCATGTTGTGAAAATCTGATATGGGATCTAGATTTTGAATACTATCCTGTTGAACCCCTCATCTTGTGATCATCCCCACTGGTTCCTATCCTTGAGGCCAATCATTACTTCAATTGGTATCATTACATTCAATTGGTATCCATACATGCTTGACTGTATTCGCTTTGGATGATATCATATTGATTTCAGAGAATAATAAGCATTTGGTTCCCTCTAATTGGACTTATATTGACTTGTCGGTCCATGATTTGCTGTTGCTTCTTCTGTATTGATACGATGGGCTATTACTGCTTCAAAGGGAGATAAACTTGTTCTTCCTCATTTGGATTCTTCCAGCTTATTGATCATGTCACATGGGGAGAAAGTTCTTCATTATCCCACCTTTTGATTATGTCAAAGGGGGAGAGAAATTGATGATTAACATCTGTGCCATTCCATTGTATATCATCATTAAGTTTCTCATCATCAATGAGTTTGTCATCATCAAAAAGGGGGAGATTGTTGAGTTATGATTTTGATGAATGCGTGTTTGTTCAGTTATGGTTTTGATGATAACTAAACTTAATGTGTGCCTTAATGATGATAACTAAACCTGTGGTGATTACATATGTTCTTGATTATTGTGCTCATTCATCCTATTGTTTATGTTGGGTTTGCAAGAGGCAAGAGGTTTCATAATCTCTTTAATGTGAACAAGCATGGTATTAACCATGACTATCTTGGCTTGCAGGATCATAACTACGGTTCATGTTTTGGAACTCAAAGAACTCAAAGAAGTGCATCATTAAAGTTCATGAAGTTCTCAGTGAAAAGGGGAGTTAACTCACTCATTGCATTATGTCGACTCCCACTGTGTTACATGCATTTTCAATATGCTAAGTTGTAAGGCTTAATGAGATAGCAAAGTGTTATTGAACCTCACATGCAAATCTTGATATTTATGAGTGAATGGTGTTTTCATAATCTAGTATATTTGGTTACTTAATGCTTATATCACTCTCGGTGTATTTGGTTTCATGATGCCCATTCACAACTTGCATTATATGTTCTCACATTGCATTAATACCAAGGAACATGTGGTTCTTGAATGCTCACATCAATCATGAAACCTTGGGTTACATGATGACCATCCATTCGTTTAAATTCATTGTCATATGAACTTGATCTTTTGATGTGGATGGTTAATTTGAGAATGAGCCTTTCTACCCTTCTTGTTATTGAGATTCCATGAGTGTGTTTCATGGATATTTTACTTGGGGTGATTGATCTCTTATCTCTTGATCTTTAGCTCAGAACACTTGTGATTCAAAGTGTTCACATATAACTAATTCATGAGATTTCAAACGTGTATTTCATACATTTATTATATGGATTATTGAGCAAAAGTTCTAATCCTTTTTATATGATTTTGCAGGTCAAAACACTCAGTATATATTCCCCAAGATCAAAGGAGTTTGATGGCACAGAGTTCGGAAGGGTTGCAATGGCATTTGGGGCTGAATTGTGTTAATCTGGAATTTACTGTAGCTTTAGGTCGACCGGCACTGTAGCTAGGTCGACCGAATTTCCCAAAACCAAAAGGTTCGGGGTCTGTGACATTCCGGTCGATCGCCCCATGAATTCCGGTCGACCGGTTTTGCCAGAGCCTAAAAGCTCCGGCTGCAGCAGGTTCCGGTCGACCGCCCCATGAATTTCGGTCGACCGCCAGCCCCGAGGCCCACTTTTGTTGACTTTTGTGTCAAGCTCGAGGAGAGGGGTTTCACCCCATTTCTTTAATCCTTTTGCCCCCAATTGCACCAGGATTCGTGGATCTGGTCTAGGACTTGTCCAAGGGCCATTCAAGAAATATAAAACCAATCTAAAGGGTCATAAACCCTAGCACTTCATGTGAGATCAAAAAGAGGCCATCAAAGGGGGAAAGTGAGGAGCTGCAAGAGCAAGAGGAGCTACGTGAACAGTACTCCATCCAGCAATCCCTTCATCTATTTGAAGCCATTCAAGCTCAATCTAAAGCTCACAAAGCTCCAATCAAGAGAAGAATCAAGCAAGCCATCAAAGAGGATTCAAAGAAGGTGATTCAAGGAGCTGAAGATTCAAGGTCCATTTGAAGCCATCAACTTCCAATGAATTGAAGGAGCAAGCAACCAACAAAGAGAGATCAAGGGGAGACCGTCCAAGGAGGAAGAAGGGAAGAAGCAAGTAAGCAAGCACCATTTGAGGCCAAGGAACTTCCAATCAAGAGAAGAATCAAGCAAGCCATCTAAGGGGATTCAAGTGGAGATCAAGAGGAGGTTCTTCAAGTCAAGATTGAAGAAATGCTCAAGATCTGCAACATGCATTCAAGGGGAACCCAAAACAGGAGTTTTCTAAACTAAGCCTCATCGTATTTATGTTTTGGTTATATTATTTGTATTCATCATAAACTGAAGAATCTGTGTGTGTGTGGATCGTGTTGGATCCGTGGTCGTGTGTGTGTGTTGTTTTGATTCGTGTGTGCGTAGGTCTTCTTAGATCTACGTGTGTTGTGTGGTTTTATTCAGATCTTAGTATTTGTGTGTGGAGTGCTGCATTTGTCGCAGCGTGTGTTGTGATCCGGTTGTCGGATCGTGTTGGAGACATTATCTCCGTGTGTGTATGTGTGTGTATTGGGGCGCGTCACCGTGTGTGTGGGCAGGCTTCGTCTTGCGTGTGTGGTTGGAGCGTCGTCTCCGTTTGGGGATTTATTCCCGAGTGAAGCCTCACCGGGTTTGGTGAGGGGTGGACGTAGGATTGCCGTCGTTGCATCCGGACCACCTAAAAACCGCTGTGCATTGTGTGTTATTTGTGTGGTTTGTTTGTTCTTGTTCTATGGTCGTGTGAGATCGGTGAGTTTTAGAGAATTGATAAGTTAGTCTTCTATTGCTAATTATTGTTTACCACATATTTTGTAAAAAGCTAAAAGTTTTCCTTAAAATTGGTAAACACCCAATTCACCCCCCTCTTGGGTGTCATTGATCGCGGGACTTCAACGGCTTGACCCGTTTGAGTCGGTGCCGCATGGCTTGTGAGGAGTCGGTGGCGCACGATAACGGTGATCCGGTGGCGGGCCTTTGGAGCGGTGCGACAAGTCGGTGGGAGGGGTGAGTCGGTGTGATCCTTCAACTGACTCACCTTTTTGTCCCCCCCCCCCCTTTTAAACCTATTTGACGGTTCATAAAACCCTATTCCTGCCTCTTCGCCACCGACCCCTTCTTGCAGTGAGCTCGGTCTTCTTCTCCGGCTGATGTGGCACAGCCCAGGGATGATGAAGTGTGACTTAATGAGCCTAGGACCTAGACCCGCAAGCATACAAGTACATGCAATGAACTTACACTAACGGCTTACTCACACGGCACATACGATCTCCCGGTGGTACCGGGGGATGATGGCGAGGGTCCAAGGTGGGACCCAAATATTCTAAGGGACTTGGTTGGCTTAGGCTGACCCCTAAGGGTCTAGGATTCCCAACGTCTTGTGCAGCCGGCACGCCGGGGCGTGGGTTTGGGTGACTCTAACTCACGGTCCGCGGTGGGCACACTAAGAGTGGTGTGCGAGTCCGGGCTCTCATCTCTCCGTCCGACGGGCATTCACAAGCAATACTAGGTAAGAAAATGATTCTACCAGCCAAGGGATATCTAGTCGCTCACCTGATCGTGTTGTGCCCCTGTGGTTTTGATGATAGCAAACACTATAAGTCACCATATGCATTTGTGCATGAAAGACCTTGTTGATTCATTTAAGTGCATTCATATGTGTTCATGTATTTGTGAATGTGTGCTTGTGAATGACATGCCATTATATCTGTCTGACATCTGGTCGATGCATTCATGTAACAGAGTCAGCACGTACAAGTCCATGCATTCAAGCATGTACAGCCATGCACTGTTTTGCTTGCAAAATAGAGTCTGCACATTGCCTGTAGACTGCACAAAGTCTGCACATTCGTTGCTGCATAGTCTGCACATCACTGCATAGTCTACACATCCTTGGCTGTGCGATCCTTCATCAAGTCTATACAATGCTCATAGCATGCACACTGCAAACATAAAGTCTATACATCCGCATGCTAGCAAGTCTGCAAAGTCTATACATTCACATGCATGCAAAGTCTGCACATTGCACAAAGTCTATACATTTGCATGCTAGCAAGTCTGCAAAGTCTATACATTCACATGCATGCGAAGTCTGCACATTGCACAAAGTCTATACATTCCTTGCAGTTGTGTTTATGCATCAACTTTAAGTCTATACATTGCATTGTCTCTCAAAGTCTGTAGAGCCTGCATTGTCCTGTAGCTTGCACGAAGTAAAGTCTGTACATTGCCCAGTCTGCATCTTCCAAAGTCTATACATTGTCATCTTTACCTACGTTCATATCATAAAGTCTGTACATCGGTCAGTCTCACTTAGAGTCTTGTGCATGCATCGTCATACAAGTCTGTACATTCCAATGTCTGTACAGCCCATGCTTAGGTGAAGTCTATACATCCGTCACACTCCAGCCTTTGCATTGAAGTCTATACATTGATGTCCATTGCATTGCTAAGTCTATACAATGCATTGCCCTCATGCATACACAAGCATCCAAAGTCTGTACAACGTTTTGGCTAGAATGCAGCGTTTCATGTTAAGTCTGTACAGCATGCATCGTCTCCTTCTGTACAGCGTTTGCCTAAGTCTATACATTGGATCGTCTCATGCATTGTCTTTAAGTCTATGCATTATAAGACCAAGTCTATACATTGCATGTAGGCAAAGTCTGCACATTGGCAAAGTCTGTACATCGGTGCGTCTGTCCAAGGCATATTACAAAGTCTATACATCCGACCGTCTCATTCAGCATCTCACCTATCCAAGTCTATACATCGCTGCATTCGTCAAGTCTATACATCGGGCGTCTCATTCGTCAAGTCTATACATCGGGCGTCTCATTCGTCAAGTCTATACATCGAGCGTCTCATGCAAAGTCTGTACATTGAGCGTCTCATGTTGCTGTCTCATGCATTCTAAGCCCATACACTGCATTTGGGCATTGTTCTTCACAGCAAGTCTGTACACTGCTTTCTCATGCATGTAATCAAAGTGTGTACATCATGTGTTCGCAAAGCAAGTCTGTACATTGCGTGCACTGTACATCATCATTCCAAGTCCATACATCGCTCATGCATTACTTCAAGTGTGTACAGCCAGTGCATTACTCCAAGTCTATACATCGCTCATGCATTACTTCAAGTGTGTACAGCCAGTGCATTACTTCAAGTCTATACATCCCGTTTGCACTAAGTCTGTACATTGCCTGTGCATTCACTTGACTAGTTGCATGAGACACTAAGTCTATACATCGAGTGAAGTCTGTACAGCCCGTTCTTCATACAAGTTTGTTCATATATTATTTCATTAAGTCTATACATTCATTGTTGATCGACTGAAGTAACTTTGTCATTATACAGGCTGATGAATGGGCACGTGATCCGAGGTTGGCACTTGGCACATGATCCTAGGTTATCTGGACGGAGAGGGCACAAGCCCTACATCTGCTACTGATATAAATAGAAGCGATCGAGACTGTGATAGAAGAAGGTGAGAGCAGCAGAGAGGCAGAGAGAAGAAGAAGAAAGAGATGCAGCAGAAGAAGAAAAGAGAGAACAGAGTGAGAAGAAACGAGAGGAGGGGCAAAGAGGCAGAGTGTGAAAGCAGAAGAAGAAAAAGAGAAAGAGAGAGAGTTCATGGAGAAGAAGAAAGAAGACTCTATTGAAGATCTGTCTACTGGACCGTGGATCAAATCCAGGCCAGTCAGCTCCATGGGAGCCACATCTATGTTATTATCCTTTACAGCTTTCTGATCGCTGTGTATTTTTCATTTCTTATTTTTCCTTTTCATTTGGTCACTATGTTTTCCGATTCTCTGGTTTGAGATTGGGGTTCCCTCTAGTGTGGAGGAAGAGAGGTCCGTGACCTCTGGTTTGCAAGTGGCTGGGTGTCACTTGTGGGTTCCCCTCCGGTTTGGAGGAAGGGAGATTCGTCTCTGGTTTTGGTCTTGTGGGTTGCAAGTCCAAGTGTTCCCTCCTGGTCTGGAAGAAGAGAGACTTCGGTCTCTCGTTTGCTAGTGACTGGGTGTCACTAGTGGTTCCCTCCGGTTTGGAGGAAGAGGGGAGGTTGTTCCCCTGGTCAAGCTATTTGGCAGCACCTGTTGCAGACTGAGTCTGCAGTTCTAGCGTTAGCTAGTGGAAGCCTCACTCCGATTTAGAGTGAGGGGTGGACGTAGGTCTTGGTGACCGAACCACCTAAAAAATCTTCTGTGCAGTGTGGTTGGGTTTGTGCGTTTGCTCCTTGTCTTCTACCTCCTTCACAGGTTGCCTTGAGCATTCTTGTTTCTATCTGTGCAGTGGGTTGATTGCTTTCTTCTGCTTCCGCTAGTTGATTGTTTAGGCGCGCGATACATATTTGTTCTTTGGTTCAAAAGAGAATTTGATTAGATATTCAGTTTGTCTATCTTCCCTTGTTAGCGTTCTAGATTTTTTATTGAGCGAAAAGTTTTTAAGGGTGGGATTCATTCACCCCCCCTCTGAATCCATCGCACCGATCCTATCATTTGGTATCAGAGCAGTTTCTGACTTTCCAGATCCAACGATCTGCAGATCCGATCCTGCTATCTTCGGTGCATTTTTGTTAGATTTGGTTTATCGGTTTGAATGCACTGCTTTGAATTAGTTTTGATCTGCTTCAATGGCTCGTCCACCCGTCTTTAGTGGTTCTGATTTCAACCAGTGGCACAGTGCTTTCCGTGCTCATGTTAAATCTGTTGATCCAGACCTGTGGAAAGTGATTTCAAATGGTCCACATAGACTACCAAAAGATCAGTCCAAATGGACTAACAAGCATCGATCTATGTGTGCAGAAAATCAGAAAGCACTGGAGTTAATGAAGGCCGCGACTAATCGAGCTCTTCATTCATGTTTCCTTGGTTGCAGATCTGCAAGGGATATATTAAAGATGATAAAGAGAGTTGGGAAGGAAAATCAAACAAGTTGCATGATGGCTAACAGATATAATCAAAGTGGCAGCGATCAAGGCAGCAATCAGAATGAAGATGATAATGATGAGAAGGTAAACCCTTTTGAGAACTATACTTTAGATGATTGGGAGAATTCATATGCTGACTTATTAGAGTCACATGAGAGGTTAAGAAAACAGTATAAAAAATTGAAAAAGGGTACTGGGTTAGAAAGTTCAAGCTCCTCTTGTGAAAAATGTCTTGAGTTGAAACAATCTCATGATGCTTTTATGTCTGATATTCAAATGTTGAAAAAACAAATTTCGTTGCTGAAGATTGAGAATCAAGATCATGTAAAAGAAATCTCTGAACTTGAGAAGAAGCTTAGCCTAACTTGTTATGATTCTGTTCAGAGTAAGGATTTGCTGAAAATTTTTGAATTGTTAGTTCTGATTTAAACAAGCTAAAATCTGAGAATGACTCTCTTAGAAAATCTGTTAAAGAAAATGAAGAAAATTTTTAGAAACTTGAGCAAGAGAAGAACTTGTTTGCTGAAAAATTTAATGCCATAAAATCTGTAAATATAGAATTGAAGAAAGATTTTGAAAAATAGCAAAAAGAATTGAAGGAGTTTGAAGCTGGGAGAGAAAGCAAGGTTAACTCAGAAGATCAGACTCTAATAAATGAGTTAATTCAAAATGACAAGCTTAAGGAAGAAAATGAGAAGTTAAAACTACTGAACTCTTCGATATCTGAAAGACTTCTTACTTTGGAGAAAGGGAAAATCATCTGTACAAATGAAACTGAAAAAGTAGATGAGCTAAGAAAGGAGATCGAAGAATACAAAATTGCCAACAAAGTTTTGAATGAAGCTGTCAATTGCAGTGAACAAGAGATTGCAAGTTATGAAATACAAGTTGCATCTCTTGAAAATAAAATTCAGGATTTGAACAGAGTTTTGTCTAAATTTGTTGATGGGCAAGAAAACCTAGACAAGCTATGATGGGGGCATCTCTCGCCCTTCATATTTTTTACAACTTCGATTGCTTGCTAGCATAGCTCCATTGTGTCCGTCATATTTCTCTAAGTCGAGTCATGTAATTTTCATATTTTCTTTGAGTCATAATCATGTAATTTTCCTTTTATTTGAGTCTCGTACCTAGGTTAATGAGTCATTTCTCTAAGTTTGAGTCTCATTAGGCTAATGAGTTTGCTATTGGGCCTATTTCTTTGGGCTAGGCCCATGGGCACCCCCCCTTCCTTCGGTTATTTGTTAGTGTGTTAAATGTCAGGGTCTTTTGTGAAAATGTGGGTTGCCTATATATAGGACCCCATTTCCCCCATTTGTAAGGAATCAATGAATCAATCAATGAAAAAATTGCCATTTGAGAGTTCAAAGACTTAGTTTAGTGGAGTGAATTCAATTGGGTGAGAAGCCCCTACACCCCTCTCTCTACCTCTCTCTCTCTAATAAGTCATTTTCTCTCTCCTCCACTTTCTCTCTCTAAAATCTACGCCCCTTTCTCTCTCCTCCCCTCCCAACCACCTTTCTCTCTCTTCCCCCCTCCAATAACTCATCCCTTAACTCCACCCCATCCCCAAGGGAGATTCCACCACTCCCCACTCCACCCTCCAACCACCAACCACCCACTCCCCTTCCCCAAGCACCCTCTCATCTCCCAAGGGAGAATTCCCACTCCCCAAGCCCCTTTTTACCTTCCCCACACACCTCTTCCCATCCCCCAAGACAAAAATTTAATCCCACCCTTAAACCCATTTTCAAATACCATTTCCCTCTCACCCACCTTCCCAAATTCGTAGCTCCTCCTCCCACCACCTGTTAGACCCCCTTCCAGACCCCATTCTTCCCTTCCCCCACCTTGGAACACTCCCTCCTAGACCCCCTCACAGCCCGGGCTTTCCCCACACTCATCCACCCCCATTTCCCCTCCCATATACCCCATTTCCCCCGTCATCTTCAACCTATAGCTCTCAACTGAAGATCTGCAGAAGCGTAGCAGCTTGCAGAGGTGACCACGTCTTCCTCCGAACGAGTTTGAAGACCCAAGATATATCCACGGAAGCGTCTTCCTATTTTCTTCGCAACGGCGGTGGTCTCATCCCCATCCAAGGTCTGTGTCGCCCGGGAGGTCCGTTCTCCCACAACTGCGCAGAGCTGCCCCTACGGAGTACCGGATCCGGAGTAGAAGCTTCACCACGGCCAACCTCGGACGAATCAGGCCAAGAATTCTTCTGAAAAGTTCTTCCACGTCCTGTCTACTTTCAGAATCAAGAAGCGGAACTCCGATCGGCGTTTGTGTTCAAGAGTTACCAATTTTCTTCCCTGGGTACATAGTTCTGCTTCAGCACAGTCTGCACCGACCTATCACCACTGTTCAGAGTCCACTGGCCTTCTCCGGCATCGTTTAGCTTCCCCGCCAGTTCTGGTGCAACGAGGGCTTGTCCACGGTTCCAACGGATTCGACGGCACTTGATTCTGAGTTCGGGAGCGGTCGGGGCATCCTCTTCTTCCTGCTGTTGGAAACCTGAGGCTGTCAGTCCGAGAAGCTGCCACCCTGTTCGAGCCTCTGCCCGGACCAGCCTCGGCACCAGAAGAAATTAAAAAAATTCTGAGGCATTCCCGTTCCATATATGAAGAGTTTTCCACTAGTCCCGTCATCAGTAAAATTCTAGATCAAGATCTGCGTCCTCAACTCTGGCTGTCTGTCCCCTATCGCAGAGAGCGGGCAGATTCGGCATTGGCTTCTTCTCTTGTGTTTTCATCACTTTCTCCCCTCCCCGCTTGGCCGGCTGAAGGCCCCTCCCTGTGTGGACGTAGTAATTGGATGTATTCTTTGGTTTCCCTTCCCCAAGATCCCCCCCTTGCATGGGGTGTAGTGCATGTCATTTAAAATTTCAGGTCGAAGCTTCTCCGGCACGACGTGCGGGTAAGCCCACGCTTCCTCGCTCGCCCTCATCTCCGGCCGGGATCGGTGTCTTCACACCGATCAGGTGAGCCACCGCACACTCCACTTTGCTTAAATTCCTTTGCTTAATTAGTATCGCATCTTAGTGCCGTCGGTGGTAAGTGGTGCGCCCGAACCCGAATTTTCTTATGATTGAGTGACTACCGCGGGTGAGTTGTGAGAGAGCCATTAACACCCACGCCCTCGGTGTGCTGGCCGCCTACGAGAGTGGGCATCCTAGGACCCTTGAGAGTTCCAATCCAAAGCTAGCCAACCCCCGGAGCAGCAAGGGCCCGTCCCGGACTCTCACCACTATCACCGGTTTGCCTACGGGCACAAGAGTGCGCTTAGCGGGTGAGTCCGCCCGAGTAAAGTCACCGGTTCGTGCGTTGGTTGCTTGCTAGGTCCAAGGGTCATTTGATCATGTGATTATCACCCTAAGGTGGTGTCACATCAAGTGGTATCAGAGAAAGTTCACAACTTGTCTCTCCACAAGTTGGTCCTAGGGCATGTTTATGCATTTAGAGTCCTCGGTTGCATCTCCCATGTCCACTAGAATGGCCACTTCATACCCGTCATATCCATCCCCATCAACTTTCTCGAGAAGCCCAAATCCTCATGGAAGTTCCATTGCCAACAAAGTGGGTAGCAACACCTCTATCATAGAAGCCCTACCTAATGTCCTTACTCGGCTTGAAGATATAATGTCTCGACTCGACCGACTTGAAGGAAATAGCCGTGCACCTAGAGTGAATGAGAGTGACCTTTGGGGAAATCTAGAAACCATATTTTTAGAACACTTGAAAATCAAAACCCCCGCCTTTGATGGATCCAACAGCCCAAGCCTTTACCTAGATTGGGAGATTTCCATGGACCAATTCTTTAAAAGTTACCCCTTGAACGAAGGAAGAAGAATGAGGCTAGCCAAGGCACACCTCTCCAAACAAGCTAAAACTCATTGGTTAGTTGTGGAAGGTTTGAGAAAGATCCGTAGGGAGGCCCCAATTAGCACTTGGGATGAGATGAAGACCGAGCTTAGAAAAACCTACACCCTCCAACCCTCTCCCTCCTACTCAAATCACCAAAGTCCAAGGAGTACTTCAACTCCATCATCCCCACCTGGTCAATCCAAGACCCCAATCACACATTCCCCACCACTTCCCACCTCTCCTACCCCAACCACTACATTTACACCCCACCTCCAAGTCTACTCTACAACCATAGGTCCCCATACCCAATTGGGCACCATGGCCAACTCTCCACCTAGGCCCGTGGTAACCCCCACCACTACCTCTCCATCACCCCCAAAAGGGGACACTCCTCCCAAAACCAATCAACCCAAACCCCTTCAACCCACCCATCTTCCTCTCCCTACCCCAATCCAACTCCCACCAAAGCCTCCACTACTACCCTTACCTATCCTAACCCAAGTTTCCCACTACCTACCACCCTGGATACACTATGCCCCAATCATCACCACACCCTCAAAAGCCCCTCTCACCTCCTTGGAAGAAGAACCCATACCCCACCCCATAGTGGTGAACACTCCAAACCCACTCTCCACCTTGGAGGAAACCCAAGTCCAAGTTGAAGAAGAAACAACATGCGAGGGTCTTCACCTTACATCACCATCTTTAGTTGGAGTCAATCTCATCTTAGGGGAACCCCTTGTTAGTTGGCTAAAGGAGAGCCCAATAAGAGAGATCACGGCCCACGATTTCCCACCCATGAAGGAAAATTATCCCATAGTGCCCATCTCCTCTTATCACACCACAATCCAAGCATCTTATCAAGTAGAGACCTTAGAAGATTTTCTTAGAGGCTTAGCATGGCAAATTGAGTTCACTAGTATGTTGACCCCTATGGCCGAACAACCTAGGAGCCTTGGCCTCCTACACCCATGCATCGGGTCAATCACCTCGGTCTATACCATTGGTTGCTACACTAGCGACCTCCTTTTTCTTCTCCCTATGGTAGAAGAACCCATCTCGATCCACTCCCCTACCATTGAGATCCCAAATACTTTGATTGGCCAACCCACTAGAAAACTTGGCCCAATTACCTTGGAGGAGGATGACTCACAATTTGGGAACCTTGAAGACATAGAGTGCCTCCCTCTAGGAAGACCTTTCCACGACCCCTTTGATCTCTTCCTATGGGAGTCTAGTTCCCCATGTGACCCAACCACCTTATCCACCACCCACCATTCCCTATCCCAACCCACCATGTTAGACCTAATTCACCCCATCCTAGATCCGGGTTGCACCTTGGGAACCATGACCTTGGGCCACATACCCCTAGGTAATAAGGTTGTGCCCCACCCCATGATGACCACCTTCTTAGATCCATTCGATCCTTTCCAATGGCAGTTAAAGGGTTGTCCCACACCTATACACATGAAAGTCACCTTTAGGAAAAACATGCATGTGTCTAGGCTTACCACACCACTTGGCATGAACACTATGTTGGGTCCATTCATCCATATCACCCACATGTCAAGTGGAAAGCATGAGTGGTCCAGATTCGGATGTAATGGGCCACCGTCATTCATCATAAGTCTTAAACATGTTAGGAGCATTCACGGATGTCCGGGTCCCCCGGCACTCATCACACCTACACATGAAAGGGACACCTATGGATGCCCCGGCCCTCCCTCACTTCACATTGGTCATACACATGTCAAAGGCATCTACGGATGTCCGGGTCCCTTGATATTTACCACCACTTTGCATGATAGGGCCACCTACGGGTGCCCCGGCCCACCTAGGTTGACCGAAGTCTACACTGCGTCATTACATGATAGGTCTACTTTTGGTTACCCCGGTCCCCCTTTGCATACCACACACTTCCCACCCACACCGCACCGTAGCTCAAGGCATACTCATTCAAGCAAGCATCTAGCAATGGGCGGTGAGGATTGTAATGAGCGGGCAAAAACTCACGAGTGGCACTTTGAATTCCATGAAGGCAACCTCACGATGGTGGCTTTCGAATGGCTCTACCTTAGGGCCACCTCCAAATCGAGGGCACGAGGACTTGGACCTTCCATGTTCCAAGTGGCTTTGGCAACCTGGCTTACAGGTTGGATTTACACATGGGATTTTGCGATATACCTCACTTTTCACATAACGGATCTAGCACCCTCTAAGAGCACCGCGGTAGATCCTAGTGAGCACCTTGAGCCTACCCCCATCTTTTTGAGCGACACCCTCGGAGAGCTTCCACATAACAGCTTGAGAGTCCGACGTGCGCACACGGAGGCAATACTGGGCAAGCAAGGTACTATCATCGGCAAGAGGGTGTGTCCAAGCCACCTTGAGAAGTTGAAGCACTGTCCCCTGGTTGCGAACGCGAGGTTGAGTTTAGAGGTTGTAGCTTGCCCGGAGTTGCGTTGGAGGACCTCTTCCCCGACGGACTCATACTCGACGGAGTCGAGTTCTTCGCACCCCGGGGGTATGATGGGGGCATCTCTCGCCCTTCATATTTTTTACAACTTCGATTGCTTGCTAGCATAGCTCCATTGTGTCAGTCATATTTCTCTAAGTCGAGTCATGTAATTTTCATATTTTCTTTGAGTCATAATCATGTAATTTTCCTTTCATTTGAGTCTCGTACCTAGGTTAATGAGTCATTTCCCTAAGTTTGAGTCTCATTAGGCTAATGAGTTTGCTATTGGGCCTATTTCTTTGGGCTAGGCCCATGGGCGTCCCCCTTCCTTCGGTTATTTGTTAGTGTGTTAAATGTCAGGGTCTTTTGTGAAAATGTGGGTTGCCTATATATGGGACCCCATTTCCCCCATTTGTAAGGAATCAATGAAAAAATTGCCATTTGAGAGTTCAAAGACTTAGTTTAGTGGAGTGAATCCAATTGGGTGAGAAGCCCCTATCCCCCCTCTCTCTCTCTACCTCTCTCTCTCTAATAAGTCATTTTCTCTCTCCTCCACTTTCTCTCTCTAAAATCTGCGCCCCTTTCTCTCTCCTCCCCTCCCAACCACCTTTCTCTCTCTTCCCCCCTCCAATAACTCATCCCCAACTCCCCACCAACCCACCTTAACTCCACCCCATCCCCAAGGGAGATTCCACCACTCCCCACTCCACCCTCCAACCACCAACCACCCACTCCCCTTCCCCAAGCACCCTCTCATCTCCCAAGGGAGAATTCCCACTCCCCAAGCCCCTTTTTACCTTCCCGACACACCTCTTCCCATCCCCCAAGACCAAAATTTAATCCCACCCTTAAACCCATTTTCAAATACCCTTTCCCTCTCACCCACCTTCCCAAATTCGTAGCTCCTCCTCCCACCACCTGTTAGACCCCCTTCCAGACCCCATTCTTCCCTTCCCCTACCTTGGAACACCCCCTCCTAGACCCCCTCACAGCCCGGGCTTTCCCCACACTCATCCACCCCCATTTCCCCTCCCATATACCCCATTCCCCCCGTCATCTTCAACCTACAGCTCTCAACTGAAGATCTGCAGAAGAGTAGCAGCTTGCAGAGGTGACCACGTCTTCCTCCGGATGAGTTTGAAAACCCAAGAGCTATCCACGGAAGCGTCTTCCTGTCTTCTTCGCAACCGCAGTGCTCTCATCCCCATCCGAGGTCCGTTTCGCCCAGGAGGTCCGTTCTCCCACAACTGCGCAGAGCTGCCCCTACGGAGTACCTGATCCGGAGTAGAAGCTTCACCACGACCAACCTCGGAAGAATCAGGCCAAGAATTCTTCTGCAAAGTTCTTCCACGTCCTGACTACTTTCAGAATCAAGAAGCGGAACTCCAATCGGTGTTCGTGTTCAAGAGTTACCAATTTTCTTCCATGGGTACATAGTTCTGCTTCAGCATAGTCTGCACCGACCTATCACCACTGTTCAGAGTCCACTGGCCTTCTCCGCCATCGTTTAGCTTCCCCGCCAGTTCTGGTGCGAAGAGGGCTTGTCCATGGTTCCAACGGATTTGACGGCACTTGATTCTGAGTTTGGGAGCGGTCGGGGCATCCTATTCTTCCTGCTGTTAGAAACCTGAGGCTGTCAGTCCGAGAGGCTGCCACCCTATTCAAGCCTCTGCTCGGACCAGCCTCGGCACCAGAAGAAATTAACAAAATTCTGAGGCATTCCCGTTCCAGATATGAAGAGTTTCCCACTGGTCCTGTCATCAGAAAAATTTTAGATCAAGATCTGCGTCCTCAACTCTGGCTATCTGTCCCCTATCGTAGAGAGTGGGCAGATTCGGCATCGGCTTCTTCTCTTGTGTTTTCATCACTTTCTCCCCTCCCCGCTTGGCCGGCTGAAGGCCCCTCCCTGTGTGGAGGTAGTAATTGGATGTATTCTTTGGTTTCCCTTCCCCAAGACCCCCCCCCCCCTTGCATGGGGTGTAGTGCATGTCATTTAAAATTTCAGGTCGAAACTTCTCCGGCGCGGCGTGCGGGTAAGCCCACGCTTCCTTGCTCGCCCTCGTCTCCGGCCAGGATCGGTGTCTTCACACCGATCAGGTGAGCCACCGCACACTCCTCTTTGCTTAAATTCCTTTGCTTAATTAGTATCGCATCTTAGTGCCGTCGGTGGTAAGTGGAGCGCCTGAACCCGAATTTTCTTATGATTGAGTGACTACCGTGGGTGAGTTGCGAGAGAGCCATTAACACCCACGCCCTCGGTGTGCTGGCCGCCTACGAGAGTGGGCATCCTAGGACCCTTGAGAATTCCAATCCAAAGCTAGCCAACCCCCGGAGCAGCAAGGGCCCGTCCCGGACCCTCACCACTATCACCGGTTTGCCTACGGGCACAAGAGTGCGCTTAGCGGGTGAGTCCGCCCGAGTAAAGTCACCGGTTCGTGCGTTGGTTGCTTGCTAGATCCAAGGGTCATTTGATCATGTGATTATCACCCTAAGGTGGTGTCACATCAAGCTACTAGGTGTAAAAGTGAATATTCAAAAGGAAGGGTTAGGCTACAGCAATGTCAATAACAAGGCTTTTCAGAACAAAGTAATGACATCATTTGTTAATGCTTCAAATGTAGCCACCACCTCAAAAGTGAAACACCCCATTGTTCAGAAAATGCAGAAACAAAATGACCTCCAGAAACAAGCTGAAAAAGTGAAAAAGTATGTTCATGTGAAGAACAAGCAAAGAAACAATCATGCTGAAGCTGTGCATGTGACACATAACCTAAACACACACACACATGCACACAAAAAGAAAATGTCATGCCACTATTGTCATAAACTTGGACATCTAATGCATGAATGTAAATTGATGGAGAAGGATGATATGAATGTTAGGAAATTTCATGATAAAAATCCTTCATCTTAGAAAAATAAAATTGAATGTCTTCATTGTGGTAAATTAGGACACAAGATTACACAATGCTGGTTTGTTAATGATAAGAAAAAATCACATTCATATCATGCTAAATTTCATGCAAACAGTCATGCTGCTAATAAGAACAAGTTTGATTCAATAGACCAGCATATGCCATGCTTTAATTGTGGAAAATTGGGTCATAAGAGATTTGAATGTTGGCTGAGTGCTGGTGGGAGAAATTCTAATTAATGCTTTCACTGTGGAAAGATGGGCCACATTGCAGCCTAATGTTGGCATACTCAGGGAAGGAAGTCTAACTATAAATCTGGTAGATTCCCTGCAAATAGAAAGTTTTTTGATAAACCTGAATTTGTCTTTAACAGAAAGTCTCTTGCATGTTCTAACTGTTGGAAGCCAGGCCATCTAGCTAGAGAGTGCTGGTCACCTATTAAGAGAAGAAATCATTCTTCTCATTTTGAATATGAAAAGTCTTGCTACAAAGCTGTAAATTACTGGGCGAATGATAACAAAGGATAGAACTTTCATGCAAACAACAGAAACTTTAATTCTCATACACAGATTTCATGATCATGCTAATGTGCACATCAAGAACACAAAACATGATGTTTCATGTCGTTATTGTGGTGGCTTTGGGCATTCTATGAATAATTGCTCGGTAATGAAAATTGATGATCTACTTGCCCAGAAAAAGTTAAGAGTGCCATTCAAAGGGATCACTGTCATGTCAGGACCCAAGACTGTTTGGGTACCTGCCCATGCAAAATAGTGTGCTAACTTGCAGGTGTGCCTTGGAAGCTGAGGAATAAAAGGGGTAAATAAGCCAAGGCAGTCAAAAGAAAACCCCTTTCTGAACATTTCAGGTAAACTCTCTGCATTTCCTATTTTGAAAATCATTGCATATCTTATTTGATGTGTTCATGCATATTTGTCATCTTTTGCACACTATGAGTATTCATGTCTCTCGATGCTCATACTGAATTGTCTGTTTAGATATTAGAATGAGGATGAACTTGCATTTCTGAAAATCTGAATAGACTGAATTTGAAGCCTGTATGTGATATCATGCATGACCACTATGGTATATCAAATGGTAAGGTACCAAAAGACAGGTGAACTCTGTCTGGAGGTTCTTACTATGTGTGAGATGGTCTTTTAGACCAAGTTCTTCATCTAGTACCATGGGTCATATTACTTAGTAGGGCAGTCTTAATGAGCATGAGTCACAAAATCATATGTTCAGTCTTCATGGCAAACTTTGCATGTCTTTGTATACATGTAGTTAATTGCATTGCATTTCATTTCATTGAAAATGCCAAAAAGATTGATTGAATGCATTTTTTCAGGGGGAGTCAATGCATTGCATGCAGATTGTCAAATGCATACACTTGTCAGAATTCATTACATGTTATCCTTGAAAATCCTGAAACTTGCCAGACCTCCTGTTATCTTGCTTGATGTGCATATCCTCTTTATTGATTCTATTGATAAACCTTGATCATATCAGAGAACATTGAACTTCAAAATCACTTATTCTTGCTGAATCTCTTCTATCAGTCATTCACGAAGATTTCAATGGGGCTTGTCTCGATCATAAATCTGAAAACACTTGAATTAGGAATCTTCTATTATACATTTTTATGAATGTCTGAAATAACTCAGGTGGTTTAAGTTTAATGTATTCATTGAGTTTGACTTTAAAATCTCTTAAAAATATCTGAATCATGTTTAATAAACTTTAACCAACTGTTTCATACTGTGTCTTGTAAAAACTTCTGAAATCTGCACTATTGAATACATGGCTTTATTTGGTTAAGTACATGAAATTAGTATTGTTTTGAAGCAAATGAGTTTTCAGAAATGTCTAAAGGGTAATTTCTGTCAGAGCAATGATTTTGGTCACTGAAAAACCATGTCCAAAGGACTGTGTCATGAGGTGCCATAGTTAACTCTGCTTAAGAATGATTGATAATCAGGCAGAGCAATGGCATGCACACTGAGAAATACATCACACTCATCAAAGAAATGATTTGAAGTGTGTCATGATGTGTAAATGCTATCTATGTTCATATAAAGCATGACTGTTAGTTACACTAAGTGCTTAAGGATATTGGCGTCTGATCAACGTATATCCTCTAGTTACAAGGTGTACACTGAACTAGAGTGCTCGTAAAATTTGTAGCATGAAAATTTGTTGAACAAATTGTAATATTTGAATATTGATGCAACAATTAAATTGCTACAACCCTAGACAAAATCATATGACTTCATAATTGCTTGATCTCAATACTAGTGCATGTAATTCCGAAAGAAGTCAATAAATTTAATTGTGTAAGAGAAAGGGGGATTAATCAAGATATAAATATGAGGGCTTGGTTCACTGTTATTAAACCGTGATTTTAGATATAAATATAGAATTTTATTGACAAACTTAGCATACATCATTTTTAAACCCTGCTGATCAATAAAGTTCATTCATAAGCCCTTATAATGGAAGACTTTGAATACTTATGTTTTGGATTTATGAGATTGATATCTCCTTGAAAATCTTGTTGAATTCATTGTGTTTGGAGCTTAGTGAAATTCTTTTCCTCACTGTCCTTGATTCATCATGACCTGAACTTATCCTTGATTGCCCCTGTGGTCTCCTTCTCATTCTTTTCATAAGGTTCCATTTATTGAGGGGGAGCTTCCTTGTCATATGAATCTTGCTGCATAGAAATTCTTAAAGGGGGAGAATTGTCTTGCATTCATAAATTTAGGGGGAGTTCTTGCATTTCTTGTTGCATCTGCATCTCTGCATTCATACTTCTCCCATGATTTTTTTTTAAAAACAAAGGGGGAGAAATTGGTATGAGTCATATTGCTCTTTGGGGAAGAATGTGCTTTCATGTAGTTAAAGGGAGAAATGTTATATCAATCGTTTCATACCTGCTTAATTTTCCTCTCTCTAACTAATGTCTTTTTGCTGAAGTCAAAGGGGGAGAATATTTTTGACTTAAGTCAGTGTGACTCATAGTGTTGCCATCATCAAAAAGGGGGAGATTGTTGTGCCCCTGTGATTTTGATGATAGCAAACACTATAAGTCACCATATGCATGTGTGCATGAAAGACCTTGTTGATTCATTTAAGTGCATTCATATGTGTTCATGTATTTGTGAATATGTGCTTGTGAATGACATTCCATTATATCTATCTGACATCTGGTCGATGCATTCATGTAACAGAGTCAGCACGTACAAGTCCATGCATTCAAGCCTGTACAACCATGCACTATTTTGCTTGCAAAATAGAGTCTGCACATTGCCTGTAGACTGCACAAAGTCTGCACATTCGTTGCTGCATAGTCTGCACATCGCTGCATAGTCTACACATCCTTGGTTGTGCGATCCTTCATCAAGTCTATACAATGCTCATAGCATGCACACTGTAGACATAAAGTCTATACATCCGCATGCTAGCAAGTCTGCAAAGTCTATACATTCACATGCATGCGAAGTCTGCACATTGCATTTGGGTATCAAAGTCTATACAGCCAAAGCCAATGCATTTCATCTCATGCTACTGGCAAGTCTATACATTGGCCAAGCCTACACATCGTCTTCTTACTTCAAGTCTGTACATTGGCCAAGTCTGCACATCGCCTTCATTGGTTCATTCGACCAAGTCTGTACATTGCCCAGTCTGCATCTTCCAAAGTCTATACATTGTCATCTTTACCTACGTTCAGAACACAAGTCTATACATTGCATGTAGGCAAAGTCTGCACATTGGCTAAGTCTATACATCGGTCAGTCTCACTTAGCGTCTTGTGCATGCATCGTCTTAAAAAGTCTGTACATCGTGAGTCTGTCCAAGGCATATCACAAAGTCTGTACATCGTGCGTCTGTCCAAGGCATATCACCAAGTCTGTACATCTGACCGTCTCATTTAGCGTCTTATATGCACGCATTCAAGTCCATACATTATCTCGCACAGTACATCCAAAGTCTGTACATTCCAATGGCTGTGCATCCCTTGATCTCAAGTCTATACATTGCATCGTCTTGAGACTAAGTCTGTTCACCACCGTCTTACTTAGCGTCTCTGTGCATACCTTCAGGCCTATACATTGTAAGACCAAGTCTGTGCATGCATTGTCTCAAGCATCATCTTTCAAGTCTATACATCACTGCACATGCCTTCCACGAAGTCTGTACATCCGTGTTCATTGTGCACAGTTCATGCATCAAGTCTACACATTGTCGCCTGCTCGTGCAAGTCTATACATTGTTGTCTCATGCATTCTAAGTCCATACACTGCATTTGGGCATTGTTCTTCACAGCAAGTCTGTACACTGCTTTCTCATGCATGTAATCAAAGTGTGTACAGCCTGTGTTCGCATCGGTTAAGTCTATACATTTGCCACATTGTTCATGCATCATCTCTCAAGTATGTACAGCCATTGCCTTGCAACATGCACACTATCAAGTCTGTATAGCCTGCACACACAAGTCCATTCATTGTCATCGCCGCACACATTGCAAGTCTATACAGCCAGTGTCTATATATTGCATTGCAGCATGCTCGCATAGAAAGTATGTACATTCGTTGACAGACTCATGCATAAACACTAAGATAAGTCTGTACATTCGTTGACAGCTTGTCTAAGCATCTCATGCATTCAATGTGCATACTTTCATTCTATTGTGCATCTCCTTCAAGACGAAGTCTGTACAATCCTTTCCAAGCATTCAAGTCTATACACTCTTGTGTCTGCATTGCATTCACTTCAAGTCTATACATTATATGCTGCATCTAAAGTCTGTACATGCTTTGTTAAAAACCTGAACCAACTCTGTACATAGTTTGGCTGCATTCATCAAGTCTATACACTCTTTAGCTCAGTTCACAGCTGAGTCTGAAGTCTATACAGTCTGTTCATCATACAAGTTTGTTCATGCACTATTTCAGTAAGTCTATACATTTTTTGTTGATCGACTGAAACTCTGTCATTATACAGGCTGATGAATGGGCACGTGATCCGAGGTTGGCACCTGGCACGTGATCCTAGGTTATCTGGACAGAGAGGGCACAAGCCCTACACACGCCCTACATCTACTGTTGCTATAAATAGAAGCCTTCTCCATCTGGAGAAGACTGATCGAGACAGTGATAGAAGAAGGTGAGAGCAGCAGAGAGGCAGAGAGAAGAAGAAGAAAGAGATCCAGCAGAAGAAGAAAAGAGAGAATAGAGTGAGAAGAAACGAGAGGAGGAGCAGAGAGGCAGAGTGTGAAAGCAGAAGAAGAAAAAGAGAAAGAGAGAGAGTTCGTGGAGAAGAAGAAAGAAGACTCTATTGAAGATCTGTCTACTGGACCGTGGATCAAATCCAGGCGAGTCATGTCCATGGGAGCCACATCTATGTTATTATCCTTTACAGCTTTCTGATCGCTGTGTATTTTTCATTTCTTGTTTTTCCTTTTCATTTGGTCACTATGTTTTCCGATTCTCTGGTTTGAAATCGGGGTTCCCTCTGGTGTGGAGGAAGAGAGATCCGTGACCTCTGGTTTGCAAGTGGCTGAGTGTCACTTGTGGGTTCCCCTCCGGTTTGGAGGAAGGGAGATTCGTCTCCGGTTCTGGTCTTGTGGGTTGCAAGTCGAGGTGTTCCCTCCTGGTTTGGAGGAAGAGAGACTTCGGTCTCTCGTTTGCTAGTGACTGGGTGTCACTAGTGGTTCCCTCCAGTTTGGAGGAAGAGGGGAGGTTGTTCCCCTGGTCAAGCTGTTTGGCAGCACCTGTTGCAGTCTGAGTCTGCAGTTCTAGCGTTAGCTAGTGGAAGCCTCACTCCGGTTTGGAATGAGGGGTGGACGTAGGTCTTGGTGACCGAACCACCTAAAAAATCTTCTGTGCAGTGTGGTTGGGTTTGTGCGTTTGCTCCTTGTCTTCTACCTCCTTCACAGGTTGCCTTGAGCATTCTTGTTTCTATCTGTGCAGTGGGTTGATTGCTTTCTTCTGCTTCCGCTAGTTGATTGTTTAGGCGCGCGATACATATTTGTTCTTTGGTTCAAAGGAGAATTTGATTAGATATTCAGTTTGTCTATCTTGCCTTGTTAGCGTTCTAGATTTTTTATTGAGCGAAAAGTTTTTAAGGGTGAGATTCATTCACCCCCCCTCTGAATCCATCGCACCGATCCTATCAGATCGGTGTGAAGACACCGATCCCGGCCAGAGATGAGGGTGAGCGGGGTAGCATGGGCACGCACCTGCACGCTGTGTCAATGGCGCTTGACCTGAAAACAATTTGGTTACAGCACTACACCTCGCACAGGAGGGGGGTTATCGGGGTGGGGGTTAAGAGATTTATAACCAAACACTACCTCCACGAAGGGAGGGGCTGTAAGCCGGCCAAGCGGGGAGGGGGAGTTAAGCTAGAAATCGATGTGCCGAGCTCCGCCAGTTCTGCCATCTTCTGGAACAGCCAGACAAATAGTCGAAGATGACGCCGCCACGGTCTCTGCCAAGCTCAGAAAAGGTCGAAACTGGTTCTGAATCTTTTGGACTTGACCAAGGATGACGCCTGAATTTTCGTGGAATTTCTTGACGATGTCGTTGGCTGGGGCAGGGTCTGGAACAAGGCTAGACCGCTCTGGCTCTGGCTACTCCCAGAGTGATGCTGCTGAAAGATAGGGGTGCCACAAACAGTGTCGTGCTCTGTTAAAGGAGAGACCAGAGCCGTTGTGATCGTGGTCGAGTCTTCTTCGCGCCGGGGCTGACGGGAACGTCGGCAGATGTCGGAGCTGATCGTGAAGGCCCAAATAGAGGAGGGGTGTCAGTTCAGGCTCAGGGAAACTGACTTTGCACAGCCAAGTAGGGCTCCAAGATTCCAAGGTCCAAAAATGGCTCAATTTCTTGGAGATGATAGAGGACTTGAGGGGGAAGCCCTCAGCCAAGTGGGGATCCAAGATTCCAAGAGATCCGATCATGTGAGCCTCTGCAAGCCTCCTCTGGTTGTCTGCCTGGGAGGAAGTGTGCAGGTCGTTGAGATTTGCTCCTCTGGACAGCTCCAAGATCAAACGACGGCGGGGCTGCTATCGTTGCGAAGCTGACTGGATGACGATTCCTACGGTAGATGGTACGCCTCTTGAAGCCTCATGATGATGCCGTGGCACTCTCTTCAATCTGCTGCTACTCTGCTGCCTGCGACCCTAGACTGGGTCTGAAGCTGAAAGGGTTAATGATGAGGGCATCTCCCGACACCCCTCTAGCTTTGATCGCCTGCACACTCTTGATATAGATTGATCATGGTCTACACTTGTTATCTTCATTTCCCAAGTTTCATTTTATGTATTTTCTTTTTATTGAGTCCTATCTTATGTATTTTCCTTTATTGAGTCATATGGTTTTTGTCCATTTCCCTTGTTATGTTTAATTGGGCCTTATTACTTTAGTTATGGGCCCATAGGATTGAGTCTAGGATATGCTCGGTCTTTTATCTTATTGTCAAGGGTATTTTGGTCATGTAAAGAATGGTTGCCTATATATAGGCCCCATCTCTCCTCTTGTATTCAACTTTTGATGAATATTGAAGAAAACCCTTTCAAACTCTCTCAATATCTCTCTCTCTCTCATTATCTCTCCATTCTCTCTCCTCCTCTCTCTAAATTTCGAAATTCACTCTCTCTCCTCCCCCTCTCAACCACTTCCAACCCCCACCTACCTCCATTAACTCCCCACAACTTCCCACAACCCCTCTTTAATCCTCACCTAGTCCCAAGGAAGTTCCACCACTCAAAACCCCACCCTCCAACCACCACCTACCCCTTTCACTTCCCTAAGCATATCTCCACCTTCCCAAGGCTGAATTAACTCATTCCAAAGCCCAAATTCGAATCTCCCCTTCCCTCCTTGCTCCCTAGGTCGCACCCCTCCTCTCCCCTCAAGCCAAGTTCACCCCCTCCTCTCTTCTCCACTCCAGCTTTGTGTGCAGGCCGACCTGCAGTTTAGCACTCTGTTGCAGCGACGTCCACGACTGCATCCTGGTTCTGCTGGTGGTGTGGTCTAACTTTCTGGAAAGGCCTCCCTGTGCTCTTCGCAGGCGAGGTGGAATCACTCCATTCCGAGTTCGTGGCCGTCCGTGAAGGCTGTTCTTCCCCGACTGCGCAGAACCTCTCAGACCAGGAGCCAGAGCGGCAGAGAAGACTCTCCCACGACGAACCTTGAAGGAACCAGTCTTCGAGGTATTCTACAAAGTTCTCCCTCCCCCTGTCAGCGTCCAGGAACAGAAGGCGGAACCCCGTTCGGCATCCGACAACCAGAGATACCAATTTTCTACCACACCCACGCCGGTCTGCCTCCTCACAGTCTACACCGACCACCGTCCACTTCTCTAGACACCCAGCTCATCTCCAACATCAGAAGACTTACCCGTTTATTTTGCTGCAAAGCAGACTTGTCCACGATTCCAACGAGTCTAGCGTTCCTAAATTTGGAGCTCAGGAGCGATCGTGGCAGCTTCTGCAACCTGCTGTTTCAGACTGAGCTCGGCCAGAGACCAGAGCTGCATCCATCTTCCAGTCGCTGGAACAGTCAGCCCCCAGATCAGAACGTCGTCCAAAAATTCAAGCCGCACCCCTCTCCGGTTAGCAAGCTTTTGGCGCAAGTTTCATCAGATTCCAAGCTCGGTGGAATTATTGGAAGCATCGACATCGGCCCTCTGTCCAGAATTACAGAAGCTAGGCAGAATCGGCAAAGCTCGGAAAGTCGACTCTATCTCGCTCGTTCCCCTCCCCGCTTGGCCGGCTGAAGGCCCCTCCTTGCGTGGAAGTAATTTTTGGTTGTAATACATTAACCCCCACCCCAAGATCCCCCCCTTGCAAGGGGTGTAGTGCTGTACCTCTTCACATTTTCAGGTCAAGCTCCATCGCCGCGGCGATCGGGTGTATACCCTCGCCTCCCGGCGCGCCCTCGTCTCCGAACGGGATCGGTGTCTTCACACCGATCAGGTGAGCTTCTGATCACACCCTTGTAGCTTCATTTCTGCAAATGTAGTATTGCCTTGAATGCCCGTCGGACGGTAAGAGAGTGCTCGGAATTCATTTTAAGCAATATCGTGCCCACCGCGGCCCGTGAGTGAGTGCCACCCCACACCCCGCCTTGCGGGCCAGGCACCCACAAAGTTGGGACTCCCAGGCCCATTGGAGGTCAGCCTTAGCATTGTAAGTCCATTAGGACAATTGGGTCCCACCTCGGACCCTCACCATCATCTCCCGGACCCACCGGGTGAACGTGTGAACCGAGTGAGCAGAAATCGTCGTTGTGAGAATCATTGAGCGCTTGTATGCTTGCGGGTCTAAGTCCTAGGGTCACCTTATCATATTTAGTAGTCTTTGGGCTGTGTCACATCAAGTGGTATCAGAGTGGTCATAGGTTTATCCTTACAAGTCTAGTCTTGGGTCACACTAAGTCTTTCATAGGTGCATCCGCACACCCTTGCATAGCCCACCCAACCTTGCATGACCACTCGTAGTGGTACTCGCTTTCAACCCAATACTACATCTTCCAATCCCACAATGAATCCAAAACCCCAAGGGATGCCTACCACTAACACTCATGACTTCAACTACTTCATGAAAGCCTTGACCTATGCCAATGAGCGGCTTGATAACATATCGGGCCGACTCAACCAACTTGGAAAAAATAGGCCCGCCCTAAGGACAGACGATAGGATGGCCCCTTTCCCACTTCCCACCTTTGATGGGACCTCTCCTAGCAAATATTTAGATTGGGAAGCTACAATGGACCAATACTTCAATTGGTATCATATTTCCGAGGATGAAAAGGCATGGGTTGCCAAAATACAACTAACCAAAAGGGCTCAAACTCATTGGTGTAAAATTGAGGGCTTAAGGATAATTAGACGGGAAGCTCCCCTCACCACATGGGAGGACATGAAGGATCAACTAAGGGCTAGGTATGTGTCCCCTTCCCACTCGGATCACCAAAACCCAAGGAGCACTCCCACTCCTCCCACCCCACCCGTCCAAACCCTTATCACTAAAACCCAAGTACCTAAGACCTCCACCTCCCCACCTAACCCCATGAGGTCCCCCACATCCCAACCCAAACCCCCTTCCCTAACCTACACTAGTCAAGCCCCTTTAGCCCCCACTTCCACCCCAAGTGATCCCAAGGGCAAGAGACCCCTAACCAACCCAATTCCCTCCATGGTGACCACCACTCATCCAACCCTCACCATTAAAAACCATGTTGACACCATGTCCACCCCTCCACCAAGGCCCATAATGGCCACCACCCCAAAACCCAAAACCCCTCACCCAACCCACCTCCCGCTTCCTACACCAATCTTACCCCAAATTAGGCCTCCACTACTTCCACTCCCAAGTCCAACCCATGTCCGACCTTGCTCACCTCCTCGAGTGCGCCATGCCTCGATTAACACCAACCCACCCACCATAGACCTTCCTACCCCATTGTCCTTAGGAGTTGCAACCCACACACCTACCCAAGTGGAGAGGGATACCAATTCGGATCCACCTCCCAAAATCAAGGAAATCCAAGGGCCATACAACTCACCCACCCCTCCTAACCTAGTTCCTCAAGAGCTATACACCCTTCCCCATGACACCATCACCATAGATAAGTCCATATTCCTATGGCTCAAGCGAGGCCTCACCATTCCTAGTTTACAACCAAGCCACCTACTCATGGGACATCAATCCCAACTCATTCCCACTCAGCCTCATGTCACTTATCAAACCTCCTATTGTGTAGAAGATTTGGGAGACTTAGTGGCCTACCTACATTGGCAAGTCCACTTGACCGATATGCTAGCCATGAGGCCATCAGAGTCTAGCACCATTAGCCTAACTTACCCCACCATTGGCTCCATAACTTCCATCTACACCAATGGCCAATTTACAAGTGAGATCATACTCCTTCTTCCCATGGAGGAGGAACCCATCCTAGTCTACTCCCCAACCATTGAGATCCCAAGTACTTTGATTGGCCAACCCATTAGCAACCTTGGCCCAATTATCTTAGAGAGAGATGATTCGCCATTTGAGGACCTTGAGAACATGGAGTACCCCTACCTAGGTGACCCTTACCATAATCCCTTTGACCCTTTTCTATGGGAGCCTAAATCTCCATGTGACCCACTTTCCCTATTCACCACCCACCTCACCTTACCCACATCGCCCATGTCGACCCAAACTCCTCCCTTCCTAGAATCGGGTTACAACATGAGAGCCTTGACCTTAGGCAACAAACACCTTGGGATTGATGAAGTGCCCCACCCCATAACCACGCTCGTAGATCCCTTCGACCCATTCACGTGGACGTTCAAAAGACATCCCACATCTATGCACATGGAAGTCACCTTTGGGATAAACATGCATGTGTCCAGGCCTACCACACCATTTGACATGATTTATAAGTCGGGTACATTCATCCACATCACCCACATGTCAAGTAGGCAGCATAAGTGGACCATATTCAGATGTATTGGCCCACCTTCATTCATCATGAGTCTTAAGCATGATAGAAGCATACATGGATGTCCGGGTCCCCCGACATTTATCACACCCATGCATAAAAGGTTCATCTATGGATGTCCCAGCCCTCCTAAGACTACCACAGTCTTCATAGCATCAAAGTGTGATCGGTCTACATTTGGCTGCCCAGGTCCACCTTGGCATACGCATTCTCGCAAGCATATAGGAAGGATCAATGAGACTTACAAAAGGCGGGCAGATGCTCATCGGCGCCACTACGAGTTCCAAGTGGGAGACTCGGTGATGGTGAGGACGGAGCAGCTCCTTCCGGGACCTGCCTCCAAGTTGAGGGCACGGGGTTCGGGACCCTTTCGAGTTCTACGACGACTTGGCAGCAATGCTTATGAGCTTGACCTACCAGAAAGCTATGGGGTGCACCCTACCTTCAGTGTGGCGGACCTGGTACCCCACAAAGGCCCCGCGGTGGAACCCAGTGAGGAGCTTGAGCCTTTACCCCCCCTTATGAGAGACACTCCCGGAGGGACTCCACTTTCTAGCTTGAGAGACCGACGAGAGCAGGTAGAGGCAATACTGGATGAGCAGAGTATCATTACGAGGCACAGGGTGTATCAGCGCTATCTGGTTAGGTGGAAGAGCCGTCCCCCGATCGAGGATACATGGGTGAGTCGGGAGGATTTTATATGCTTGGATCCCGACATGATGGAGCAGTACGACAGCCAGGCAGACCCATACTCGACAGGGTCGAGCTCTCCCCACCCCGGGGGATTTGATGAGGGCATCTCCCGACACCCCTCTAGCTTTGATCGCCTGCACACTCTTGATATAGATTGATCATGGTCTACACTTGTTATCTTCATTTCCCAAGTTTCATTTTATGTATTTTCTTTTTATTGAGTCCTATCTTATGTATTTTCCTTTATTGAGTCATATGGTTTTAGTCCATTTCCCTTGTTATGTTTAATTGGGCCTTATTACTTTAGTTATGGGCCCATAGGATTGAGTCTAGGATATGCTCGGTCTTTTATCTTATTGTCAAGGGTATTTTGATCATGTAAAGAATGGTTGCCTATATATAGGCCCCATCTCTCCTCTTGTATTCAACTTTTGATGAATATTGAAGAAAACCCTTTCAAACTCTCTCAATATCTCTCTCTCTCTCTCATTATCTCTCCATTCTCTCTCCTCCTCTCTCTAAATTTCGAAATTCACTCTCTCTCCTCCCCCTCTCAACCACTTCCAACCCCCACCTACCTCCATTAACTCCCCACAACTTCCCACAACCCCTCTTTAATCCTCACCTAGTCCCAAGGAAGTTCCACCACTCAAAACCCCACCCTCCAACCACCACCTACCCCTTTCACTTCCCTAAGCATATCTCCACCTTCCCAAGGCTGAATTAACTCATTCCAAAGCCCAAATTCGAATCTCCCCTTCCCTCCTTGCTCCCTAGGTCGCACCCCTCCTCTCCCCTCAAGCCAAGTTCACCCCCTCCTCTCTTCTCCACTCCAGCTTTGTGTGCAGGCCGACCTGCAGTTTAGCACTCTGTTGCAGCGACGTCCACGACTGCATCCTGGTTCTGCTGGTGGTGTGGTCTAACTTTCTGGAAAGGCCTCCCTGTGCTCTTCGCAGGCGAGGTGGAATCACTCCATTCCGAGTTCGTGGCCGTCCGTGAAGGCTGTTCTTCCCCGACTGCGCAGAACCTCTCAGACCAGGAGCCAGAGCGGCAGAGAAGACTCTCCCACGACGAACCTTGAAGGAACCAGTCTTCGAGGTATTCTACAAAGTTCTCCCTCCCCCTGTCAGCATCCAGGAACAGAAGGCGGAACCCCGTTCAGCATCCAAAAACCAGAGATACCAATTTTCTACCACACCCACGCCGGTCTGCCTCCTCACAGTCTGCACCGACCACCATCCACTTCTCTGGACACCCAGCTCATATCCAACATCAGAAGACTTCTCCGTTTGTTTTGCTACAAAGCAGACTCGTCCACGATTCCAACGAGTCTAGCAGTCCTAAATTTGGAGCTCAGGAGCGATCGTGGCAGCTTCTGCAACCTGCTGTTTCAGACTGAGCTCGGCCAGAGACCAGAGCTGCATCCATCTTCCAGTCGCTGGAGCAGTCAGCCCCCAGATCAGAACGTCGTCCAAAAATTTAAGCCGTACCCCTCTCCGGTTAGTAAGCTTTTGGCGCAAGTTTCATCAGATTCCAAGCTCGGTGGAATTATTGGCAGCATCGACATCGGCCCTCTGTCCAGAATTACAGAAGCTAGGCAGAATCGGCAAAGCTCGGAAAGTCGACTCTATCTCGCTCGTTCCCCTCCCCGCTTGGCCGGCTGAAGGCCCCTCCTTGCGTGGAGGTAATTTTTGGTTGTAATACATTAACCCCCACCCCAAGATCCCCCCCTTGCAAGGGGCGTAGTGCTGTACCTCTTCACATTTTCAGGTCAAGCTCCATCGCCGCGGCGATCGGGTGTATACCCTCGCCTCCCGGCGCGCCCTCGTCTCCGAACGGGATCGGTGTCTTCACACCGATCAGGTGAGCTTCTGATCACACCCTTGTAGCTTCATTTCTGCAAATGTAGTATTGCCTTGAATGCCCGTCGGACGGTAAGAGAGTGCTCGGAATTCATTTTAAGCAATATCGTGCCCACCGCGGCCCGTGAGTGAGTGCCACCCCACACCCCGCCTTGCGGGCCAGGCACCCACAAAGTTGGGACTCCCAGGCCCATTGGAGGTCAGCCTTAGCATTGTAAGTCCATTAGGACAATTGGGTCCCACCTCGGACCCTCACCATCATCTCCCGGACCCACCGGGTGAACGTGTGAACCGAGTGAGCAGAAATCGTCGTTGTGAGAATCATTGAGCGCTTGTATGCTTGCGGGTCTAAGTCCTAGGGTCACCTTATCATATTTAGTAGTCTTTGGGATGTGTCACATCAGTTAAGATTGAAGGGGTGGTGGGGTTAGCAGAGAGAAGGGGGTGGCTGATGGCTGTGGGATGGAGAGGGGAGTGGCTGGAGGGCTGTGGGGGAGCTGAGAGATCAATGGTGGGGGTGAAGTTGGCTGGGGTTGGTTGGTGAGGGTATGGGGATGGAGAAGGGGCACTAGGTAAGCATTGGGAGAGGAGGGGGGGAGGGCAAACAAAGGAGGGATAAGGGGAAGAGGTTGGGCAACCAGAGGTTGCTAGGGGGTGGGGAGATGGGAGGGCACAGCCAAAGGGGAGGGAGATTCAAATTTTGGGCTTAGGGTGGCTCTCCTTCAACCTTGGGGAGATGGAAGGTTGCTTGGGGAAGGGGAGTGGGTGGTTGGTGGTTGGAAGGTGGAGTGGGGAGTGGTGGAGGCTACCTTGGGGTTGGGATGGAGTAAAGAGGGGTTGTAGGTAGTTGGGGAGTGATGAGAATCAACACCGGACACTAACATTTTTATTTTGCATTTGTGTCCTTTTGTTTGTATTTATACTCTTGGCTAATTGAGTTTGCAAATTGTAAGGCACTATAAGCCAAAAGGGTAGTCTTTAAAGTCTTTGGGTTTCATTGTAAATTGCCAGTGGGTCCAGCAGGGTCTCCCACCCTCTTTCCCATTGGTTCACCTAGGATCTAGGGCCCATGTGGGGCTAGTTCAAAGTCCAATATTGGACTTGGACCAAGCGGGGACAAGGAAAAAAAAATTTAATTTGGAATCTCCATTAGTCAAGGGGGCGCCCCCCCCCCTTTAATACTAGTTTAATGTATGTTGTATTTTAATTAATGTGGCCATTTGACCACATGGGGGATTAAAGTGTTATACCTCATTTGCCCCTCCAAAATCCTAGATCTAGGGATAGGTTTAGTTTTTTTTACTTTTCTATAAATCCCTTGTATTTCCATTTTTGATAGAATTAATGATGAAAAATTGATGAAATATGCCAAGTGCGCCCTCTCTCTCCCTCTAGCTCTCTCTTGTTCTTTATATTCTTTTTCTAGATCCAGGGTGTGAAGCCCTCAATATTGGAGTGAATCCAATTTCTATCTTCCCTCTGGAGTGTGAAGCTCCACCACCGCCGTTCGTGCCGCCGCCGGAGCCGCCACAAGCCGCCATCCCCCCTGCTGTCCAGAACTCTGAGGTCCAGAACAGCATGTTGAAGAAGAGGTCGGTTCTCCCAGCTCCCAGCTCTGATCGAGCTGAGATTTTGAGGGCTTGTTCGTCTCTCTGTTGGCTTTCCAGAAATATAGATTTTTCCCTATTCAGATCTCGTTTGGTATTTTTCCCGCTATTTTCATTCCCCCCTGACAGTCTGCCAATCAGCAGATCTACCGGATAGATCCCTGATCCCGTATTTTTATCTCCCCCTTATCCATCTCCTAAAATCCCCAAAGAAATCATGCATGTCCCTCATGTAACCCCCCTTTCACCATAATTTTTCTGGAGTCTAGATCTATTGTTTTCTCTTCGGTCAAAATTCATTTTCAGGGAAAACTCAGTCTGTCATGTGTGTCTGTCAGTCCGAGTCAGCAAAAACCATTGTGGAAAAATCATTTTAATTTCTAATCCATTCACTTGATGGATCTGGAAAAATTATATGTTGTAGCCCCCTGAATCCTCTATCCGTCGGTAAAAAGTTTGCATTGATCTGACATCGGATCTGGCTGGAAGAAATCTTTTCGCGAAGGCGCGCAGAGTAGATCCGAGCCCAGGCCAGCAACTCAGTCCAGGAATTAATTCCTCGGAAAATACGCCGGCTCACCTTCGGCGACCGCCGCTCCTGGAGATCGATCGGCCACCCATCAGTAGCGTCCCAGTAAGTCGCCCTAGCAAGGAGTCGAGCGGAAGCCGCCGTCCCAGTTGCTGAGTTCCCTCGCTGGACCGAGTTGGAACAATACCGAGTCGGAACCGAATCGTACCAGCAGCCCGTCTCCGGCCCAAATTGCTGCCCGACAACCCGAGTTCACTACTATCGGGCCCCACATTGTAGCCCTTTACCTCCATGCGTGGAGTGGGCCTTAAATCAATTCTGTAATTATTGTTAAATTTTTACACCGGGAGTACGAGATCGGCTGGGGTCGTCTTCTCCACGCCCGGAGCGTGGAGGTATCGTGTCCGCTCCCCCTCCCGGCATTTGCTTTCCTCGTATACTTTCATATGCCGCTGCTTGAGTGTTAGAATACCTAGCTCATTCCAAATTTTATCACTGCTGCGAGAGTGAGTGAGAGCGTGACCCTTCCCATGACCTGATCCGAGCACGGAAGAGCCGAGTACCCTTGACTCATCGCCGGTTCCTCAACCGCGCAAGATCCCACGTTTTCCTTGCTAGGGATGAGTTGCGAGCTAGAGTCTCAGGTTCGTATTTTATCCCGCATCAAATTGGTATCCGAGCGGAAGGTTGAGTCTAGGGTAGTATTTGTTTAAAAATAAAAAAAGAGTCATTTAAGTCGGTCCATGGTTGCATTTGCTTACCTTTATACGGTATATCAAAAGGTGTTGCCCGAACGTTAGGTTACGCCTATCGGGAAGGTTATTCACTCGCGTGAGATGTTCTTCAGATCTCGGAACTCCACCAGGTACCGAATTTTGGTTAAGTCTAGGTTTGTAGGCGAGTCTGTATTCCAACTTGCATTGTTATTTTAGGGTCGTGTCTAGTGTCTTGTCACCAACTGTTGGCATGGCCACCCTATAGCTCCTCGTGTCCCATGGATTCCCAAAAGACCACATCTTATGCATGGTGGCGGTACGCCCAAAGATGAGAAACCCAACCCCACTACCCCCGTAGGCCCGAAGCCTGAGACTTCTATGGCTCCAAAGTCCCGAGTGACTATCTAGAGTGGGAAGCCGCTATGGACACATACTTTGAGTGTTACATTATGTCCGATGCCATGCAAGTCAACTTAGCCACAAGGCAACTTTTTTACAAAGCCACCGAAACATGGAGGGACATAGAATACTTGAGGGAAATTAGGAGGCAAAGGCCTATAGAGTAATGGCGAGAGATGAAGGGCGTGCTTAGGAGGGTCTACCTACTCGGCCCAGTTACCTCCAACCGACCCCACCCAATCTCTTCCAACCAAGTGGGTCATAGTCGGAGGCAAAGAGCCCCACATGTAGACGAGCCTAAGCCCAATCCTAGGCCAAGTGATTACAGGCGAGTCCACCACGATACTCCTCCTCCAACCCGCACCATTGTCGAACTTGTGCAAATGATTTCGGATAGGATGGATAGAAGGTGTGCTTATATTGAGTCATTAGTCTCCCCTTGTCCACCTCCGAGATAGGCGGTAGCCATACCCGAGCCTAGGGTGGTCATAGCCGGTAGCCCTAGTCCTCCCACACCCATGAGAGATCCTTTGCCCCCGCCCCCACCTTCCGATCTTTATTTGGAGCTAACTCAGGCTGAGCCACCCGTGTTTCTAACGGGAAAGCTTTTCATCGCCGAGCCACTACTTAGTTGGCTCAAGAAACGCTCTGTCCCACCTTCCTATCCATCCATGGACCCTACACTACCATTAGTTCCGGTCAACTCATTCCATACCACATTCCGGTCTAGTCACCATGTTGATACATTGGATGACCTTAGTATGGGGTTAGACTCGCAAATGAAGTTGACTTATATGTTGGCCCTAGGCTTCGACCAACCCACAAGTCGTAGCTTCACCCATCCCGCCTTAGGGGCCATTACCTCCGTGTGCACTGTGGGTCATGTCACCACGGAGATTCTCTTATTCCTCCCCACGCTGGTCGAACCCGACTTCATACCCTTTTGCCCGAGGGAGGAACCATACTTTCTACTTGAGACCACCGTCCCATTTACCCTAGTGCACGAAGGTGACCATTTACACCTTCAAGAATTTCAAACATGGGACCGTGATTTGTGGGAACCCACCTCAAGGGGTCATCGTTTCTTAGATCCCTTCGACCCTTTCCCCACGGAGCCTCTTGACCCACCCTATCTACTCCCCCTTTTCCAAGGAGTCCACTACCACACCCCTTCCCCACCGGCCAGTCCACCTACACTCAGCCAGGGGACCGTTCCACGAACATCTTATAGGGGTGACAAAGAAGGAGCATTCGGCTCTCCTAGCCCTCCCAAGTCTCCCAAATTCAATAGGCAGCCGCATGCTAGGGACATAGTAGGATGTCTAGGAGTTCCACATTTCACCAACCTCCGGTTGGGTGATGTGCATGCACATCATACATTTGGGTGCCCTGGTCCACCATAGCATATGCATGGGTCTGCATAGTGCTAGGTTTGTCTAGGACATAGAGTGTGTTGTTTTTATAGTTTGTTAGGAGTCTGCATGCATCGAGTCGAGTCAGTCTCATGTCAGCTCGCAGTGTTAGTCCCTTTCGAGAATGTGGGATCAGCTCAAGTCTCGGATCTAGTCACATATAGGGACCCAGCGATGATTCCTAGTTAGTCTTTGAGCCACCTCCCTCCTTTGAGAGTGACCCCACCCCGGAGTGTCCACCTCTAGCCTCATTCCCACAGCAGCGTGAGCATATCGAATCTATACAGGATGAACATGTGATGATTACTTAGAGTGGAGCGTACTCCACGCTTCCAGGTTCGGTGACTAATCCACAGTAGCCACACGAGCAGCTGCACCCCTTACTCGACGGGGTCAAGTTCTTCCCACCCGGGGAGAATTGATGGGAATCAACACCGGGCACTAATATTTTTATTTTACATTCGTGTCCTTTTGTTTGTATTTATACCCTTGGCTAATTGGGTTTGCAAATTGTAAGGCATTATAAGGCAAAAGGGTAGTCTTTAAAGTCTTTAGATTTCTTTGTAAATTGCCAGTGGGTCCAGCATGGTCCCCCACCCTCTTTCCCATTGGTTCACCTAGGATCTAGGGCCCATGTGGGGCTGGTTCAAAGTCCAACATTGGACTTGGACCAAGGGGGGACAAGGTGAAAAAAAAATTCAATTTGGAATCCCCATTAGTCAAGGGGGCGCCCCCCTTTAATACTAGTTTAATGTATGTTATATTTTAATTAATGTGGCCATTTGACCACATGGGGGATTAAAGTGTTATACCCCATTTCCCCCTCCCAAATACAAGATCTAGGGATAGGTTTAGTCTTTTTTACTTTTCTATAAATCCCTTGTATTTCCATTTTTGATAGAATTAATGATGAAAAATTGATGAAATATGCCAAGTGCGCCCACTCTCTCCCTCTAGCTCTCTCTTGTTCTTCATCTTCTTCCTCTAGATCCAGGGTGTGAAGCCCTCAATATTGGAGTGAATCCAATTTCTATCTTCTCTCTGGAGTGTGAAGCTCCACCACCGCCGTTCGTGCCGCCGCCGGAGCCGCCATCAAGCCGCCACAAGCCGCCATCCCCCCTGCTGTCCAGAACTCTGAGTTCCAGAACAGCAAGCTGAAGAAGAGGTCGGTTCTCCCAGCTCCCAACTCTGATCGAGCTAAGATTTTGAGGGCTTGTTCCTCTCTCTGTTAGATTTCCAGAAATATAGATTTTGCCCTATTCACATCCCGTTTGGTATTTTTCTCGCTATTTTCATTCCACCCCTGACAGTCTGCCAATCAGCAGATCTGCAGGATAGATCCCCGATCCCGTATTTTTCCCACCCCCTTATACATCTCCAAAAATCCCCAAACAAATCATACGTGTCCCTCATGTAATCCCCCTTCCACCATAATTTTTCTAGAATTTAGATCTATTGTTTTCCCTTCGGTCAAAATTCATTTTCAGGGAAAACTCAGTCTGTCCTGTGTGTCTGTCAGTCCGAGTCAGCAAAAACCATCGTGGAATAGTCATTTTAATTTCAAATACATTCACTTTATGGATCTGAAAAAAATATATGTTGTATACCTTTGAGTCCTCTATCCATCGGTACCAAGTTTGCGTCGATCCGAAATCGGATCTGGCCGCAAGAAATCTTTTCGTGAAGGCGCTCAGAGCAGATCCGAGCCCAGGCCAGCAACTCAGTCTGGGAATTAATTCCTCTAAAAATATGCCGGCTCACCTTCGGCGACCGCCGCTCCTGGAGATCGATCGGCCACCCATCAACAACATCCCAGCAAGCCCCCGCAGCAAGGAGTCGACCATAAGCCACCATCCCAGTTGCTGAGTTCCCTTGCTGTACCGAGTTGGAACAGTACCGAGCCGGAACCGAGTCGGACCAGCAGCCCGTCTCCACCCCAAATTGCTACCCGTCAACCAGAGTTCGCTACTCCCGGGCCCCACATTGTAGCCCTTTACCTCCCTACATGGAGTGGACCTTAAATAAATTCTGTAATTATTGTTAAATGTGTACACCGGGAGTACGAGATCGGCCGGGGTCGTCTTCCCCACACCCGGAGCGTGGTGGTATCGTGTCCGCTCCCGCTTTCGGCATTTACTTTCCTAGTATACTTTCATATGACTCAGCTTGAGTGTTAGAATACCTAGCTCATTCCTAATTTTATCACTGCTGCGAGAGTGAGTGAGAGCGTGACCCATGCCGTGACTCGATCTGAGCACGGAAGAGCCGAGTACCCTTGACTCATCGCCGGTTCCTCAACCGCGCAAGATCCTGTGTTTCCCTAGCTAGGGACGAGTTGCGAGCTAGAGTCTCAGGTTCGCATTTTTTCCCGCATCAGGGAGGGTCTTGAATGAGGGGAGGGGAGTTAGGAAGTAGGTGGGAGAGGGAAGAGAGAGAGAGGGGCGCATCCCCCTTGTTGAGAGAGAGAGAGAGAAATTGAGAGAGGTGTAGAGAGGGGAAGAATTGCAAGGGAAATTTTCTATTTCAATATTCATCCAAAGGTTACAAATGAGAGAGAGGGGAGGCCTATTTATAGGCATCCACTCTTTACATGACCAAAATACCCTTGACAATTAGATAAAAGACCAAGCATATCCTAGACTCAATCCTATAGGCCCATAACTAAGGTACTAAGGCCCAATTAAGCAGAATAAGGGAAATGAACTAAAACAACATGACTCAATAAAGGAAAGTACATAAGATATGACTCAAAGAAAAAGGAAAATAACATGTGAACACATAGCCGGACTTCCTCAAAGTGATGCATGCGATCCTATCCAAAGAGAGCACTGTGAGATGCCCTCATTATATCCCCCGGGGTGGGGAGAACTCGACCCCATCGAGTATAGGTCCGCCTGACTATAGTAGTGCTCCAAAGTGTCCGGGTCAAGGCGCATCAGGTCCTCCCAGCTCACCCAAGTATCCTCGGTCGGGGGACGGCCCTTCCACCTCACTAGGTAACACTGGTATACCCTATTCTGGTAATGGTACTCTGCTCATCCAATATTGCCTCCACCTGCTCACGTCGGCTTATCAAGGTAGGATGGTAGAGTCACACCGTGGGTTTCTCTCTCAAGGGAGGGTAAAGGCTCAATCTTCTCACTGGGTCCCATCGCGTGGCCCTTGTAGGGTACCAGGTCTGCCACGTTGAAGATAGGGTGTACCCCAAAACCCTCAGGTTGGTCCAGCTCATAAGCGTTACTGCCTAGTCGTCTCAAAACTCGAAAGGGTTTTGAACCTCGTGCCCTCAATTTGGAGGCAGGCCCCGGAAGGAGCCGCTCCGTCCTCACCATCACCGAGTCTCCACTTGGAACTCGCAGTGGCGCTGTCGAGCATCTGCCTGTCTTTTGTAAGCCTCATTGCTCTTCCATATATGCTTGTGGATGTTATCATGCAACTCTTTGATATGCTGTGCGAAGGACTCAGCTGAGACTGACACTCTAGCATGTGGGGGAAGGGGAATAAGATCCGAAGGCTTTTTAGGCCTATAACCATGCACGACCTCAAATGGACTCTTGCCTATGGACCTATTGATGGAATCATTGTAGGCAAACTCGGCCTGAGGTAAGAGGAGATCCCAATTCCCGGGATGGTCCCCGACTAGACAACGGAGCAAGTTCTCAAGACTTCGGTTGACGACCTCAATTTGGCCATCGGTTTGAGGGTGATAAGCAGTAGAGAATTTGAGGAGGGTTCCCATCAGATGCCAGCGAGTTTTTCAAAAGTAATTGGTGAATTTCACATCCCGGTCGGACACAATGGTCTTAGGTAGTCCATAGAGTCGGACCACCTCATCAAAGAATAAGTGGGCGACCCTAGAAGCATCTGATGTCTTAGAACATGGGATAAAGTGGGCCATCTTAGAGAACCTGTCAACTACTACAAAGATGGAATCATGTTTGCGCAATGTCCTAGGTAGGCCAAGGATGAAGTTCATGCTCAAATCCTCCCAAGGTCGATCCGGGATGGGAAGGGGTGTGTAAAGCCTAGTATTTTGCCTCACCTACTTGGCCGAGGCACAAATGCGACATTGTCCGACAATGTTGGCCACATCCTTCTTGAGACTGGGCCAATGAAATTGCCTCTCAACAAGCTCTATGGTCTTTTGGACCCTAAAGTGACCTGCTAGGCCACCACTGTGTAACTTCCAAACTAAGAAGTCTCGATGTGAAGTCCGGGGTATGGATAGCCTAGCTCCCTTGAAAAGATACCCCTCTTGGAGTATGAATTCCTCATGTTCCCTGTGGGGTTGGGTGGAGAGGGTGCTATAGTGAGTCCCAAAGTTGAAGCAATTTGGATATTCTCCTTTGATTCTCTCAAATCCCGTGACTTCCACCTGGACAGTGGAAAGTAAGGCTACCCACCTACTCAGCGCATCGACGGTGCGATTCTCACTACCCATCTTGTACTTGAGAACAAAGGTATAGGCCTGAATGTATTCTACCTAACGGGCATGACGAGCATTGAGCTTTTGTTGGGTGTTGAGGTACTTCAAGGCCTCATGGTCCGAGAAGATCACAAACTCCTTCGGTAGGAGATAGTGCCTCCAATGTTGAAGGGATTGAACCACGACATAAAGCTCTTTGTCATATGTGGAGTACCTAGTCCTAGCCTCACAAAGTTTCTCACTAAAATAGGCTATTGAGTGACCCTCTTGGCTAAGAATTCCTCCAATCCCTACCCCGGATGCATCACAAGTGACCTCGAAGACTTTAGAGAAGTCGGGTAGGCAAAGGACCGGGGCTTGGGTCATCTTTACCTTGAGCTCTAGGAATGCTTTGGAGGCTACCCTAGTCCAAACAAAGGTGCCCTTTTTGAGGTAATCTGTGATGGGAGCGGTGATAGTGCTAAACCCACGAATGAATCTCCTATAGAAGGTAGCTAGCCCGTGAAAGCTTTGGGTCTCATGGAGGGTCTTGGGCTCGGGCCACTCAAGAATGGCTTGGACCTTCTCGGGGTCCATGGACACCCGTTGGGCTGAGACAATAAATCCTAAGAAGGCTAGTTGATTGGTCAAGAAGTGACACTTCCCGGGGTTGGCAAAGAGGCTCTCCTTCCTAAGAACGGTGCACACCTGTTTGAGGTGATCGAGGTGGGCTTCCTTGGATTGGCTATATATGAGAATGTCGTCAAAGTAGACGACAAGGAAGATGCCAATGAAGGGCCAGAGGACCTCGGTCATGAGGCGCATGAAGGTGCTTGGTGCATTGGAAAGGCCGAAGGGCATGACAAGCCATTCATAGATACCATCCTTGGTTTTGAAGGCGATCTTCCACTCGTCCCCGGGCCTAATGCGAACTTGGTGGTAGCCACTTTTGAGATCGATCTTGGAGAAGATGGTGGCTCCAGCAAGCATATCATCTAGCCGAGGGATGGGAAACCTATATTTGACCGTGATCTTGTTGATGGCCCGACTATCCACACACATGCACCAAGTTTCATCCTTTTGGGTGTGAGAAGAGCCGGGACGGCACATGGGCTTTTGCTAATGCGGAGGAAGCCCTTCTTGATGAGCTCCTCAATTTGCCTCCTAAGCTTGGCATGCTCGGTGGGGTTGAGGCGTTAGTGGGGGAGGTTGGGTAAGGTAGCTCCAGACACAAAGTCAATGGCATGTTGCACATCGCGCATGGGTGGTAGCTTATCCGGAAGTTCATCGGGGAATACATCATGAAAGTTCTCAAGGATTTGTTGAATTTCTATTGGGTGTGGGTCGGTTGGAGTGGATTCCCCAAGGCAAATGACAATGGCATACACTTGTCCCCCTTGGTTGACGTCTTCCTCAAGTTCTTGCCTAGTGATGAGGTGTATGCTCCTAATAGTCCCAATGGTCAAACTAGGACTAGGACTTGATGGGGTGGGATTTGGTGGGTTTGGAATAGAGGGAGGGGTAGGGGATCCCTCAAGGGAGGGAGATGCCTTCTTGGGAAGGGAGCGGGGTGGAGAGAGGTTGAGTTGGATTCTCTTCCCCTCATGGGTGAAAATACAGGTGTTCGTCCTTCCAAGGAAGGTGTCATCTACATCGTAGATCCAAGGCTGCCCTAGGAGTATGCTCCCTACTTCCATTGGTAGAATGTCACACCATACTTGGCCTTGGTAGGATTGAAAGGTGATGTGGACAAGGCAACGAGTGCTAACGGGTACGGATGTGGCATCGATCCAAGCTACCCGATATGGGTGTGGGTATGGGGAGATGGTAAGGCCCAAAAGTTTGATGGTGTCGGGTGCATGACACCACATTGACACTACTCCCATTATCCAAGATGACTTTCCTAGCATAGTTCCTACCCGGATGCAGGTATGGAAGATGGTGTTTCTCCTCCAATCATGTTCTTGAGCTTGAGTGAGGGTGCACCTAACCACTCCAAGGTGAGGGTCGGTGGGTGGAGGGGTTTGTTCTTGATTGGTCTCCATGTAGTGGGTTTCATACTCTTCCTCCCAATCGGGAGAGGCCTCATACACCTCAACTTCTTCCTCAACTCTAGCTTGGGGTAGGGGGTTTGTCTCCTTAATGAGCAAGCTAGATGCGCCCTTGGTGGGGCATTGATTGGCGAAATGTCCATACCCAAGGCACCTAAAACATTGCTGCCCACTTTGGTGGTTTGGGGCAGCCCTAGTGTGAGGGGGAGTGGGAGCCGGATTGGGTCTATTGGGAGTGGGGTTGGGGGGGCCACTTGTGGGGCGACGGGGGAGGGTGCCACTAGGAGGGGCTACTCGAGTGGGAGGAGCTCCCATGGGGGTGGGAAGGAGGCCCCGTTGAGGAGATGGGGGGGTTGGTCTGAGGTGTTATGGATTTGGGGTCCATCCCCCGAGGGAGAACCATTCGGGTGTAATGAGAGAATTTCTCGACATCCCGGGCTATTTGGTAGGCTTACTCTAGAGTGGTCACTTGACGCATGAAGAGCTCCTTTTTGATGTGGAATTGAAGCCCATTCCTAAAGCGGGATAGAGTGACGGCGGGGTCCTCTTGGACTCCACACTTAAGAAGGTAGTAATCAAATTTCTCAATGTACTCCATAACGGTCTTCCCTTCTTGGGTTAGAGCTTGCCACTCATCTAGGAGGTTTTGATGATAGGAGGGAGGGACATATTTGAGTTTGAGTTGTTCTTTAATGGCCCCCCATGTGGTGATGGGAGCTTCCCTCCTAACTATCCTTAATGCCTCAATGTTCATCCAATGGGTCTTAGCTAACTTGGTAAGTTGCATTTTGGCAAGCCGGACTCTCCTATCCTCAGTCATGGGATACCAATCGAAATATTGGTCTATAGCCGCCTCCCAATCTAAGTAGATACATGGGTGATGGGACCCATCAAAGGTGGGGGCATCGACTTTTAGAAGTCTCATAAGGTGGTCATCCGGGTTGTCTCAGGGGGGTCTCTCATTCCTCCTAGGGGGGTGGGACTCTTTCCGATTCGGGAGGATGGTCAAGGTTGAGCCCACCTATGGCTGGTTCCTCATGTGGGGGAGGTGCCCTCCTATCACCCACCCTTGGGGCGGGCCTATTCTCCTCAAGTTGCTCAAGTCGGGCCGTTATGTCATCAAGCCGCCCTAAAATGCTAGCCATACCTTCCACAAGGAACCTCATGTGGTCGGGAAGCTCATGCTCGTTGGGGACGGGATTCTCTTGGGGATTGGGATTCAATGGGGAATTGGAAGAGGATGGATTGAATTGATAATGATCTCCACTATGGGTGGTCATGCAAAATTGGGTGGGCTATGCACGGGTGTGCGTGAGCACCTATGAATGACCTAGTGTGAAGACGCCCCAAGACTAGACATATGAGAACAAGCCTATTACCGCTCTGATACCACTTGATGTGGCACAGCCCAGGGATGATGAAGTATGACTTAATGAGCCTAGGACCTAGACCCACAAGCATATAAGTACATGCAACGAACTTACGCTAACGGCTTACTCGCACGGCGCATACGATCTCCTGGTGGTACCGAGGGATGATGGCGAGGGTCCGAGGTGGGACCCAAATATTCTAAGGGACTTGGTTGGCTTTGGCTGACCCCTAAGGGTCTAGGATTCCCAACTTCGTGGGTGGCTGGCACGCCGAGGTGTGGGTTTGGGTGACTCTCACTCACGGTCCACGGTGGGTACACTAAGAATGGTGTGCGAGTCCGGGCTCTCGTCTCTCCGTTCGATGGGCATTCACAAGCAATACTAGGTAAGCAAATGATTCTACCAGCCAAGGGATATCCAGTCGCTCGCCTGATCGGTGTGAAGACACCGATCACGGCCGGAGACGAGGGCAAGCGGGGTAGCGTGGGCACGCACCCGCACGTTGCGTCGATGGCGCTTGACCTGAAAACACTTTGGTTACAGCACTACACCTTGCACATGAGGGGGGTTCTTGGGGTGGGGGTTAAGAGATTTACAACCAAACACTACCTCCACACAGGGAGGGGCTGTAAGCCGGCCAGGCGGGGAGGGGGAGTGAAGCTAGAAACCGATGTGCCGAGCTTTGCCGGTTCTGCCAGCTTCTGGAACAGCCATATAGACAGTCGAAGATGACGTCGCCACAGTCTCTGCTAAGCTCAGAAAAGGTCAAAACCGGTGTCGAATCTTTCTGACTTGACAAGGATGACGGATGAATTTTCGTGGAATTTTTTGACGATGTCACTGGCTGGGGCAGGGTCTGGAACAAGGCTGGACCGCTCTGGCTCTGGCTACTCCCAGAGTGATGCTGCTGGAAGACGGGGGCACCACGGATAGTCCCGTTCTCTGTTGATAGCGAGACCAGAGCCGTTGTGATCGTTGTCGAGTCTTCTTCATTCCGGGACCGACGGGGACGTCGGAAGATGTCGAAGTTGATCGCGAAGGCCCGAACAATGGAGGGGTGTCAGTTCAGGCTCAGGGAAACTGACCTTGCGCACCTTCGGAGGAAAATCAATAACTTTTGACTCCAAGGTCCAAAAATGGCTCTATTTCTTGGAGATGACAGAGGACTTGAGGGGGAAGCCCTCAGCCAAGTGGGGCTCCAATATTCCAAGAGATCCGATCATGTGAGCCTCTGCAAGCCTCCTCTGGTTATCTGCCTGGGAGGAAGTGCGCAGGTCGCCAAGATTTGCTCCTTCGGACAGCTCTAAGATTAGATGATGGCGGGGCGGCTATCGTTGCGATGCTGACTGGATGACGATTCCTACAGTATATGTTATGTCTCCTGAAGCCTCACGATGACGCCGTTGCACTCTCTTCAATCTGCTACTACCTTGCTGCCTACGACCCTGGACAGGGTCTGAAGCTGAAAGGGTTAAGATTGAAGGGGTGGTGGGGTTAGCAGGGAGAAGGGGGTGGCTGATGGCTGATGGCTGTGGGATGGGGAGGGGAGTGGCTGGAGGGCTGAGGGGGAGCTGAGAGATCAATGGTGGGGGTGAAGTTGGCTGGGGTTGGTTGGTGAGGGTATGGGGATGGAGAAGGGGCACTAGGTAAGCATTGGGAGAGGAGGGGGGGAGGGCGAACAAAGTAGGGATAAGGGGAAGAGGTTGGGCAACCAGAGGTTGTTAGGGGGTGGGGAGATGGGAGGGCACAGCCAAAGGGGAGGGAGATTCAAATTTTGGGCCTAGGGTGGCTCTCCTTCAACCTTGGGGAGATGGAAGGTTGCTTGGGGAAGGGGAGTGGGTGGTTGGTGGTTGGTGGGCGGAGTGGGGAGTGGTGGAGGCTACCTTGGGGTTGGGATGGAGTAAAGAGGGGTTGTAGGTAGTTGGGGAGGGTCTTGAATGAGGGGAGGGGAGTTAGGAAGTAGGTGGGAGAGGGAAGAGGGAGAGAGGGGCCCAGCCCCCTTGTTCAGAGAGAGAGAGAGAAATTGAGAGAGGTGTAGACAGGGGAAGAATTGCAAGGGAAAATTTCTATTTCAATATTCATCCAAAGGTTACAAATGAGAGAGAGGGGAGGCCTATTTATAGGCATCCACTCTTTACATGACCAAAATACCCTTGACAATTAGACAAAAGACCAAGCATATCCTAGACTAAATCCTATGGGCCCATAACTAAGGTACTAAGGCCCAATTAAGCAGAATAAGGGAAATGAACTAAAACAACATGACTCAATAAAGGAAAGTACATAAGATATGACTCAAAGAAAAAAAAAATAACATGTGAACACATAGCCGGACTTCCTCAAAGTGATGTAGGCGATCCGAGCCAAAGAGAGCGCTATGAGATGCCCTCATCACCGACAGTGGCGATCGTTTCCTTTGGCAGCGGGGTTTCTTCTCCGACGGCGAGACCCCTCCTTCTTTTCCTCGTCGAGCGCAGTGAAGGCGGTGGGCATCGCCTCTCTTCTTCTTCTCTCTAGGTGGAGACGATAGACATCCCTTTCCTTTTCATCTTCGCGGACGTCGAGGGTTGTGAGAACCTCGTCTTCTTCATCACCGGTGGCATCGTGATAGTGAGGCTGTGAGACGGTGGAGGCTTGCTTGCTCGGCCATTGAGGGGTTCGTCCCCTTCTCATTTCATGGCTCTAGGGAGGTTCCTAGCAGGCTAGCCCTCGGAACCAATATTCCCCGTTGTCCATTCGACCTAGGTGCATCACCTATGGTCTTGTTCTTAGGGATCTCTCACCATAGTGTGTAGATGAGTTCCCATTTGCATTTGGCACACTCCTGGTTAAGGGGAAACTCTGCCAAAATTTCTTCAAAAATTTCTTCTATCTTTTGATTTCATTATCTTTATCGCAGGTGTAGTAATGGCTTCGGCAGCTCCCTCAGCATCTGATCAACAGACCGAAACTTCCTCTAGAGTGCGTCCTGCCGTAACTTGGCATAATGTTAATGAACTTGACAAAGGGCGAGATCACCTTGCAGTAGTGGATGATTGATCTGATTTGATAGGATCGGTGCGATGGATTCAGAGGGGGGGTGAATGAATCCCACCCTTAAAAAACTTTTTGCTCAATAAAAGACTTAACACTATCAAGGCAAATAGACAATCTGAAGACCAAGTTAAGTTCTCTTTTAAACCACTAAGTAAATATATAAGGCGCACCTAAACAAGCAACTAGCGGAAGCAGAACAGATAGAAACGAGAATGCTAAGGCAACCTGTGAAGGAGGTAGAAAACAAGGAGCAAAACACAACCACATTGCACAGAGAATTTTTAGGTGGTTCGGTCACCAAGACCTACGTCCACCCCTAACTCTCAACCGGAGTGAGGCTTCCACTAGCAACGCTAGAACAGCAGACTCAGTCTGTAAACACTTGTTGCCAAACAGCTTGACTAGGGGAACAACCTTCCCTCTTCCTCCCAACCGGAGGGACACCCTAAGTGACTCCCAGCCACTTGGAACCAGAGACTAGGTCTCTCTTCCTCCAGACCAGGAGGGAACGCACCAGTGACACCCAGTCACTAGAAACCAAAGACACAAGTCTCTCTTTCTCCAAACCGGAGGGACACCTGGACTTGCAACCCACAAGACCAGAACCGGAGATGAATCTCCCTTCCTCCAAACCGGAGGGGAACCCACAAGTGACAACCTGTCACTTGCAGATCGGAGACAAGTCTCCCTTCTCTTGAGACCACAAGAGGAACACCGGTCTCTAACCAGAGAATCGGAAGAACGATGATCACAGTTAAAAAAAAACAATAAATGAAAAGTACAGCAATCAAAAAGTTGGAAAATGAAATCATAATGTGGCTCTCGCAGGAGCTGACTTGAGTGGATCTGATCCAACTTCCAGTAGGAACGATCTTCAGGTAAGCTCCTCTTCCTCTTCTCTTCTCTCTCACTATCTTTCTTTTTCTCTTAATCCTCACGAGCTCTATCTCTCTCCCTTTTTCTTCTGATGCTTCTCTCACTCTGCCACTCTTCTTTTTCTTCTTCTTCTGCTCACTGCCTCTCTGCTGCTCTTACTTTCTTCTATCACTCTCTCGATCAGCCCTCTTATCTCTATCTGCTGCGGATGAAGAAACTTCACATATATATATCAGCAGCAACTAGGGCGTGTGCCCCCTTTATCCAGAGGACACCTCGGATCACGTGCCAGGTGCCAACCTCGGATCACGTGCCCAATCATCAACTTGAATCATCTGCAGGCAGAGACAAAAGAAATGTAACTAGTTAGTTCAGGCTTTTAAGCAAAGGGTGATGTACAGACTTTAGATGCAGCATAAAGGCAAGTATGTACACTGTGAGAATGTATAGACTCGAAGCCCTTCAAGCGACCTCAATGTACAGACTTGCGTGGGTAAGATGCATGAACAAGCCATAGCCAGTGCATAGACTTAACCGATGCATGAATAATGCGCTGATGTATAGCGTGCTGTGCAAGCTGTAGGACGTAATGTATAGACATTGCAGTGCTGCCGTCTACAGACTCTGTGAATGCAAAGCTAAAGCAATGAATAGACTTCATGTGTAGAAGACTAAGGCATTGTACAGACTTCACATGAAGCGCTGGACGATGTACAGACTTGTGTTCGTTCAACACACAGGCCGTACAGACTTTGAGGCAAACGCTGTATAGACTCTGATGAGAATGCACGGAACAACCGAATGTATAGACATGAAACTAGGAGTGTATAGACTTGATGTTTACATGCCTGAGAGACCAATGTACAGACTTGCTAAGCTTTCGCTAAGTCTGTATAGACTTGACCATGCAGACGACGACACCAGAGAACAGACTTGAATGCTTTTGCTAAGTCTGTATAGGCTTGACTATGCATTGAGGAGTGTATGGACTTGCTAAGTGTGTGGCGTGCAACTAAGCAATGTTCAGACTTGTGAGTTTTATGTGCAGACAGAACAATGTACAAATGCAGTGTATAGACTTGCTTTGAAGAACAATGTGTAGACTTGCAAGTGTGAGACGCTGAATGAGACGTTCGGATGTACAGACTTGGGCTGTACAGACTTGCAGTGTGCAATGCATGCTATGCTATGTATAGACTTTAGGTAATGCATGCAATGCAACACAATGTATAGACTTAGTTGCTGAATAGACTAGCAAATGCATGAAGAAGCAAGGCAATGCAGACAATGGCTGTATAGACTTGATAAAGCTTCAAAGCACAAGACACTTGGCCAATGTACAGACTTGGAATTGCTTGAAGGCCAATGTATAGACTTGGAAAGCCTGAACCAATGTATAGACTTGAAACAAGTGAACACGGCGATGTGTAGACTTGGCCAATGTACAGACTTGAAGCGAAGACCAATGTATAGACTTCAATGCAAATGCCAAGACCATGTACAGACTTGAAAGCTTCGAAGCACACGATGTATAGACTTCACTTCGTGCATGCTACAGGAATGTATAGACTTTGGAAAGCTTGAAGGATAGACACGCTGCACTGTATAGACTTGACGATGCAAGCGATGTATAGACTTGGCCCTTGAAGGATGTACAGACTTTGAAGACTCGAAGCCCCACGATGTATAGACTTTAAGGCAAGTGGACACGGGGATAATGTAAAGACTTGAACAGCTTCAAGGCACAATGTGCAGACTTTACCAATGCATAGACTTGGAGTTCAGAACGTAGGTAAAGACTGGGAATGTATAGACTTGACGAATGGCTTGAAACACAGACACACTGTCAATGTATAGACTTGGATGCCCAAAGGCAATGTATAGACTTGGATGCCCAAAGGCAATGTATAGACTTGCACAGTGCTGCCAATGTGCAGACTTTGGATGAGACACTGCATGAGACGGTGGATGATGTATAGACTTCTTGGAAGTGAACTTGTGTGCGAGACAATGTTAACTCTGTACAAACTTAAGCAATGTGCAGATAGGACATCAAATGTAGTGAGGATGTAGTAGTGTATATACTTGGGTGTGTGTGTGCATGCCAGAAGCAATGTATGGACTTAACTGATCGTGTGAGCATGCAGCAACCAATGTATAGACAAGCGAATCTTGAGGGGGTCGACCCATCTAAGAGGGGGTGTCGACCCACTTCTGTCCAAATGTCAGACAGATATAATGGAATGCCATTCACAAGCACACATTCACAACACTTATGTCCAGATGTCAGTGAGATATAATGGAATGCCATTCACAAGCACACATTCACAAACACACGAACACATATGAACGCACTTAAATGAATCAACAAGGTCTTTCATATACACATGCATATGGTGACTTATAGTATTTACTATCATCAAAACCAATCATCAAGACCACAGGGGCACAACAATCTCCCCCTTTTTGATGATGGCAACACTATGACTCACACAGACTCAAGTCAAAAAATATTCTCCCCCTTTGACTTCAGCAAAAAGACATTAGGTAGAGGGAGGAAAATTAAGCAGGTATGAAATAATTGATAAAACATTTCTCCCTTTAACTACATGAAAGCTCATTCTTCCCTAAAGAGTAATATGACTCATACCAATGTCTCCCCCTTTGTATTTGAATGCAGAGATGCAGTTGCAACAAGAAATGCAAGAACTCCCCCCTAAATGTATGAATGCGGGACAATTCTCCCCCTTTAGGAATTTCTATGCAGCATGATTCATATGACATGGAAGCTCCCCCTCAATAACTGGAACCTTATGAAATGAATGAGAAGGAGACCACAAGGGCAATCAAAGATTAGTTCAGGTCATGATGAATCAAGGACAGTGAGGAAAAGAATTTCAACTAAGCTCCAAACACAACGAATTCAACAAGATTTTCAAGGAGATATCAATATCATAAATCCAAAACATAATTTTTCAAAGTCTTCCATTATAAGGGCTTATGAATGAATTTTATTGATCAGCATGGTTTAAACATGATGTATTGATATCTAAAACCATGGTTTAATAAAAATGAACCAAGCCCACATACACATATCTTGATTAACCTCCCTTTCTCTTACACAATCAAATTTATTGACTTCTTTCGGAATTACATGCACTAGTATTAAGATCAAGCAATAATGAAGTCATATGATTTTGTCTAGGGTTGTAGCAATTTGATTTTTGCATCAATATTCAAATATTACAATTTGTTCAATAAATTTTCATGCTACAAATTTTACGAGCACTCTAGTTCATTATACACCTTATAACTAGAGGATATACGTTGATCAAACGCCAATATCCCTAAGCACTTAGTGTAACTAACAGTCATGCTTTATATGAACAGAGATAATATTTACACATCATGACACACTACAAATCATTTCTTGATGAGTGAGTTATATTTCTTAGTGTGCATGCCATTGCTCTGCCTGATTAACACTCATTCTTAAGCAGAGTTAACTATGGCACCTCATGACATAGTCCTTTGGACATGTGTTTCTCCGTGACCAAAGTCATTGTTCTGACAGAATTTACCCTTTAGACATTGTGGACATAAAAACTTGCACACCCAGATATCCTGTTCGGCCCAGCATCAACAACGAAACCGAGTGAAGAAGCCCCGGGGAGACTGGTCATTCGGATTCCCAGAGCATGCGCACACTGCCGTGAGGCTGCCTCCAGAGTCACGACAGTGAAGAGAAATCAACTACCAAGGGCCTCACAAACCATGGGCCTCGAAGAAAATCAAATGGGCCACAACTCGTGCTCACAATGGGCTCAAAACGGGCTCAGAAATGCACCCTGGTGGCCTTCAGCGGCACGCCCGTTTGGGGCTCCAGCGGCACGCCCATTTGGGGCCTCAACGGCACACCCTGGTGGGTTCCAACGGCACAACCCATTTGGCCTTCAGCGGCACACCCTGGTGGCCTCCAGCGGCACAGCCCATTTGGCCTTCAGCGGCACACCCTGGTGGCCTCCAGCGGCACGCCCATTTAGGGCCTCAGCGGCACGCCTATTTGGGGCTTCAGCGGCACGCCCCTTTGGGGCCTCAGCGGCACGCCCTTTTGGCCCTCCTGGGGCACACTTCTTGAGCCCGCCAGCGGCACATCGTGAAGACGTTTTCAACGGCTGAACGACGTGACGCCCATGCCCTACGTATCCTTGGCGCGCAGTGAGCTGTCCGAGGTGTCAACCAGAGGTTGGGCCACGCAGGCTACTCCCCCGACATCCAGGACGGGGGAAGTCAAACCCCATCATGACCAGTTGCTTCCCGCCTCCGACTACCGTGCTCGAGGACTCCCGCTGCTGGGAGTATAAAGCCACTCCCATTCCGGCAGAGAAGGAGAGAGGAGAGACGGAGGAGAGACCCAGAGGTAGAGACGAATAGAGGGGGTTGCATATGAAAAGAAGAAGAAGAGAGAAGAAAAGGGAGAGGGCTCCGGCGTGGAGTCCTCCGACAGCCACCAGGCAACGAGAAGAGAGAAAGAGAGAGAGAGGGCTTGATGTAGTAGGGGAAGGTGGGGGAAAGAGCAGTGGACGATCGTCCCTGCTTCGATCCCCAACACCTCCTCCTCTTTTGTTTCTCTATTTTCCCCCTCTCTATTCCTTTGTTCTTAGGTTTTCTTTCTTGCCTATAGCCTTAGCTCGGGCATGTTTTGTGATGTATATGGGTGGCTACGGCCCTTTATTTCCCGTGAATGAAGATCTCCCCCCCCCCTCAGTGGGTTTTCTCTTTGTCACATTGTTTTGGGCCACAGTGCGTTTGGTCATTTTTCCCTTCGCTTTCCGGTGTATGCGTTCATCCCTCACGTCGACAGTTTCCTCTGGATGTGACACCATCTTGAATGGTTTGAGGTCATGAACCTTCTCCTGTGAAGCCCAGTACCAGTACCTTCACCTGTGCCTGCCCCTTTGAACCTTTTTCCCTTTTGCCTGAAGTCCCTGTGGGTTTGATCGGTCTAACACCCCTCCCCGCTAGCAGACCAACCCTCTTTTGGAGCCCTGTCCGGTGCACCTGCACTTTCCCCCAGCGGCACACCCTTCCGGCACCTTGGCCGGCACACCCATAGTAGCCCCCCAGCGGTACACCTCCCCTTGGTGCCCCAGCGGCACACCTGGCCTCTCCCTAGCCCGGTACACCCCTCAAGCACCCTGTGGTTGTCCTTGGCCGGTACGCCTTGACTAACCCCCAGCCCACCTTGTCCAGTCTTAGAGGTCTTCGGCTCGTTGTTTTCCCCGTGTTTTCTGAGGTTTTATCAAGGTGTTGCCACCCTCGGGCGCCCACCTCCAGTTGTCGGGTTCCGCCACTCCATGTGGGCGCGTTCCCTTATCTCCCTTATGCTCGGGTCAAGGGGAGATGCTTCCGAATTTTTGTTAGAAAATAACAACACATAAAAAAAAGGGCAAAAGGATGCAACAAACGAATGGGATAAGAAATACATATCAAAAGATAACAAAACCATCAAACGAATAGAACAACAGATTGCAAGAAGGAGGAAAGATTCGTATAAAACTACACAAAACTCAAAGAAAAGAAGAAAAGAAAAGCCTTAAAAACAAGTAACAGAGGAGTGGACCTTCATCGACACGTCCGTTCCAGCCTTCGCCGGTAGACCCTATCAGCCCTCCAGCGGCACACCCTATCAGCCCTACAGCGGCACACCCTATCAGCCCTTCAACGGCACACGTTCTTGGCTCCTCACCGGCACACTCCTTCACCGTCTCATTCTTCCCCTCGCCGATACACCCTATCAGCCCTCCAGCGGCACACCCTATCAGCCCTCCAGCGGCACACCCTATCAACCCTTCAACGACACACCTTCTCGGCCCTTCAGCGGCACACTCTTCTCACCCTCCGAAGTGGAACACAATGTATAGACTTTAGATTGATGCATGAACATATCAACAAGCAATGTATAGACTTTGAACTGTAATGTACAGACTTTAAGGAACAATGTATAGACTTTGAGCTGGCCAATGTACAGACTTTGGGCTGGCCAATGTATAGACTTTGAACTGCAGCCAAGGGACAATGTATAGACTTTGAGCTGAACAATGTATAGACTTTGAGCTGGCCAATGTATAGACTTTGGGCTGGCCAATGTACAGACTTTGAACTGCAGCCAAGGGACAATGTATAGACTTTGAGTTGAACAATGTATAGACTTTAAGCTGGACATCGTACAGACTTTGGGCTGGCCAATGTACATACTTTGAACTGCAGCCAAGGGACTGCAGCCAAGGGACAATGTATAGACTTTGAGCTGGACAATGTACATACTTTGAGCCAGCCAATGTATAGACTTTAATGGACAATGTACATACTTTGAGCCGGCCAATGTATAGACTTTAATGGACAATGTATAGACTTTGAGCTGGCCAATGTATAGACTCCAATAGACAATGTACAGACTTTGAGCTGGCCAATGTATAGACTTTAATGGATAACGTACAGACTTTGAGCTGAAGGATGTATGGACTTTGTGTGCAGCAAACAGCCGATGTATAGACTTCGTGTCACAGTGACCCGTCAATGTATACACTTTGGGCTGAGGGACGTACAGACTCCGGGTGTGCTAACAGCCAGTGTATGGATTCTGAGTTGTTGCCAATGGATAATGTGCAGACTCGAATAGGCGATGTACAGACTTTGAGTTTCCCCCAGCCCACCCTCGTCTACTTTCGCCGGCACACTCTCCTTGGTGCCTTCCCCGGCGCATCCTCTTCTCCCTTCACCGGTACACCTTGGGACGCCCTCATCGGCACGCCCCCCCCCCATACCCCTTGCCGGTACACTCTCCAACGGCTCTCTCTCTCCGGGAAACATATACATATAACATATAATGATGATGATGTTGGTAATAATAATAATGATAATAAGTAAATTAATAAAAATTATGATAAATAAAGAAATCCGAATATATATAGGAAACAAACCAAAAATGTGCAATAGTGATAAGAATAGTAAAAAAGGGAGAGAGTAATAATAATAATAATAAACAAAAAAGGAAATCATTCGGAACAAATGCATAAAGAAGTAATAAACAGCAAAAGGAAAGAGAGGAACATATAATTAAAACCCCAGATAAAAAAAATGCTAGGGTCCACATTGCAGCCCCGTCTCTCCCCGTGACCCGACACAAACGGAACTATAATGCCGCCCTCTCAGGCCGGGCCCGAGTCTTGGGAATCATCCTGACATGGCCAGGCCCCGACTTGGTCTTGGGCCGACATTCCAATCAGACCGGATTCGTTTCTCGTCCCGGATCCCTCCCGAGCCATTATTAAAATTACCGTGCATTCGGCAGACATTTGAACGGATTCACCCTGGTTTCCGTCGCGTTTCCATCACGGACCCGTGTCCGAATATGAGAAGGGTCCACGAGTGACCGACATGGTTAATGGCTCGTATCCTGATGCGGACTTTAGTGTGATTTATTCCTGCCCCTTTCTCGCGTAGTTAGTGTTATTTCTTTCGGCCGTAGGGCCCCTAATTTCGGCAATTAATCAAGGATGTTCCCTCGTATGGGGGATGTAAATGACGTCGTGACCTTTATGGCATGACGGGATCTGGTCCCGACATGAACCACACAGTCATCTGACGAAGTCAGGACGAGCGCACCATGGGCTCTTCGGAGCCCGAACAAATCATCACTTCGGTGACTGGCACACCCACGCACTCAACAAACCAACAAACAAACCACCTTAATCGTTCGAAAAAAAAAAGTGCGTCCACAAGTCTGCCACGCCCGGTGGGACCAATGCACCCTTCATCTCTTTGCCGGAATTAGGGGCCCTGCGGCCCCCTTCTTGTAACACTAATTGCGCTACTTTCTCAAATGCAGAGAGAATCACATCATGGTGCCGATGATGGCTGTCACTTGCGGCCCTCAGGTCGTTGAGAACCATGTTCGAGGCGACTACCTGGCGGTCCCCCTAAACTTCGGGAGTTTCCCTCCCACCGTGGGCTTCCCCAACTTCTTGGGGGTGGCCTTCGTCAACATCCTCGATGTGAAAGCACCCGACGAGCCCCAGGCCAGCGCCCCCGCTCCGGGGGCCACTGAAGCTGTTACCGGCCAAGCTGTGGCCAAGAACAACAACGGCGTCCCAGCAACGACGCTGACCTGCAATGTGCACCACGTGCACCAAACCGCCGGCCCGTCCCACCGAGGATCGGCATCTCACCGGAGAAGGCTCCGGAGGAACAATACCGGTGCCGTCTCGGGGCGCCGCATGTCTAACTCCGGGAAATCTATGGCCGTCGGGACCCTCCGAGTCCGCCTGGACGGGCAAAGGTCCCAGGTGACACCGGACCACGTCATCCCGACTATCCCAGTCCGAAGCTCTTTCCAGGGGCTGGAGAAGCTGAAAGAGAAGGCGACACTCCCAGTCCCGGCCACAGCACCGAAGAATGCTCCGGCTCACAGGCCGGCCAAACTGAAACAAGTTTGGGTCCCCAAGGAGGCCCAGCCCACTGCACCCGCCCAGGCGGGACCTAGCACTTTCCGCCTGAGGAGGGTCCGAGGAGGTGAAAGGGTCGAACTGACGACCCCAACCCGCCAACCAGCACCCGTCATGCCGGTGTTGTCTGAGAATGCCCACCGCCGTCGCCGTGGGCGCCGACACAATGCTGCCCACCCGGCACTCAGGGCCTGCTCTCCTCCTGCCGCTGTCATCGACACGCAACCACAGGCTGCTCTCCCCGACCAGGAGTGGGAAGGGATCGAGCAAGCCATGAGAAACTACCTCCGGGGCCCAGGTAGCACTCCCTTGGGTCGCCAAAGACTACTGGGGGCAGTGGCCTCCACTTTCCAGGAAGAAGGAGCCCGACCCGCACCCAGTGCAGGGTCGAGGAATCACTCGGAGGAGCCGCGCCAGTCCCCTGTCCGGGAGGAAGCGCCACCCCGACGATCGGTCTTCGACAGGTTGGTGTTCCCGGGGAGATCATCCAGGGGGGCGACGAAGAGAAACAGGAACTGGAGAACCTTCACCTGCAATATGGCAGGAGTTCGCGGTCAGTATGGGGCCTTACCTACTGACCCTGAAGAAATAGCCAGACTCGCCGCCAGGCCGGGGCCTCTCACTAGAAGGGGAAGAGCGGCAGGCAACGTGGCACAGACAGGCGCCGAAGGGACCTTCCCTGAAGAACCCCTTGCGGCCCTCACGGCAAATGTGGTCACCACCGGTGACACGAGCGGCGGACCCTCTACATCATCCGAGGACGCCCCGGCGGAAGAAACAGGGGGCATGCCCAGTCTTCCCACAGCTGACCCGACAATGCTGCTCATGATACAACGGTTCCAGCAAGAAATTGAGTCACTAAAAAAGTAACTGAATGAGCGGAACACACAGCCCCCGATGTCTTGGCAGACCGAGGTTCTACCCGAAGCACCCAAGGACCGGGGGCAATCTTCAGAAGTAGCTCTTCCAGCAACCCTCAACCCTCTCGGGGGTGCACCCCCGTAGCAGGCACATTACACGGCACCGGCCCTGCCACAGGCTTTACTTTCCCAAGGGTCCCCCATGGCCCCCCAGGCGACCGTGTTGGCCACCCCGAGTGCGCAGCCCGCTCATTTCTATCCAAGCCCGGTCGACCCAGTAGCAGTCAGCCGATTGATGCTTGAACAAATGATAGACATGAAATTGGCAGAGAGAGGCGACGGGGATCAGACGCCATTCGACGTCTACCAGGTGCCCTACCCGGCTCACTATGCCGCAAAGAAGCAGCCGGTTGGTGTCACCAAGCCACTGAAGTTCGAAAAGTTCAATGGGCAAGGGTCTCCCAGGGAGCACATTGTTAATTATGTTAACGTCATGGGGGATCTGGCTACTGATGAGGCCTACCTCCTGAAGTTTTTCGGCTCGACACTCACCGGGCTTGCCTTCGAGTGGTACTCCAGCTTGCCACCCGAGTCTGTTGCTGACTGGACCTACATGCAGAAGAAGTTCAAAGAAAGATTCTATGTTACAGAACGGGAAGTCACTGTGGCAGAACTTTACGCCAACAGAAGAATGATGAGTCGGCCCTCGACTACATCAAAAGATGGAGGAACCTCAGCATGAGGGGCAGGCGTCCCCCGCACCAGGAGGATGCGGTGCAGATCTGCAGGCAGAATCTGAAGAAAGAAATCCTGGAAAGGATGATTGGCACCGAAGTCAAGACATTCGACCGCCTGAACAATGTGGTAGAAGAGATCGATGCATTTCTCGCCCGATATTCTTCCACCCCGACCGCATCAAGCCAGAGAGCTAGACATGACGAGAAGAAACCAGCTCCTTTTGAGGTGCACACATTAGATTTCCAGGCCTTTGAGAAACAGAAGGAGAAAGCCAAGGGGGCTGCCAGCCTTCCCCCGCCCAGAACCACGGAACGGCGGGAGGGCCCCTCACTGAGGGAGAAGATGAGAAACAAGCTATATTCCTTCTCCCGAGATAAGTCCAAGCTCCTGTTTGAGTGGGAAACCAGTTACAATAAAATCACACTGCCAGAGCCGAAGAGGCCCGGCGACCTGAAAAAGAACGACGACCCGCGTTTCAGCCTGTACCACCGGATGCTCGGGCATACCATTGAGGACTGCTATGTCTTCAAGGATGTTATTGAATCTTTAATCAAGAACGGGGAGCTGTACATGGGAGAGCATAAGGTAGACCCCCCGCAACCGCATGAGTTGCCCAGCATAACCTCCACCGTCAATATGGTCTCGTTATACCAAGGAGCTGCCTGAGGAGTGGGCAGAGGCCTGCGCCCGCGCCACTTATGAGACTTTTATCATGGCTCCGGCTCAAGACCAAGGGGGTTGGCAGACTGCGCCCAGGAAGAATAGAAGAGCGCGTGTCCCTCGGCCCACCCTAGGAGTTCATCTGAGGGATGTGACACCCCTGCCTGCACCACCCCCGGCGAGCCCGGTTTGCCACGACACGGCCCCTCGGCTGGTCATGAGGCGGCCCACTCACAACAAAAAGAGCTACGTCCCGACGTGGATGCATAAGAAGACCAGCCCGGCGGTCGAAAGGCTCCAGGCTATTATTAATGGGCTCGAAGATTATGAACAGCCCGAAATCCAGCACGTGGAGCTGAAAGAGTATGTCCCCTGGGAGGAGTTCGAATCACTCGAACTTGCTCCAGGAACAGAAGCTGAAGCAGAGAAAGAGCCTCCCCTATGGGGTGAGCTTCCCCAAGAGCAGCCGCTGGCTGCAGCAGGAAAGAAGAAGAAGAAGAGGAGACCCAGGAGCAAGAAGAAAAAGGAGGTCATCATCGCCTACAACACCCTCTCCGCGCTATTCGACACTGCCCTCTCCCTGGTAGAAAAAGAAGAAGAGCCACCCCATGAGCCGACGGAGGTGAACCAAGCTGAAGTGTCCACTTCCCAACACGTCACAAGGTCGGGAAGGAAGTGGGGGCGCCCTCCTCAGGATAACCTCAACATCATGCTCAGGGGAGAACAACCATACCAGGTCCCCGACCCCGAGGTCCGAGGCACTGAGATCCCTACTCCGTCGGGTCTCTATCCCGGAGGGGCCGGGAGCCGAGGCACCCCTTCATTCGCCGAATTCTTGATAGCCCGAGCAGGGGGGCAGGCGCGCTCCCAGGGGTCTCCTTCGACCGGAGAAGCAAACAGTTCCCAAGCTCTACCGGCGGCAACTCCTCCTCAGCCAGAAGAAGAATTCAACGGCATCCCAAACCTCGCCGAATTCATGCAAGAAACGGAGGAAGCCCAGCAGGCCCCGCGGGATCAACAGGCTGCAACAGAGCCCACAAAGCAGGCATCCCCTGATCTGACACCCCAGCCTCAAGGTGGGGGCAGGCGCGGCAAGGTCGAAGAGATGAAATTTCTCAAGGTGCGGGCTGCCGACCGAATAGTCAGACACCTCAAGAAGATCCTGACCCAATTTACTATATGGGAGATGCTGTCTTTGGACGAAGAAACACGGCAAGCCATCATTGCCACACTCCAAACGCCAGCACACCTTGAAGCTTGCCTGGCAGAAATCTCACCTGAAGTGGCTGTGGCTTTCACAGAAGATGACATGCTCCTGCCCACCTGCAGTCATAACAGACCCCTCTACATGAAAGGGCAGTTGAACGGCCAGCCTATCAACAGGGTCCTGATCGACCCAGGGGCAGCAGTGAATATACTCCCTTACCGGGTGTACCAAAAGCACTACTTTGATGTACACCTGGTTGAGGTCAAAAATGTCAAGATTGCTGATTTTAATCAGAAATGCGAGGTGCCCATGGGGGTTGCAGAATTCAACTTGACTTTTGATGATTTCACCACCAAGGTCCAGTTCCACGTCATCAACTCCAACACTTCCTACAAGGCGTTGCTTGGACGGCCCTGGTTACACCAGAATAGAGTGGTGCCTTCCACCCTGCACCAATGCATTAAATACCCTTCCGAGGGGAAGGAAGTCAGAATCTTCGCCGACCTCCACCCGTTCGAAGTGTTCGAGTGTCATTTGTCAGACGCCAATCTGTACTTAGAAAAGGGGAAGCAAGCTCCCCAAGCTGCCTAAGGCAAGGGAAAGAAGAAGGTCGAGGAGGGCGGTTGGTTTCCTCCGCCGCCCCCAGGTTATGTGGCTCCCCCACATGTACCATTCATTGCACAAGAAGGGGGGACATTCAAGGCAGCTCCTCTCACCATCTATTCTACACCGGGGACGCCTTGCCTAGAAGACCTGCTGGAGGATGTCAGAGTCCCGCCAGGGATCGTCAAGCCTATTACAGGAATTGAATGTCAAGCAGCTGAGCAGCTAAGAACTTTTGAAGTGCCTAACCCGGAGGGGCCACCCACTATCTTTTATGTTACCGGGGAAAAGTCGGTCAGGGAAGATGACGATTGCCGGTTCCCTGACGAGTTGCATGACCCGCACGTCCCCATTGCGGGACTTCCCCACATGACTGACCGGGCAGCCAGGGTGGTCAAAAAGCAAAAGATTCCCCCCTATCAACCCTCCAGCCGGAAGGAAATGTTTGCAAGAATGTGGAACCCGCCAAACCTGGATCGGCGGTTGCTGCAAATCACCAAGCACCCCGGTCTGGGCTTTTCACTAGAAGATTATTACGAAACTGATGTGATATCGGTTTCGGCCTTGTCCGGCGACGACCCCGCGGAAGCTGCAGATTTGCGGGAAGCCCACCAAGATGTATATTTCAGGCCCCCGACTGAGGAGGCGCAAGATGAAGAAGTGTTCCTTTGGAACCCTCTCCGCCGCCGCTGCATGGGGAAGACCTCCTCTTTCTCCGAGGGACTAACCTCGAAGGGGCACACCACTGAGATGCCCTCACTCCGGCCTGCTGGCGAAGTAAGAAGCAGTAGCATGGGCCATGCTCCAGATTCTCCTCGATACGACCCCGTCATGTACGCCTTGTAGCATAGGCAGCAACGGGAGATCGGGATGTTAAAAGCACGGTTGGCTGAGTTGACCTCGCTAGTGATCGACCTGATCCAAGGTACTCTCCACCTGTGGGGTGGCCATATGCTCGGCCCCGAGACGCCAGCCCTGACGCCTCCGTCCGGTCAAGAAGGGAAACAAGAGATACGGCAAGCCCATTAACCGGGCGGCCAGCCAGGCGAGGCCTGACACTCCAAGAGAAGCTACAGAAGCACTATTCCTTCCCAAGGGAGAAGACTCGGGGTATCTTTGACTGGGCCTGCCATTACGGCAAGGTCTCCCTCCCAGGGTCCAAGAGGCCGCAGGACACCCGAAGAAGTGGGGACCCACTGTTTTGTCCCTACCACCAGATACTGGGCCACGCCATCGAAGACTGCTATGTCTTTAAAGACATTGCTCAAGACCTCATTGACAGGGACGAGCTCAAAATGGGAGACTATGTGGTAGCCCCGCTACGCCCCCACGTGGCGGACAGCCCCAGAAGAGGAGCATATATAGTATCCATCCAGTACCAGGCACCTGAAGATGCGGCTGCCCTGGCCCCCGCCGGAGTTGTCTATGATGAGTACACAGAAGACCCCGAGGTGTCCCTGTGCCTTTCTGCACCAGCGGACCCGGCGACTATAGTCCAGGAGGAGTGCACGGTGAATGCAGCCTCGACGCCCAGTCACGAGGAACAAGAAGAGGGGGATGGCGTCCTCGAGCCCAAGGATAATGAAGATCAAGACTTCGTCGATTTATCGCCAGCCCAGCCGGAGATTGAAAATGGCGGCCAGGCCACCGTCGACGAATTGATTGAGATCAACCTCGGCACAGAAGGTGACCCAGGCCGACCTTTCTGAGTGCTCTTATGCCCCCACAGGAGAGAGAATAATACACAAAGCTGCTGCAAGAATTCCAAGATTGCTTTGCCTGGAACTACAAAGAAATGCCCGGGCTCAACCCCAAAGTGACTCAGCACATTTTGGCCATTAATCCCAAGGTGGAACCAGTGAAGCAGTCTCCCCGGCGTATGAGGCCGGAATTGATCAGCCAGATCTGCAAGGAGGTCAACAAGCTCATAGACGTCGGCTTCGTGGCGGAAAACCAGTACACTACTTGGTTGGCAAACATCGTACCGGTGAAGAAGAAGAATGGATAGATCATGATTTACATGGATTTCCGCGACCTGAACAAAGCCTGCCCAAAAGATGACTTCCCGGTGCCTATCACCGAAGTGATGATTGATGCAACCACTGGCCACGAGGCCCTGTCTTTTATGGACGGATCATCCGGCTATAACCAAATTTGGATAGCTGACCACGACCGGATTCACACAGCTTTCAGATCGCCCAAGGGGATATTCCACTACAAGAGGATGCCCTTCGGCCTCAAGAATGCCGGTGCTACATTTCAGCGGGCGATGACCAAGATCTTCGACGAGCTGCTGTATAGCAAGGTCGAATGCTACATTGATGATCTATTCATCAAGATGAAGAAAAGAGATGAGCACCTGAATGACCTCAGGGTCATCTTCCAGAGGCTCCAGCAGTACGGGCTAAAAATGAACCCCATGAAGTGCGCCTTCGACGTGTCCAGCGGGAAGTTCCTCCGCTTTATTGTCCGGCACAGAGGGATCGAGATTGACCCCTTCAAGATAAAAGCCATCCAGGAGTTGCCCCCTCCAAAGAGTCTGGGAGAGCTGAGGTCCCTACAGGGCCGTTTAGCTTACATCCTTAGATTCATTTCCAACCTGTCAGGGCGTTGCCAACCTTTTCATAGACTGATGATGAAGAATGCACCCTTCAGCTGGGGTCACGAATGCCAGCACGCGTTCGACCAGCTAAAGGAGTACCTGAAGACCCCGCCAGTCCTGGGGGCACCTGTCAAAGGCAGACCACTTATTCTCTATATAGCGGCCACCGAATATTCACTGGGGGCAATGCTCGCCCAGAACAATGATAAGGAAAAGGAGCAGGCTCTCTACTATCTAAGCTAAAGATTGGTGGGGGCAGAGGCCAAGTATACCCCGATCGAGAAAGTCTGCCTTGCCTTGGTCTTCGCAGTCAAGAAGTTGAGGCACTACATACTGTCCCATGAAGTAAGTCTAATATCCAGAGCTGACCCCATCAAGCACATCCTCTCCCAGCCAGTCCCGAAGGGTCGCCTTGGCAAATGGACCGTGCAGCACATGGAGTTTGACATCACCTACGTGCCGCAGAGGGCCGTTAAGGGACAAGCCGTCGTGGATTTCTTCGCAGCACACCCTGTGCCCGAAGACTCCCCGTTGGCCACCGAGCTACCCGAAGATGAAACACTTGAGGTGGACCAAGTCCAACAAGCCATCTGGCAGTTGTATTTCGACGGGGCCTCGAGAACAGAAGTGACCTCGTCCGGATGCACCAAGGTACGGGCCGGAGCCGGCATTGTCCTCAAATCTCCAGACGGAGAAGTGATGCACACTTCCTGCTGCATTAGTAAGCCCTGCACAAATAATGAAGCAGAGTATGAAGCTCTGATCATCGGCCTCCAGGTGGCCCTCCAAATGGAGATCAAAATGCTCCAAGTATTCGGTGACTCGCTGCTGGTCGTCAAGCAGGTCCAGGGGCAGTTCGACGTCCGGAAACCTGAGTTGCTCTCTTATAACACTAAGGCAAAGGGGCTCATGGAGCGGTTCTACCTCCTCGAGATAGGCCATGTCGCCAGAGGGGAGAATGCACAAGCCGACGCCCTGGCAAAATTGGCAAGCTCACTGGCAGTGCCTCCAGATGGATCTCTCAATATCCAAGTAATAAATCAGCGCCAAATGCCCAGTATGATAGAAGAAGAACCAGAAGAAGAAGAGCTAGAAGTCACTATAGCAGAAGCCGTCGGCCTACCTGACTGGAGAGACCCCCTGATGCAGTGGTTCAAATACCAGCAACTGCCCAAGCAGAGAGAAGAGAAGATCAAGCTAATCAGAATTAAGGACTCTTATGAGCTCCGAAACGGAATATTATTCTGAGTGGTGGCCGACGCCAAGCAGAAATTACTTCTCCGATGCTTGTCCATTGAAGAAGCCTGGAGGGTCATGAAGGAGGTCCATGCCGGGATGGCTGGTGCACACCAGGCGGGACCAAAAATGAAGATTGAAATAAAGAAGCTCGGCTATTATTGGCCTGCAATGTTTGACGACTGCTGCAAATATGCCAAGTCGTGTCAGAAATGTCAGGAGCATGCCACAATACCCAGAAGGCCCCTCGTGCAATTGCACCCAACGGCGCCCAGTTGGCCGTTTGCCCAGTGGGGAACAGATGTCGTGGGTCCCTTACCTGCATCTTCCACAGGTTGCAAGTACATTTTGGCGGCAACCGACTACTTCTCCCATTAGGCAGAGGCTGTCATCTTACGGGAGGTCATCGGAGAGATCGTGGTCAGGTTTGTTCGCCGCAACATTATATTCCGGTTTGGCATGCCCGACCGGATTGTATCAGACAACGGCAGCCACTTCCGCAACCAAAAGGTCTACCGGCTGGTAGAAAAATACAAGATTGATTGGAGGACATCGACACCCTATAATCCACATGCTAATGGGCTGGCCGAAGCTTTTAATAAGACACTCTGCACCCTCCTGGCCAAGATTGTTAGCTCTAACAAAAGGGACTGGGAAGAGAGGATGTACGAGGCGCTATGGGCATACCGAACCATATACAAAACCCCAACAGGCTGCTCGCCCTTTTTTCTCGTATACGGCTCGGAGGCAATCGTCCCCGTTGAATTGGAGATACCTTCCCTCAGGGTCGCCATTCAGCATGGGCTCATCCTTGAAGGACAGACCAACGTCGAGTGAAGACTCGAAGAACTTTCCAGTCTGGAAGAGAAGCGGCTTCAGGCCCAACAGAACATTCAGATCTACTAGGCCCGGATTGCGCGTGCCTTCGACAAGCTTGTCAAGGAACACGAATTCAAGAAATGTGACCTTGTCATGGTCAAGAGAAGAGATCTCATGGCTGCCAACCCCAAGGGCAAATTGAATGAGAACTGGCTCGGACCCTACGTAGTCCAAAAAGTGTACGAGGGCGGAGCCTATGTAATTGTCAACCACCGCGGGAAAGTTCAATTCCCGCCTCTTAATGGAAGGCACTTGAGACTGTACCACGCTCCGGTACCCCCATTCAATCAATAATATTATTCTCCGCCCTATTTTGGGCGGATTTGCGTGATTGATGCCCGAACGACTTGATCCCTATACATGTTTTCAAAAAGAGAAGAGAATAAAAAAAAGAAAAAAAAGGGAAGAGGAAAGTAAAAAAAAGAGAGAGAAAAAAAAGAAGAAAAAAGGGGAGAAAAAAAAGAAAAAAAAAGAGAGAAAAGAAAAGAAGAAAGTGAAGAAAAAAAGAGAAGAAAAAAAAGAAGAAAAAAAGAGAGAAGAAAAGAGAAGAAGAGGAAAAGAAAAGAAAGAAGAAGAGAAAAGAGCAAGGGAAGAATAAGAGTAAAGAAGAAGGGGGAACGCCCCCCATTTCCAGTCATCACCCCGTATCAGCAAAGATACTAAAAACTAAACAAACTCTTCTCTCCATCCTCCCCGGGCGATGAGTACCCCTTTGGCTTGGACCTCCCGTCTAGGCCATTGACTAAACAAACTCTTCTCTCCGCCCTCCCCGGGCGGTGAGTACTACTTTGGCTTGGACCTCCCGTCCAGGCCATTGACTAGATAAACTCTTCTCTCCGCCCTCCCCGGGCGGTGAGTACCTCTTTGGCTTGGACCTCCCGTCCAGGCCATTGACTAAACAAATTCTTCTCTCCGTCCCCTCTGAGCGACGAGAAACCCGGTCTCTGACTAAGGCTCCCCGCCTGAGGACAGTGCGCGGTTCCAACATTATGGCGAGGCCGGTGAGTCACCCATTTGATACGGTGGAGTGGTTCCCTCGTCCTCCTCCTGGGAGGGCGAGCACCCTCCCGTGCCCCTATATGGGTTTCTGCCTGGTTCTCCCAGAGCGAATCGTTGAGAAGATTTACACCCTGCCAACGTGTTTTGGCACAGCAAAAAGGAGGAAAGAGGAAGAGAAGGATGATATACACAGAAGAGAAGGTAGGAGAAAAGAGATCCCCCCCGGGGTGAACGCACACTGAAAGAACATGCGAGGTAGTAAATGCTCTGTTCTATTCAAGAAAGATTAAACTACATGTGCTTCGGGGCATACCCCTGGGTTACATCTCAAAAAGAAAGAAGAAGAGAAGGGAAGGGAGCAAGGGAGCGGCACCTAGTCAATGCCCCTGAAGATGTCCTCGAGAGAGAGGATTCCGACGCAAGGGAAGTTTGTCATGTCGCGCAATCGGCCCCTCGGTCTTCGAGTCGAGTGAGCTTCGCCTCCACGGACGCCGTCTTGACCTGGGCGACGGCAAGAGCCTCACCTTCCGTCTCGACCGCTCTTTCGGCTTCGACAAGGTCAGACCTAGCCGCAAAAAAATAGCTTTCCAGCTTCCTGACTCGGCTCTTGAGGGAGCGAACATTGCCCTCGCCTTCCCTTAAAGCCTTCCCATGGCGCTCTTCATCATGGCGCCGTGCCTCCAAGGTCTGTAAATACTCGTCTTCCTGGGTATCAAGGGCGGCGCATTCGTCGGGAGCCTGGGTCTCGAGGAACTCGCGACGTTTGACATACTTCAGCAGCAACAAGACCCGCCGCGACCATTCCCCCAGTGGGCAGCCCAACACTTGTGTAGATATATTTTTCTCATCCTACTAAAGATCAATATGCGTCATGAATAGAACAATATGTGATGAGCGAATAACAACGTTCAGAGGAGAACAAAAAACAAAAGACCGTGATCGCCACCAAGGTGCCGTACGTGATGGACACGCCGTACCTTGGAAAGAGGGGAGAGTACTCGCCTAAGTTGCAGTGCTGGGTATATGAATGGCCCCTGAAGAACCACCTTACGGTGTACGGTCTTACGATAGACCGCTTAAGTGCGTTGCAGAAGGTGCGGGAGGAACTACTGCTGGAGGAAGAACGGCTTTATATTGACCGCACGAACAGGAAGAACGGCCCTCTATGAACCGCACGTACTGTTGAACGGTGATAACGAAACCGCACAAGTCTACCACATAGTAAGTTGAAAGGGGTCCAACCTCCACCCTCTCCGGCCGGCCAGAGGGGATGGGCCTCGTGCTGATGATTGCCGACCTGTGAAACAACGTAAGAAACACACAGAAAAGACCTAGAATAGAACTGGACAGTGTAGTAAACGTCAAAATGGTAAGAGATGAACATTGACAAATGGAAAGGAGGATACCTGGGGGGTTTTAAACCCCTAGGGTGACAAAAATGTGGGTGGATGTGTGCATGGTAATGAGAAAGAAGGGGGACGTAGGGAGAAAACGATGCATGCAACGAAGAACGTAATGGAGACTATAAACCAAAAGGACTCAAAATCAAACTACTCCCTGAACCGGAGGCTTATGTGGATGTAGAAAGCCTCCCTCCTTGGTGCTAGGTCGCTCAAAAACTCGGTAGGGCTCCGCCGTCGACCAAGATCTCCCCCCCTTTCAAGTCCGACCATTAGGGTCTATTTATAGAGCCTAGAAAGCCAGCCCCGAAACTAGGGTTTTGAGCTATTTTCCGATCGAGATTATAAAAGATAAATCATAGATATTATCATTATCTCTCATCCAGTCGAAACGGCATAAAAATGGTTGATTATCCACGGAGTTATCGATAAAAGAAGTTGGGGATAAAACCATGCATAAAAGGGATAAAAAACTGTTAAAAATCACCAACCGACAGGATGAACGGTCTTACGATAGACCACTCAAAAATATGGGCGGTTAAATTTGGACCGTCCAAACCTGTCAGTGGAAATTCAAATAATCAGAAAATTAGCCCAATTATCGCTCGAACTGACCGAAACGTCCGCCGTTGGACACTCAAAGATGAACGGTTATAATAAGACCGTTCAAATGCAGAGCGGCCAACTAGCGACCATTCTAACCCTGTCGGTTTTAACTGGATAATTATCTGAGAAAATTGGCACATGTAGGACTCTGAGATATAGGCAGTTGGAATGCGCCCGTCCATTGGTTTGAATGGGCCTGATAGGGCTGCACAAAAGCTTGTCGGTGAATATTCAGAAAATCCTCAGAAATTAGTCAAAATGTATGAACGGTCTGGGTTCAACCGCCCCAGTCCTGAACGGCTGATGTTGGACCGTTCATGATCTTGGATACTTGACTTTCATAAAACACGTTCAATTAATCAAAGCCAAGGTCCAATAAGCCCTGAATTGATACGGACTTTACCAAGGAGGGAGGCTACCCATAAAACGGGCCTAGGACGTGCCACAAAAAATGGCCCAATGAATGATGGACAACTTAGGGCATCAACAAATGGGAATAAGAGAAACGACTCAGCTTATCGGTGAAAAAACGGGTGTCAACAGATGCCCCTCCTTAACGTCCTCTTTGCAGGGGAGTGAGTGGAGGTGAAGCGGAGGTGACATGGAACATGAAGCTGGAGCGGAAATGTAGCGGACTGGACCAGAAAAGCGGGCGTTAAGGTAAAACGACACCCGTTTCTACCAACAAGTGTTGAGAATCTTTCGAAAAACTCTGAACCGAATGTAAGGAACGATTAGACCAAAAGTGACGCCAATCTGGAGGAACTAAACTAAAAAATGAAACAAATCGACAAGGCCAACCTCATGGGGGACACAATCTCGCGGTCCAATGAGGGGGCCACAAAAGAAAATAGGCTAAAGCTCCAGACAGGGACCCTTCAATCAACCAAACCAAACGAATCGACCAAAGAAAACCTTCCAATTCAGAGTGGAATTAGTCCTTCTTACTCAAGCATTCGAACATACAGCTGACCATCATTGATGGGACATTCTTCAAGCAAACCATGGGGCATGAAAGCTCAAAAGATGCGTATGATGCATGCTGGGCTAAAATAAAAGAAATCGTAAAAATAAATGCGAAGAAAGATTAAAATATAAAATACTCGAGAATAATATTGCTAAGCTGAGAATATCAGAGTCAAGATATCATCCGCAACCACAGCGTGTAGGATAGAACCGTCCTCCCCGTGACATCCCAACCTAACGGCCTATCCAAAGATTAAATACGTGAACCTGGATCATCATCATTTTTGGTGAAGGGGAACATCAGATCCTGGAACATGTAGATAACCCATTGGTTCTCGAGATAATATAATATAATACCATATAATAATGCAATAAGGGATATAGGGATAGAAGGCCATACCTGACTTACCTGTGTAGGCGAAACGGAAAGTGAATGCTTGGATTGCTGTACGTGAATTTGTTAGCAAGATTTGCAAAAAAAATTCATCAATTGAAGTGCAACCAACTTTCAATAATAAACGGTTAATAATCAACCGCCTAAATTAGAACGGTTATATTCTAGCCGCATATATCAGGGAATTTGAACCGACTTAAGAAGCTTACCGTTAAGGATAAATGGTCAGGATATAACCGTACAAATTAAGGACGGTATATCGCTAGACCGCGCAACCTCTGCAACTTCAAAAAAAAAAAAAAAAAACCCTTCACCTCCCTCTACCGTAACCGACGGTGGAGGGGACGAAGGAGGGCAACCGAGCCCCATTACCTCAACCTCACACCCCCAAACTCTCTCCCTCTCAGCTCTCCCCCCCTCATGCGCCAAAACCACCAGGCGAGGCGCTCCGGGATGGCCGAAGAAGCAACGGCCGCACCACCGCCGTCGACGACCACCGCGGCGAGCACCGAAAGGATATCGCCGGAAGGGACCACGCCGCCACCCGCGGCCGAGGAAGGGGCTGGAGCGATAATACCCGTGGAGGAGGTCCCTGTCACGGACGAAGACGCCGGCGAAGAAGCACCGGCGGAGAAACCGGCCAAAAAACCACGGGACACCGAGGTAGGAGCTTTAAAAACCCTCCCCATTTCCATTTTTAAGCCATTTTTAAGCCATGCATGTTAGTTTAGGGGGTTTTAGAGGGCTTAGGGGGCTGGTTTGGGGGCTACGGCAGCCTCTTTGCCGGCCGGGGGACGCCCACCGTCGTCGGGGAAGATGATGGTGGGGCGGTTAAACAGAAACCCCATAAACCAAGACACGCGGCCCACATGGGACCGCTCAAACCAATACGGCCTTGGAAGGACCGTTCATAATCACACAGCAAGCGAACCGAACCAAGCCAGGACGGTTAAGGGGTCACCGCACAAATAGTGAACATGCCACATTGGTCCGTTCAGCAACAAAGCAATGCAAAACTAAACGGTTTCCATAGGACCGTGCACTATTCATACGGCCCAGAAGTGGCCGTTCTACCCTAGGAAGATGGAAAGATGGACGGCGCAGGATGGCCCGTCCAAGTCAAGGACGGTGGGCATGGGACCGTTCAATAGATGATTTTATTGAAAATGAGACAAAATGCAAACTAAATTACTAAAATGCATCTAATAATGAATGACATGAATGCAGGGGAAGTGTAGGACCCGCACCTCGTGGCTGCAGGTCCGCGTAGTGTACTTGGCACTGCCGGACTTCCAGAGGGAGCGGTTGGCTGCAATGGGATTCGCCCCCTTCCTGAGCATTGAGGTGTGTCGCTTCGACGCAGCTCTGCTTTACGCCCTTCATGACCGTTGGGACCCAGTGAGTCGGACGTTCCTTTTCCCGTGGGGGCATATGGTCCCCACGCTAGAGGACGTGGCCAGGCTCACTGGCCTTCGCGTGCACGGGTCACCGGTTAGCGGGACTACTTTTCATGACTACCAGGGGTTGGCTCGGGAGTTGCTGGGCTTACAGCTACGGCGCCCCGAGAGGCAGTCGACCCTCCTACCCCGGGCTGCTCTCCAGGACAGCCTGGGTTTACGACGAGCGGGGGCTGCAGTTGGCGAGCAGCAGGAGGAGCACCTGGAGCGGCTGATAGGACTAGCGAGGCCGAGAGTTACGGCAGGACCGGGAGTAGAGGCGGACCGAGTGCTGAGGCGATTCTTGATGCTGATGTTCGGGTGACTTCTCTTCTCCATGCGAGAGGATGTGATGAGCTGCAGGTTCCTTCCCTTCCTCCAGGAGATTGAGCACGTGGGTGACTACGCCTGGGGAGCGGCAGTTCTTGCCTTCCTCTTCGACATACTGAGTTCGACGGCCCGTCAGACGATGCTTGGGGGCTTCTCCCCCTTACTCCAGGCACGACTCTTGCCCTAGACTTAATTATGTGACTCTACACGTTTCCTAAATGCTGACATAGTGATACGATGTAGGTGTGGGCCTACGTATACCTACGTGGGTTGGGAAGAGGCGAGGAGACCCGTCCTGGGCTCCAGCCGATTGCACGGAGGTGGACAGCACCTCGGGAGATGGCAGCCCTGAGACGACAGGTCCGTGAGTTGCAGGATGACCTGGACGCTCTACCGTATGCCTCGGTATGCTTCTAAACTCAGACTCTTGTAGTTCTGATGTGACACAACCTCGGAGCTAATGCAAGCAAGCATAATCGCATTCAAATGGGCCGAATTGGGTCACCGCTCTATCGACACTCACCACCCAAGCCCGGGGTAACTTGGCAATGCCAAGGTGAGGTTGAGGGGTTGGGCCCTTGCTGGTAGAGGGCCAGCAAGGCCAAGATGGGATTCCCAATGGGTATAGATGCCCAATTCAAGGGGGCCGACAAAGTGCCAAAGGCACCGGATGTACTTCTCCCACGGTGATCACTCAAGACAACGGGGCTTGAGGACCGGGCTCTCACTCGCATAACCAGCAGAATTAAGAACAAATATTGAATGACAAGCACTAAATGGAGTGAAGTTTTGAGCACTTACTCGACCGGTTTGAAGAAACCGGTCCCGGTCGGAGACGAGGGCGAGCGGGGAGGCGGGTGGATCCCCACACGCCGCGCCGGGGTAGCTTGACCTGCCCAAACAAGTTACAACACTACACCTCTCACAGGAGGGGGATCTTGGGGTGGGGGTTAAGGGATATTACAACCAAAATTACCTCCGCACAGGGAGGGGCCTTCAGCTGGCCAAGCAGGGAGGGGAAACTATGGTTAAAAGCATGGAACGATGAAGTCACCGGTTCTGCCTGCTCTCTCTGAACAGGGACAGGTAGACGGTGTTGCTACTGTAGAACACGCTCAAGAATTTCTCTGATGATGAGACTGGTGAGGAAATCTTCGTAGCTGGGAAGGGAATGCCTCAGAATTTTTTCAATTTCTTCTGAAGCCGCTGCTGACCAGGATGGAGGTTTGAACAAAGCTTCAGATTCTCGGACCTGCAGTTACAAACTTCTAACAGCAGATTGCAGAGAACGCCCCGGCAGCTCCCGACCTCAGAATCAAGCGCCATCAGAGTCTTTGGAATCGTGGACGAGTCCTCTTCGTAGCAAAGCTGATGGGGAAGCCAACCGATGTCGGAGAAGACTAGGGGATGCAGAACAATGGCGACTGGTCGGTGCAGACTATGAGTAGAAGATCTGCGTAGCTGAGGGAGAAAAATTAGAACTCTGGATCAAGAATGCCGAATGAAGTTCTGTTTCTTGATTCTGGAAGTAGACTGGGCGATGAAAAACTTTGAAGAAGAACTCGTGGACTGATTCCTTCGGGGTTCATCGTGGCAGAGCTTCTAATCTGGCTCAGGTCCTCAGCCGAGGCAGAACTGTACAGTTGTAAGAGAATGGACCTCCTGGACGGCTTAGAGATCGGAAGAAGATGAAACCACTTCTGTTGCGAAGGAGACTGGTAAACGCTTCCGACGATGGCTCTTGGGTCTTCAAACTCATCCGGAGGAAGTCGTGGTGGCCGCTGCAAGTTGCTGGTTCATCTGCAATCTCTGGATAGCAAACTGCAACTTCAAAGTAGCTTCCAATGACCAAGAAAGAAGAAGGGGAAGGGGGTAGATGAGTGTGGGAGTGACCCCTGGTTGTAAGGGGGTCTTGGAGGGGGTGTTCTAAGGTGTGGGAGGTGGAGAATAAGGTCTGGAAGAGGGTCCAATAGATGGTGGTAGTGGGGGTTGCGAATTTGGTTGGAATGAGAGAGGGAAAGGATATTCGAAAATAGGTTTAAGGGTGGGGTTAATTTTTTATCTTGGGAATGGGGGGGTTGTGTTGGGGAAGGGAAGGGGTGCTTGGGGTAGTGGGAAGGGTGCTTGGGAAAGTGGGAGGGGTAGTTGGGGGTTGGATGGTGAGGAGAGGATTGGTGGAGGGGGTCTTGGGAAGGGGTGGAGTATTGATGAGGGTTGTGGGGAATGGGAAAAGGCTTAAATGGGGTAGGTGGGGAGTGGAGGTGGTTGGGAAGGGAGGAGAGAGAAGAAAATTCGAATTTGGGTGTTGAGGAGAGAGAAAGTGGAGTGAAAAAGAGAGATTAAGAGAGGGAAGGGTGGGGAATCTCTCCCCTAGGGTTTCTCACCCAAAAAATAGAATCTCTGCACTAGATAAGAGGTGTAAACTCTCAAAATGGTAAGTTTTTTCATTCATTGATTCATTAAGTTGGAATGGGGGGAATGGGGTCCTATATATAGGAAACCCACATTTCTACAAAAGTCCCTGACAATTGACTCAATGACAAATAACCGAGGGGGTAGGGGAGAGCCCTTGGGCCAAGCCCAATGAATTGGGCCCAATAGCTAACTAGACAACCTGATGACACTCAAACTTAGGGAAATGAACACAAGACCTAGGAACATGACTCAAATAAAAGGGAAAATACATCAAATGACTCAAATAAAAATTACATAGGACTCAAAATTAAATGACTAGAACATTCCGGATGCAACCGGGGTGAAGAGACGAGCTGTGAACGTGGGCATGGGAGGTGATGTCCCCATCATACTCTCGGGGTGCGGAGAACTCGACTCCGTCGAGTAAGTGTCCTTCCCTCCTTGGAGGGTGTAGAAGTGGTACTTCCCTCAAGTCTTCCGAACGAGACCGATCTATCCACCTGCCGAGATAGCGCTCGTATACCTTGCTCCTGGTGGTAGTGACATGTTCATCCAATATTCGTTCAATGTGCTCACGCTGGGCTCTCTTGGCTGGTGGACTCTCCTCACGGATGGGTGCTCTCTCAACAGAGGGAATAGGCTCAATATCCTCACTAGGTACCACCATGGGTCCCTTATATGGCACTAGGTCGGCTACATTGAATGTGAGACTTATTCCATACTTCTCAGGGAGATCTAACTCGTAGGCATTTGCACCAATGCGCCTCAAGACCTGGAAGGGACCAGCCCCACGTGGCCTCAGTTTAGAGTTGGCTCCCGGGGAGAGCCTCTCCGTCCTTACCATCACAAAGTCACCCTCATGGAATTCTTGGTGACGCCGATGAGAGTCGGCCCGCCTCTTATAAGCCTCATTCTTTTTGCTTATGTGCTTGCAAAGGCTTTCATGCAATTTTGTGAATGTTGACATTCTAGGGGTGATGGGTGGGCCTGGGCAACCAAAAGTAGACCAATCATGCTTTGATGCCAAGAAGACTTTGATGGATTTTGGAGGGCCGGGGCAACCATATGTGGACTTATCATGCAATGTTGTCATGTAGACTTTGGTGGGCCTAGGTGGGTCGGGGCACCCGTAGGTGAACCTATCATGCAAAGTGGTGATGAATGTAGGGGGACCTGGACATCCGTAGATGCTTTTGACATGCTTAAGACCCATGATAAATGAAGGTGGACCAATACATCCGAATATGGGTCACTCATGCCTTCTACTTGACATGTGGGTGGTATGAATGAATGGACCCAACATAGTGTTCATGCCAAGTGGTGTGGTAGGCCTAGACACATGCATATTTTTCCTAAGGGTGACTTCCATGTGTATAGGTGTGGGACAACCTTTGAACTCCCATTGGAAAGGATCGAACGGATCTAAGAATGTGGTCATCATGGGATGGAACACAACCTCATTACCTAGGGAAATGTGGCCCAAGGTCATGGCTCCCAAGGTGTAACCTGGGTCATAGATGAGGTGGGTTTGGCCCAATATGGTGGGTGAGGGTAGGAAAGGGTGGGTGGTTGGTAAGATGGTTGGGTCATATGAGCCCCTTGACTCCCATTGGAATGGATCATATGGATCATAAAATGGGTCACCTAGGGGGAGGAACTCCATGTCCTCAAGATCCTTAAAAGGTGCTAAGTCATCCTTCTCCATTATAGTTGGGCCAATGTTCTTGACAAGTGAGTCGGCCATGAGTGGAGGGCTTGGCTTTCTACCCGAGATAAGAAGCTCTAAATCGAGGAGAAGGTTAGGCTCATCGGGTGTAGGGAGGAATAGAAGGAGGTCGCTAGTGTAGCAACCAATGGTGCAAACCGAGGTGATAGACCCTATGCATAGGTGTAGGAGGCTAAGGCTTCTAGGTTGTTCGACCATAGGGGTCAACATGCTAGTCATCTCTACTTGTCATGCTATGCCCTTGAGGAGGTCCTCTAAGGTCTCCACTTGATAGGATGCTTGGATTGTAGTGTGATAGGAGAAGAAGGGCACTATGGGAAGGTCTCGTTCTATGGGAGGGAAAACATGGGCCGGGGTCTCTCGAATTGGGCTCTCCTTTAGCCAACTAACAATGGGTTCTCCTAAGATGAGCTCCGCCCCAACTAGAGAGGGTGGTGTAAGGTAAAGACCATCGTGTGAAGTTCCTTCTTCAGCTTGGACTTGGGTTTCCTCCAAAGTGGGTGGTGGGTTTGTAGTGCTCACAACTATTGGATTGGATATGAGTTCTGCTACCAAGGAGGTGAGAGAGTCTTTTGGGGTGATGAGGGTTTATGTGTGGTGTTCCCAGGGTAGAGGGTAAAGGGAAACTTGGATTGGGATTGGTAGGATGTGGTTTGAGAGTGGAAGTAGTGGAGGTCTAGGTTGGGGTAGGATGGGGTTTGGAAGTGGAAGGTGGGTTGGGTGACAGGATTTGGGTTGGGTGGTGATGGCCGTCATGGTTCTAGGTGGAGGGATGGACACGGGGTCTACTTGGGTTTGAATGGTGAGAATAGGGTGAGTGGTGGTCCTTTTTGGGGAAACCGGGTCGGTTAGGGGTCTCTTCCCCTTGGGATCGGTTGGTTGTGGAGGGGTGGTAGTGGGGGCCAATTGAGTTTGGATAGATAGGTTTGCGGAAGGAGGTTTTGGTTGGAGTGTGGGGATCCTCATGGGATTTGGTGGAGAGGTGGTTGTTTGGTTTATTTGGGTCTTAAGGGAGAGGACTTGGTCGCGAAGTGTTGTTATGATGGTTGAGAGATGAATTGTTGGGGGTGATGGGGGTGGAGACCAATGGTCGGTCTCAAGTTGGCCGGGTGGGGGTGGAGGAGTGGTAGTGCTCCTCGGGTTAGGGGTGCTTGAGTAGGAGGGGTGGAAATGTTTGGGGATGTAGATCTTTCTAAGTTATACCTTCATCTCTTCCCATGAGTGAATAGGTTCTTGTCTTCTAACCCTCCTTAAGCCCTCTATGTGTTCCCACTTACTCTTGGCTTGACCCCGAAGTCGTCCCTTGGCCTTTCGGACTCTCGCGCATCCATATACCCAAGTCTTCTCAAAGTACTTTTCTATGGTAGCCTCCCACCTAAGATAGTCACTAGAATGCGATCCGTCAAAGGTAATATCCCTATCTAGGATGAAGTCCATGGGTGGTGAGTAGGCTAACTAGGTGGCCATGATGATCGGGGGAATCAATGCAAGGGTCGGATTGATGATGACTCCAATGCAAGCATGCCCTAGGACTTGACTTGATAGAGACAAGTCAATGACTTGCTCTGATACCAATTGATGTGACACAACCTCGGACCTAATGCAAGCAAGCACAATCGCATTCAAATGGGCCGAATTGGGCCACCACTCTATCGACACTCACCCAAGCCCGGGGTAACTTGGTAATGCCAAGGTGAGGTTGAGGGGTTGGGCCCTTGCTGGTAGAGGGCCAGCAAGGCCAAGATGGGATTCCCAATGGGTATGGATGCCCAATTCAAGGGGGCCGACAAAGTGCCAAAGGCACCGGATGTACTTCTCCCACGATGATCACACAAGACAACGGGGCTTGATGACCGGGCTCTCACTCGCATAACCAGCGGAATTAAGAACAAATATTGATTGACAAGCACTAAATGGAGTGAAGGTTTGAGCACTTACTCGACCGGTTTGAAGAAACCGGTCCCGGTCGGAGACGAGGGCGAGCGGGGAGGCGGGTAGATCCCCACACGCCGCGCCGGGGTAGCTTGACCTGCCCAAACAAGTTACAACACTACACCTCTCATAGGAGGGGGATCTTGGGGTGGGGGTTAAGGGATATTACAACCAAAATTACCTCCGCACAGGGAGGGGCCTTCAGCCGGCCAAGCGGGGAGGGGAAACTATCGTTAAAAGCATGGAACGATGAAGTCACCGGTTCTGCCTGCTCTCTCCGAACAGGGACAGGTAGACGGTGTTGCTGCTGTAGAACTCGCTCAGGAATTTCGCTGATGATGAGACTGGTGAGGAAATCTTCGTAGCTGGGAAGGAAATGTCTCAGAATTTCTTCAATTTCTTCTGGAGCCGCTGCTGACCAGGATGGAGGTTTGAACAGAGCTTCAGATTCTCAAACCTGCAGTTACAAACTTCTAACAGCAGATTGCAGAGAACGCCCCGGCAGCTCCCGACCTCGGAATCAAGCGCTGTCAGAGTCGTTGGAATCGTGGACGAGTCCTCTTCGCAGAAAAACTGACAGGGAAGCCAACCAATGTCGGAGAAGACTAGGGGATGCAGAAAAATGGCAACTGGTTAGTGCAGACTATAAGTAGCAGATCTGCGTAGCTGAGGGAGAAAAATGAGAACTCTGGATCACGAACACCGAATGAAGTTCTGTTTATTGATTCTGGAAGTAGACTGGGCGATGAAGAACTTTGAAGAAGAACTCGTGGACTGATTCCTTCGGGGTTCGTCGTTACAGAGCTTCTAATCTGGCTCAGGTCCTCAGCCGAGGTAGAACTGCGCAGTTGTAAGAGAATGGACCTCCTGGATGGCTCAGAGATCGGAAGAAGATGAAACCACTTCTGTTGCGAAGCAGACTGGTAAACGCTTCCGACGATGGCTCTTGGGTCTTCAAACTCGTCCGGAGGAAGTCGTGGTTGCCGCTGCAAGTTGCTGGTTCATCTGTAACCTCTGGACAGCAAACTGCAACTTCGAAGTAGCTTCCAATGACCAAGAAAGAAGAAGGGGAAGGGGGTAGATGAGTGTGGGAGTGACCCCTGGTTGTAAGGGGGTCTTGGAGGGGGTGTTCTAAGGTGTGGGAGGTGGAGAATAAGGTCTGGAAGAGGGTCCAATAGATGGTGGTAGTGGGGGTTGCGAATTTGGTTGGAATGGAGAGAGGGAAAGGATATTCGAAAATAGGTTTAAGGGTGGGGTTAATTTTTTGTCTTGGGAATGGGGGGGTTGTGTTGGGGAAGGGAAGGGGTGCTTGGGGTAGTGGGAAGGGTGCTTGGGAAAGTGGGAGGGGTAGTTGGGGGTTGGATGGTGAGGAGAGGATTGGTGGAGGGGGTCTTGGGAAGGGGTGGAGTATTGATGAGGGTTGTGGGGAATGGGAAGAGGCTTAAATGGGGTAGGTGGGGAGTGGAGGTGGTTGGGAAGGGAGGAGAGAGAAGAAAATTCGAATTTGGGTGTTGAGGAGAGAGAAAGTGGAGTGAAAAAGAGAGATTAAGAGAGGGAAGGGTGGGGAATCTCTCCCCTAGGGTTTCTCACCCAAAAAATGGAATCTCTCCATTAGATAAGAGGTGTAAACTCTCAAAATAGTAAGTTTTTTCATTCATTGATTCATTAAGTTGGAATGGGGGGAATGGGGTCCTATATATAGGAAACCCACATTTCTACAAAAGTCCCTGATAATTGACTCAATGACAAATAACCGAGGGGGTAGGGGAGAGCCCTTGGGCCAAGCCCAATGAATTGGGCCCAATAGCTAACTAGACAACCTGATGACACTCAAACTTAGGGAAATGAACACAAGACCTAGGAACATGACTCAAATAAAAGAAAAAATACATCAAATGACTCAAATAAAAATTACATAGGACTCAAAATTAAATGACTAGATCATGCCGGATGCAACCGGGGCGAGGAGACGAGCTGTGAACGTGGGCATGGGAGGTGATGTCCCCATCAAGTTCTTATATGATTATGATGTTGATGAGACTTTCTATTCTATGCAGGTACGGTGGACACCCTATACGGGGGAGAGCCAGGAGGGCCAGCCGTGGGTGGCTGAGGCTCTAGCCTTTTCCGTGCAAGACGTGTGGCTTCACTACATGAATGTGGTGGAGCCACTGCACTTCAGGTTGGTGATGAGGACCATCGGGGTCCATCAGCCGGCCATGGAGTTCCCTGCGTCTGAGAAGGCGGGGGAGCGAGTGACGAGGATGACACAAGGACTCCGCGAGGCGTTTGATTGGACAGCGAGGAACGCCACTCAGATCGCCGACTGGACCGCACGAGGGCGAGTAGTGACCGCCCGAGCAGAGAGCGACATCGCGTACTACACAGCATATGCCCGGCACTACCGGGACCAGGTTTTCCGGGGTGCTCACTGACCGGTACGACTTCTAGACTTAAACTCTTTTTATTATGCTTATGATTCCTATATGACGATGCACTGACACATGGACTTCTGAGTGCAGATCGACCCCGCGGGATGAGTGGCAGAGTTGCAGGGACTTTTGCACTCTACCATCAGGGAGAGAGACGAGGCCCGGTGGGCCCTGGCCTTACTGGTGAGTTTTCTAAACTCTAAACTCTTTAAATTATGCAATTCTATATGATTATGCATGTGACTGACCTGGAGTATTTAGATGCAGCGCGCCAAGGGAGCTCAGAGGGCGGGACCAGACGCCCCTTCTTCTTCTACGACCCGGACTCCGGTCGACCGGGCTGGGAGAGATGCAGACTTTGCCAGGATGGTGACGTGGGCCAAGGCGGCCGAGGTGACGCTCACCGAGAGGGTACGCAACTCTAAACTTCCCTTTGCTTATTTATGCTTATGAATAGAATGCTTATGCAACTGACTAACAATGCCATGTGGATGTAGACGGCCGAGTTGACTCGCCTCCAGGCAGAGCTGGAGCAGAGCCGGGCGGCGGCTAGAGAGGAGGTGGCCCGTGTACGGGAGGAGG